>CM041546.1:7985982-9185982 GCA_023238725.1 Scortum barcoo | reverse complement strand
GAATTGTGAGAAATGAAACAAAGCCTATGATGGAGGAAATGAAAACAGTGTGCATACGCAAGAAAACAGCTCAAATGCTGAAGCAAAACAACAAAGGCTTTCTGAGGGTCCCTCTATCTTCATTTGGCTGACAGGCGAGTCTGAGTATGTGACAGGCTCGGATGAAAAGTGTATCTGGGCGAGCTTTCTAATGAGAGCAGGGAGTGGTCATTAGAGCTTTAATCTCAGGCTCATGGCAAAGGGAATATAAAGAATTTGCAGTCTTGATGTAAAATAATGGCGGATTGTAATGAAGTGACACAAATTGATATTAATGTTCTCACCGGCACAGTGGGGTCAGGAGGTGTGCAAACTGTGGACATGTCGGTTTTGGGGAGGCTGTATAGAAACAGCATTTTCTGCCAAAGGACAGATTATCACACAGCCCGGACCATTCACACGCGAGCCATCTTGAGCGATTGCTTTTTCAGTTGTACAAGTTTTTTTTTTTGTTGTTTTCAGAAAGGGAGCTGTTAGCATATTCATTGTTGCAGCATTGTTAAAGTTAAAGCATTGTGCTGTCAGTGTATATTCTATGCCCTACTATATATTGGGTAGTTAACCAACCCAATGTGTTGCCCAAGGACATAATTGATAACAATTGGTGGAATAATGTGCAAAAAAAATTGCATGGAAAGACTTTACGGCAAACAGATGACCACATCCCCACAGGCAGCTTCCCTCCATATCTCTCTCTCCCCTGCATTTCATCTCCTTCACTCCTCTCCGTCTCTCGATGTTTATGTACGGTCATAGACAGTTTCATATCACTTGTGTACGCGCAGCTGTGTGGGAGTCTGCATGTCTGCATGTGTTTGTTTGTGTCTGTGTGGTTCTTTGTGCCATTTCCTTATGTCAACATCAATGTGGACCACATCAAAGCAACTTAGACTCGCCAAATCCTGTGACAGCTGAGCCGTGTTTTAACAGTTTCACTACTGCGAAATCCCACAGTGACCCACGCCTTAGGAAGTGTTTCATTCTACAGTAGGTAGTAAAGCTTGTTACTACGCTGATAGCCTGGATGAAGACCTCATTTACTTTCTGGCCTCTCATGTGCACAATATTTTTGCAGGAGAGTATCACAGTGCTTCGTTTGAGCTTTTCCACTTTCATGCCTCCACCTTCAGTATTCTCACACTTGCACATATTTGCACTTTGCAGCCAAACTGTTCAAAGTCTCGGTGTGTATTTTTGCTACAGGAATATATAATACATATATATACGTGTACTCTGTGCCCCCCTGACTGTATTCTGGTGAGCTGTTGGTATCATCAGCACAAAAATAGACTTGCGATTCTTTTAGGTGCGAAAATATTTAATTTATGCACTGGGTAAAGAGCAGCGGACCTAATATTGACCTGGAGACTTGATTTAAAACCATCAGCAAGAACAGTCTGAATTCTACCAGAAAGACTTTGAGAGAATTTGAAGGAGGCTGTAAGCAGAATCATCAAAACCAATGAAAAGCAGCCTAAAAAAGTATTATAATCAAAAGCCTTGAACAGATGTAGACTTAGCATCTTTGGAGCGCTGGCCTCACTTGCCAGTAAGAAAGAGGATGTGGAAATTTCACAGCAGGGAAGCCATGTGAAGCAAGACCAAGCTTTGGTGATGATCTCCCAAGCTGCAGATGACAAGTTCATTTGTATGTAATTATTTGCACCACCTGCCTTTGAGAAAACAGGCATTCGTCAAAATGGCACTTGATTAATACACCGTGGTTCTTTTTCCCTCGCATTGCCAAAACGTTTGCTTTCTGCTCTTGTTTCAGTGACATCTTCGACATTAATATTCGCCAGACAAGTGGCTGAACACTGGCTTCCCAGCATCCCTCAGCAGGAGGCCACAAGTCAATATATGGGGTGTGCACGGTAATAACTCCTCTGTCCTTTACATTGGGAATAAACCAAACGCCACTGTGTGATGGAAGGGTTTGTTGTGCCTGCTGTCACGCTCAAGGGCATTCAGAAAGCTCACTGGGTCTGCTTTAAACAAAATGTTAACCCAAGGAAAGAGAGCACGTCCTTTAATCTGTTCACTGTGCGCTTGCAACCAAAAGTTTCCATACGGGTTTGTTTATTTTTCGAAACAAAATTCCCTCCTGTAAAATCTAAATATAGGCAGAGATTTGGTCAGGAAAATACAGTTTCATGCTTGCACAAGAGACTTTCAACTTAACTGATATACACGTGTTTGGTGCTCGAACCAGTGTGATGAGCAAAATCCATACACAGAAAAACATCAGCGTCTAACAGAGTTCATCACCTCATGCTGAAAAAACATACACAGTGAACTAAGCTGCCTTTCAACCCTCGATAAAAGCATAAAAACTCTCTATGTCTGTCTATGTCTGGCTATCTATGTGAATGAGACAGTGGTGTCTGGAAGGATTCAGTTGCCATCATCGAGCAAGCCTCCTCCACTCCTGTCAAATCTTCCCGAAGGTGTGTGAGAAAATAATTATGGATAAGAAAAGTGATTCCCCCCTTCGTTCCCTTTGTTCTGTTAGTGGTCGAGTAACAGCCCGGGCACTGTGGAGAATTTCTCAGAATAAATATTGCCATCTTTTCAAAGAATAAGATATGCATGCACTTCATTTTGACTGAAAAATCTTTAAATTGATTCCAAGGCTCATTTCTCATTTTGTTGCCCTCAGTTAAGAAGTTTGATTTGAGCCTGAGCTGAAGTTAGAATTTGGGCCGTATTACCATTTTATGAGACTGTCGCCTCCAAATGGAAGCTTTATGTATGCAATTTATACAGTGACACATGCTGTCTCGCTCTATTTATATAGAAATAAAAATGTATATAAACCTAATTTAATGACTTAATGTAGATGATTTTTCCACACATGAAAAGAAATGGTTGACAAAGCTGCAATAGCATGGAGAGAAAGAGCAACCACGAGGAATCATGAAGTCATGAGGTTCCCCGATTAAAGAAGTTCCTTCCCCTGTGCTTCCTCCATTCTCTCTACAAAAGCCTTCATGAGCTCAAGCTCTATTCTCCAGACGTTAAAATGTCTCTTATTTCTTCTCACTAAGGAAGGAAAAGAGAATAGGTCCTTTTGCCTTCATTAATCTGCTGACTGGCTTTTCCTTCCTGCCCTAGCTCAAAGCAGACAGAGCACAGGCCGATTTAATGTGAAGTTAAGTGATGCTGAGGCTGCAGTGGCAATCAGCGTAGAGCACTGATGTCTGCAGAGGCAGCTCAGGCTCAGCGTTAAAGAGCAGCCATTAGCCCCCTTTTTAATGAAGCACATCTCATAATGATATCTATTCTTTTCTCTTTACCTCCGCGAGAAGAAAGGAACAAACTTCCTGCCTCATAAAGCTGCCATTCTCTGGTGTCAATAGCTGCTCAGGGATAGTTCAGCGATGGAAACCAAAGCCACTAAGGAGCATGGCAGTACTTAGGATCCAGATGGCGAAAACCCAGAGTGCATTCACACAATGTGATTTTAAACATCACAACCAAAACAAACTGATGATAGTGCCGCACACTAAAAGAAGTGACTGGAACATCCGTTGACATTCATTTGAATGCCAGGCCGTATCTCTACGCTGATTTATGAGTTTCTTTACAGTGGGCATCAGCACAAATCTTTACATGTCACCCGGTACTGGCAAATCGCTGGGTTAATTAAGCGGCTGAATTTGGAACGCTTTACCTTGCTGTGGTGATGCTATGTAAAATCCAGTTTTTTTGGAACTTCATATAAAGTACGAGCTCCCCAGTGTTTTGGAAGCTCAATATTAAATTCATGAAGTACCCCTTTAAGATATCCCCTCATGTTGAATGTTAGTGTGCTACTGGTAGGAAGCGTTATATCATTAATGTTCCTCATAGTTCAGATTTTCAACCTGACATGTAACATTTGAATGCTTTCTTATATGTGAGTTTCAAGATTTTCCATACTAAAATCCTAGCCTTCTGTGCAGCCTCTATCAATGATAGCGGATTATAAAATTTACAGTGCATTAGCTGGTCTTTCCACCCACTTTACATTGATCCAGTGTTTTTTTAAAAGGATACCTTCACAGGGACCAATTAACATAAGAAGAGGCACTCTGTAAACCAAACCTTTTCTCTGAACTCACCATGTTTGAACATCTTTCAATAATAGCATTCAAAGCACCCCCAAAGTCTCTTTTAGTATACTTTTTTAAAAGGCTCAGATTGCCCTAAACATTAAAAACACATTAGGCTACACATAATTCATACTCAGTCAAGTTCCCAAGGAAAGGTCTTTGAGAATGAGAAACGAATGATAAACTCAGACACTTGAGTGTGAGAGGAGCCATGTGGAGCATATCCAGAGACAGGCAGCACAGTTTCATGAACGCAGTTCTTTGCATTGGAGATCGGTGCGACACTGAGAGAGAGACAGCAAGCAAAAAGGAGGAGAATAAAATCCAGTGTGAGCTCTTTGTCATAAGAGATGCGTTAGTGCTGAAGCACTTTTATGTAATGATGCACTAACCTTTAGAAAAGACAAGTATAACAATAGACTATGCAAAGCCACCCGTTTTTGAGTCAGGTGTTTATCTTTGCTGGCAAAGTGAAGAATGTTTTTCATACATCCAGACGGTGGCTTATTTGAAATGGACTGTTCAGCTATATTGTTCAGCTGCTGAATTCCCAGTTTCGTGACAGCAGAGGCAGAACAGTGGCCTATTATTTGGGTTATTCCTTATGCAATATAAAGCAAGCAGCATTTAAAAGTGTGACACACATTTTTGGTGAGTGTACAGAGAGGTGGGCACACTGGCAAAGTCGCTCCTGCTCACATTTCTCTGTCAAAGCCAGAAAGAATATGGTGCAATTGATTTTTTTTTTTGTTGTTGTTGTTGTTTTTCTTTCGTTTTTTTTCTTTAGTATTATTTTGTGTGCACTGTGCGCACTTAGCAGCAGAAAAAAGGGGAGCTGTGTTTGTGTTGTTGAAAGGCTTACACACCACACATCTGAAGAGAAAACCCTCAGCTGCTGCTCCGAGTTCACAAGAAACCAACTTCCCAACTAAGTTTTCTGGCCTGCTAGCTCCCCCTGCTGCTTGATAAAAGGAGAGAAAATCAAAACATAGGGAGGCTTAACATGTACTTTGCGACTCCACACCTCTTCACATCAATCTGTTTCTCACCGAAAAATCCCTCTGGTGTGCAAGCTATCTCAGCAGGTGATATTACTCAGGCACGATTTGGAGAACAGCAAGATATACAATTTTTTTTCTGCCTTGTGTGAAGCGACGGTAAAATCATTACTGAGAGAAATTATGTATCTGCTGACATGGAATATTCATCAAAACGTTCAGAGGAGGATCCCTCAGCTCACGAGTCATTAAAATCTGAATAAAATATAAATGACCCTGGTTCATTTGTCGGGTTTTAGTGTCTCACTCACAAGTATCAAAATGTTTGATAACTATCTACAGTGGCAGTCAGGGATACTACAGGAATACAAATTATCTACATGGCACACTCTGCCTCGCGAACTTTACCTTCTAACAATTTAATAAACGCTATTAAAGCCACGCTGGTGAAAAATTTAAGACGAGGGTGTGAAATATGGTCTATTTTAGATGCCTGTGACCTTGACGGATAAGAGGCTCGATAGGCTTATTGATTAGCAATTCTCTGCAGACTAAGGAATATCAAATGAGAACCACTAAGGCCGGTGGGTCTGTCTCAGGCTCCTTCAGCCGTAAGCCGGGAAATAATAGCTGTCAGAGGGGAAAAACACATAAGGCAGAGACAATAGAGGATGATGATGAAGTTTTTTTTTCACATGCAAGAAGTCTTCCACTGCAAATTTCACACCTAGTATGAGTCCTGTTGGTGGCAGCTGAGTTCCCTGCACCCTGTGTTTTTCTGCAGGCTCCAGCGCCCACTAAATGCAAAGAGCCACAGTGGGAGAGAGAGAAAGAGACAGAGAAGGAGAGAGACGGAGAGAAAAGGCTTAATCTGAACGTCTTACTCGAAACTGGAATTATCAGCTCCCTCTTTAATCTTTGAGGTACGAAAACGTTTGAATTCCATAAGAGCCGCCTACTACGATAGATTGTACTTTACCCGCCTACTGCAATGCCAGCCCTGCGAGTAGCATATTTGGCCATACAGCAGTGAGCAGCACACACAGTCCTAAGACATTGTTTAGTGTGTGGGAGCTCATTTTGGCAGTGTTTGACAGTTAAGCTTTTGTTTCTGCGAGCTTTATGTTTGTTAGTGTTAGCTAAGGCAAAGCTCCTCAGTAACGAGGAGAGGGAGCCGGGAGGAGGACGTTGAGCTCGACGGGGGGAAAGTCATGATAGAGTGTTTGTAATGGTTCACGCTGGTGATAATAGCCTCTAAATGTAAGTGCTGCTGGTTATAAATCTGCTGTTAATCCCCTTTTGATTTAATGAAATACTTGTTATTGACTCGCATGAAGCAGGAGCGCAGATGGACAAAACTAAAAAATGAAGTGCTAATATTCAGCACCGAGTGTAATTCCCTAGAAAGGAAACTCCATGTGTCCCTGCTCACAAACTCAGGATAAGCAAGATGGTCAAATGAAGAAGTGTAGCATCTCCTCACACCAACTAACGCCTGCTTTTGCTGTAACCCCGCCCTATAATAAACTATGACAGCTGGTTTAGGCCCTCGGTAGTTCCAGGGCAAAACAGCTTTAATCTGGTTTGGGGCCCATAATGAAATGTTCTGTTCATAAGGCCTGTAACCGTATTAGGAGGAGGGGAAACTTGATATTGAGGTGGCCTCCATGGCAACAGTGCCGGGGACTGTGAGTCCAATGTTTGGGAGGATTTTGAAACAGATTTGTTGGGCTTGAGGGGAGATGACAATGTGGAGGGTGGTGGTGGGGGAGGGGGGTGCTGAAGGAGCTGCATTTGCACAGTGAAAATCCCTTTGGAAATAAAATTTGAATTCTTCCTCTGATCTTTTGGCTTTTCCACACATGCTCCTCACTGTGGAGACTCGGTGGTATCATATTGCACACGATATGATGTGCGTTATGTTATGGGAATAATATATATAAGCTATATATATCTACTGTACAACTATTGGCAGGAGTCCATACTCAGGATTTTTTCCCAGCTGATGAGTTGTTGTCCTGAGTCAGGTGTCCAAATGTCAAAGCAGGTGGACATTTTTGCAGACTCTTGCCTTCTGCTGCTCTTTGCCCTTGATTGAACATGCTGTCGCCATCACAGGTCAGTAATATGCCCTCTCCTTGCTCAACAAACGGAGGAAATGGATGTTTGTCTCAATGTCCCGGACAAGTGTGTAGGGTCTAAAATTAATTCCCTGTGGAACGAGCAGCGATAATACCGCACTGGAGGAAGAGAACTGATCACAGTCAAAGGAGACAGACGTTTAGAGACACATAGATACCGAACAGCTCTGATCAAACAGCCAAACATTAGCATCCAGGGAAAAGGTAAGAGTCTCAATACGGTGAGCAATGATTTTTATTGACTGCAACTCATAAAAAATAAACCTAAATAATTCCCACCAGTCCCTTCAGGCAGACCTGCGCCATCATCTATACCCCAGCGAACACACTGCACGTTTCCTTTCTAAAAATTTACAAGACGGAGGCTCTGCTCAGACAATTTTGTCCTCAATGTCCCAGTAAAGCTGGGTGCAGTTGCTCTCCACATATCTTCAATAAAAGAGTGGGGACAGTTACGACAGGACCAAACACTGAATAACAGAATTTAACAGGGCTGTGGTCAATAGTGAACAGCACATAGCTCAAATAAAGAGGTGCCTTATGTATTGGCTCAACGATACAGAACCAAAGAAGTGGAGAGAAAGGCACCGGATACACACAGCTATGGGAATTTCTGTTATGCAGATGTTTTTTGGGTATAAAAAATCAAAACTTGCTGGCTGGTGTCTTTCACAAACCACGTCAACAGAGGATAATAAAATCATTTTCACAAAGGTGGATTTACATTGCAACAAGCTGCCATTCATTGGCCGTGCCATCTCCCCTCAAGAAAAAAGGAGCCTTGAAGCTGAGGTGTACAAAAAGCCCACCTACACAAACCACTACCTCCTGTTTGATTCCCACCATCCACTTGAGCATAAATTGGCCAGAGTTTGAACCGGGCACCGCTGAGCATAGAAAAATATCAACAAACACAGAAGCTAAACACCAGGTAACAGAAGCACTTCCAGAGGGTCTTGACAACCCGTGGTTAACTTGCGTTGGCCTTTGTTAAAGACCAAACATCCCTTCTGTCTTTGAAAAGTGCAAGAGCTGTTGTGCAAACCGCAACATTCTGGTGTTCGACAAACCTGACAACGCAAGGTTATGTTTAGTTCATCCAAAGGGCCGCATACCTAAACATCAGGAGAGCAACACATGCAGTGAGGTGCAGCGAGGGGTGAACAGATCTGTTGGCAAAAACCACACTGCCCTCCACAAACGCATGACACAACAGAGGCGGCATATCAGGTACAGACTTAGTGCTTATCCATTTACAGGACGAGAAGCAGGTTCACCCAGACTGGAAATATCATAACAAGTGTTTGATGGATTGCCATTGAATTATAGGCCAGCGTTCAAGGTTCCCAGTGGATAAATTCTAAGTACTTGGTGATCCTCTGACTTTTCTTTTAGAGGCACCATGAGGTTGGTATTTGTGGTCTTAAGAAATCTCTGGTCTTATTCATGAAATTTGGCAAACTTTCATGTCCCCCTTAGGATGGATTGTAATAACTTTGGTCATCCCTTAAGTTCTGATCTTGCGTGGCACTCAGTGGTCAAATATTTTGTTTCCTGACCACAGACCTTGCAAGATATGCCTTATATGTATTGTTTAGCAAATATTAACATACTAAAAGGATAAATTAAGATGGTGAACATGGTTAACTTGTTAAACATTAGCATTAGTAGTGACTGTGAGCATGTTAGCATTTAACTCAAAGCCCAGCTGAACTGAGTGCAGCCTAGCATGGCTATTAATCTGTTTAACGGTGCAAGTGGGGAAGACGACAAAGGAAAGTTGGAGTGTTTTTGTATTTGCAGCATTTGTACTTGCAGCATTTCTGTATTTGCAGCTTGTTTTCTAAATGCTGCAATGTGTTGTCAAATTGATGAAGATATTTTCTTCATTAGTTTGTGTTTTGCGTATTTGCATGCATTTTCTTAAGTTGCTGTGCACTCAGCTCTCAGGGCCATCGTCAATTAAACTAAAACTATGTGCAAATCCTCTTAGGAGGCAGGTGGAGTGTTATTTATTTGTGATAAAATATTTTGGAATTTACCAGTTTTCTTGTAGATAACTTAGGGCGTGGAGATCAAGTCATTTGGGTATGACAGTTTATTAAGATTCTCCATATCATTCAAGTCTTTAATTGCCATCCAAAAAATGTAGATCCCTCTGAGATTCTTTCAGAAAAAGAACATTTGAAAATATTCAACCTGTTCCCCTATTCTTAAAGGTTATGTTATTAAACAGGGTAAAAAAAAAAAAAAAAAAATAAAAAAAAAGTTTATTTCTTCACTTTTAAAGTCTGCTCTTCTTGAACCAAAATCACTTGTCTCATTCACTACAAATGCAGTAACAAAACTAATTAAGTCTTAACATGCACATAGGTTCAAAATATGATATATGATAAATAGAATAAAGAAACAATATAAAGAATATCACCAAAAACATACATAAACAGGCCTCATTAATAATGGACAGAATCATTATAATAAGTTACAAATCTAAGTGATACTATATAAAACTATACTATCCTAGTCCAAAGGATAATAATTAAAATCAGATTTTGTACTGTACTTCTGCCTGACTTTCAGCATTATATCTTGCAACATGTGGCAAGTCTAACTTACAGATCTTCTCTTCTAGAAATCCAAGTCATGTTTCTTCAATAAAACTCTATACTTCTTCCATAACATTGCAGGGAAAGGATGAAAAGGACAGTGGTTCAATTTTAGCTCAAGTCCTTCTTCTGGGGTTAGTACATGGTAGTGACACAGCTTTGTGGTTATGTAAGCTTGCCTCACACTTCAACTCAAGTCATGTTGTCTTGGCAACTTGCCCAGAAACAACAGTACATCAGCACAAAGCTGCATGGGGAAATTATTATACCACAAATGTGGGCTTATTACTCTCTATAATACAGTCACTGATTTATAACTTTATACCTCTGGGTCACAACAAATGGGCAGGCAGGTGACAGGCATGTCACAAATGGTGAAGAAGAGGATAAACTAAATCCTTGTCTGTGTGTTTGCGCATAAACACAAGTGGTGGAAGATGCACAAACCTGAGCACACACGCATAATCTAATGAATATGTATGCAGAGTGAACAAGCTAATCCTCGGCGAGCTGACCTTTAATTTTGCCTGTTTGTCTGCGTTCACAACAAGTTCACAAGTAGCTGTTCAAAAATCTCTGTACAGAAAGTTGTTAATGGCACAGTGCTGATCTGATGTACCACATGTTAATACTGCCACTTCCTCCCCCAACTCCCACATCTCCCTACACACACTCTTCAGTACCCACCTGAGTCTCGTTCATGAAAGGGAATCAAGTGTCATCATCCGCATCTTGCTTTGGCTCCGTTCCTCTGGGTCCTCTACTCCCTGCCTGTTGCTGTGAAGAAACGCCACAGCTCAAGTACGCACTACCTGTTTGGCGGGTGTTATATTGGTCCACGGAGGACTAGATATCAGGATTGAGCCACATTTGCATTTTAATTTTATATTTCGCACCATAGCTTCCACATCTTTTAACTTTGTGGTTGTTTAATGGTCCTTGGTGAAATGAATGTGCACATTGATAATAAACAAAGGATTTCATTATGCAAATACAGACCCGAGTCAGACCCCAGACTTATAAAAATGTTTGGTTGGATGTTTGCCCATACACATTCTGTTGAGGAACATGCGCAAGCGTTATCTGATTACCTGCACTCAACAGCTGGATAGGATACAGATGCTGCAGCGCACACAGTTTTTTAAAATTTACATTTTGCTTCAGATGTGCAAATATCTTCTGTGCTTATGCAGCACCTTCGTTACTTACTGCTGGGTCAAATGCACATGAGTGCGAGTAGCGAAATAAAAAAAGTTCCTTTAAATAAAGCTCAGAGGGTTTATATCTTGTACTGTGGTGCATGCCAGAAAACAGCTGAAGGATCTCTTTTGTTGCAATACATTTAAGATTGTGATAAATCTAAATGCAAACATAATTGAGGAGCTAATGTTTTGTTAAGAGCACTGTACACATAAATTAACTACTTTGATGGGTGGAGGTGAGGATGGTGTGAATGTAGGTAGCAGGTTTAAAAACATATAATGAAGGATTTGTCTTAGCAAACACCATCTGGAGGGTAAAATGATCCTTGTAATACCCTACATCTGCTGTCTGGTAAAAGCTGTCAACAAATATAAATAGTGATTCGCTTTGCAGTATCTTTTCGCACATTCTTTTGAAGACTATTTCCCTTAGCATGTAGTCAATGTTTTTTGTAAACACTTTCATCCAGATGAAACAAAAAATTATTTTCCACTGGCCATTTTTCATCCAAGTAAATGTCTTTTTAAAATGCTAGAGGTTAACGAGTGTTGGCAGAAATGTCTTTTTTTAATGATCAAACACAGTGGATTCCAGCAGAGGGAGGACTGAACAAAATGTTATTTACTAAGCTCAGCCTGGCAACAGTGACCTGTTGCATGGCCAGCTATTCATGTTGAGGTAATAAGACTTGAGGAGGAAAGGGACGTCCTTCCTTAAATGAAGCATTTCACACCCCTTTATCTCCTTCAAAGCACCACTATGCTGAGGCCACAGCTAACAAGATGAATGCTTTGCAGTTGTTGAGTGACGCAACAGAGAGTACAGTGTGTTAATGTCAACACAGTACCTTTCCACAGTAATTTATAAAAAAAGCGTCCTCTTCTGTTCAGCAGCCTGAACAGTTTATTCAGCTAACTTCAGAGCCAGTCTCCTCTCCATGCAAATTTATGCTCTTTATCTTAATTTTTACAAATACTAGTTGTACTTTCCATGAATATGGTTGGACAGTGATGTGGCATGTGACTTTATTTTTATAACCATCCCCAGAGCCTTACTGTTAGCATGGCTAAAAACGTGACATATTGTACAACCATGAGAGCAATCCAACTGCTCAGGCCGTTGCTCATAGAAAATGTTGTTCCATAGAAACCCAATAACCTGACCTGGTCTGTTATCACAGTTTGAGCTGTGAAAAATACAGTCTGAAATTGCGTGGCCCTAGAAAACAGTGGCGCAAGTAGGATTCATCAATAGCAGTAAACAAGATGAGCCCTCGGTGACAGTGTAATAACCAAAACTCAAAGTGTGGGGAAAGGCCCGACATAACTTCAGCACGTATGCCTCGAAACCTAATAGTGCTCCCAAAGGTCAAACTTGTTTTGGCTTTTAATCTGTTAAAATGTCACATACAAAGATGTTTTGGCGCTCCTTCAACGGATGTGCTGCCATTATGGCTCAAAGAATGCTTAACTACCTAAGAGGAATGTCACATATGGTCTTTTAAAAGTAAACACCTGCTAATGGAGGTGTATTGTCCCTAGACTGTGTTGCTTTTTTTTTTTACTGATTCACTGAGGTGTGGGTGATGTTAGACTGGGGTTGATGTGAAATACAGATACTGTGGAAAGTTTTTCCCAGCTCCTATTTGATTTTTCTACCTACAGTAAGAGTCTGTGCACATTCGGCCCCTGCCAGCTGGCTATACATCTGTGCACACTTCTTGGACTGGAATCTTTTTTCTTGAATACAATGTGAATACCTTAATTATGTCAACCAAGCATCTCGCCACACAGCAAATTACTGAAAATTGGAAAATAAGTAGCAATTATGTTTATGATACTCTGCAGATCCTTGTAGGAAAAAATTATCCTTCCACTTGCCTCCCTCTACACCGGTGACATTCACTAAAAAAACAGCATCTCTTGCGCTAAGGGGGGTTTTAGTGCTTTGGTCAATGATGCTTTAGCAGGATGGATGCCTTCTGTCTGGAAGATTTAAACCAAGCTGTCAGTCTCAAATTCACACTCATCCAGTTAAAAGATGATGTCCCTCACCACCATGCTACTCTGCTTCCCTCTCCATAAAGCAGACTTTTCAGTCAGCAGAGCATATCAAACCATCTCTCAACATTTCTTTGAATGTGCTTCACTTCTTTCATCCCTTCATATTCTTCCCAATTTCCTCAAAACATGACCTTCTTTCCTATCCTTCATCTTTCTTAAGTCCCCGAATCCCTCTCTTCTCACCACCTGAGCTAAAATTGCTTTCCTTACAGTCTGTAATAAGTAGTGCTTCAGTGATTTGTGTGACCTACCACCTGACTCTACTCCTGGTTTATATTAAAAAGAAACTAAACCTTTGCTGCCCGTAATCTGAAGCATTTGTCAACATTTAATAGAATTTTGAACTGACATACCAGCTGGCTTTTCAAAAAAAAAAAACTGGTTCTTTAAGATACATGATAGAGCTGTAAAGATTTCAAAATGATTTTATTTTTGAAATAGCCACATTAGTTCAAGGAAACTGAACTCAAATGTTGTGATAAAAACCTTAACAAGTGATATAAAGAAACTGGAGCAGCCTTCATTCTTACAGTTCCTGTCAATCACAACTATTTCTCTTGTTATTGCTCAGTGTGCTTAGGCTTCTTTTCTTTTTCCATTTTTTTTTTCTTTTGGCCAAAGATGGATTCAATAAGTCGGTCACAATGTGTCCCATGTGCTCCTAAGCCACCAATTTTCCATTGTCCTCGTTCCAAAAGTCATGTGGAGAGATTTGCATATAATGGGCCGCCCTGTTTGAACCAGAACTGGTTCACATTTTCTGGTCATGTGGCTTGTGTAACAAAAATAGTGAGATCAGCTGTAGAAACTGAAGCAAACATGCAATATGGTTTGAAAAACATTCTCAGCCCATTTAGACTGTTAATGAATATTTAGTACTATTTTTACTCTTTTATGAACAGATCACTGAAGAGACCTGGGTTGTGCACATATGCCACAGAAGTCTTAACTTCAACTTTTCTTTATTGAGTTTGGTTTCTATACAATGACAAAGCCAATGGACATTCAGTTGGTGAAAAACACAGAAACAGTAATAACAGCTGAATAAACTAAGAAAAGAGAAACTGTACTGTATAACTATAACACATTTGGTGTGCAAGGTGTACATTTGGGCTGTCTTCCTAAAGGTTTGCCACATTCTATCAGAATGAGAGTTTGCTCTTTGAAAGCATCTTCGTTAAAGGTGAGGTGTTAATTAGATCTTGCAGCCACAATTTAATGTTTGGGAATGTAACATTTCAATATAAGAGATTTTTTTTTTTTTTTGCTGTAATGAGGGAATAGGAAATAAATAGTTTCTGAGCTGAGGTAAGGTTCACCATTCATTTAAAATGAGCCCAGGGTGATAAGTAAAGGATCTGGTTCTGTAGATTTACTTAAGAAGAGTGTCTGTGTGGTATTTTGGATTGAATTAAGCAGAGTGTGCATGTGTGTTGAATCCCTTCCTCCCATATGTCATGAGAAATATTTGCACAATGTTCCCATCTCATAAAGGTATCTAAGGAAAAAGAATCCACTGTCAGCGGCAAGTCATACAGATACAAGTCACAAGTTGTGAGTCAGTATTTATTAGGTAGTAGGTGTACAGTCATCTATAACTGGATGTAGTAGTCCATAATTATGGCCAGGGTATTTTATTCTGGAACAACTCTACAACTTTATTTTCATCCACTAGTACAGTGCCCGTTTGGGGTGGGACTGGTGGAGTGGTCCGATTGCTTGGCCCCCAAAAGTGCTACTTGCAGAGTTGTCTAGAACCGCAGTATGGCTGCTTGTAGTGTTCTCGAGAACCGCTCATCCGGTTGACTTCACACTCAACAATGCACTCCCTTGGGTCCTCTGCAATATGCCAGCCAAGTGTGAAGTCGATCAGCGGTTGTTGAGATATGAGAAGAGGAGGACAATCATACACACGCGCACACACGTATGTATGAAAACTTACAGTTCAAAAGTCACAGGCCAAAATGTGAAATTTGTTGTTACAGCACCACCATATGGTCATATTGCACCAAATTCAACACCACACTCCCTTGGGTACTCAGCAAACATGACAAGTGTGGGTTGGCAACGTAATTGAAGGACAGACAGAAAAGCAATAAGACAGACAGAGATTCCTTGCATTTATACTAAGATGGAGACTAGAACTGTGCAGAAGTCACTAAGTGTACTCAGGGATGCATTTCCATGTGTTGCATGTCACCCAGTGTGTCCCTTTCAGGGGTTTCTACTACTATTATTTGCAATATATCTGTATATATCTGTCCATAACCATTACATGTGCTATACATTTTCTATTCTATTTATATGTAAATGATATATTATGTACACTAACATAGTTTTATAGGTGATAGTATATTCATACAATAGTTTTTATTATTATGTGCAATATTCTTCATGTGCAGTCTGTTTTTTCTTGGAAATAGTTTTTACATCCAATGCAAATGTCTCAGACTGGCTCATTCTCATTGTGCACCAATTCATGTACACTCCTTTATCTTCACCTTGTTACTTAGACTTAAGATACTTTATATTTGTATTTTCTTATTTTTACTTTTTAGACAATTTTTATTATTATTTATTGTTACTGTATTGTACTATGGTAAAAACAATTTCCTTTGGGATTAATGAAGTTGTTCGTATTCATATTCATATTTAGTCAAAAATAAAGATCTATCATATGGAGGATCTATGATGTTAAGGTAGAGGCTATATCAGGTTTGGATACACAGAAAACACTTGTCGGTTTTGGTCTTTATTTAAGATTTACTGTTAATAATGAATAAATAAAGTTGTACCAGCCTTATTCTTCAAACCTTTGAAATGAAGTGAAACTTAATACAACACAAAAGCAGATTCTCGCTCAGACTACGGCAGGAAGTTGACACAGAACACTTGAGAGAAAAGGATGACCTCTGCATTGCTATGGCAGTGCTGCACAATGCTAACAAGAGACGCATAAATGCTTTGCAAGGTAATTATGTTAATATATGCAAGTTGTTCTGGAGAATTAATTACAGAAGAATAAAATGAGGTCCTTGAAAGTGAAACCATAAAAAACAGGAAGTAGCAAGGTAGCCTCAATGTAACATCAGCAGCAGGTCTCCATTTAACTGCGAGATGGCGGACACCATGCTGCTGTGAACTATTATAAAGCTGGCGCTATGTCCCTACCCTCTGCACTCCTGCATGAGGTAAAAATGGGTTAGAAACACACGACTCATGTTCACTGTTACATCTGAATGTCCACTGTGCAGTGTGAAACAACACAAACAATACAATTTAATGCAAAACTGGAGGATCACCGCAGATGCCCACAGTGTCATGATACAATGATGACTCCATTTACTGACAAAGTCCACAGAAAATGGTTGAAATTTCATGTAAACACAGTAAATGAACACTGAGCTTAGAATATTTCTCCATAAATAAGTTTACAAGGTCAGATTTATATCCTGCTATAGTCAAGATACTCTAGATGCTGAAGTGTACGTGAAAACTAGACAAAACTTTAGCAGCTCTGTAATGCTCATGCTGATGTTTAACATGTTTACCATCTTAGTTTAGGATGTGGCACACTAACTTTTCCTAATTAGCACTAAGCACAAAGCAGAGATGAGGGTGATGGGCATGTCATTAATTAATCGGCAAATTAAAATTTTCATGTGGCCTCAGAGGATCAACAAAGTTATTTCAATTTATTTTGAATTTCGTAGCAGTCCACCCATCAGTTTTAGGGACATTTTATATAAAACCACAACTGTCAGACTCATCGTGTTGCCTGACTGCCATGGCTTAAAACGACAACTAAGTTTAGCCAAGCAAAAACTTTAGATTAGTTGGATACAGTTGAGATTAAAAGAAAATCTACTACATCTGCTGGAGACGATCACGTGATGCAACCAAAAGTTCTGGAACAACTGCTGAGTGGGCCTCGTAGTCAGTGTCTTTACTAACTAGTTTGATATAATTTGCATTGTGTAAAGAAACAGTGCTATCTCATGCACAGCTCCCTCCCACAGAAACTCCTGACCTCTCCCAAAACAGGAACCCTCCCACTCCAACATTAATAATAGATTTAGATGTTATCTACTGTTGTTGTCTAGTCCCTGTTTTCAAAGACCTGTCAATCATGATGCGAGTGATAGCAGGTTCCAGTCTTCTGTTTTGAATTTTGGTGCTGAGGCTGTACTTGTTTATGTGTGGAGCGTGCCTTTAAGGGATCCAGTATTAAGATTTCAACCCAAGTAGCTCCGGCACTTGTCTCATGATGAATTCATATGGCATCTTTGGGTTGGACAGCATTATATTACATAATTTAAATAGCAGAGCTCCTATACTGATGCAGCCACCTTCCTTAATTTTATGAGCTGTAGGGGGTGTTCCAACAAAACTATTTGCACGCACATCAGAGCCAGTGCCTCGAAGACTTTTACACCACACTACATATATTTCAGCTCCCATTAAAGCAGATTTTTATACAGATGGACTCCAGGTGCTGATCTGCCCCGGTGTGGAGCAGAGGTTAGTGGAGATTACAGCAGGCCGCTTTCTTCATTTCATAATGCTTCCATCCAACCCCTCCTCTTGTACGCACATTCATTAAGTCATTTTCGGTAATTAGTGGATAAGATGGCAAGCAGGGCTGTGAATGAACAAAAAGAAAATACTCTCTCAGATGAATGAGCTTACATGTGACCTGTGCTCTGCAGGATATGAAAAGGTAGCTCAGAACATGACTGAAATTACAAATTTCAGAATCCTTTTCAATAAATGGCTCTGTGATTTACAAGCCATTGAAAATTGTTTAATGCATTGAGGTACCTTATGGTGCAGTTTAACTAAGTCTTTCCCCATATATAAATACAATAGTAATTTTATACTAAGTGGTTATATCTATATTTTTATATTCTTTATTACTGTGTCTTGTTGTACCTATACTAAGTAAACATGCCTTTCCACTTCCTTTCATTTCTCTCCTATTTTGTCTTAAAACTTGAATGGCACCTCATATTTTAGCAGAGAGGAAAAGACATATTCAGATTGCTCGGATTCTTGTTAGTCTCCTTTTGATTCACTACAGAGACACCAGAATCAGCGAAGCATCACTCACTAAATCATACTGATGGCTTACAACAAGTCAGCGGAGGTGTGGAAAAAACAATTTACAGAGGGAGGAAGATGATGCAGATAGTTGCTCCTATCTGAAAGATAAACCTCGCCGAGGCTGCCTAGATCATCAGAGAGGGGGAGACAAAAAATAAGAGAGAAAAAAAAAGACAAGATTGAATACCCAATGCACCAGAAAGATTGAACACTTTCTATCCACCAAACCGCGAGTCTAAAAAACACAGACTCCCTCAGGAGGAGCGAGCGGATAAGAGGATGGCGGAACAGCGCGGCGTGGTTTGAGAATCAGGTGGTGAGGCTTGGACTTGCGGGCGGGTTGTACTTGAGCACAACAGATGGTGTTAAGTGTTGAATGTTGAAAAACAGATGAACCAGTAAACTCATTAAGCCTGGCTCGTGGGTCAAGCGCGCCATGCCAAGAATGAGAGCGAACGCTCCCCCAAATCAGTCATTTGAAGTCAGTGTGTGTTTCTGAACTTTCTGAACACTGTACACAAGATGCTCCTAACTTTGCAGCTGCCGAAGTATCATTCCGTTGCTTAGGAATAAATAACACAATTCGAGGATTGTTCTGTCTCCGCAAGCATCACTGTCAAAGTGGCATGTTTTTACATTTCCCCTCTAACGCGCTGACATTTTCAGTCGGGCCTGCACACTAATAACTATGCACTACCATGCCGCCCCCCCCCCCACCACCACCACATCATGAAGCTTTTGCCAACTCATTTGTACTTTCAGGATTCTCCCTAGCAATGCCATTTATACTACCCAGAGCACAAAACAAGCATGATTAGGGTTAATTAAGCGAGCGAAAGGCTCCCTGTTGCCGGGTCTACCCATCATATTTGCAGCGATCTGTCTGTAAGCTTATGCAACATCAAGCAGCCGTGTTCTTTGCACAACTAAAGTAATTCTTAATTGCATGCAAATAAGAATGACCCAGGTTAAAGATGTGAAGCAACAAATTCTGCTCATCACAAGGCTCAACACGAGCACTAAATGCATAACAATGTACTTGACTAAGAGAGTCTTAATGGAATGACTCATGTTTGTGGAAACTAGCTGAAGCCACTAGAAAGACTTGTCAGCGTGTCAGGACACTCCAAACTGTCATTAAAGTTATATGATTCATGTTTGGAGTCAATCCTGCAATTCCTCCCTCTCATCACCCATTTTTCATCCTGAGTCCCAAAAAACTCTCTTCCTCCAATCCTTCAATCCCAAGTTAGGTCTGATCTGTTGCTCTCTTCAATTCCCTTACCTCCCTCAGCCATCTGTCACAGTTGGGTCCTCACTGCCAAAAGCATCTCCTTTGAAAAGATTTTAGAGCTCATACTGTCATACACTGAACATTTTCCTGGTTGAGCAAACTCTTTCTTGTTGTCCTCAATCGGCTGCAACACCTTTGTAAAGCCTGGTAATGAAGCTGTCCGCAAACTTATTCCCACTCAGTCCGTCTAACACACTCTGAAATTAACAGCATTGGTTTCCCCAAAGACAGCCACTCTTACATAGTGTTTTACCACCTTTGTTCACAAGAAAAAGGCAAAACACATATTTTTTAAATGTACGTATTGATGGACCGACATCTTTCAGTATTTCAGTCTCAGTTTTTCACACATAACTCCACAACATGATGGAGTTAAAAAAAAAAAAGCCCACCTAATCTTCTGTTCAGATATGAGTCTGAACAGAAGCCTTTAAATCACATATTAAAAGATATTAAATTCTATAGCAATATGTTATATTGGTTCAGTATGGTATAGTATAGACGATGGAGAGACATTGGGCTAAACAGAGATTCATTTACAACAATTCCAAGTTATTTTCTTAAAAGTTATTTAAAATGGAAGAAATGAAGGCCTTACAACCTTTCTAATTGTTCAATGGCAGTTTTCCAGCCAGCTTGTTCTCTCACTTTCAGTGCCTCAGCTTTCAACGCTCTCTGTAGGTCAGACTACAGACTGTGGGTTTGTCTCTGCATAATATATTTCTATCCTATATCCAAACACAGATTTTGCGAACAGATAAACATGCTGCTCACTACCAAGTCATCAGTTTTATTCAACATTACATTCCCAGTTTTGAAAGAGAGACTCCGGTTTTGCCTTGACTGTGGCTGTTAGAAGTGAAACTGTTAACTCCGGGCTCATTCAGCCGTGAATATGAGTGCCTGGGGTATTTTTGTCTGAATGATGTATTGATTCCTGTTGCACCTTCAAACCTCAGCTCTGTGTTTTCTGTCACACCTTGTGAAGACTGAAAAATGATTACCATATGTAAAACGAAAACGGTACAGACCCAGTAATGAAAAGTGATTCCCATGTTGAGCATTTAATGGAGGATGGATTAACAGCAGCTTCGAACGGTGCTGATCACAGGTTTTTATCATGACCTTTTTTTTCCCCCTTTCCATTTGCACACAGTGGCTGAGGGTTAAAGTAAAAAACAGACAGCGTTTGTTGTTTTGAAGGAATAGGGAAGCGGCCACTTAGGAACAGAACATAATTTACAGCCCTGTCTGTGATATATCCATATCGCAATATGCAGCTGCAAGTTTAGTTTTTATTTAGCATGTTGTGTGCATTCAGATAGCTTTTTATATCCAGCTGGCAGTCCACAGTGCATGGTATTCTGGGACAACAAATGCAGCATGTTTTTGTCTATGATTATTACAACCTTGTGAAAACAGCCCCTAAATAGCACGCTCCTCCAGGGGTGAATAAAAGTTTGTAAAAATCCTCCTTGACTTTTGCCAAGACACTTTAAGGTGGGCCTTTAAAAGCTTTGAATGTTATTGTCCCAGAGATACAAACTAGTTCTTGATTAAATATTCTGTTTAAATTCCCGTGCGTTATCATGAATGGACCCAAACTCCTTATCACCTCACGCCAGCCCCCTCCATAAATATTTACCCCAGAAAGTTGCGCCTGCAGAAGAATACCAATTCTTTGTCAGCAGACCTTCACGCCGAGGGGAGAAAGTGTGTGGCATGCCACTGAGTATTGGATTAACAGCGAGTAAATTAATACAGCATCTGTTCTTCCTCTCATTCACTTGGATTTAATATGTTTATATTCACTCTATATATGTGTTCCAACTGCATCCCCATCTGTGCTGATATATCTTATCGTTGGACCGTGGCCATCAGTGTGATACACACAGTTTGAACTATGCCACAATTAGAAATATTTTATGATGTCAAGACTTCATCCACAAAAATACTGTTTACAAAGACTGTTGTTGTAGCTGTACCCTCATGAGGTTTGCATTTGCAGATTTTTTTGTCAAAACAAATAAACAAGTCAAAATTACAAACTCTCAGATATCAACTGCCTCTCGTAAAAGGGTATTAAAATGGTATTAAAATGCTCTTCCTAAAGGTTGGGGAACTTGCAAGAAGAGACAGTTTAAAAATCATGTAACGTCAAAATTGAAGCAGCGGAAACAGAGATATCCTGAATTTTAGTACCCTGTTTTGGTCAAACGCCACTGCATCCTCCACGTCCCACGACGCCACTTGATTGCATACGGCTATCATAGTTAGCATAGCTTTGGGACCCCTCTTGCTTGTTAATTTCTCATGTCTTTAAAAACTCTACACCTCTAGTTTGTTAAAAATGTTAAGCTTCCAAGTCCAAGCTGATATAACCATAATGACATCACCATGACATCATTTGGCTTTTTTCTTTTCAATTGAATTTTCAAATTGAAAGCTCCCCCAGAATCACATTTTAGATTTTACAACCAGTTTTTCAGACAAGCAAATTGATCTTGATGCACAAAATCAGTTTGTAAAGTTTTGGTTGCAGTGTTTCGTTACATCTCTATCAAAGGCATAAAGCAACCTGTGTTGTTTTTCTGTACCTTGTGTAATACATTCTGTTTGCAATAGTCAGGACATTATGGGGCCACATGGATGATTAGTCGGCTGTCCATGCCTTCAGAAAGAAACGCTTGAAAGTGTAAGTTATTGTGGAGCTGTTCTTTGCCTCTGGAGCACTGCAGTAATTTAGTTTTGTTGGAAACTGAAGGAGCCTCACCACTGACATCATCCTTTACACTATGATGCATGAAGGACACACAGTCAGAATACAATATAAAATTTAAGAGTAAGTTCACAGCTTAAGTGTTATTTCTTGTAAATGTAATTGTAATGTAAATGTAATTTGAATAGTATTATCACAATTCCAACCTAATATGGACCATAAAACTGTTTTTTTTCATTTACCTATTTTTGTATTTATTTCAGGAGGTACAGCCAAAACTGAAAATATTAACTGTCTAAAACGAACTGCAAGTTGCTGTAAGTCAGATAAATTTGTTGCCATGTTTCACAACAGCAAGTTTATTTATCTGCTGCTTCACTTAAGTTGTTGAGCCAGCTGTCAACAGTAGCAGAGGGAGATGAGTCACAAGTGCACGTGGGTGTGTGCTTCGTTAAACCACAAAGGGTTGCTCTTCACACAGCTTGAAATACATTGTGGTCCCTTTCAAGGGCATAGTCTTTTAGAGGGCTCTTTAGTTTCCACCAAAATGCAAACTACTGTTATCTTCATAGCAGGCAGTTATTTGAAGTGAGCATATCATAAATCTTTCATAAAATCTACAGCACAGATTTATTTGGATGTGAAAGTGCTGAAAAAGAAAATTGTATACAGCACCATAACTAATCCTCAAACTGACTGCGAATGGAATGCAGCCAGATTTTATTATGCTTATGTATCAGCAATTATATGACTATTTGTTTTTCACAGCCCTAAAAAGTATAAATGTACATTTTTGGCATATTCTTCACATGTCTAATTGGTAATTAGCCTCTCAGCAAAAGGGGCTCCTTGGATTTGGTGTTCACGTTTATAAAAAATAATAATTATCCAAAAACCATTGATGTTCCCTTAGGTTTTTGTCCAAATTCAAGCAAAAATAAATAAATCAAGGTTTACGCAAGTTCCATGGAAAACACATTAAATGCACTTCATGCTACACTTTCCAGCAGAACTGGAGCTCAGGTTAATTGGAATGAGGAGGAAGTTCTTCACCTCCCTCCAGCACCTCTAAAAACTCTCTCCAACCAAGTTTAAAAGTACAGCTCTTGCACAATGGAGAGGCTGAGAGAGAACCTTAATCAGAAACACTGTGACAGTCCCAGAGTTTTTATCAGCTCTGCCCCTCCTCTTTGTGATTTAGTTACTGTGCCGGCGCTGTCAGTCTGAGCGCCATCTATCAGCCTGTGTCGATTCACAGAGCCGGGAGCTCCGCGATTGCCTCCACCCATTCCTTGTTTTCCCTCAGACACTTCTATTTAGATTTTGTCAAGATACACTCATCACATTATATGTATTGTTTCAGAGTGATGGGCATGGGGGCTCTCCTCTTTTTTTACACATCTTCGCAGTACTTTTGTTAATACTCCCAACTCCCCTTATCAGCAGATAAGAAAAAGGATGTGTTACATGTACACAGGGATTTGGAGGTTTAAGATGCTTGAACCAGTTAACAAAGACATATTTTGGTTTTGAATTAAGAAACCAATATGGATCAGTCCACAACACCACCTGTGGCTCCAGCACTGTCATTTTATGGATTAAGCTTGTTATACAAGTTAAAGACTTCATACCACAGTGAGCAAGGTGCCATAACAATTTATTTGAAGTCAGGTTTTAGCTACCAGATAAAGGTATGTCCAATATTCACCCTCTTTTAGATCTGTTTTGTTCCCCTGGAAAGAATATCTGCTGCTCCGCCATATTCACCAGCTAGTTTCCAGACTTTATCTTTGTTGGTGCTGGGCAGGTAACATACAAAGGATTCATCACAGCACTCTGGGAATTAAAAGAAAAGAGCTGAAGTCTTCAGTCTTTTTATTCACAGCCGACTGAATGACTGCTGACACGCTTTAACAATGTCAAGTCTTTGACAGAGCATATGAAAGCATTGAGGGACATAATGAGGGTTTTTTTTCCTTGTATCAAAACAGTAGTGTCGCATAGCATAAAACCAAAATAATAGATTGAAATACTCCAAAACACCCTACTGTAAGACAGATCTAAGTGAAGCTGCAGAGTCGAAGAGTTCTGTGTGGGTTATTTCACCATGAATGACCTCTTTCATGTTAGATGCCCTCGCTTGATTGACAAAATACTGATGTGCACTGCCTCAAAATTGTTTTGACCATCTACCTGGCAGCCCAGCAAAGCAATATGCCCTTGAGAACTTTATTTAAAAATGCAATTCAATCATAAACTACAATAATTCATCTGAGGAATCTGTGGTTCCTTTCACCTTGCCCCTTGTTGTAGTTTGCCAATGGCATTTTTATTCTCACTGTTTATAGAATAAAAAACAGTTTGGTGAATTTTACTTCTTGTTGTCATTGTTTTCTACATCACTGTTGCATTTAAACATTAAACAGTACACATAATTACCGGAATTTGTTTTATATTTATGTGATAGACTTTTCCCTCCAATCGGTGCACAACTTCTCCCATAAAATCAGCCTCCCACCGGATGCTCAACTGTTGCAGAATAAGCTGGTTTAGACGGTAGACAAGGGATCAGAGAGGGTTGCCAGTTTCAAGCAGCTCTCAGGTCTTCTGCTCTTTGAGGGAGTGCAAGTCTATTCAGCAGCACTGAGCCAATATACCATGTAGCACCATTTCCCTTTATCGTCTCTGTACCGCCCCAAAATTCAATTTAACAATTTCTCTACTAATCCTCCCGTGTGGATGTAATCCCTGAAAAAGTTGCAACAATAATTGAGCCCATCCAATTGCCTAATCCAAAAATTACATTCAGAGTTACAATTCAAAACTGAAAATAGATAACTCTGGATATCTACTGTACGAGCATTGTTCTGTCTTGCTAAAGTCTTCAGAAGACTGAAGTTATTCTAACCACTCCATCATAAAACAACTCTTCCAATATGGAATATTGTAAAGATATTAAAACTAGTCATTGTAGAGAAACTCGAAATGGCTTCCTGTTTTCTATAGCAACGAGCATGAAAAGCCTGTTCAAATACTTCCGTCGGAAAATTGAAACCAGTGCTGCAGGTGCATGGGTAATTGAATAGTGTATCAAGAAACAGAGATGAGCAGAGGAAGTATGCAGATAGGCCGCAACAAAAGGATCCCGAGCCATCTGGAGTCTTTTGAGAAAACTCATACTGTGGCGGAGGAGAAGGAGGAGGGGACTCTTCACCAGGTGATGGATTTTCAGAATTTGAACATAAACACTTTTCTGTAAGGCACAATGAGAATAAAGGGAAAAGATACATAGGGTAAGAGGATTTGGGTCTTGACATCTGACAAGCATATAACTATAATTACTATAATTTATTGAATATTTAAATCAGCCATATACATGAAAATCTGTCTACTATGTGCAATGTAATCTATAGAGTACACTGTTAAAGACAAGAAACAGGAAATGACACATCCAATTCTCAAAATGTTTCATAAGATGGAGATTGATTCATTCATGCATTTGGACCAATCAGCAGTCAGCATGTCTGCTGTTTCAAACTTTGCAGTGCTAGTTTTCTGTGGGTACGTCAGCTTCCTCCTCCACAGTCCAAAGACATGAAGGTTTAGGCCTATTAATAGTTATATTTTGAGGGGAGGGGCTGTTTCTGAGGTGTTTCTCTGGCCAATTCAGCACCATCCACAATCAGCTTTAAAGGAAAAGTTTTACATTTTGTGAAATTTATTTGTGCTCTTGCTGAGTGAGTTAAGAGGATGCATACCACTCTCATCTCTGTGCAGCAAATGTGACGATACAGCCAGCAGGTGGTTAGCTTAGCTGAGCTGAGCACAAAGACCGAAAACAGGGAGAAACAGCCGGTCTAGTTATCTACCTTTCGAACTATCCACCTAGAGAGTGACATTAATCCTCTCATCTCACTTTGCACAAGACAGCAAATGAACATGTTTCTCAGAACTATTTCTTCATTTCTTTCCAGTAATTGCACTGTGGGATAGTAGTCATACAAACACATCCAAAAATCAGTAGAAAAAACAACTATACTTTATTAGCATATACTTTTCCGGTGCAAACACACTCACACAGTGCACACTGAAAAATCTGCTAAGATTTAGTTTAGTATGGATTTGGGACACAGCCAAAAAAAAAAAAGTTCTGTTCGCTGCACACTATAGCCAAAATCAGATGACAAAGAAACCCAAAGGTTTATGATACGGTAAAAAAATTTGTATTGGCTGTCATCTCTCAGCTCAAAGTGAGCAAAAGGTTATTCAAACAATACACCCACAAAATAAGTCTATCTGCCCCCCTAAGCTGCACTACCATGAGCCTGCTGTGAGAAAAACACAATGTCCAAGTTTCCCACTTTCTGGTTATCTGTGTATAATGCGTTAGGAGTCTGTAACCCAGCTGTATACGGAGAGGTTAAGGGGCAGAGGAAGGGAATTCATTATCCTTGAGCAGCTACAGGCTTTGGCAAGAGAGAGAGAGAGACCTTCAGATAGGGCATACGTGCTGCCTCCTCACCTCCTCCAGCCTCCAGTATCTCCTCAACCAGCTCATGATGAATAGGCACGATCAGCGGGCGAGCTGATTGGTGAAGCGTCGAGGCAACCGCAAAGATGAAGAGGAGGTAAGGAGTGTCTCTCTCAGAACGGACTGAATCTATTAGGTTTGTAGTAAATTCTGACAGTGCTGTAGAACGAGTACAGTGTATATATCAATGCCAGCGCGGGCATTGCAATGTGTGTGAAATTATGAAGACAGAGGCTACTTTATATGTGCAATATCAACATTAGACTACACAACGAGACAGTGCCTCGTTATTGTCTATTAGACAGCGAGTGACACACATCGCTGTGTAACTTTACAGGCGTATTCACCCTAAAACCTCCGTTGACTGACAAATTTACATGTCTCAACAGTCTGCTTCATCTACCACTACCATCTATATTTCATGCTTCTTTTTGCTTTTAGCTTTTATCTGTCTGCCGCAGTGTTTCTCCTCTGCTTAACAATACTCAGACTGATGACTGATGAGGAACACTGCAAGGGTTTGTGGGAACGGCAGAATAAAGCAAATACTGTTAAGTACAATACCCATTTGAGTTGCTACCATAAATGCGACTCCAGAAAACAATGGCATTCAACACAATGAAGAAAGCAATAAACAAATAAAGGAGCCTGGAGTGTTGAGTATAGTATATAACGCGTAGTCTAGTATATGTGTTGTCTATGTTAGATCGACAAAGACTCTTATTATTTCAATTATTATTATTATTATTATTATTATTATTATTATTATTATTATTATTATTATAGTTATTATTGGTGTTTCTGTGCATCTCTGTCTGTCGATCAGTCTCTCTCTCTTTCTCTTCCTCCATCTCTCTTTAACCGACCAGTCAAGGCAGATGGCCGCCCACTTAGATGCCGGTTCTGCTCAAGGTTTCTGCCTGTCAAATGGAAGTTTTTCTTCGCTGCTGTTGCTTGCTCATTGTGGGAAGTGTGGGGTCTCTCTAAGTAACATAAATAGTACCGTCTACACCTGCTCCACATGTGAAGTGTCAAAGCTTTTCTTGTGATTTGGTTCTATTGAAATCGACTGACTTCGAGTTTTTCCTTTCATGCAGGGATCGATGCAGCTCTCACATCTGTCTGTTCAATGTGAAGCTGGAGCAGGAAGGTTGTTAGCTTAGCTTGGCACAAAGACTGGAAGCAGGGGGAAACAGTTAGCCTGTCTTAGGCAAAACATAAAAGAACACCTCACGTTTTATTTTGTTTGTTTAATATGCACCAAAGTGTAAAGATGACAAGTTGTAGTTTTACACAGGGTTATCTACTATTTATTGGCCTTGACTTTCTGCCATAAAACTACAGCTTGTTATATTTTCACTTTAGTTTTTATAAGAATTAAACTAACAGTTTATAATCACTTCATCTTTTCAAGCTTGTTTTTTATGCTGTTTCCAGTCTCCATGCTGAGAACAGCTAAGCTAAATAAGACATCTCTCTGCAGGTTCAGCTTCATATTCAATCGACAGATATGAGTGGTATTGATCATCTAATCGAACTCCGGGGAAGAAAGCAAACAAGTGTGTTTCCCCAAACTATCCCTTGAAATCTATGCAAGCACAATAAAACCCTGCAGGTTTAGGTGAATCAGGTTTGTGGGTGTATAGACAGCACTAAATGTCAGCTGACTTTTCTTTAGTGTTCCAATTGAACATTTTAGACCTGAAGAAGTGAATGAATATTTGAAAGCCTTTTAAATCCACTTTTTACCCTCCGAATAGACCATTGTTTATACTGTAATGAGAATTACATCTACCATATCAAGTAGAAAATTATTATTACAGGGAGAAATGTTTGACAGTCCTGCTGTTTATCAACTAACATGCACTGACTCTGTATGATTAGTTATGAGCACATTACAAGGACTGGAGGACAGGTATAATGTTTTCCATTTTGTTTCATTTTTAATTTCCAGTCAGATAATGCTTTGTGCAGTTCCTCATGTGATTACATCCCTCATAAAACAGTGATTTTCCCAGAGCTTGTGTGCACGTAATAACAAAGGCGAGAGACCATATGAAAATGCCACAATAACAAAGGATGTGGGAACAAAATACCTGGCAGCGCAGAAGAGGTTCACCAAAAATAAAAAAAGCAATGGAAAAAGAAGTTGGCTGTCTGTCACCTGGCAAAAAGAGAGGGCCATTTAATAACTCTGAACAAAGCCTTTCCCTCTAGCTAGTCAAACCTTTAATTACAAAACACGATAGGAGACCTAGGCCACCCAATATTACCTCGGCAACACCTCGATACAAATCATACAAAGCAAATGAAGCGTTTAAAAGTGAATGGTGAGGAGCGATAGCAGCGCAGCGCAACTCTCAGAGAGAGGAACCAAGACAGACAGAGGGAGGAGACGAGTGAAGCAGGGAGGAGAGGGCGGTGAGCTGCTCCAGAAACAGACGTATGAAAATTGATTGAGTCTGGGGAAGCAATTGATAGTTAGAGGACAGGAAGCAGGCTGTAAGGCAATTATCACTATCTCTGCCATTTGATTTAGGACCGTCTGAGTGTGTGATAGTGTGAATTAATCACATCCAAGGTAGATACATCAGGAGCCCATTTCTGCCTTAAATTTCAATGATCCTTCTCCATCACAGCAAAATGTACTTTAGAGGAGCTCTAATTAGTGCAGCATATGAATTTCCACTCACTCTGGGTATAAATGTTATGTATGGTTTTGTGTATGTGTGTGGCATGTGTGTGTGTGTGTGTGTGTGTGTCTATGCATAGGAGAGACAGCAGGCTAAGCTTGAAGAGACAGTCACCTTATATGAATGCAGCACAGTGTATAAGCCAGCTTAATCATCATAAGCAAAGCTCTTGACAGACATCAACAAAAGGCCCGATGGTATGTAAACCCACACAAACTTCCACATATTTAGACTAAGACAACAAGAAAAGTATGGACACGTGCAAACAAAACTGAGCGCACGAGCCAGCCCATCCACACATGCATAAAGAGCATACATGTGCATACATAAACCACAAGTGCCACCCACAAGGCTGCAGCGTGAGCGAGATGCTGCTCCAACTACTGTTCCCAGAGGAACATCTGCATGAATACCATTAGATTTAATCATCTGATACTATTCTTAGTCTATTAAGCAAATGTTTACAGCAATAATTGACTTTTGTTCATTTCCGCTGAAGGTTTAATTGAAAGGAATTGGCATTCAGTGTGTTGTTTAGTAACCCAGGCTGCAGATGCTTATAATGAATATTCAAATATGTTGTAACAGCAGGGGCATCACTATCAATAATATGCATTTACGAAAAACCGTCTTGATTGACCGGTTGAGTTCAAATGCTCCCATACATCAGTGATATATATATATATATATACATATATATCACTGATGTATAGGGATATATATATATATATATATATATATATATATATATATATATATATATATATATATATATATATATATATATATATATATATATATATATATATATATGCATATGCGTTTGTGCCCCCTAATGGAAAGATTCATCCTTGTAAACATTGGTTTTGTGGGATGAAATAAATCTTCCTGGAGTTATTGAGCTTGTCTGTTCAGAACTCCAAACGATGCATTTTTTCTCCCAGATAGATTCCACTTCGAGCCCTTTGCCCAAGATGAATATAATTATGTGCTTATCTATATTTGACTCATGTATACTGTACAGAGGAGAAAAGCCATTCATTTTGCCTTTGTAACCAAAGAAAAAGTGAGACCAGCATAATGGTACATTTATCAGTGTCATGATGAGTTTCTTCATCCTAATTTTAATAAACTTTTGAAACATATGAGCCATCTAATTTGAATATTCACATCAGCTTATCTGTTATTCAGTGGGTGACTTATGCTTATAAATGAATGGGCCATTGTTGCATTTATTAGCTATCTAAAGCCATTTTACTTACAAATTACATTCAGCAATTAACATTAGGAGGAAATTACTGTGTCTATTTTATGTTTATGTGATCAACAGCTTCACTCTTAAAGACTCTGTTATGATTAGCTGTTCTTGTAAAACCATTCTGAAAACCCCTGCCTTGATAGGATATCATTTTTTACCTTGAAATACCTCAATACAGTCTTACCTATGATGAGACAAACCTCTCCCAATATGCTGTAGCTCAGCATTTGCTGTCAGACCCTGACTGTCCTACCAAACAACAAGGCTGCCCTCTGGTGGTGATGGAAAAATAACTAACACTATAACTGAGGCATGTCTGATAAACATGCCTGTCTTTACTGTCTATTATTTACATTTACCACCTCATAATCTGCCATCCAGGGCCATTACTCGGCCAGCAGTAGGGTCTGAGAATAAAATGAGCTGCCCGTTGTAAATTTTGGCGACCACATAACATTACTGATGAGGGTACAGGTTTAGAAATATCTGCGTTCAGAACAGTTTTATTGTCTGCAAAGTGAAAAGACAGGCCAAATAAATGTGCAGTCTCCAGTTACACATAAACCAATCTTATACCTTGACACTGTGTCGAGAAATAAAGCTTAAAACGCAAGATTTAAAATGGCATGCACACTAAGATCACCAATAAAGAACTAAGTTCATTTAATTTAATGTTGCGTAGACCGGAATGAATAAATCTGACATACATTCACAGCACAGCTCCACTGATTTGAAACATGTGTTGTGACCTATGGAAGCAGAGAAAGGTCATAATTATTTCAATCATGTAAGAAACTGAAAACTTTTTCTTCATTCACAAACCCTTACAAATATTTTAGTTTTTTTATTTAACCTGAATTTCACAATAAAGTTATTATGGCCTTTCTTGCCCTCCATAAATTCCCTCATCTGTGAAAAATAAATCGGAGACTTTCAAGTTAATGTAACACTTTATTTTCTTAAATACCACAGAATATTAGTACAGTCAGTCACACATATTTTTAGAGGCAGAAGACATTCTCGTCCCTCTCACCCTGCTTTCATAAAAGGCATAAAGGGAAACCTTGGGTGGCACCATAAGCTAGGTTTACACACAAATTCAACACGGCTGGCCACGTTCCAGTTAAGATCTTAGTCAGGTTTAATCAAGACACAATTTAGATAATCTTTGTTGCAATAAACAATATATTTAACAAAAAAATACTGGTCACTTTCTAGCTGCTACCTCCCTGTTTGAATTGATAATCTCTAACAAAGGGATTATAATTCCAGTAGTAATAGTTTTGGTCATTTTGATGGTCAGGACAATAACCTCATGTCACAGGCAGGGCTGGTGAGAGACTTAGAGGCTTCATTTGCCCATTGGATATCATTAGCCCATAACGAAGCACACAATAAAAGTATTAGATTATATGTACACACTAGTCTTGTTGCCAACCGATTTATAACCATGTCCAAGAAGGGAGGAGACACGGAGAACAGGTTTGCCTAGTTTGCCTAGTGCCTTGGGTTTGCCTGGGTTATTCTGAATTATGTCTTTTCCATGAGTCAACACAAAACCAGAATAACCACATTAACAGCAGATACCTCCATGCATGTAAACATAGCCAGTGTCGCCAGCTACAGTATATACAGTGTTGATTCAGACAGCGCATAATGAAACCAGGTCAGTAATGCCAAAGTCAACGGTTAGAAGGTGTCAAGGTTAAATCTCACCGGTAACATGTCCACAGTCAGGTCAAGACATCATTTAAATCGACCTCTGACATTCAGTCTCTGAATTCATCTTTCAGTAGTACCATCACTGAAGCAGTAGCAGATTCATTGGCACATTAAACACCATCATGAACAGAGTGCTATAATGAATATAGATCATTTCTGACATTTAAGACTTGGTGAGATAAAAATCTAAGCAACATTATCAGTGAGCCATATCTGTGTGATATTTTTATAACAAAAGTCATCAAACAAAAAAGGGGAAAAAACAAAAGGGGGCTCTCCAGTGTAACAGTGCAGCAGTGTGAAATGATGTATTCATAGCCATTAAAGTCTGATAGGCAGGAGAACACTGAACACAAAACACTCTGAAAAGACGCAGCAAAGTAGGAATGTGCTGTATTCTACCAGAGAAAAAGATGCGTTAAGTTCTGAGTGCTATTAAGTGGAGAGAAAATGGCTTATTTACAGAGTAAAAAAGGAGTGCAAGGCTAAGCTTTCATAGACATTCACACACTTAATATTCACAGTATATACCAAAAAGACATGCGTAGAGGCACATACATATTCATCATACAAAAACTAAACATACCAAAAGCAGAACAACAGTCAGACACAGCTTCTTTTGTGACTCGAATCTGATCGACCGACAATGAAAACAATGCGCGCAAGAGCACTGACATCATGGGATGTGAAAAGGCAAAAGCTGAAGTTCCAGTCCTTTGAATAAAAAAAGATTAACATTGCCACAACAACAAAGAGACATCAGTAATCTTCTATCCATCTCTTAACCAATACTGAGTGCCAGCCTCATTTTCAACACAATTCAACAGAATGTTATCACCCGAAGAAAAAGGATCTCCTCCTTTTTTTTCTTTAATACGAGGTACAATATTTGGTTTTTCAAATTGGGTTTTCAGCTTTCCCAGAACATGTTTAAACATTTCAGTGGCACAGTGTTAGTGCCTTGACAAATAAAGAAAAAAATTCCCTGCTTTGATCCTGAAAGAGAGGGGCAGAATCAAAAGGACGTGTCAGAAAGGTAAATCAGGACCAACTTTTTTAAAAATTGGATTGGAATTGCTATCTGACTGCAATATACAAAGTCTTATGGGACTGTAAATTTTAAAAATAAATGCTTGCTTGATTTGAAATGCTAAAAATCTGATTAAGAGAGTCAGATTACTCTCAATACAACTGGGTAAAAGGCATTTTAAAAAACTACTCAGCTCAACTTGACAGAAAGTGTATTTTTGCACGGTGAAGTTAAACCACATTCCTTATAAGTAACCTTGCAGAAAGATGCAAGGAATCGTTGCAGTGTTTAAGTACTACCTGTATTGCTACAGACAAATCATAAGATTCCTTTTTCCTCATTGTAGGTCACACCCTTAATCTTTTTTTTTAGCTCACTGTAGTTTGGCAGATCACATAAAGAAGAAATAGTCATAAGTCACTGTCACAAATTGATGACGGTCATTGACAAAAACATTTGAATTATCTTAATGTTCACTACAGAGTCAAATAAATTAGACTTTTTCCTTTTTTTTTTACTCAATTAAATTCTTACTGCTCCTTTTCATGGAGAGAGGCACGTACACGATTGCGCACATAAAAAGCGGTAAGAGCACTGCAGCAGGCAGTGAAGATGAAGAGTGCAACAGCGTCGTGTGCGAGATCGCCGTGGAGGCGCTCGTAGAAGGGGCGGCGCTCTGTGAAGTCTGTTCGCAGTGCCTCGACCTGCATCAAGGTGCACACCACCACGAACACGTGAAAGAGCTGGTGGCCCTGCCCGATGAAGTCACACTTCCCAGGGAACAAACTCTCTGGGTGAGGGCAGCAGAAGAAATAGGCGCCAATTAAGAAAAAGAGCACATGGTAGAAATGGTACGCCACGACTGGGTCGGAGCAGTCCTCCTGGTAGCAGCTGTAGATGCGGTGTACCACAGGGCTTATGTCTAAACAGTAAGCCAAGGCTGAGGGCACCACTTGGAAGAGCTTGTTGGCAAACTTGGGCAGCTCAGGACTCGCATATTTGCCATAGCAGCAGCCGAAGCAAGTGAGCCAGGCCAAGAACGCTGCAGCGGGTAAAAAGAGCCCTTGCACTTTAGTGTGCCACTCTTTCTCTATGGCGTAGTAGTAGTGCGCCAGGGCACTGCCATACTGGTAGATGGCGACCCCCACGTAATCGAGGAAGTAGAAGGTGTAGTAGGAGAGCTCGGACTTGGCAGAAAGGAGGTGAGCGAGAGCGCTGAAGGAGAGGTAGGTGAAAGCTGCCAAGAGGACAATGAAGAGGGGCTGGGCATGAGGGTCTCGCAGAAAATCTACCGTCTCCGAGATTTCCTGCCACTTCACCAAGATGATGAGGGCGGCCAGCAGGTGGGTCCACACATTGAGGGTCTCATTGTGCCTTTGGAAGAGGGTGAGGAAGTAGTAGCGCCAGCTTTGGTACGGCTGCCTGTAGCCGGTGAGGATGTGGCGCTCGTGGAACACCCGGGGGACGTCAGTCACCTTCACAGTGCAAGGCAGCGTGGGGAAGGCCGACTCCAGAAGCTGAGGGATCTGACGCAGCTGCTGCGCATTGATAAACAGGCGACCGATCTGCTCCATCACCACCGTCGCCATGGCAAACTATAGGCGGAGAGAGAAGGGCGGAAAGAATGAGATGAACAGTCAATTAGTCAATATCTGTATGGCTTTCAGCTCCTGTAGTCAACAGGTCTGTGTGTCTAAGTGTGTTAATCTATGAACAGGTTGTACTGTGTGAGTGAGTTCCTGCAATACTACTAATATACTACTACTATTCATAAAACAAACAAAAAATAATCAACAAAAATGTGGAAAATTAATGAATCATTTATGTCAATTATCAAGCAAGAACATCAAATATCATCTGGTTCCAGAGGTTGCTGGTCGTGTGTTTCACATTATTGTAAAAGTTATTTAATCTGAGTGATTTTACCAGTATTCTTAGATTTTATAGGCCAAATAAATGACAGTTAAATAACATATGAGAGGCAATAGGATCATTAACATTTCCTTTAACATTTTTGCTCTAATTGATTTCCTTTTTGCCACCCAGGAGCAGTGGAACAAGCTCATAAGCACAACACTGACTGATCAGTGAATTATCACCTTTTTAATTTATGTTACCAAACAGTTCATTCAGTAGACACAGAGCAATATTGGCCTGCTCCAACTTCTCCCCTCTGGTGGGTGCTACGGAGCACAGTACGTCAAATCAACGAGACATAAGAACAGCATCTACACACAGCCTGTTACTCTGGTGAACACATCATGTCAATAACCCGATAACTTCAACACACCCACTTGTAGATTATATTTGTAGAGGCTAAAACGCACTCTTACTTAACTTGTATGTATTATCAAGCATTGTCGCTGCCAATGTAAATCCTGCATACACTGCATTTATTTTTTAGATTCAACACATTTTCATGTGCACAACAATTACATGGAATAGTTGCTGGCAACGAAATTCTTGAGTCACAGGTTCCCTAAAACAATCCTCAAAAATATTTAAAAAGAAAACCACACAAAAATAATAATCAAACTAAACCCTTACCCTCAGCTTCATCTTGAGCACTGTTACAGTATATAGTCATGTATACATACACATAATAATCACCCAGTTCATGTATGTACATCCTATTTGTATTGTTTATAGATGACAATTCTTGACTTGTGTATGGATTTTTGTATTAACTTTATTTTTGTTTGTCATTTATCTTATGTGTTCTTCTTTGTTGTCCTGATTGTTAGCTGTTATGTCTACTTCTGTGTAAGTGCATTGAGAGTTATGTAAAAAAAAAAAAAAAACTCAAATTTCTTTTATGTATGCACATATTTTGCCAGTCAAGCTGATTTTGATTCCTTTATCTCTGTTTTGGTATTCATTAACTCCAAGAAAAATATCTCACTGATGCTTTGTCCACCAACTACTGGCTGACTGTATCAGTGTCTTGGTGCCGAGCAGGTGGTGTAAACCGGGTTTATTGCCAAAAACAGCTGCTTCGTCACTGGCCCCATTGTCATCACCCATTGATCATTTGATGGATTGTTAAACGTTGATTAGTGCAGCTTTAAGTCTGGCTTCAGTGTGTAAGTAAATTAGATTGTTGCGAACCACAGGACCTCAGGTGCCATAAAGCTCTGATCTTAGCCATCCTCAGTGTCATAAATTCTGCCAGTAAGGCCTCCTTTCTCAGATCTCAGTATTGCTGATTGCAAAGAGGAAATTACTTCCTGAGAAGTGTGAAGCTCGATGCAGAATCAATATTTTCTAAAGCACATACACTTAAGAGGTGTAAGCATGTAAGAGTTGCTTTGACAACCAATGAAAAAAATATATATATATACATATATATACATATATACATACATACATACATATGTATATACATATATTATACATATAGATATATACATATATACACATCTATGTGTATATACATATATATACACATATATACATATGTAAAACGATCTGCATATCTTCTGCATATCTTCTCAACTATATATATATATATATATATATATATATATATATATATATATATATATATATATATATATATATATATTTTCTGCTCGATGCAGATAAATATTTTCTAAAGCACATACATGTAATAGGTGTAAGTAAGCATGTAAGAGTTGCTTTGACAACCAATGAAAAAAAAAATATATATATATATACATATATATACATATATATATACATATACATACATATATACATATATAAACATTCGATATATATATATATATATATATATATATATATATATATATATATATATATATATATATATATATACACACACACACACATATATACACACACACACACACACACACACACATATGATAAAATAACCTGATGCGTGTCTGTTTTTGGCTAATCCAGGCTGATACATCCAAACCTGCTAAACACAATAAAAAATGTTGGATGACAGCTGACTATTGCTCCCATTTTCATTAAAAAATGATGATTTGATGATTCACATGTAACAATGCATCTTCATATCCATTTGACTGAACAATGACACTCGCCGCCTGGTCGATTCTCTCATCAGATCTAACTGAACTCATTCATCGACTCATCTTCCAGCAAATAAACCACTTAAGGACACACAAGATCACTAACACTTGCGAGAATACAAACAAATTAAAATTATGCTCAAATAAAATAAAAAGTGGTCAGCTGAGCCACACACACTGTGTGGTTTAGTCTTTTAGGGCGCTATAGCTGATGTGAGCGCCCTCTACATACACTGGCACACCGGACTTATAATCAGTTCTACACATCACTGATTTCATTTGCATGCTCCAGATGTTGCTGGGTTATCCCGCTTTGTTTCCCTGAGATGTGTCGGAGGGCAGAGGCGGCGGCTGCACAGAGATCAGGCCGTGCGGGATGAGCGCAGGCCGAGGATCAGGAGGAAGGCGTGGAGTGATGAATGGGAAGGGATTACGTAACATAACCCCATCCGACGTCCACACCCTCCGTTTCCAGTAAAGGGTTGCATGCAATCCCCTCAAATATTTATGGCCGAAGAAAAAATAAACGCTCGACTATAAGCACAGAGGATGTTACACAGTGTGTGTGTGTGTGTGTGTGTGAGAGAGAGAGAGAGAGAGAGAGAGAGAGATAGGCCTATGTGGGCCTGTTGCAGTGAATTCCCACGAGCGATCCTGCACCTGATCGTCGTCTCTGTGGAAATTTGAGATCCGGCGTGTGAAATGAATTTGCATTCAGGCTTTCTCCGAGCCTCGATGATTGCTTCAACCTTTCCCTCCCCTCCCCTCCCCGTGTGCACCACAAACCTCCGCCTCTGACTGCTGAATTAAATAAATACCGATGCACGCTCATGGAAACGAAACAGAGCCGGGTCTGCGTTTCATTTCACGCTTTAAACGCTTCACTGAGTAGAATAAAAACAAAACAGGATTAATATTCGAGATGGATATAATATAAAAAAAAATCTTAAAAAACAGTGCGGACTCACCTGTAGATGGCAGAATCAATGCAAAGTCAGAGTGTGGCGGTGGATGTAGAGAACATTGTTTGGAGGGGGATGAGCGGAGAAAAGATGACCGTGACGGGAGCAGCGCCTGGCGGCTCTCACGGCGCAGCTGCTGGGAGGATACGGGGCACGGCGACGGGCGCGTCTTCCAACCAATCGACGAGCACGGTGCCGCTGAGAGCGCACGCCGTCCCGACCAATGGGAGCTCGCGTCCGACCGCTGAGCCCGCCCACTCTCTGCTGAAATTCTTCCACTGGCAGAGGCTGAGTGTGAAGTCCTGCTGCTACTGTGAGGCATTTCTGTCAGACAAGGGCCGACAGAGCCCAGCCCGCTGACCTCATGTTTATCTAACTGCTCTCTTCACAGCTGACGAGTGCATTTTTATATTAGAATTTGTCAATCTGAACAAGATCTCATACATCATATATGTTATAAGTATGATATATATGATATATATATTTTGATATTCTTGTTATTTACAGTTATATTTTTCTTATTCATTTCAGCTTACACTATATATGTATAGATACATGTATATATGTATGTGTATATGTGTGTGTGTATATACATATATAAATAATTGCTTCATATTATAATATATCATGTTTCCATTGACCTGCCTCATATTCTAGTCTTTTTATTTCTATATTAATCCAAACAAACTAGGTCCCATCATAGTTTAGTGTGGTGTTTGCTGTTTACATAGATATTAATCAAATCACTGTCATCTGAGAGGCCTGCCACTGCCTTGTAATGTCTGCTTCAAATGCTTAGAGTTCCTATTTTGTATTCTTTTTATTTACCTTTGTTATTCATTCTTTTATCTCTAAACATTTCTATACTTACTGCTGTCATTGTGCTTCTGCTGCAACTGAGTTTCAGCACAGGGGATCAATAAAGGTTTGTCTCATCCTATATTATTGTATGTTATTGTATTGTGTTATTATTGTATTTTTATGTATTGCATTTCTAGAACTTACATTGCCATTACTGGTGGTGTTATACGGGCCATATTCCTGCACTCAACTTTGTAAATACTTCACCTGCATGTGTCAGGGTATGTCTATGAGGCTACTACACGAAACCAAAGAGAAAAAAGGCACAGTGGATTTAACAACAGGTCACATGTGGGATGGAAAGTCTGTTACCACCCTATAGATAATAAATTGGAAAATGAGTTCCTCAAGTGAAGGTTTATGTGGAACTTTAAAACAAGATTACTTGTTGTCTTGTCAGTATTTTGGTTTCCAAATTACAGCGATAACTTCGCTGCGTCTCATTTGCTTATCAAAACAAGCAATTTCCCTGCTTGACTAGTGCTTTCAAATCAGTTTTGTGGTCTGTGCCTTTCCCTTGTTTAGCACAAAGTTTCATTTGTTAGAGTCAGTGTTTCTGAAAGATCTGCACTGTTTGCTGCTTCAGACCATCCTATAATCTACATGTTTCCAGCAGAAATAGATTGAGAGGGTGTCTATAATGACATTGAATATGTTTTGACTTCCTGATGACCTGTCTTAACCTGAATAAAGCCAACTTACGAGAATGTGAACAAGAAGGGTCAGCAGAGGCTCAGAACATGATTCATATTGTAGGAAGGAGTAAATGAAATGGAAAAGTCAGGAAAAGTCATGATCATGATCGAAATTCCAACAAATCCAGCACAGCCTGAGAAAGTGGTCTTGGAGTCAAGCTAGCCTTTGTGCCCTGTGTCATCAGTTGAGGAATGCTGCACTATGGGACAAGCAGCTTTCTGGGCTGATGAGTCCAGCAGTTTCCTCCCAACACATGACAAAGGTGGGATTGTGCAGAACTTTGTGTGTCTGCATAGCAATGTAGACTCACACAATCAGCCATGTGTACATTTTTACATGTTCTTATGCTTCTGTTGCTGTGAGCACAAACTATCATCACTGAGAAACATGAAAAACAATAACAACAAACAGGAGTGAAAGTGGTTATTATATGTAGTGGTAGGTAGGACAGGTCTGTTTCAGTTGCAATATTAAAAAAAATATATTTGATGTGAGCTGAGGAAACAGGTCGATTATGAATGCAGTTGCGTGTCTCACTATCAACATATCACAAATATTTTCTTGCCTTTTACACTGCACCTCACAAGCCTACATCAATTATCAGTATTTTTCCAATGACACAGTGGAAAATGATAATACCTCTGGAATTAAACCACTTAAAATTAAATTAGACTTTAATGATACAATAATTCATTTTACTGGATAAAAAGTTATTCGATTTTTTATGCATAAACAGACAATGCCGTATGAACGCCTGTTCAAAAATAGTTGCTGTTAAAAGAAGTAAAATCCCAACCCTAACTGCCAAACAAACAACATGTTAAATGACTTTAAACTCTGCACACTCCACAACTAGAACACAAACACGCTATGACACTTGGCACTGAGTGGCATTTCCAACATGAGTGTCAGCTAGACACTGACTGCCAGCCCATGTGGGATGCAAGCAAGTGTAAACAAAGCCACAAGTGCTGAAAAGATTTCTGACTACCTACACAAACTTTGCAGATCGTGAGCCATGAAGCTGTTGCCTCATATCTGAAATCTGTGGGCCGTGACTTCTATTGCCGTTACTGGCTTGAGGAAACATTCACACACTATTTGCAAAATGTTATCTTTGATAAACACCCAAAAGCTCAATTACTTCTGCGTGGACAGCACATGCAACCGATTAGTGAATTAGGGCTATAAAAGAGCTGAAGCAGAGTATGTGCTCCCATGTTGTCTGGGCATTTGAGACTCTGTGTTCACTACAAGAATATGTGACAATGTAATTAGTGTGACAACTTGTAACAGTCAGTACCAGGCCCATTTAGCTGCTTATGCATGATGATATCACTGCTTGAGACTGGGAGGTTCACCATTACATTTCTTTCTTTCTACAGTCATAAGACATCTGATACTGTCATTTGGCCATGTGAATGTGGGAATATGTTTGTGTGTTATGACAGTACTTGTCTGGTGTTTCCTTACCTTTCAAAATATCCATGCAGGGATGCAGGACACTGTGTGACCTTGAAGAGGAAAATGCAGTTATAAACATTTAATTGATGGATACATGCAGAGGAAATATATCAATCCATGCATCATGTATTATTACCACATATGACAGTGGTTCCCAACCTTTAGGGCTGAAAGCAAAGCAATGTCTGTACTAATTTTAAGATTTTCCCATTATTTAGACATGCCATCATTCAGTAATTCAAAAGAAACATTATGAGATGTTTTGTTGGCTTTGGCTACATCAGTTAAAATATTGCCAGCACGTAGCATGCTTCCTTTTTAAATAATAGACTATGCAATCAACTGTGCAAAAAAGGCCTCCCTTATTTCCTGCTCTCTGCCCTCTCTTCTGCATCTTTAATACCCTCATTGCTTCAAAAGTATGAGGTTTGACAGAGGAGGGAAGGAAAGTAGTGAAAAAGCTTTGCCACATTCTCATCAGCACCAAGCCGTTTTTGATCATCTCTGTGAAGGGTGCCTGGTTAATACGCAGTAATGCTATTGTGCCACTCTACAAATAGAGACATGTCAGGTATCTCTTGCTGATTCCAAAAACTCTTGGTCGAAACGAAGGCTTAGCTAAGCTGTGATGGCAACAAGCATGACAGCAGCAATGGAGTGAGGCAGCTTTAATCCAAAGATTGTCTATGCAAACCGACTTTTTTTGTTGTCATTTTTAGGAGGCTATTTGTGTCATGCATTTGTATAATGGATTTATTGTATAATGCAAAATGCATAAAATGCATCAGTGTTTTTGTTCATTGAGAGCGAGCATATCTACACTAACAGAGCAGGGACTGATTCACAATCAAGGTAAGGTAAAGGTAAATTTAAGAACAGACAGAATTCACTTATTCACTCACAATGAAAAATCACTTATTATGCAAATTGCATATTTAGCTGGTGTAAAAAGTAATGTTCACCAACACTTTTCACTTGTGACCCCTTGCTCTGAAGCAATACCCTTTATCTGTGACATCGTCACAGGTCATGAGGATGTGAGTTTAACTGGTGATTTTTCATTCTCAAATTTGTATTAATTGAAGGATTTGAGAAGAGCTATATATATATATATACTGCTGTTCTCCTTTCTTTTCTCTCTGATCTGGTGACCCCTCAAATGTATCTCAGGACTCACTGCTTTTAACAATTACAAAACTATGACTAAGGTGACCCCGTGACCCTGTGTTCTCAGGATAAAACGGGTTAGGAAAATGGATGGATGGATGACTAAGGTGACCTCACTACCACTAGGTGTCAGCAGTGTCAAAGTCCTACTGAGCGTACTAGTAATGCTGTGTGCCACATGACTACTCCGTACCAATGCCATTAATTCCAGTTATGTCAATCTTCGTCACATAGTAGACACATAAAAAGAATTCATATTCAAGTCTTACAGCACAAAACTTACAAAAGCCTCCACACACAAGGACAGGAAAAGATGAAATTGTGAAAACAGACTTTAATGCTAGAACCTCAGTATCGTACGATACATTCAGACCAAGTATTGAGTTAAGAACAAAATTATATAATGCATTACAACAGTATGAAAAATAATGATTGTTACAGTGGAATGCCTCTGAATGCAGAAATACAGTTCATACCAGAAAAAAACTACAGTGTAATCAGCTGCCAATAAGAAAACTATACTATATCCACATCCAATCTAACATTTGTATAACCAACTTTCATACAACAGCATAATCGAAACTAACACAACATCAATACAGCAGAAGTGTCAGTTAAAAGAGTAAAGCTTATCTTTGGAAATGTAAAGACTGTTTTCCAGACCTTAAACAAATTAATTATCTCTTTCTTTCATTGCCTCCTTGTTCTTCCTCACTTCTTCAATCTTCTTATCCTATTAGAATATAAAAACAGGAGGATCACAGCACTGTAGTTACTTCAACACTTAATACGAAATTATGCTGATATGCCATTAGGAGCTCACCTTCTCCTTGAACTTCTCATTGAGTGCTGCCATCCGAGCGATGCGGTTCTCTTTGTTTGCCTCCATCTTCTGATTGAGCTTCTCTTCTGCCATCTTGCTAAAGTTGCAGCTTTCCTCGATGGCCTTCTGGATGACCTCCTTCTCGTGCTCTCGTTTCTCCGCGAAATGTTTCAACACCTCAGCTCCCTGGCTCTGATGTAATGACAAAAGAGAACTTTTGTAGTAAAGTTAGCAGAACCTGAAACTTAAATTCAGGTGCTCAGTTTCACAATTTCCCCAAATCTGTTAGCAATTTTGTTATTTCTGACAATACCCTGCGCCTCTCTTCGGCTGCTTCCAGTTTCCTCTTAATCTCATCCAGTGATGTTTCTTTTTTCTTAAGCGGGGACAATGGAAAGTCACCCTTGGCATCTGGAGTTGACGGGCTCAGGATGAGCTCAAATGCTTGTCCAGAAGCACGCTTGCTCAGCTCTTTCACTTGGATGTCTGTAAAACAGATTAAAACATTTTTTAATGCAGACCAGTAGAAAGTGATGGTCAAGTTGTGGCAGATGTGTGATGGTGTGAGGTCAGAAGCAAAGGTCACAACACTTTAATAATTCAATTCAATACCAACATTAGCCACTTTTACTTGATGAATCACAGACAAATCCTAAGTATCCTCATCCTAAATTAATACTTCTATTGTGATTCATTGTGTGAGGATAATTGAAGGAGGTGGAGCTGGCCTCTTGCCAACATTTTAAGGGTCACGGCTTTGTCAGAGGGGTCAGAAGAGAACAATAATCCCCGCTGAGTGGCAACGTTTGAATGAAGCGACAATGAGGAAATGAAAACAAGATGTGCCCAAGCAAACTGTTTTTAAGTATTGTAGGAGTGCTGCTTTACAGATCAGGTTTGCAATTTGCTGTGCAAACCGCATCAAAGGACTTTCAGAGATCGTCAGCACATAGACACTTTTCTTTGCACTACTTTTCTGGTGTTTACAGCCTTATATTGGAATTTCAAAAGCATTTTATAACAAAAGTGTTTTACATCACTTTTTGAAAATGAACTATTGTATGATAAGACTACTCATCCATATACCTATTTGCATGCTTAACACTTACCTCCACAGTTTTCCATCTCAGCAGAAATGTAGCCTTTGATAACACTACAGGAAAACATGAAAAAAAAGAGATTATTATCAAGCAATACATGTCTGGAGTTATTGTAACAAAGTGGATACGCTTTAATTTGACTCTAGTCAATTGTCCACACATTAAAGAATACAGTTTCCTTTCTGCAGCGTGTCCATGTCAGTGACGGTGGTAGAGCTGACAGTGACAGCTCGTGTTATGATAGATTTTCCCCTCCTCCCCCTTGACTAAAATAAAATCAAAACACACACCGTTGTGGGAACATTAAAACAGATGGATAACCTCATCCCTCCATCAAATAAATACGTACACATGCTGGATGACAGTAATTGCTAATCTTCACAGCATGAGATATATGGAACAGGTGCTGTTATAGTTGCACATTAATTTTTCAGGTGACATAATCTGTTATTAGCTTTAACATGTCCACACATGACTGGCAAAACAAGTTTTCCCCTCACTGATGCCTGAGCTGTCAGTACAACGTGTGCAGGTGATAGTCACACAATCAAGGACCAATAAAATTATGGTAAGATCATGTTATTCAATCACCAGTGGGGTAAAAAGTGATGTAAGTAATAACACACACACACACACACACTTCTGTAAGATGTGTTGTGGCTAAAATGGCGGGGGTGGGGCAATAAAAAAATTGTACATAATTACATTACATAAGGCACAAAGAGTAATTTAGAAAAAATCATTTGAAGCCATTATGATGATGAGAAGCTAGAACAATAAAGTCCATCACTCGGTCATTAAAGTTAGCTCACCACGGGGGCATTTCACGGTCATTATTACATAACATCCACTCCAAAACAAAACAAACACTCAGCCAAACTTACTGTAAATTAATGCATATAATCGTACAGTATATGGTAAGATGTTAAAAGAAGTAATTACACCTGTGATACAGCTTTTTGAGTTTTAAAAATATTTTTTAAATTTTGACGCTGCTTGACGTTAAGTAACGTTTACTGAACAGCGGCCATAACAACAAAGTCCGGTAACTGACATAAAATTACTTCACTGAGGCTGAACTAATTCATAAAGCTGGGGGAAAAAATGACCTTTTATCTATTTCAACCCTTTGTCTGGAAGCCTGGTTAAATATTTACTTAAAGCCATTGTTCTCACCGTCAAGTGCTTCAGCTTTAAGAGCCTTCACCTCCGCCTCTCTCTGCCTCAGACCGCCAACATCTGCAAGTTCGCGCAAAAACCCACCGACCCTAAACGTCACCGGAGATGTTCGCGTTCATTGGTCCAGATCCACCAATCACAGCGAGAGTTGGAAGTGAACGCGGCAGGAGCAGCAAACACACACACACACACACAAAGATGGTGAGAGATCTGAACAGGGATGAATGAGAAAAACAAGTCTGAGCAGAGTTTAACTAACAACTGTCAATTAAATCATCCACAACCACATACAGTGCGTGATTAAACACCTGCAGTTCAGTTAATGTTGCACTAAAAGAAACCTGGCTGGTGTGTATTAGTTTCATTGTGGTGCAGAGTAACTGAGTACATTTACAAAAGTACAATAGATTTAAGTAAAACTTGCACTTTACTTCAGTATATCTGCTACTTTATGCTTCTACTAAACTAAATTTCATAGGTTAAAATTGTAATTTTTACTCGTTCCTAGTTTAGTTACTTTCAGATTCAGATTAATAATTCAAAATTAATCATGAAATGAAGTGATATGTAATATTATCAATTAAGATAACACTTTATTGATCCCTGGGGGACAAATTCACAGGCTACCCAGCAGATTAAGTAGTGGAAGGTAGCTCCATCTTTACCAGAAGCAGCATTAAAATGATGAACACATTAACACATCAATAATTATAATCCAATAATTTGATATATATTATTCTGAAACGGGCCATTCTGCACAATGAGCACTTTTACTTTTTGTACTTTGTTATACAAGTAATAAGTAAAATTTTGAATGAAGTTGTTGCTTTTATGTAAATACAAAATCTTCTTTACTTCTAACACCTCTGTGGTTTCAAATGTGCAGTGATATGGGCCTGTTACAATTATGTTTCACTATATACTTGAATATATTAACAGAGGTACATGATTACATAATGATTGCAGTTATATATATATATATATACCTATACATAAAGCTTGCTCACCAAAAGTCATTTACAGGCAAATAATTACACTGTATTTTATACACATGCTGCATAGTGACATCACCCATGTTAGTGGTCGTAGATGCAAAGAAGTCTAATTCACTGTTATTCATGAAATATCAGGGTGTTTAGTGTATTTCCTGAGCTGTTAAAGAGGGTCTGATGATGTATGATGTTTCCATTATCTCATTACTCACGCACAAAACCAAAAACTGGTCAGTTGTTCTGTCACAGGGATGCAATACCATGAAATCAAATACTGCTGTTTATTATGGAATAACAGGTTATGGATCATTTGAATGTTTACCTCAACACTGACACCTATTTTTCCAGACCCGGCACCTAGTAGATGAAAATAAATTGAGACTTTCATCATTGCCAAAAGTATATTAAAGTTCATGAGTCATTAAACTGGCAATGGAATCATTTATGAAAAATATCAGCAACCAGCTGTTCTCATGCAGCCTCTGAGCGTACTCTTTTCTGTCTTTGTGTCCATAATATTGGGCCTTATAAAAGTTGGGTTTAAGTTTATAAAACAGTAGATTCATCACATGAGGCAAGTGAGTTTTCTCCAGACTCGGTGTAAAGTGTTCTCTAGATTTATCCATCACCTCTCCACTATCCAACAGAAAAGTCCTCAAAAAGCCAGACCAATAATCTTTTTTTCCCTTCAAACATTTTTCTTTGGTTGCGTTTCTTGCTTAAGGGGGAAAATTGCAAGAATGTCCTTGGAGTGAGTGATGAAAGAGTAGTGATGGATGGGAGTGAAGTTTTAATCCTGGCAGCTATGCACAATAAAATAGAGAGGCAGACATCAGCTGCCAACTGCTGCCAGCCAAGTAAGCCTGCCAGTGCCAGAACAAAGAGGTGATTATAGGAGTCTCACAGAGGTGAGTGGCTAAAAAACCCAAAGGGTGACAGAGGTTGGTAACACAGGGTCTTATTCTCCCACATGCATTTACACAAGCAAGGAAATGAGAGGACTTCGATTCCTGAGGGAAGGAAGGTCCCTGAAGGCAGCTTATAGTATAAAACATTGGCATTACAGTTGATTCATCTCAACATTGACATATAAATGCAAAATACACTTTATTCAGTATATTACAGGTACTTTTATTCGGGAATATTCTAGAAGATTTATCGCTATTTATCAATGGACATGCATTATGGTTTTTATTTGAATATTTCTTCATGGTTCTGCTGTCCAAACAGTATTTAAACTCATCAGCATCTGCAATCAATTGCAGAATTTAAGGGTTTTGATGAATTGAGTATTTTCTGCAGGCATCACACTACTGGTGCCATAACAAACATATTAGGCTTTCCATTTACCCAAGCTTTAGAACAGTGTATAAATTCCATGTATAAAGGGTTCATGTAGGCACATGTAGATGCATTAATTGGTTGCAAATGTGTCTTTGCTGCACCAGATCAATCAATGTTATATATATATATATCAATACATTTTTTTTATCTCACAGCTGATCCCAAACTCGTTCATATCAGTCTCTTAAACTTCAAACTTCACAAATTAGTTTTATTATTACTCCTGAAAATTTCCCCTATTATTTCTGGATACCAGTTTTCTTGTTTGCCTCAGGGCCAGTTTAAGCCCAGCATGGATCAGTTGTGTAGTATGTGGATCGTTAACTGCTGATGTTTATGACATGATATGTGTGTGTACTTGAACTGTTTGTGTATAAATAAGGAAAAACAGTAACAACAGAGTAAGGTCCTTTAACCTGAGCTTTGTCCATTCATAAGTAATACACAGCAAGTCTAATATTAAAACTTGTCCTGCCCAATATCAGGTCCAATACAATACATGGTGTTACCTCAGTACCGGAGGGTTCCTGAGATGCAGTAATACAATGCATTCTATACAGAGAGTTTGCATTATTGCATTTTTCTAATTCCCTACAGAGCCTACAGAAATGTAACCTATTTAGCTCAGTGCAAAGAAACTCTTTGGATACATTATATTTTTGAATATTTTCACATTACTCTAAGATGTTGTGTGCACACTGTCCTGTGGATCAGAGATTTAGAGCTACAAGAGCTGCAGCTTATGCTCATGTCTCTTTTCCGTCATGGTTTATTGACTATCTCTGACCTTGAACCGAACACACTCACCTTCCCCGGTGCAGACATTAATCTTAGTATAGATTTTAATAAAATGGATTGGATATATTCAGTGAAAGACATTATTTACATATTAATCTCAGCCCTGTAAACAGCCCACCTATCTTTAGTCATCCTAAACAAATAGATAGCTTAGAGTGGCACAGATAGGGTTGACATTATAAAGGATGTGACTTTTTTTTCTATTAAATTGCTTTATATCCAGCCAACAGATGCTTCCTACAGATCAGTATACCCTCTAGTAGTAACAATAACTCATCAGCAGCTCTCTAATGTTCTGACAGATTAGATTTTACTGCCTTTGCCTTGTCAGGTACAATATGGCATGTTGGGACAGGCTACATTAAATGACAGAGAGACTGTTATTTAGTGTTCCCTGTGACAACATTCACTCCATGTCAGGGGGTTTGATTTTGCTTGTAATTAAAAACTCGTCCTTTCTGTTTGCAGAGACAGTTAGTGATAAAATTATAGGTGTAAATGTTCCAAACCTTTGTGTAAGTCCTGTGTATAAGGCTTTTAATTTTACGGTAGAAGTATTACTGACTGTTGATTAACTGGTTTATGTGAAATATAGTTCAGGAGCTCATTAAATCAAATGAGAGTCATGTAAAAGGGTGGTGAAATGCTGCCACCTAGTGTTGGATATAAGAATCAACCTGACATTTTAAATGCACATAAAACTACTGAGTGTAATCCACATAACATATATAGCTATTTAAAAGCATTTAAAATTAACTTATGTAACAGTATGGTATTTTACTGATAATATCATGGTGGTTTTCTAAAACAAGGTTCATACTTTTTTTTTTTATTTATGACCATATTTTGGCTGAATGTAAATTCAATTTGGTGATTAAGTGGACAGTTCAATTATGATATAATTAGTTATTACTTATAATCCATCATATCAGTTCAAACCGATGGATGGATGGATAATGGATGGATAATAGAATTAGAGAATCAGGAACCCTTTAGGTTACTCTAAAGTCAGTCAATTATGAAACACATATTTCTGCATTTCCACCAATTTAACTATGGGGGATGGGATTCACTGTTAAATGTAAGTCATACTTTTTACAAAAACACTTGACTTGTGTACAGACATTTCACACTGTTGGTCACTGTTGCTTTTTCTGATATGTTTATACATCTGCTTTTCTTTTCATCTACCAACAGTATGGTGTACTTCCTAACATACACAACATGTATTAAAAACAAATGAACACTTTGTATTTCTTGGATACATGCCTTGTAAATTTCTTTTCAACTATTAACCCTGTAAAGCCTGAACCATGAAGTAATTGCCAGAAAAATCTAATTGTTTGAAACTGGAGTGATTATTGAACATCCTGATTTTTTATTTGTATCATTTTTGCTACATCCAGCATTTCTATTGCATTGTTATTTGTTGTTTCGTATTTTCCAGCATTTTGATTGTATATATCAGGTTTTTCAGGAAAAAAATCATCACACTGATGATGTAGAGGTCTCCAAAAACTCAAAACTCATGTATGAAATATGATACACTTTGCGTTAAAGGTAATATTTATGCATTATTTTTCCTTTCAGTGTTTGGTTCATTGAAAAATGTCTGAGCTGATTCATTTTACTGATCCTACAAATTCTCAATACTGCTACTTGCTGGAGAATTAATTATATTTCTATGTATGAGTATTTGGCACCGAAGCATGTCTTGTTCCAGGTAAGGTTTTAAACAGGCTATTAATAAGCCCGTCACTACTGGCTCCCCGCTGTGCAGGTGCAGTACCAACAGCAGGGGTATTGAAGAGGGTTCTGTGTGCACCTGACAGGCTCTCTCTTGTTATCCATGTAGTTTCAAACAACAGACACTCAGCTCCTGGGATGGTGAGTGAAAGGACAGATGGTAGGCTTTAAAGTTCTCGCATTTACTGTCTTGTTATCCACCAAGCTCTGCAGACACAGTTAGAGTATTTTGGAGTGGAGAAAAAAACAGTGCCACATGCATACAAGAACATTTAAATCATTAATCATAAAAAAACTATCATTAATAAGTATGCAGAAACATTTTTATACATAGAGATGGTTTTGGTTAAATTATTTCCTTTACATCCTACTTATAATATCATATGTTGGTGGGTTCTTTTTTGTTGAAAAGCTTGCCATCTGAGTACATGTAATGTTAAGTTCATGTTAACTGCTTATGTTATGCTTATATTATTTATATTTTTGTACTTTATACATTAACTAGATCTCTTCCTTTCCTTGAGAACCTCCTTTTTAGATGAATTGTTTTTGATTGAGACGGATTAGAAAACTCCTGTCTCTGGAGGAAGGAGGAATGGCAAAACAGCCAATTGTAGCCTACTCATTGTAAGAACTTGTATTGTCTGTAGACAAAGCATCTTTCTTAGGACAACTTTTTACTTTGTTTACTTTCTCTATCATAATCTGTCCATAAAACTTGAGTATAACTTAATCCTGTGTGTGGTCCTTTGTCATAGGAAGACATGACATGAAGACTTACGCATACGAGAAAATGTATGCCTGATGAAATTCAAGAACTGTTTCTTTGAGTACACCTTATTACAGAAAATACATTTCTTCATAGTAAGAGTTATTAGTGCGGGCTTTTACTTTGAAAAACAGTGGCGAAACTTCCGCCTGTTTGTTTTTTCCTGACAGGTTTTACAGGAAGGCAACAGGCGACGATACTCCACCACAAAATCAGCATTTTGATGTGAAAATGGGGGCTTGTCTGGCCTTGTGCTCTCTGGCAAGCTGTGTAAGTATCTAATCTTTATACTATTATTGTCTTAGACGCTAACAGAAGGCTTTAATTCACTGTCGTCGTCCAAATGTTAACGTTTGATGAGCTAAACCAGGGTTAGCTCAGGAATTAGCCACATTAAACGCTACGTTGAAGTCCTTTTAAAAAGCTCTTGTTATTATTAAAACATTTACATTAAATAGTGATTTAAAGTCTAATAACAGCTATACTGGACGTGTAATTACCGCTGTGGACTTAAGGAAGTGAAGCAGCTGTGCAAACAATGATGGAGGAAGAGTCACACCAGGCCATTTACAGTCATTGTAAAAACATTTAATTTATCCAGGTCAGACAACACTTGTGAGATGCTGACATATCAGGTTTATTTGCTATTTCTGTTATAGTAAGGTTAGGGCTAGTCTGGTGTATAAATAGGCTTGCTAAGTCACTGTCAGCCCATTTATATTAGTCATAAGGAAGGTGGAGTCTGTGTGAACTAACTGTAATATAATGAAAAACCAGCTTGTCACACTTTGTTGTGAAGTGGAGTGAGGTATGTGGGTGGTGGAAAATATAATAAGTACATTTACTCTAACTATCTAATCTAACTTTGAGGTCATTCCCTTTTCTGCTGCTCTTTCATCCTTCAGCTACATTTCATGGGCAAATACTGCACTTTTTACTCCACTACATTTATGTGATAACCCCACTTACTAGTTACTATGCACCTTAGTCAGATCAATAACACAAAATATCATCAAGAAATAAGGTTATGATCTAATATTATAGATTATATTAAACTTTATTGATCCCTGGGGGGAAACCACATGGTACTTGTTAAAGTAGGTGACATACATTTACAAGCTGCAACATTAAAGTGATGAACACATTGGAACAACAGTAATTATAAGTAAATAATTTATTATTCTGAAAAGAGCCAGTCTGCATTTTGTACTTGAAGTATATTTTGATGCAAATACTCTTGTATGATATTTTAAGTAAAATTGTGACTTTTACTTGTAACAGAGTATTTTTACACTGGTGGTATTGCAGCCTTAACACCTGAGTACTTCTTCCACCTCTGTTGCTTATCCACCTTGATCCAGTGCTGCAATTTCGCAATGAATAATTGACCAGACCAATATCTCTAATGGAGCAAAGCCTTTTTATGATAGGCCATTCTGCTGAAGCCTACATTCATTTGACTGTTGTCTGATTTGGAAAATCCTGTCCTGCCTGAAGCTCTAACTCTTTAACTCATCTTTTTCCCGCTCCATCGCTCGTAGGCCTCGTGTCTGTGCGGCTCAGCACCATGCCTCCTCTGTGGCTGCTGTCCCTCCTCCAACAACTCCACCATCACCCGGCTGGTTTTCTCCTTCTTCTTGCTACTGGGGACGATGGTATCTGTCATCATGATCCTTCCTGGGATGGAGACGCAGCTCCGTAAAGTAATATCGCTGTTCCTCTTAATGCTATTATCTTACAGTGTTCAGGGTTGTGTTGCATTTTGAAGATTACTTTATATTTCCTGTGGTCTTACGTATGCAGTGTTTACGATATGTCAATAACATCTTACTGGAAGTGGTTGTGATGATGTATCTAAAACTTGAACAAAGTCTCTGGCTTGACTCCATGTGAAGTAGGACAGTTACACATTAAAAGTTGCACAGAAGGCTAATTAGTTCATCCACTTTGTATACTGTACAGATAATGTGTAATAAAAGGTGTTGTTTGGTGTTGTAACTGCAGTCACAGTTACAATTTCATTTGTTCTTACCACTCACATATGTTCATGTATTGTTTAAATTTTCTCCAGTAAATACTTTTTACATAAGTTTACAAGTACTCTATGAAGTTGTTAACTTGTAATGAAACAGTCTGAATTTAATACAGGTGCTTCTATATCACCTACTTAAGCAAACAAGACCAACAGTCTATTTATTTCTAATAGTTATTCTAAATGCGTGCCACTGTGTGGGATTTTTATGCAAAATCCTACGTAACGACACTGGAGCTGCTTCAGCTGCTAACTCCGTGTCCATCTCCAGAACTGCTGCCCCCATCTTGGAAATAGTCAAAATAGTCTCCTCACAGCAATTAGTGAAGTAGAGGGAACGTGGATGAAACACTACTGCCCTTGTCTACAGGGAGTGCCAAAATGAACACAAAATGGAAAAAAAGGTCCATAGTGCTACTTTAATTATAAATTTGACTTTCCTTTGTAGATCCCAGGATTTTGCCAAGGAGGAACAACTATAGCTGGTATTGAAAACCATGTGAACTGTGATGTCATCGTGGGCTACAAGTCTGTGTACCGTATGTGTTTTGCCATGACCTGCTTCTTCTTTCTGTTCTGCGCCATCATGATTCGTGTCCGCAGCAGCAAAGACCCACGTGCAGCTCTTCAAAATGGGTGAGTGCTTTATTGGGTTTATATGAAATACATTTGTTTAAAGATGGAGGCAGATTTTCATGTGCGACTTCCATCTATCTACTGTACTGATGGTGGGTTTGTAACTGTTTATTTTCCAGGTTCTGGTTCTTTAAGTTTCTGATCCTGGTTGGGATTACAGTGGGAGCTTTTTTCATCCCCGACGGGACATTTCATACTGGTACTAGCATGCCCTGTTGAATCACAACAGTAACATACTGTATTTTTTTCTTGAACACAGAATGACTTTGAGATTTCACAATGACTCAGGCAAAGGATAAATACCAAATTCTGATCAAAAGCTGTGTTTCCTTTTCTCTTCACAGTGTGGTTTTACTTTGGTGTGGTGGGATCCTTCATCTTCATTATAATCCAACTTATTCTTCTCATTGACTTTGCCCACTCCTGGAACAAAGTGTGGGTGGAAAATGCTGAAAATAGTAACAACAAATGCTGGTTTGCAGGTACAGCATTATGACATATTTGCCAAATAATTCGTTATATGCTTGACATAATATCTGAATAGATTAGACAGAACTAAGCTGCTGTCCGACTCAGAAGCACATTATTTTACTTGTAAATGTGCGTTCATGTAATTTCCAGGCCTGCTGTCTTTCACCGTCCTCTACTATGCCCTGGCTTTCACTGCCGTGGTGCTTTTCTACATTTACTACACAAAGCCTGACGACTGCACAGAGCACAAGGTCTTCATCAGCCTCAACCTTATCTTCTGCATCATCATCTCCATCGTCTCCATCCTACCCAAGATACAGGTATAACTTGGACCAGACTAAAGCCATGTCTGTACCAATGCAGATTTTTGTGTTCCTCCCATGCTGAGAAAGTGTTTCATATTTTTCATAAAAGAAACAAAAAATTATTTGTTTGAAAAAAGCTTAGGCTGCACAGTGGTGTAGTGGTTAGCACTGTCACCTCACTCACAGCAAGAGGGCTTCAAACGCTTCATTGTGGTTTCATCGGTATGTCTCAATTCGCATTGACACTGATAAGTATGGCTAAATACAGTGCACTATGAGTAAGCATATGCTGTCCTCATAACGGTACATACAGTAGGACAAAAAGTTTCTTGTTGTTTTTTTTTTTATTGTTGACAATGAAATCTGAAATCTGAGAAAACAGCCCAGAGACACTAGAGTGGACATCAACCTTTTTTAAATGTATCCGTCCAAGTGTGGACATTGCTTTACTCTGTGTTAACAGCAAGAGATGCAGTTTCAATTGGTAAAAATATAATATAATATAATAATATTTATTCACATGTTCTCCCCCTGAATAAAAAAATGATTGGAATTTTTCCCATTATTGATAGAAATACGGTTACTTTAACATGTTTCAAGGCAGCTTCACAGTAGTTTACATTTTCCATTTGTTATATTTTGGACAAGTAATTTAGTATGCATTGTGTGTTGTTTGTTTCAGGAAGCTCAGCCGCACTCTGGGTTGCTGCAGGCTTCACTCATCTCCCTCTACACCATGTATGTCACTTGGTCTGCAATGACCAACAATCCAAGTGAGTCCCCTGTTGTCTTCAGCTGCAGCTCTGCTCTGTAGCTTTTGGCCGTACACTCAGTTGTGATTACACTCACTGTTGTCTTTCAATATGTGTATTTCCTGATTATCTGCTGCAGCATTTTCATCATACCAGTGAGTTTTCCATGGCATGCTGTAGGAACAAAGAGCTGCTTTTTTCTAATAGTTAGCACACCTTCATCGTGTCATGTTGCGTGATCTGCCTCTCCCAAGTGACTGGCAACAATGGGTGAGCTTGTGGTGACTGTAGGGTTAGTTTTATCTACACTGCTGAGATCCATTTACGTGCTACATTAAAAATGCATTTTTACTATGCACATAGGATTGGATTTCACCTTTCTTTGGAAAATGCAAATAATCAAAGTCACACTCCTGTAACTCCAGTAAGCAACAGCTACTTGTTTTGTATTGCAAAGCAGACCAGTTAAAAACATTAGCTAGTACACAACATGAACATACAATAACATAAAATAGGTCTCCTAATGTCTTGATGTATCAGTGAAATTTAAGAAAAGACTGCAGACATTAGTGTGGATGGAACCTTTGAATGCTTTGACCTTAATTGTAAGAAACAATGTATTTTTGAAACATGGACACTATTTTACTGACATACATATATTGCCATCACTCTCTAAGGTGTTTATGGCGTCCTCTGTGCCAAATTTATGTTAATATATGTAAGGAATTTGTAAATATGATAAATATGGTATTCCATCACAGTGATGGTGCAATTCAGATATTCAGAGATACAGTCTCTGATATGTCAAGTGTAGACATGCTCACTGCAAAATGGTTTATTTTTCATAACTATAAACTATAGTGTAATATAATGTTGTAAAATGTGTGTGTGTGCATGTGTGTGTCTGTGTCTTCTGATGTTTTAGATCGAAAGTGTAACCCCAGCCTGTTGAGTCTTGTGTCTAACGTCACCACCGCTCAACCATCTGGTGACGGCACACCGGGAGCGGTGCAGTGGTGGGATGCTCAGGGCATCGTTGGTTTGATCATCTTCCTCTTCTGCACTCTCTATGCCAGGTAGGTTTATTTGCCCAAATCATCACAAATGACATCTTATGTCCTGTTTTCTATCATTTATATTTCTGTCTTTCCCCTAGTATCCGTTCGTCCAGCAACACCCAGGTAAACAAGCTGATGCAGACAGAGGAGGGCGGAGGGTCGGGGGGCGAGGGTGTGGTGGGAGAGGATGGCATCCGCAGGGCCGTGGACAATGAGGAGGACGGAGTCACCTACAGCTACTCCTTTTTCCACTTCCACCTCTGTCTGGCCTCACTGTACATCATGATGACTCTCACCAACTGGTACCAGTAAGTATCTCTTGCCAACGGGCTGTGAAAAATGTAACACAAGGAGGCCAAAGGTTGGAGAATAGGCCCTTTTTCACAGCAGGCATTTTTGGCGCTTCATAGCAAGAAAATCACAGATAATGGATATGATTGTGGTTTGATCTGCACAGAACTCATACGTACATTTGATTACAAAATTTGTCCAGTCAAAATATTTAACAAACATGGACAGATGCAAGTAAGCGATTCTATTATCCAAATTGACAAGATTTAAACACACAGTTCATCAGGTATGTCAGGGATAAAATGACAAAACAGACATAAAAAAGTTTCCACATGATGCTTCTGAGATGGCCAAATGTTTTAACACCGATAGCTCTCAGTAACTGCTGCACAGGCATTGTAGTCCTCCAGATTGGCCACCAGATGGCGCATTACTTCACCTGAAAGTTGACCATATTTTTTGGACACAGCTTGAAAGTCATTTTTCAAAATGGGCTCAATTTAAGGAAAAAACATCCACCATGGTGCTTTTTCTCATCATTCACGTGAAAAAATATCTGTATATAAACTTTTGTACATGTTATGTTGACCTGGTTTTACTAAATTGTACCTTTCCCTTTGTGTCCTCCTTCAGACCAGACACCACCACTCAGGCAATGCAGAGCAGTATGCCGGCTGTGTGGGTGAAGATGTGCTCCAGCTGGCTGGGCCTCGGGCTCTACCTCTGGACCCTCATCGCTCCGCTCATCTTCCCTGACAGGGATTTCAGCTGAGCCCCATCTCTAAGCAGTACATGTTTGTTTTGTTTTCTGGCCTTTAAAGCATCCTTTAGGCAGTGTAAAGGATGCTTTAAAGGAAATAGGAAGGATAATATACATTTAATTTCTTTTTATTCCTTTTGCAATTAATTGCCTCTGCTTTTATTGTGTGTCTGTTTGTTTACTCCTTTCGGTACGCTCATTTAGTGTGATAATCTACAGATCTGTAATAGTGTCAGTGGATGTTTTTTTTTTTTTGGCTTGATTGATGACTGTTTTGGTTTCAATAAGTACATTTCTTTTGTTTTCAATAAGTACAGTGACTCACCTCGATAGGTAAATCCCTACCTTCCGCCTGACGATTTGAAATGGCTGTTTGAGCTCCCATTATGTTCTTGCTGATTTTTTTAGTTACTGGACTATCACAAAGACTCTACAATAAGGCACTTTCTCAATACCTCAGACACTTGAGCAACGGATTCTCTTTTAAAGGCCTGTGACATCAGACGTCTCTGATTGGCCATGTCTGGAATCCCCCTGATTAGCTGGACTGTTTAAGTGCCGGGGTGAATGAGGAGATCCCTCTTTAGGAGCCCCAAAGTGAGGTGAGTGTGAGAGTTAGATAAGGCTAATATGACACACCCTACAGATCATAACAGGGCTTCCCTTTCGCTGCTAGGCTGTATGCAAATCCACGTCATCACTCCTTGAGCCAGAGAGTCTTAATAGACCACCAGTCTAATCTCAGCTCTTCCTCGTCTACTCCAATCTAATGTAATTTATCTCCTGGTGCTATGCGTCTCCATGTTTGACCGTTTGGCCTTGTACAGCCACGGGCGACAATCAGTACCTGGGTAGCGGTCTGCTTGCAGGGAGACATGTATTGATCCATAGCAGTCAGCGTCATGCGATGTACAGCGGTACGGTTCAGGAGGTGATAGCGTGAACTCCACACTACCTGTGCTCTCACAAGGATGCAGAGCTTGAGTTAAGAAAAAAGGGATTTTTAATTGTTGCAGTGTACAAAACAATAACGATGCATTTCAGTGCTGAGAAGTTGCTGTTAAATGGTATTGAATTTCATAGTATGTCGATGGTTGTAATGGTGGTACAGTAATTTTATGCATTATATAGTAGTTACCTCAACTTCAATATGAAATGAATGAGTTAAAATATAACCCGTACATTTAACACCTGTTAAAAAAAATGTTTTTGCAACAATCCTGAAAATGTCACAATGTTAAGTAGTTCTTTTCAAACATTTTAATTTCCACACATGTGAATCAGATATCCTGTTTTTCTGACTGAGTATGAGTATTGTGAACGATGTTTTTCAAGGTGTTGTGATAACAAACTTTTTTACATTAATCTTGTGTATCAAACATGTCGAATGTATTTTACTTTTTACCGTTATTTCCCCTCTAAGGATATTATTAAGGTGGACTGCCAATGTTGGATTATAACATGTAATGTGTCAAAAACACTACTAAGTGCCTCTCTGTGAGTTTCAAACCGAATTTATCACTAATGCTGATGTTTGCTTATTATGCCTTGCCTTACATTGTGGCAAATCAGTCATTGCATGCCATAAGGCATAGGCTTATGACAGGAATTAATATTGTAATTAATGTATAAACACTGTTTTTAATAAAGACGGAAATCTGTCACTCACTTCTCTCTTGATGGAGCCTCAACAGAGCTATGAAGATGAAGCCTAAAAACTACAAAATATTTGATAAAAGCATGACAGGAGCTAGTTACTGGTTACATTTTATTGTATTTTACCTTTTATTTACTGAAGTTCAATAATTAGTTGTGAGGTAATTATTCTGTTGACGTTTTGAGTGATTTAGGTGCCTCACAGATGGTATTGATTGTACACGACCTCTCCTTATCTCTATCGGCTCACCAGGGTGCAGACAGTGTGATAGCACTATGTTTTTGTACATCACCCCATAGATTTAAGTCATGAGGTACCAGAGTTGGGGTCTAAGGAGGGGCTGATAGACGCATCACAGCATGTTCTGTACTCTGGGTGAAGTGTGACGCTCCAAAACAAGCAAACTCTATGCATTGTTTGAGTGCAGTCACTTTATGATGGATTGTCTTAGATTGTGCCCCTGCTGTGTTTTCCTGCCTCTCTTACGCTCCAGCTCTGTTTCTCTCTCCAGCAGTTGTGTGACTCAGGACACACAGAGTCTTGACCCTTTACCGAATGTCTGCTCTGCTAGTCAGCTTCCTCTGACAGACACCCAAAGCTAAGTTGAAAGTAAATAGTAGTTATAACTGACCAGATTTTGCCCCTTTTACCTAACTAAGCAGTGTACATGTCTGACCTGTAGCTTTGTGCTAGTACAGAGACAGAGCAGTGTGTGCCGGTGCTCGCAGCCTCTGCTGTGTTATTTCCTTCTTGCCCGGCTGGCAGACGGGGCCTGTTGGTTTTGGCTGCTTCAGTCACTCAATCCAGTTGGCACTGTCTGGAACCGTTCGGGACACACTACCTCCTGTCGACTTCCACCCTCCCACTACACCACCCCTCGCTCAGCCTATCCACGACAATCCTGAGTTAATGGATTGTGTCACAGTTTAGCTGTGAGACTGAATTCTCATTTCCTTTGCATGTAGTGGAGGAAGCAGACTTCTCCAACACTTTGGGGAGGACAACGGCACACAACTTCTAACATAAAAAAAAAAAACATTGTGTAAAAATGTTATTTAAAAACAACACAAATGCACTACAAATGCAGATTTCAGAGGGAGATTGTATAATAAGTGAGGGGATATAAAATGAAAATACGTATTTGTGTGAAAATGGTATGTGGACATAAATAGAAGAAGTTAAAACAAATTTAAAATGTGATTCAAAACAAAACACCATCACAACAACTGCTGCAGTAAGGACAGCTGATGTGGAACGAGGCTGTAGAAAACGTTATTTGTTACTTGTAGTGTTGCATGTTGTAGTTAGTAAGTATATGCTTCCTCTGTGAGACTGAAAGAAAAATGCACTGGCGCAAAATGTACAAAAAAAAATTGCAGTGAGCATAATGAAATGCATGCTTCATTATTTTGTGCAAACTGTCAGTGTTCCCGCACTTGACTTCTCGAGAAGCTGGAACACTTCACATTGCGTGAATGTTTTGCAGAGTGGAAGTCCTGTCTTGTCTCTTTGCAGCAGCACACTGCAGTCCGGCCTGACACATGGCTTCACTTCATGGGTCAGATGCACAGAGGACGTAGGGGGTTTGGAGGTGGAGGGGGTGGGGGTTTCAAGTCTTGTGTAATCATCATCGTGAAATGCACAGACGCTGTGGTAATCTCACTACCAAAACCGAAAGAGGTGATGTCACTCCTCTAACAGGAACAGACCTCTCCTCCAGATCTCTGGTGTTTAGATTCTGTTTCACTTTTATTGCTCCAGCTAGCCTTAAAATAATCTCACACTTTACTCTGTCAAGAACCACCCTCGCTCTTGTGAACTTACCTCTTTTTTTTCCGTTTTTCATCCAGTGATTGAAGCATTTATAGTGTAAAAGTACCAGACTGAGTTTCATGAGACCAAAGAACTCTTTGCGCTGTACTCCCTCATTAGTCCCATCTGAAATTTAACAGCCTCTGAACGCAGCCGACAGCATCTGAGAACAAATTAGCCAAGTGTCATAAATCGCAATTTTATTTCCCCTGTTATCATCAGGTGTGCAAATGTTAACCCGGTTTTTCTCCTAGGATAGATTTAAGACACTTTCCGTCTTTGGCCATTGGCTCTAGTGTCATAAATCCCACCTTCATTTTCTCCGTTATCATCAGCTGCAATTTGTCGCTGTAATAAGAGATCAGAGGCTGTAATGTGCTGATTATGAACCACTTAGTGCAGCTCTGCAGCCACGCTTGGTTAGGCATCCTGGGATTTTTAATTGCAGATTGACTGAAACAATGGTTATCACTCGCAGTGTTATCCCTGACCTTAATCTTCACTTCCCCTTTTCCCACATTAGTTTGGAAATGTCAGCGTTTAGCTGCATTTTGTACCCACTTGTCAAGAATAAGGTCATTCTCTACAGTGAAATGCATAGATCATCGCACTGTTTCAGCAATGTTTCAGTGTTTATTATTACAATAAATGGACCGTGAATGGCACAACTGTTCCCGATGCTGATCTGGATAAGCATTGTTTTGTGAGAGGATTGCGCATCCCTGACCACCTCTTTGACAGAATGACTGGAAATGCCTGTCTGAGGTGTAATTGGGTTTTAAGAGTGGGATCCAGGCCCATTAAATTATGTGCTGCATGCAGGGGAGCTAATTGAGTTGAAGCCCTGCTGGCATACTACATGTGCACTGGAAACATTTACCCAACATTAAGCTCCAATTAGGCTTTTCGGGATGGGAAACTTGTTGCTGGATGATGGGAAGTGAGGATGCTGATGCCTGTCAGACTCATTGCATAGCTTCTCTCCAGCTCGTTTCTCTAATAAATTGACTCTCGGGGTTTCCCCCTCCCTCGTTCTCTTCGATCCCTTTCATTCTCTCACTCCAGTGCAATGTAGTCACTCTGTCCTAAGCTGAAAGTCTAAAAGTCTAAGTGTGTTTATGTGTGTGTGTCTGGGGCTCTCCTGTGCGCATGCTCTGCCCCAGCTCAGAGGAGCAGCTAATGCAGTTATATAACAGTCAGTGCAGCCGGCGTCTGCTGTGAGCCAAATGCCAGGCCAGTCTGGTTACATAAGCCTGTCAGAGTCATATTGTAGCAGTACGGAGCGCTCACACCACAGCGTGTCCCTGCACTCCTTCCACCGTCTCCTGCTCCGTCTCTCACTTCCTCCCACTGTCTTTCTCCGCTCCCCTCTCCTCTCGTCTTTTTCTACACATCTCTCCACCTACCCACCTTCCTTTTCCTTCGTTCCCTCCCTCCCACCTCTCCTTTCCTTCCCCTTCCCTCTTCGCCGCGGAGCCGTTTCTGCTCTCAACACTCTGAAACAAAGAGTTGGATGCAGATGCACAGATAGCTCTGAAAATACTGACACACAAAGGAGTGGGGACGGACTTACATGCAGAGGGGAACGAGATGTTTCTCAGTCCCTCGTCGCCAAACATTTCATTCGGTCGCTGGATGTCTCTGTCCTCCCCGTGAGGGCAGCTGTGTGTTCCTCTGCTGACTCCCCCGCGGGCCGTGAAAGGCATGTGACTCAGGTGAAAAAAGCTGCCAGTCACCGCCACCTGCAAACTCTGACGTCCACTGGCCTTTTTTTAGAGCCCCATTTGATCTCCAGGACTCCAAATGCATGCAGCAGTCACATCCATTAGGACGGCCTTCCCTCTTTGACTTTTACTGTATCTGACCCCGCATGACCTCCCTCCTCTTCACAACTCCTGGTCCCTCAGGTATGAAGAGGTCAGACGGGACAGACAGGGTCACCAGATCAGCAGGATTCACTCAGACGTGTGCAGAAGGGTTGCTAAACACTGACCCTTTAACGGTCCACACAGTCACCCAGAGGGGGGAAGTTAATTGATTTGTGGCCTCGGCTCCTGACCTCCATTATATCTGTTGGTGTTTGGATGCAGTGTCAGCATCACTTTGTGGGGGGTGGGGGCTATTCATTCCTGCGGTATGTGTAAATGTGTGTGTGTGTATGTCTGGAGATGAAACATTACTGCTGAATCAGAGAGAAACTCGAAGTCTCAGATCAGGGGACCCCAACGAGTCTGCAAGGGGGAAAAAAACAAACAAGAAAAAAACTTCGGGGAGCTAATTAAAATGAACGCCCCCGACCTGGAAACCGCTCCCCCCCCGACCAATGGCTGCCTCTGCCCCCTCATGATTATTCAGCAGGCGGGCCCGTCGCGCCGGCCCACTGGCGGAGGCTGAAGCTTTGGGGGGGGCGGCGCCCACCGGGACCTGCCGTGCGGGGTGGTGCGGAGCCGCGGAGTGTGCCTTGCGTAGGGCGAGATGTTGTTTTGTTGTGGCGATCAGCTGAACGTGGCATCGCTGTCCGGTCCGACACAGCAGCGGGAAGCGTCCCTCCGAGCCCCACCACACCACCGACACCACCGCCTCCACCTCCACCCCTCCTCCGGCTCTCCCTGCGCGGAAACGCGGCCGGCGAGGAGGGCAGCTCCATCCAGCGCGTCGCCATCCAGGAAATGCGGACTTGTGGCCCTTTCGCCGCGGGATAAATGGCTGCAGCGCCCGCTCCGTAGCAGGCTGGTAAATATTTAACCCTCCGACGTTTTCATCCGCCGCTTGTGACTTTAGTTTGGATGGCCGCCGCCGCGCAGAGCCGCCGGGGCTGGTGCGGAGTTGAGCGCAGGATCCCAGCCGGGCTCCGGCGGCAGGAGCGCGGCGGCGAAGTTGAGTCGCGTCGTAATGTTTGATGGTGATGGAGGGATTAAAAAATTATAAGGCGAGGATCGGAGAGGGGAGCGTGCAGGCTGGAGGGAGGAGGGGGGGCTGTCGCGGTCCAAAGTACCGTGCAGCAGCAGGGTATGGGGGGGTTTGGTTTGAGGTGGGGGGGGCATCCAGCTGACAGCGTATGCTTCATCCCCCCCTCCTCCAGAGCAACAGTGCGGGCAGCCTCACACGCAGGCCACGCACAAGTTTAAGATTTAAGATTCACGATCGGGGAACTTATCTGAGACAGGCTGCACCTACACACGGCAGATTTTTACAGGATGACATCATGCTTTTTCTTTTCTTTCTCTCTCTGTGTGTGTGTGTGTGTGTGTGTGTGTGTGTACAGTCGATCCGCTGTTACTTGATAAATGTTAAGTTGACCGGAACAGGTTTCTCTTGGCGGCTGTTCAATCAGAAACACCTCATCTGGCTCCAAGTTCAGTCCTTCTATTATTTAGGCTTTTTTTGTTATTGTCAGGCATCCCACACTGGTAATGAGAGTATTACTGTGCTGTTAGATTTGCATACAAACACAACGGATGACTGAAGGTCTGTTGTTTATTATGCAAAATAGTTTACTTGCAAACCACATAACCCTCTACTTATTGCTGAGCAAGGTAACAGGAAGTCACCTTCACTATTTGCCAGCACTTTTTTTAGCTTTAATTCTATTAGCACTTAATTTGCTTATAGCACTATCAGTCTGTCAATCAGTCTATCTATATATCTATCTGTGAGCTCACTGCATATCACAAGTGTATCGATGTGAAATAAGTATTATGTCAGGTGAGAAAATCGGATAAATGAGAAGTTCTGACACGAGGAAAAGTCATTGCACCTTCTTTCTCAGATGCTGGTTTGGCAGGAAGTGAGGTAAGGGTAGCGCTTGAAGTGTGTTGCTCTCTGTAGATGAAGAGGTTGTGGTTGCCCCCAAAGCAGGTGCTGCTGAGAATCACCTCTTCGTATCGGCAGAGGCTCGACGACTCCCCGTCCAGTCCACAGGAATGTGCACGTTAAAAGAAAATAACAACAGCAACAGTGCTGCAGTGCCCCCCCCCCCATCCCCACCTTTACTTGTATTTTTGTGCTGTAAGTTACAGCACAGAAATACAGCAAAGTGTCAGACCATGGTGGTGAAGGGGGGTGAGTGGAGAGAGGCCAATATGCAATTATTTCTTATTGAATCAGCACAAAGTGGCAGCCTTACAGTGCTCCGCTCTGGCCTGGATCAAGACCACTTGTGGTGCTGGCTGAAGAAAAGTGCTAGCTCAGCAGGCACCCGGGGAGAGCGCTCCTCCATTTCCTTGCACATTTCCAAGATTGTTTGACATCGTGAAGCATTTGATTGTAGAAAAAAAAAAAATCTGCGCTTTTAGGGATTACTGCCATTTATGGTCTGAACGTGGATGGTGATAAAAGCTGCGAGTCCAGCTCCCTTTGATGTTTTTATACCATTGTAACTTGGCTGAAATGTTAGAAGGTGGCTTGTAAAGAATAATTACTATGTTTTTTAAGGTGGAAATGAATGTGGTATTATCTGTATATCCGTGGAACCTGTTTTCATGCCAGTCAACTGTTTAGCAGCGCTAATCCATTACAAAAAGCTTTGGTATTCAGTATCGTGGCTGTGGACTTGTGAAATGAGTTTGTTCAGGTACAATAAAAGCGAAACATAACTCTCTGTCAGCGCTCGCACTGATCACTGAAGACCTCAGTCAGTTAGTCATGCAGGTTTGTTTGTGTCTATATCCCTCCCTGGCACAAGCAACGCTCCATATGGAAAAGGCAGTGTTTTCTGCCAATTAACACAGACCCACTCAACACCTTATACATCATATTCTACTTTCAAACACACACACATGCACTCACGTGGCATCCCCACTGCTCCATCTCTCACACACTGAGTCAGCCTTGCAGGTGGCAACGTGTTGATTTGAATGCATGAAATGCCATTGGCGGCGAGGGGGTCGTGTGGCGTTCCCGCTCAGACCTTCAGACACACCTCCCGCAGATAACAAGGTTTGATAAGCGCGGCCACGCTGGGGCAAAGGATCAGGGGATGATCTGCAGAGCGAGAGCGACAGTTTAGTCTGAGTCCTCGATGTGAGAATTCGTAGGTGTTACATGGACGGCGCGATGCCCGTGACGCCGCAGAAGAAAGTGAAGGAGCGCGTCAGCTGCTTCACGCATGACTGTTTGCTGTTAGACAAAGTCTTAAATGGCATGTGCGAGCATGTTTTAAGTTTAGTTTTCCCGGAGTGAGCATGCAAAAGAAGGATGGCATTGTTTTCAGTCTCCTTCTAGAAAAACACACACACAGAGTGACACACACACACACCGAGGCTGTAAAATCCTGGTGGCTGGTGGACACAACCTTTTCATGTCCCTGCCACTGGTCATTAATCCTGATCTGTGAAGCACCCGAGAAGAATAGACCCACTGTAGTGCTGGGAGACCGGAGTGAACCAGGAACAAGACAGTTGGATATACACTTTTTACAAACACACACACACACAACACAAAATGGAGGCCGGGAGTTCCAGTCTGGCAACTTTACAAGTGCCCCACTAGCCTAATAATTTTATTGCATTCATTCAGTATTCTGCATAGATTTTTATTGAGATTTACTTAGCCTGTGTGTGTGCTTTTTGTCAGGGTGTGCGGTTGTCTATCGGTGCCTGGCCTTGACTCAACCTCAACCCGGCCAGCGTGTTGGCTGCCCCTTCAAATGCAGATAGTATTTCCTTGTGGTCGCCGGGGAGTCAGAGTCTGTGGCGTATGTGTGTTAGTGTGGCTGCCCGGGTTATGTAACGATGTACGTGGACGACGATGTACACGAGCAGGCGGCGCAGGTTTTCTATGCGGGGTTACTCATTCAAACACTCCCTTCACAGGGAGTTGATCATTAACTGCTCCGGCACAGTCGGTAACCGAGTGGAATGTCGAGGGGTTTGCTGTTTGTTGTGGCAGTCCTCCCTCGAAATAGGCCACAAGTTTATCACATCACAACAGCTCCAAACTTTTCGCCAGGCCACAGTGTGTCATTATGCAGAACCCGACGCTCTCTGCTGCTCCGCTCTGCATACGTTATAATCTCTCTGTTTTTCTCCTTGTATCAACAGTGAGAGCATTTTTTGCGCAGGTGTTCACTTTCCACAGTGGCCAGTGTTGTGTAACAGTGATTGTGAGCTCCTCACCGCAGGTATGTCTGGAGAGGGCTCCGCCAGGATGTCGTTGGTGAGGTTTGGGAGAGGCTGATGGCAGCCTGAATTTAAAAAAAAAGCAATAACACACGTAGTAGCTTATCAATTTACCGCATATTCAGATTTGAAAGGAACTCGGCCTTGTGGCTCTCTAGTTAGGATTCTTTGTTGCCTTGAAATGTTAGCTACAATCGCTCGCCCGCTCTGTGTGTGTGTATTGATCTGTGATGCAGGCGAGGTTTTATATTTCACGGCTAGATATCTCTACCTCCTCCAAATCTCTCGCTTTCTCTCTCTGGGTCCCAAGACGCCCCTTCGGACCACACCCCTCGGCGCACACTGCATCTGCTCGCCAACACTACTCCGTGCAGATTAACTAACTCAGGTTTTTCTCTGCTTTACTTCCTCCAAAATGATGATGTCTCGCACTTCTGACCGTCCTCTCCTTGTCCCCTTCCATGAGGATCTCTTTCTATATTGTCTCGGCCTGATCCCGTGATGATGATGTAAAGACATGGGAGGGTGAAGGAGAAGAGGAGGGACAGAATTAAACCTTTCCGATGAGTAAACTTTTCTGTTGATGTTTACGTCTTTATAGTGGCCTCCTTCTTTATTCCTCCTCGATTTAGAACAGATTCCTCCTTCCCTTTCCTTTCTCTCCTCTCCTTTTATTTGATCCCTTCTCCTTTCCTTTTCCTTTTCTTCCTTCCTTCTCTCCTCTCCTCCCCTGATCCTCCCCTCCTATCCTCTCATTTCTTCTCCTCTATCCTCCCCTCTCTTCTTCTGCCTATTGTTTCCTCTCCTCCCAACTCTTCATTTTCTCCTCTCCTCTCCTCTCACCTGTCCTCCCCTTTCTTCCTTCGCTCCTCTCCTCTGCTCTCCCCTCCTTAATTTCCTCTCCTCTCATCCATCTCTCCTTTCCTCTTTAGTCTCCTCTTCCTTTTCTCATCTCCTCACCTCTCCTCTTCTCCTCCTCCCCTGGACTCCTTTGTCTCAGTGTGTAAGGCGTCCCTGCAGTAACTGCGAGGGAGGATTGGAGGGGATTTCTGCTCTGTGGGAGAGTAAGAGGGCTTTGGGGGAAAATCCTTCCAGCCCTGCCGCGGATCTGCCGAGCAAATGAAGGCAGCAGGCGATGCTCCAGCACAATCCTCCCTGGCCATGTCACTGTCACTGAAGCAGAGCAGCTGAACTGGACCCCCTCCTTTTAGCTGCTATCTTTAAAAGCCCTGTGAAATCTGTGGAACAGCCGTCGGGAGAATCCAGATGTGTTTTGTCTCCCTCGTGATGCCGGCAGCCTGCGTTGTACCATGTTCAGCTTTGAGGAACGCTCTCTTACCTGGCGCGCCTTCATGCTATGTGATGCGTCGGCTTATGGGGAGCTCTGAGGCATGCTCCTTTTTATCTTTTGCTCTGCAGCGTGATCCATAATCTAATACACAAAATATCTGAGACGAGATCCCAAACGAAGAAGTTGGCCGGTATGTGTGCTGTGGGTGGCACACACGCATGTGCATTTGTTATTTACCACGCGGTCCCTGTAGGCAAGCTGTGCCCTGACATTGTCAGGTAAGGTCATATAAAGAACACCTCATTTTAGATGCTGTTAATTATGCAGGAGTGTGGTCGACTGCCATCGCTTGGGAAGGTCATTTGCTCCTCACCCCATTAAAGGGCACAAAACTCTACAGATTTCGGCGTGTATGTGTATTGTGTTGTTAAGGTAGAACTGTTTTTGTTGTGGTTTTGCATGATGCTACTGATGCTGTGCTCACATCCTGTTTGAGGTTAAAACTACCTTTAAAAGGCTTCTGCAGTCTTCTTCCATTTGATGCAAGTTCACACTGCAGACGAAGCTGTATTTACACAAGATGTGTTTGAGCACGCTGTATAGGTATGTCTCTGCATGTTTATATATATTCTGTGACTGTTTATGTGCACAATGTTTTTGCTGATGCCTCCATATTGCGGCCCCTAAGCGAGGGCGTCTGTTTCACCTAATTGAAGGTCAATATTTGCATGAGCATTCCTACAAACAACTTTCCAAGCTTGGTCTCAACAGAAAACAGACTACCACTGTACTTCAATAAAATCAGAGTGCCTGTCATATTCTAGGCTAGCCAGACCTATCTGTCTCTACACTACGGTACATTTGCACTGTGCCAAAGCATTGGAAAGATTTTTCATAGCCCACAATTATTCCGTAAGAGATAGAAAAAAAAAACCCTCCTGGTTGTTTGGTTTTGTAAAACCAAGAAGAATAGCCAAGTGTGTCCTTTAAACTTTGCAAAGCACACCGGTTCTCTTTACTGCTGGGGAATGATCCTGAGAAACGTTTCGCACATGGCTAATTAATTCAGCAAACATGTGGGAATTTCCCTTTGATTTGATAATACATTTTTCATTGAAAGAGGGACTTTGGAAACAGCAAGGGCGACTGGAAGAGAGTAACAATAGCTATAGTCAGCCAATAAGGCATATTTCACGTCTTTTAAATCAGATTAGTCAAAGTCTGTGAGTTATCTTGGGTCAGAAGCTGAACCGATTAGTCGATTAATCAATCAGATGATGGACATAAAATTATTTTTATAATTAATTAATCCTTTTCAAAACTTGTCAAGCGAAAATAATGGAAAAAAATGCAGATACCAGTTAAAAGACCAAACCTGTATCCACTTATTTCCATTCTTGTCTGATATGTCCTGAAACATATCTGAAAAACTGAAAAACCAGTAGCTGCCTGAAAATGTGGGGGAAAAAATCTGTACAAAAATCAAAAGGAAAGTGAAGGAAAACACCTTTTTGCTACAACTGAATTTAATCTGTGTAGCTCTGGTCATTGATTATGTAATTAACAATAACATTATACTCACTAAAGAAACTGCTGAGGCCTCAGAATGCAGCAAAATCACTGATCGTAGGTCCAGCTCAGCAACAAACCTGAGCAGCCAGATGACGAGTCCAACTTGTTTTAGTGTACTTGGGTGAAAGAGAAAACAAAGGACAACAGTGAAATTATTACCAGTCCTTTGTAAGCCTGTATAACCTGTACATCACAGATCACAGACCAACTTCCTAGTTGAGCTTGGACCTGTCGCACTTTCATTAACTGTGCAAACTCACAGTGAGGGATTATTAGAGACAGCACAGCTCATTTTCGGTTTTACCTTCAAATAAACCCTGCACACATCCTTGTATGGTCCTTTAAACTATGAGCTGGGATCAAAAACTGGTTCCACTCCAACTACCGATTTTATACTCTGGCTTCAAGGAGAAAGCCGCATTTGCTTATTTAGCTGTTTGTCTGAAAACCCCAATAATTCTGAATGAGACAGGCTGCTGTTGAGTTCATCCACCGGCCTTGTAGTCAAACAAAAGGTGAATCATCTGAGGCAGGATGGAGCGCCGCGATGCACTGCGGCCTCAGTGAAGTAATCTCATGTCACATTTGTCACACTGTCATGGGGGATTAACAGCTGAAGATGGTCAGGTCAGGTGACGGCTGCTCGCTGCTCAGCGCAAATCGCTCTGCGGAGGGAAGTTATGGATGGGCGGTGGGGAAAGCATTTTGTTTGATAGTGCAGATGTTTGTGTCACGCAGAGCCGCTGACACACACTCACTCGGCGAAACTGAGAAAAGTAAACACGTGTTGAAAAAAAACGGGGCTAAATGTTTATCATGCGCTGCCATGGTTTTCATCACCTTTTTATTTTTCAAGGGAGCGAGGATGGATGAAATGATTTGGGCTGTGGGTGAAGCTGAGGGCAGAGGCAGGATGAAGGCAAACAGCTGAGGCTAACGCGTGACAGTCCTGCACACAAGGTCCATCCATCAATCCATTTTCTGTAGCGTACCTGTGCTGGGTCAAGGGATCTGCAGCGTACCCCAACACATACTGAGGCACGCAACTGTCACGTTGAATTAACTGTGAATATTCTAAATTTTACCGACCGCCATAATCAAGATAAAAGCTTTGACTTGCTGGCATATGTTTTGGGTAGAGGGACAGAGAGTAGCTGTTGGAAGCTCTCAGCCAGAGGTGTTTTCTATTATGTAATCCTCCTGTCCTCAGCAACCTCAAACAGTCAGCACTCCCAGTGTTTGCACCCAGGTAGTCCCCCACCTCCTCCTTTTTTTTTTTCCTCCTGCTTTGCACTGTCAGCACAGTGCTAGGGAGCAACCCCAGCTTAGTCACTGCAGACTTTGATTTTTTCATCAACACTCTGCAACTCTAATACACTTAATGGCACTGCGTCGTCCTCTGAGGACCCCCCCCCCCCTCCTCCGTTGCCCCAGTGTCAACTGACAGGTTGCCCGACCAGTGTGCAGTCCAGGCAAGGGAGGAGAAGCGGGTTGTGATAGGGTGGCGCAATGTGTTCCTGGTGCCGGCTCCAGGGTGAACGCCATATTTCACTCTGACACCCGCACCCACAGGGAGACCAGGAGCATGTGACCAGCTGAGGAGACGGAGGGCTCGGCCCCCTCGACTCCCTTCTCTCTCTTTCTCTATCTCACTACAGAAGAGCGTCCTGCTCGTAGTAGTGTGTGGGTCGCTATCTGAGAAGGTGATTAGGATTATTTGACAGTACAGTAGCCGGACCAGCGGGGCTGGGTTCCCACACACTGCCCCTGAATGGCGTGTCCATTACTGTGGGAGTGCCTAAATTACACAGAGGAGGGAGATCAGGAGAAACCCTAGTGAGAGTTTTTAAGAGCAGGAGCAGGGGGGTGGAGTAGGGAAATCAATTTGTCTAAGTGAAAAAGAGGGTAAAGACACACACAAACACATTGTTGCAGAAAAAAAGGCACCCTGTGTGCTATTACATGATTTAAAAATTGTCTTTATGACAAGCGATGCATCAAGATTGTAAATCATGATTTAACTTCTTGAGCTAAATTCCATGGGAGGTGTTTTTTGTCAGTGTGAAAGTATAATGTTTCTTTGTCAGCCTGAGAGATGGATGTTGTCCTCGGTCTTGTGAGAGTGAGCTGTCCCTGTTGCTAAGCCAGCAGCAGTCTTTCTTTCATTGGTCCTAGTTGTGCATTTTGGCTTGCACGATTGGTCGTGTTGTTATCGGCGTTACAGAAAGACAAGTCATAGGTTCAGATGGCAACTCTGTGCCTTGGAGTGGCTGCGGGGATGGAAAGAGACTTTTTGTTCTAACACTTTCCTCCTTTGTTGCAAAACTCAGAAGCTGCAGTTTGCTTTGCAGAGTATCAACATTTCATCCCATCAATCTATGTAATGCACTGTTTATTGCTTTTCTGTGTAACTACAGTGTTATCAGATTATCCTCAGTGCAGTTTTTCACAGTGAACATTGTCTTTCATTGTATTCTGCCTCTCATCAGCCAAGTCTTTACTACTTGGTATCATCAAACAAACCTGTGTAAAGATTGTCAAAAATGTTATCCCTCCAAAGCCGGAGTAGGCCTTTAATCTGAGGGTGATATTTATTGATGTATTTATTTTTATCCTCTATCTAATGCCAGTCATGTTCATCCATGCTAGCAGGGTGGCTCTATGGATGGTGTTTATTTCAGTCGGTCCACAACTTTGGACCATGCTAAAATACCTCTTGTAATGAAATTTTGTACAGACATTTGTTTCTGAATATTAAATCTTGATGACTTTGGTGGTCCCCTGACTTTTTATCTAGTACCACCATGAGGTTGACTGTTTTTATTCTGAGTGAAATATCTTGTAATTTGAGCTGTCCTGAATACCATTTTTGGGGCTTTGAAGTTTCAGTGAGAATTACCGGCATGCGTGCAGTTGTGGTTAGTCTATGTGGTTATGTAAGATTATGTAAGCACTGTTCCTACAGTGGCAAGTTTACATACATTATTTATCTGCATCATTGTAAACTTTTATCTTTTCAGATGTTTCAAAAAATGAAAGGACGTTTGGCTGCCTTTTCATCTTCACCAGTTAGCTAGCTGTGAACTGGAGAAGAAATAACTTAATTCACTCATTGCAGCGAACACAATGCACGGCCCTTTTCAAAACCACTGAACCTGAGTTTATGTGGACACTTTCTGCTGTCTGCTGTAACTTAACAAACCTTCAAAGCTTCACGGTGTCTGACGCACAAACAGGTACTTTTCTACGCATACAATAGAGACTCGCCTCTCATATTTCACAAACCCGCCAGACTACGTCACATGCGATCTGCGATCACATACCTTAAAAAGAACAACAAACAATATCTGAATCCCAAAATTATAAACCATATACCAGCTCAGAAATCCAATATTTGAATTCAGCACTAATATTAATACTTTGATTTATGATCAAATACTTGCAATTGTTAGCACTCTAAAAGGCTAAACTAATATCGTGACCATGGTAAATATTACCTACTTAATATCATCATGTTTGTGATGTGACATACTTTGTGACATACTTTCTGTCTTACTCAACAGAGGTACGTTTCTAACATTTTCCCATGAGACCCCCCGTGGGACCATCAAATTCAGCAAACCCCACACACAGGCCAACAGGTGAATTATGTTCTTGTTTTTCACCAAGTGAACCCTTAACCCAAAAGAACGTTGTTGACGTCTGAGTGAAGGCGAGACCCGTCAATCATCCTTTGTACAGCCTACGTGAAATGACGTCTCTCCCAACCACAAGCCTGTTGAGTCTTGCCAGACCACTACGAGCAGAGTGAAATCTGTGGGCTGACAAGACCAGGTCTGCCAAGACCTGCCTAATGTGATTTCACCTGCGTCTTTTGATGATTTGTGTTTTTGATAGGTGTCGGTGTGTGCCCCAGTTCTGTGCTGTTCGGTCTTCAAAGTGGGCCTCCTTCTCTTTGTTGCATTTGTTCAGATGGTGGTTAGTTGTGACGGTATGCACAGTTTGCGTTTTCTTCGGTTTTCAGTCAGACTGCTTCAGTGATGAAAGTTTTCTTTGCCAGGCCCCAGATTAGATTTTCTTAGTCTTTAGATTAGATTTCCATTCTCAGTTTAGCAGCTCACTGGAGGGCACATCTCACCATTTGTTTAAATTTTGTGGGATCAGGCTTATGACTTCCTCATCTGCTATTTAAATGGTCTATAAACATATTTCTGTTTTTATAGACAAGAAAAGGGTGGCGTGCCCTCTCCGGGTGGGTGGAGAAGTCCTGCCTCAAGTGGAGGAGTTCAAGTGAGGGAAAGATGGAGCGTGAGATTGACAGGCGGATTGGTGTGGCCTCTGCAGTTATGTGGTCAGTGTAGGAAGTGAAGGAGCTAAGTCGAAAGGCGAAGCTCTTGATTTACCGGTCAGATCTACGCTCCTACACTTTCCTCTCTACTCTCACCTATGGTCATGAACTTTGGGTAATGACCGAAAGGACAAGATCGCGGATACAAGCGGCCGAAATGAGTTTCCTCCTCAGGGTGGCTGGCGCTCCCTTAGAGATAGGGTGAGAAGCTCAGTCACTCGGGAGAAGCTCGGAGTAGAGCCGCTGCTCCTTCGCATCGAGAGGAGTCAGCTGAGGTGGCTCGGGCATCTGTTTTGGATGCCCCCTGGACGCCTCCCTAGGGAGGTGTTCCAGGCATGTCCCACCGGGAGGGAGGAGGCCCCGGGGAGACCCAGGACACGCTGGAGAGACTGTCTCTCGGCTGGCCTGGGAACGCCTCGGAGTCCCCCCAGAAAGAGCTGGAGGAAGTGTCTCTGGGGTGAGGGAAGTCTGGGCATCTCTGCTCAGACTGCTGCCTCCGTGCAACCCGGTCCCAGATAAGCTAAGCGGATGGATGGATGGATGGATGGATGGATGGATGGATGGATGGATGGATGGATGGATGGATGGATGGATGTTGTTCTAGAAAGTTATGTTGTTAGTCCATCGACTGTATGTTTTCCCAAAGTACCTGGCCTGCTGCTGTTTCATTTCTTTGTCTCACATTCACAGCATTTATACCACAGGCAACTAAACTTTATCATTGTCACTGTTTTAAACAGCAAAATCATACTGTATATTATACTGTATATTGTTTTGCTGAGTTTTTTTGTTCTTTTTATGTAATACTAAATCATATTTAAGCTAAAATAGCTCAATTAAAAGCACTAATTAAACACTAATATTTAATTTTTTCTGAAAATGTACTTTCAATAATTCCATCAACCATAACTTCGAGTGTAGTATGGTTTTCTCAAGAAAGCTGTGGAGACCTTTGATTGATGGTAATTAGCTTCATGTTGCGCCTGTCAGGAGAAACTGACTTACTGAACTGACTCTGCAGCTGCTGACCACAAAAAGTGAGCTGACAGCCTTGTTAACCACACATTCAGTTTTCAGTTTCCCCTTATTGGTCAGCTCTTTAGGAAATTAATAAGCATCTAGTGATTGACGGTTGTCTTACTTTCAATGTGAATGTATGGTTAGTGCTCCAGAGATGAGAACTATTAATCATGAAGGGAACACAGACACATTTAAACCATCAAAATAATCAAGAACCACATATTTTTAATGGCTCCAAATGAATTATCTGTCTACTCAAAATATTATTACCAGGGCAAATGTCACTGTGGTGTCAGTTACCCTCAAGTGGCTCATACATGAATATATTTGACCTGAGTCAGTCATCCAACAGAAAGCTATATAACTGTACAGCGTGTTTGGTGGTTAAAAGGAAAAAATACTTCACATAAATGTACACATACAAATTCATATCAAGGTCAGCTCCGATTCAAACTGCGACATATTCATGTTGTGTAAATTTGGAGAATATGTGTTGTGTTTTGCTCTCAGTTGAGTCATCTTGAGCAGACTGAACTGGAGCCCGCTGACCACAGAGGCAGTGAAATCAAATCACGAAAACTGTCGAAATCTCCATCAACAGAAATGAAGCCTCGTCAAAAAAAAACCTGCCCTGGGGTGCATAAAGGGGTGTTCCTGTCCTGGATATCTCCATGATACAATGGTCACCCACAAAGAATGAAAAACATGTCAGCTTGCTGTCAGCACATGAGGCCCAAATTGATGTTAGATATATTCTGGCTGTGTGCAGCGTTTTAGGCAAAGAAGTTGTTTTTTGGGAAATGTACTTGTTTGCTTTTTAGTGAAGAGTTAGAGAAGATTGATACCACTTTCACTTCTCCATTAAAAAGGAGCGCAAAGACTAGAAACAGGGGGAAACAGCTAGCTTTGTACAGATTTTGTCACCATTTGACCCTGTTTCCAGTGTCTGTGCTAACCTAAATGACTGCCAGCTTTATTTATGTTAAATGGACAGATATGGGAGTGGTATCATCCTCCAATCTAATTCTGCAAGAAATTGAATTCTTCCCTAAAATATCAATCTATTCTTTTAAAGGATGCTGCATTTAATTAACTTGTGCAGTACCAGTTCAAAACATGCCTGTTCAGGACAGGCTGTTTGCTTGGCCGCTCATCCAAACAACTTGACACTCAACGCTGCACTTCCTTGAGTCCTCATCGATACACCTGGCAAGTGTGGAGGCAAACAGATGAACGGTTGTCAGGATAATCGAAGAGCAGGCAGACAGACAGACAGACAGACTCTTTCCATGTATAGTTCGATTTCTCTTGTAGCTCCCTTTTAAACTTTAAGGTACACAAACTACAATGCGTCGAGCCATTGGTTTTTCCCAGTTTTCCACAGAAACTCAACGTAACATTGATCGTCTTTCACTGTCATTGGTTCATTCAGCTTGTCTCCCGCTGGGACTACCTGCATTTAAACAATTAAGTGTGAGAGACTTCGCTTCATTCTTGATGATTTTGCTTTTCTAAAACTAGCATTGCACTTTGTTGAGTTGGCTTATTCAGTCAGTAATAGTGACATAACTTAAATCTCAGGTCTTGAAAAGTAGCCAAAAACCACAGTTGATAAGCAACCTTTAAGTGGCTTTATGGCAATTTCAGGTTAGTGTGATATTAATTTAATTGGTATGTGGTTGCAGGTTCAAACAGGCACCATCCAATCAGAACCAATAATGGGAGCTATCTCTGCTACAAGAGACAAAGACTGCTTGACACTGCGTCTGCAGTCCTGAGATGAGAAAACGGTGTACCCGAGGTTACAGTTGCAGAGATAGCAGTGTTATCTAGTAACCTGGTATGACAGAAAGCTCTTACAGTAAACATTCCCAGTGGGGAAACATTCTCTGAGGTAACATAATGATCCAATGTGTGAGTATCCATACGGTGAAGCCGGGCGCAGGGCATGTTCTGAGACAGTGCTTCAACCTGTATTGGATGACAAATCAGCCGTACGTAACTGGGCAAGAACTAACAGGAAATCAATGTATCCAGCCACCTATCCTACATCAATACAGTGTCTCACTTTCTCGCCATAAGGCTGCTCATCTTGCTGTCTCTCTCTCTCTCTCTCTCTTTTTCCCTCTCTCCGTTTTCTGTGTCTCTGCAGTGTGCTTCTTTGAAAGCCACAGCATCTCTATTTTAAGGACGTCTTTGTTTCTCTGCTTTGTATTCAAATGATCAGGCTCACAGGCAGGAGTGTGCAGCTCTGAAGACGAGCGGGTTTGCTGGGAGAAGAAGGAAGAGAGGCGGCGAGGCGGCTTTTGGAGTCAGGTTTCCTCCTAACCAAATCTTTATGAGGTGATGACAGCTGGAGGAATGCACCGCTAATTCCCCTAACGCGGGGTCATGTGACCTTTGGGCTTGCTTACTTTCCAGAGCAATTTGAACAGGCTGGGTGGGTCAGGGGAGAGAAAAATGTTCGTCAATATTGTGCATGTCATATACTGTATATGCGCGCAATGACTTGATCTCATTCACAAGGTGAAGGTTTGTGTGTGTGTGTTTGTGTGTGTGTGTGTGTGTGAGAGAGAGAGAGAGAATATGGGTGTGTTACCATGCCGTAGATCCAGACGGTGTGGCTCTTTGTGGCCCTCCCCAGTGGCCAGACTAGACTGCACCTCCCAGCGACAATGAGTACAGCTAGTGACACATTTCTGTCTGTCTCTTGATGCAAAGTGGGCCAGTATGTTTGCCGTAGAGAGTGGGCCGTGTCTGACTTGCAGACACATGAAGGTGTCCCATAATTTTATTCTAAGAACAAAACGTCTTTTTGTAAGAGTTTTGGTAAGAGTTTTGGTAATTGGGCGCCAGCGTATGTTTGCTTGTTACTTTGTTACTAAGCAGCGTGCAGGTATTGACACTCATCTTGACACCTTAATCCCTCTCGACCTCGTGTTTACAGTACAGTAAGGCTCTGTTTCTTTAGCTCACTGTTGTTGACAACTGTCACCGTAAAGATAAGATTAGCAAAGTGAAAGCGCAATTATGATTTAACATGTTCTGTGGGGATCCATCAGTACAAGTTAATATCATGTGAACAGGCACTGCCCAACCCTGCAGAACTTTACTTAATCTCTTGGGAAAATCCCAAGCTTTACAAACAAGATAGTTACATCATCAGCAAAACATTTAGAATTTTTCATTTGATTTAAGATTTTAGTTCAGACATTTAAATTTGGCATCCTGGATTACTGTTTCCCCTAATCTACCTGTCCCCAGCATCAATCAGATGCAGAAACAAGCAGATAAAGAATATATATGGCACATTTGCAAACTGTAGGGGGAAAGAAAACTTGGAACCTCAAGAAAAAAAACTGATTTTTAAAAATATCAATCCATGCAGAAAGTTGTTGAGTCAGGTTTTGAGATTTCTGTCTCTGAGACTCTCAATAAAATGGAAGAAGTGGAATTTTGTTGCTTTTTTATGCTCACAGCACCAAGAAGTTACTTTTTTTTTTTTTAAATCACTGAGCAATGTATTAATTATTGAGGATAATGCATTGAACACAATGTCAGCTGTATTTATAAAGAGTATTAATTTTTTTACTTCTATTGATTAAATACAGTAACCAGGAAAGAAATGTTGAATTTTTTAACATTGTTTTTTTATGAGCATGCATTGAGCATTCTGTTCACCTTCATTATTTTGTGGTGGAGGTAAAAATTTTAGACAGATATCTCAAAATCTGGACCAATTAAGCCAAAACCATCAGCAGGACCAAACACCACTAGAGAAAATATATTTTGGTGCAATTGCACCAACAATTCAAGGGTATATTCAGAGGAAATATATGGACTATTAGGGTTCAGGGGGTTGTGGAATTGGCAAAAAAATAAATAAATAAATAAATCAAGACTCATATCCGTGTTTAGTATTGTTATGCATAATTATTTCAGAGGAACACAAAAAAAAACAGAATATACATGCAGCAAGCAACAGAGTGCAATTTATGGTAGTACATGTATTCATATATTCTGTAGATTCAGCATTTCACAACTCCACACATACACACACAGCACACACACACACACACACAGATTTACTGAGACAGTTCTGGCTGCACTTGATTGTCGTATGTGACTGATGAGCTGTCTAACTCAGTCCTGGAGCTGCAGTCTCAAGATATAGAGGCTCCACACCGCGTACACATTTGATAGCCTCTTATAAGATTGCCTCAGTTGGCAGATCGAGTCACTACTGTAGGCCAGAGAACACAAAATGACCATACAGTATACACAAGCTCTCTGTCTCTCTCTGTCTCTGTCTCTCTCCTACGCATTTGCACACGCTGTTTTTCTCCTCTATCTTGTTATTCTCTGTCTCGCACTCTTTCCCTCTCTCTCCTTAACACATGCGCTCACACACACCTCCACTTTTAGAGAAACAAACACATAAACAGACGGATTGCGGCACATGGCGTTTGTATATATGCGCATCGGGTTTGAAGGGCAGCTGACGAGGCATTGATGCGTCAGGAGAGTCTCTGTTGACACGCCGCTAATGCAGCGTGGCACCGGGCAGAATGGGCAGCGGGGGCACACAGCGGAGGAAGGAGAGTAAACTGTAAACCGACACTTAGGCTGAATGGAGCTGTTTGTCACTGTGGGAAGCAATTTCTTGGACTGGCCTGGCTTTGAGTAAACTCCCTGATCAGAAGGGTGCCCCTCTGCCAGGCCGGGAGAGGAAGGCGGGATTCAGAGGCCGTGTTGATACATTCTGCGGCCTGGTCCTCATGTTTGAACACACTCGGGCCGAGCTTCCACCTGTTGACTCTTCGCCGTGTCTGGTGTTTGTGCAAGCCGTGCTGAAAGCACCAGCAGCTTCAGCTCAACAGCTCGATTTAACATAGTCACAGGTTACAGAGATGTGCAGATAAGGCATGGCGCCGGGTCATGCACGGTGCTACAGCAGTGCTCGTTTGTACCTGCTGCAGCCTCACACACAGGATGCAGTACAGCAGCTGCAGAAAGAGGAACTAGCGCAGGCTTTCCCTATCACTGGGGAGGAATCCACATGGGTGACTTCATCGAAAAAAAAGATAACTTCGGTGAAAACAAAAATAAATGCAAAATGACTGGCTGACTCTACAAATGCACAGACATTTGTCACTGACCAGCATGTAGAGGCAGATTTCTAATTCCACGCTGCAGAAAAATACAGATTATATGTTTTTATTCTTGTATCATAACAAAACTTTCTAACCTCAACTGTACTGTAGCAAGCACTTAATTAAATGGAAGTATAAACCCCAGGTGGACTTTCCTCACAGTAATGAGTTGTTTCATTTTATAGTTTGTCCCCTCTCCAATCACCTTAACTGCAGACGTTCATCTCATCACAGGTTTGCCTCACTCTTTTCAGTTGCACCACAACAGAGAGAGCAAATATGAAGCAGCCGACTGTGAACGGCGGGTACAGTAAGCTGCGTGGGAGAATTTGCACTGTGATCTCGACATCCACGCATCAGTGAAACTTGTGGGCGCAGGGAGGACAGCTTTTGAAAATGTCAGTTCCTCTTTCTATATTTATCCACTCCAGCCCCCCCCCCGTGCTTTGTCACTCTTTTATTTCATTTGCACGCCACTCGTGCTACGTTTTGATGTTTAGTGTTAAGCTGAAGTTTCTTTTGATAGACACTCGGTATCTGTTTCACTTCTGTTACAGTAACTCCCAACGAGGCTGCTGCTGTCCCAAATGTATTTGTTTCATATCAGACGACCATTTTGCCTTTGAGGTAGTGAATCAAACCTAATGCGTAAGACTCAGAAAACACTAATACTGCATAACTGTAATAGCTGGGTTTACACCACCATCGCAAATTGCTAATGATATGTCAGCTCTATATATGGTATCACTTACCAATCAGGGACTTTACTCAGGGCCAGGCTACTTTCCATAATCACTACCCACAGCAACCCTGGAGACATGATTTCCTGGTAGCCTTCCTCATAATATACATGAAGTTTACTTTGCTGCATATAAAGACAGTGGCGCTTATTAATGCTTCAGCACCATGGAAAAGAAAAGATAATGAGAGTGTCGCGAGGCTGATATTGAGAACTAAATGGGGAGAGAGTGGCTGCAAAGAGGGAATTGTGCTTTTCTGAGTCTCAGAGAAACCGAGAAGAGAGAGGCAGAGAAACCTGCGAAGACAAAAAAAAAGAGAGAGATGCTGAGTGAAACAGAGGGTGGTCAGTCTTTCAGTGTTTTACAGGATCAGATATCACATCTGCTGAGGATACATATCGATTGGCATTAACAAAAGACTAGCATGCTCGACTCCATTAGCAGGCCAGTTGGTTGCATGTCTAGCTCTGCACCAGATGTGTTATATCAGTAAGAGTATTTTTTGTGTGAAAATGAATGTATGTGTGTTTGGATGCATAATCTAAGATGTTACCCTTTTTTGGCTTCATACAGTTTCCAGGTTCATGCCACTAGGCCTACTTTTGAGTACCAACCAAATTGTGTGAAAAATATCTGCGTTGACAGTTGGCACTCATTTCAGCTTTGTCTCCTGGCTTGTTCTTTGATCACATATTTCCTGATTCGTGGTTTCCTGTTTTATCCAGGTCATGTGTCCCATCATGAGTCTGGCAATGTTGCAGGAGTGTAATGCTAAATTGGTGCAGCACTCTTTTAAGCACACTCATGCTTTGAGCCACGTACTTGGTCAGCATGCCAACTTGCTCATGATGACAATGCTAACATGCTAATATTAGGATGGTGTGACGTTTGCCATGTTCACCATCTTAGCTTAGTGTATCAGCATGCAAACATTTTCTAATTAGCACCAAACACAGTGCAACTGAGGCTGACAGGAGTGTCAGTTTGCATCATTTGGAAAGTGTTTTAACCACAGTGTTGTGTGACAGATTGAATTGTTGATGTGATTATAGCTCTATAAATTGATGGGGTGACCAGTGTTGATTAACTTTATCCTGTAGGGGGAAGTAATATATGCACAAATTTCATGGAAATCCATTCAAAAACCTCATAGATACATACTTTACAGTTGATCTGAAAGAACAGTAGGATGACAGGCGAACGTTGACATCCCTAGAGTACCTCATTTGGTCAGCGAGGTTTTTGGGTATCATATTGGCATCTGTATCAAACATTGGGACATTCCTCCAGCTCTCTATATGACATTAGTTGCACAATGCTAACTTGTCTTGCTCAATAACGCACACTAGTGGTGTTGTAACACTGTTTACTGGTGCTGTCCAGACAGATGTTCCACCTCTCATGGCCTTTGATCAAATTGAAATAGATGTAGCTGTACTTTCAGAGAAAAGAGGTGTGAGACTCAGTTTTATGTAAAATAAGATGAATGCAAGTTTTATGTAGCTCCATCTGCAAGTGGCGGATGAAAAGAGGTGATGATACAGCTGCATTTACCCAAGTAATGACTGGACTTAGTGGTTTGACATGTTGTTCCCAAAAAGACTCAGCCCACTCGGGTAGATGGATGTCTTCTTTGCCGCCAGTTTTTCTTTCCAAATAAATGCAGACAGGTAGAGCAATACAGCAGTGCCACAGTGGCTTTTCTACACTAGGTGGGCTCCCTCTTTAAATGGATTTTGTTTCTGTCATAATACCACAGTCATATGGACAGAGGGGGTCAGTTTACTGGAAGACCACACGTCTGAAATAATCTGCCCTCAGAACAGAGAGAGCCCTCTCTGAATACTCCCAAATTTGCCTGTTTTACTGCCTGTGTCTGCACTTTATGGGGTGAAAGTCCAAAAATATGTCATCTGTATGGTTGTCTGTAAATGCGCAAACCACTCATTTGGTCTAAATTATAGTCTGTGGCTCCTCCAAAACAACATGAAGTTTCTTATAAAGCATGATGTTTGCAGTTTAGGTGTTGCTTGCCTCTGCATTATATTGTATAGGTTGGTTGTGTGTCATATATACGTGAAATTGCTTCATGTTTTCATACCACAGGGGAGCCCTTGTTTCCATTTACTGCAACTGAGAACAGCTTTGCATAATGTGAGCCTAACATGCTTTGGGTGAGTGGGTAGCATATGGTTACCCTATATTATTATATCATGAAAGCTTGCTTTTACACCTTCACCATCGTTGCGCTTCCTATTTTGATCACAGTCTCGGTCTTCCCTGTTGTCATTTCCAAGGCTGTTGAACCCCCTCGCTCTCTCTAGTTCCTAACCAGACGGTGTGTCTGCAGCCCGCTCCCCGGCCTTGCTAATCGTTACGTCTGTGTAGAGCAACTTGCCTGTCAATCATCGCCACAGTAGCAGTTTTGTTCCTGGTCCTCTGCCCCCCCTCCACCTTCCCGTCAGAACCCCTCAGTCTGAGGAACAGAGGACAAAGAGATGACGGATGGGTGAATGTCCCTCACAGGGAAGTACAGTATAGAAGGTGTGTGCTGTAAAGGGTGACAATGAGCACATTCAGGCAGACACAATACAGAGCCTTGGCCAGCAAAGCCAGCAGCCTGTGAGAGTAGCCCAGCATCAGGCCAGCACAGTCCCCTACAGCAGCCAGCCAGCAGCCGCACAGAGCCAGGGGTAATCACCAAGTCCTGAACAACACTCCTATTGACTGGGACCAAATATAAAAAGAGAGGAAACACAGAGCAGAGGAGAGAGAATATAAGGGGAGACCTGAAGACAATCCAGAAACAGCACCAGAGAAGAGCACAAACGAGACTTAAGAGCAAACGAGCAGGTGTATGGTAGATGAAGTCGTAACGGAAATATAACCAAGCAATTAGAGGAGGAGTGAAGCATCTTCCTCTTTCGACTCGTCCCATTATCGGGCTGTGAGTCCCACCAGGCCACCACGTGTTGCTGGCCCGTGTGGACGCATGGTCCCTCTGCCTGCTTTCCGATCAGGAGCCCAGCCACCCGCTCGGTCTGTGTGAGCGTGTTTATTTTAGAGCGTGTGACTCACACTTCCTGTGCTCTGCCAATGAGGCAAAGCTCTATGGAACAGCAGGACCTCCGTTCATTCTCAATTCTCTCTTTCTCTTTCTGTTTCTCTCCCTCTCTCTCTCTCTTCTCTCTCTCTCGCGTTGCACTGCTGATAGGCCCAGCCCGAGTTCTGCGTAATGCGGGGGCTTGCTTGAATGGATGCCACTCTGGAATTCATTTACAGATGCAGCACTGTGGCACTCTGGCTGGAAGATTTACGTAAAAGGAGACATGCTCATGTAGGCAGAGGGTTTGTCACTTAGGAAGAACACTGCTGTATTGTCTCTCTTTTTTTTTTCCTTCACTCGCCACAGCAATGAGATAACTTTGCTGATAAAGAGGTGATAATTGCAAAGTATCGCCTCCAGGGTTCTGCGTTGCAGGGGAAAGCCCCGTGTAAGACCTGTTTGTAATCCCATCTATCGGCAGCGTGCCACAGCCGAAACAGCAGCTGATGCTCCCTGTCCTGAATCTGTAGCTGTAGCTGTTTTTTTTGTGCCACTGTATTGGTTTGTCGCACACTTTGGCTGCATTAGCAATCGGAAACGTGACAACCGATGCTATTACTGTGGTTTCAGAGAGGATGGTGATTTTTTTTTTTTTTTTTTGAGAATCATGCTACGGGAATATGAGTCGCTTTGAGTTTCTTCTTGCTACCGCATCTCCTTCCTCCCCTTACATTTGTACAGTGGAAACATTCATTTAGTGTCTACCTCTCTCCCTCTCTCTCCATCACTCTTTTTTTTCCCTCACCCCCAGTCTCTCTCTCTCTCTCTCTCTCGTCTCTCTCTCTCGGCAACACACCCACTCAAACAGTCATATCCGCTCTCACTCTCTGGCTCTCCCTGCTTGTCTCACAGTGCCTGTGAAGCGTCTCTTAGGGGGAAGACCAGACTGCTCTGTCAGGTAATCTAAACTCTGTCTGTTTCTCTCTCTCTCTCTCTCTCTCTCTCTCTCTCCTCCTGCACCCCCCTCCCCTCAGTCTCTGTCTTTCTCTCTCTTGCTCTTCCCTCTCTTCTTCTAATCCATCTCTGTTTCCCTCTCTCTCCCCAGTCTTTCCCTCCATCTCTTTCCCTCCCTATTATTACTTTACTTGTCAGCTAGGGGGAAATGAGTAATGTACTTACTGCAGCTGTTCCAAGTGTGTGGACTTGTGTATACATCCGATAGTTTGTTATTTCAAATTTGTCATTTGGTGCTTTATAATGTTGCATCTTAGCGCCCAGGGGAGTCTTTTGTAAGTGAAAGGGTTTAAGTTTGTCTCTTATGTGAATGTCAAAGACTCTTCCTCTTGTCAAAGACTTTTACCAGTTTAAGGACAACATACCTGAGGCATTGTAGCATGTCAAAGGGTGTCGCTGAACCATATGGACATTATGATACAAGGATTCAAATTCACAGATTTAATTAAAATCGGAGAGAGACTCTTTTGCGGTTCAAGACTCCTATTGAGTGTCCGTTCTGGAAGAGGAATCCCTCCTCTGCCGATCTCGCCTGAGGTTTCTCCCTTTTTTTTTTCCTGCCCTGAATTTATGGAAATTTTGTGGAATTTCTTCCTGCTCCGAACTGAGGATCCAAGGAGAGAGATCCTCTCCAATCATAGGTAAAGCCCTCTGAGGTGAATTTTGGACCATATAATTAAAATTGACAAACTAAGTAACTACAAAAAGATGATTTCCATCCGTGAAGCTCCTTGCCACAAACAAAATGATGGAAAACCCAGAAACCTGCAATTCAGTCCAAGTTGCGGCCAGTTTGTTTTTACAGTTGATTATGTCACAGAAGGACCAGATTTTCCTGCCAGGGGTATTATTAAAACTCTCAGTGCAATCTTCTCCTGCCGGCGAGGTGTGCATTACCCGGCTCTGCCATGTCACTCATGTTTGATTTAAAGGCCGGTATTGACCTGCAGTTCACTGGCTTGTATTTAATCAAAGTGAACACTGCAACGGCTGTGAACTGCCAGTCTTATCAAAGCCATGTGAAATCCTTCTCCACAGTCTCTCGCCTCAGAGGTATCCTGATGCGTCCCGCACACAGCTGAGAGAGAGAGAGAGAGAGAGTGAGAGCTCTGGTATGGTGTTTTTTTTTTTTGCTTTTCAGACGGCGTCCTCCTTAGTGCATGGCTTCTACTGACAGCAGTGATATCCCTGGGTGAGTGTGAGTGTTGGCCTTTGAGGTTTTATGCTCGATCTGGCGTCTGGTCCTGTCTTCTGCATTTCTTTTCCAGTCATTTACTATTGAGCCATACTGTTTCTTCTGAACTGTGGTTCCCTGATTGGTTAGTGTGACTGTCTAGGATTTGGGGCCTGAGTTGGATTGACAGCTCTGTTTTTGGTGGTGGTGGCAGGGGAAGGACTGTGATTTAACTTTCCATCTACCTTATACTTAGGGAATGCTGCAGAGCCTCTTGTACAGTATCCAATGTTGTATTGCTTCATTGAGATTATGACTGCTGCGGTTCAGGCTGTCGCAGGCGGTACTGTGCGTATTCGTCAACCCCGTCAACGCTCAAAAGGAGGGGTTAGATGTCAAGGGTCATGCCAGCTTGTCAATGCATGCAGAGGCCAAGCAATTCCCCTCCTCACTTCCTGCTGCCAGTGTGCGTATGTAGTCAGAAAGGATGCTGGGAGATAAATTTAGACCTCCAGCTCCCTCTCCATCTGCCGTTGCTCAGAGTAGGCTGGTTTCCATGGGAACCTGCACCAGGCAGGCTACCGCCAGTAAGAGAGAATGGGGAGAGAGAGAGAGGTGTGTGTTTGTGTGTGTGTGTTTGTGTTTGTGTGTGTGTTTGTGTGTGTGTTTGGGGGTGGGGGGGGGGGGGGGGAGGATATGACAGCAGATTTTTTAAAAAGCACTTAAGAGGGTTTATCTGTTCTCAGGGCACAAGGTAATTTAATGTTTAGCCCATATTTTTATCCGTCATTACCAGCTGCATGAATACGTCTGGGTATTGATGAGGAAATGAACACAAACTCTGCCGGCTGTACTCTCTGGTGCATGATAATGAAGTTTGAACTGTAAAACTACTGCAAAGCTCCTGCGCTACTTATTGAGCAGGAGCTGAGCTAAATGTTTATTTATGGGATTTAGAGTTTTAGAAGTATAACTGCTGGACTGAGTAGACTCACAGCAGGGAGATGATGGAGGCAGACAGTGTGTGACGGTGTGTGTCTGTGTGTTTGTGTGTGACAGCATGAGTGGGTGTGTGTGGGTGTGAAGGATGTGGAGTGTGAGCTCTTCTGTGTGCCGGGGCTCCCTTGGGTGCATCAGTGCCTGTTTCTGCTGACATAGCCCCTCCACATGCACACGCACACGCACGCACACACACACACACACACACACCCCTGCACTCATTCCTCACTCATTCTCTTCTCTCGGTGGACCAGTCGTTAATCACATTTTAGTCACAGACACCAGAAACTAGTTCACACAACAAATCACAGCATACACCATCACACCTTTTTGTGAATTGTCATACAATTGGTCAGCAGAGGGTTGTGGAGGGGGGGGTGGCAGGGGTTGGTTGTAAAGTGCTCTTGTGTTCAGTTTGTTGTTTTGCAAACTAATATTAGCTTTGTGGTTTTCATCTGACACTTCCAATGAGAAGAGCATAACACAGTATAACAGCTGCATCAGTGACTTCCTGCTCGCACCTCAACCTAAAAATAGAACGCAGTTAAAGAACGCCCTTGCCCCACCCTCATCAATAAGGTTAAACAAATTTACATAACCCCTGTGTTTTATTAGAGGTCTCACCATTACAATACATCTGCCACTTGTGAGCAACTGACTTCTGTCAGCGTGTGTGCCGTAAAAGCCATTAAAGTGCATCAAAGTGTTGCATGTAATAGGCGCCGTTGATAACAAATCATCTGTGTGGAATGAGGATGATGAGAAAGGAAAACCCCTCGTCAAACAGCAGGAGGATCGGCTAAGTGGAACCAGGGTAGGTCACCTCAGGGCACTGCAGCTGATTTGCTGGTCAGATGTGTCAGAGTAGATCTAGGGCTGCTGTGTGTTAGTGTGTGTGTTGCTGTGGGGAGAGTAGTACTGTACGCTGTATGTGCGCTGTAGGGTGTGCATGTGTGTGTGTTTCAGCTTAATGTAGGCTAGACTCTGGCATTCCTTTCCCTCATCTTCCTGGCAAGGCCCTGACTGTGTGTTTCCCCCGCTCAGAGCTGGCAGTCTAGACTGCCATGAATAATGTAAGAAATGCTCTCCCAAACCTTAAAACCTTCTAATCGCCCTGTTTAAGGGCTGCATCAACAGCTATGCCAGAGATCATCAACTTATACTCTGATAACCAACTACATGGACAAAGACATTTATTACAGGGGGGGTTGAGGAAGACTTGCTCAATGTCTTGCTCTGTGCTTTCCCTCCTACTCAGTCCTTGTATTTCCTATGCACAGCATCACCACCCCAGGGTTTAAGTGTGTGTGGAACAACACTCTTCAGTCAGGATCTGACGCACAACTCGTCTTTAAGTGCCAATCCTTCCTGATCTAAGGTGTCTACATGCAACTCCAGAGAGTCACGTGTCTCTGGCTCAACAGTTCAAGGTAGAAAAAGCCTCAGCTGCCACATGCAAAACTCTTCCTATACAGCTGAAAAGGTGGAGGACAGGCAAATAAAAACAGAGAAGTCAATTTTAATGGTGTTGATTCGGTTTGTTATGCTGCATAATTGTTGTGTGTTGATGGTAAAAGTCTGCTGTAATCAAAGCGTTGGTCTGCTTGGAGAGACACACGCTAAACAGATGATCGGCCCTCAGCAGATGTGGGGGAACGTGGAGATGGAGCCGAGAATCTGTCAAGTCGTTTCCAAGAGGAAGACTGATTCTCTTTCTTTTTTTCCCACTGTAAACTGGCTCTAATGAAGGCTGACTGTGCAGAGTGTTTTTTTTTAGACACATGGAGAGAGCAAAAGTGTGGCTCATTAAAAAAAACTGTCAGTGCTGCCTTGCCATCACTGGCACCTTATGCAGCAGTCTTCTGCCGGGCCTGTTTATTCAGCCACTGGATGACTGATTCAGTCTTTTGTTTCTCCTCACATCATCCTACACTCTTCCTCACTCCTACTCCATCTATACTTTTCTGTCTTTCACCTCCTTTCAGTCAGTCAATCATTTGATGCTGATCAAATGTAGAGACCCCCCCTCACCTTATTATCTTCTCTCCTGGTATGTTCTTGGCTGTCAGAGGTGGTTCATGCTGTCTGCATTACCCCAAAGGTCTACAGCTGTGAGGTGAACTCATACAACATCCTCCTTCAGTGAGCTCTGATCTCCAGAGTCTGACAGAGTCTGGGGTGGGCGTGGGGGGGCAGGTGCGTGCCTTAGACGATGATTGATACTCTGGATGAGCCTGTGCTGAGACTGTCAGCAGTTGGGCATGGCTGCTCAGTGAAAATGTTATGATTGGCCCCATCCATTCCCAGAATGTGTTTTGATTGGCTGCCATATAAGTACTGAAATTTACAAGAATCCTGTGTCTCGAGTTGAGACGGAGTGCAGGATTTGTAGTAAGTGGGAAATATTACGGAACATACATCTTGATAAAAGGGGAGATTTCATCGCACCCTCAAGTCTCCATGATCAGCTATACTTGGCACCTCATAAACACAGCTCTCTACTAGTGTGTGAGTGGGAAATATTACAATAGATCGATCTTGATGAAAGTTTTCACAGTACCCTCTCAAAGCAGGCTTCATAACAAGCAACCACTCTTTGCCCCTCATAAACACTGCACCCTGGTGGCTGTGTAACAGTAGAGTGTGAGGGGCGTGGGGTGAAACCCAGTTACTGTCAAGTCCCTTTATCCACTAAAAAACGCCACCCCTCCATTTACCCCCTTTAGCTTAAGTGCCAGATCAGATAAGCGCAGGCTATATTTCCAACATTTGTTTTGACTCCGTGCCCTGACACTGTGGTCTCCTCTGTTGGTGCCTGTGCTGTGGATGTTGCCTGACTGGCCCTGAGCTGCTCTGACTCCTGCAGAGTGGACAAGTCGTGGCTCAGAAATGAATCAGATATGCCTGTTTTGTGTAGATGCCTCGATTTGAAGGGACCTTTTAGGAGATTCACAGTGTTTACACAGTATGTGGACATGCACATACTAAATACCTATGATAACTATGCCTATAACGGAATATCTTGACCTAACATTTCTTAATAGATTTACAGTAGTGCAGAGTATTGAGCCTCTGTCTCCTGAATCACTTCACACTATCTGCTTATTAAGAGTTGAAGCCAGGACAGATGAGAGCAATAACATCTTGTTGATGCAATTACCTCAGTAATGTTCTCATTACAACACTGACCCCACTCAACACAACACCAAGGATGTAACCCTGTTTGTCATAGTATGATATGTGGGGGCAATTTTTAATAGGGAGTTTGATAATAAGACACTAATGATTTTGGCCTTCTACTCTACTGGCATAACTCTTTTTCAGAGAGCATGGCAGGCATTTTGGAGAGACTGTGGATGTCAAGATGCAGGATATTTCTTTATTTCCTCTCTTAGTGTTATTGCTTTTTTCAGAAAAAAACTTTGTATTTCTGTTTTTTTTAGCGCAGATGAAAAAAATAAAACAGAGAAATATTCTGTTTTTCCAGGGCATTGCTATACCGTAGTTCTTTGTGAAAAACCTTATTTAGAGAATCTAATAAATGTATTAATACATATCCACTTTGTAACTCAATCCTTCCTTGTCTCTACTGTTTCTTTAGACTCATTCAGAGGCTGAAAGGCTAACACTCTTGACAACCAACAAAGGAGATGCAAAGAAGACCTTGGGAAGGCTATTAGAATGGCTGAGTTTGGACATAAGCACAGCTGCTTTTTACAGAGAGATGATCTATGTTTACCTGCATCCATGCAGCTTCAGGGCACCCTTTAATGATGCCTCATTTGGTCCTCTTGAATAACTTTTGGCCCACACTGAAAAAGGCCCTCCGTTGTGATCTACAATTCAGTCTGTCGATGTTCCACTGTCTCTGACCTCTCTGCTGCCATGCGGTTAGCCCCATGAGGCTCCGAGAGCCCTTCCTTGTGTTTCTTTGAGGCCTCCTCCCCACTCTATGGAGGCTGAGCCCAGCCGTCCGCCTGATGGGGATCGCTCTGGAAGGCAAGAGCAGCAGCATGTGACAGCTGAATCCTCACTAGGATCTTGTCCACCTCAGCAGCCCCAGCAGCCTCCTAATCCTCGTCCCGTACACAGAGCTTTGGGCCGCCTTCAAAATCGCCAGTCCAAGCGCACTGATCTTCTGCTTAGGTTACAGCAGCAGCAAGCAGTAGCATGGCAGCATACAGATACCCCAGGTCCCTCGGGAGGCAGCTTCTTCTCTCCAGCTTCCTCGTCAACCTCATCCCTTCCATCTACTTCCTCTACCCGGGGAGAGCATGGTCATGGGGTCCCATCACAGTCCAGCCAAGAGGGCCCAGAAGTGGTCAGCTCACCCAGAAAAGGGGAGAAGAAACCCCAAAAACCAGGGAAATATGTGTGCACTTACTGTGGCCGTCCATGTGCCAAGCCAAGCGTTCTTCAGAAACACATTCGCTCCCATACAGGAGAAAGACCCTACCCTTGTGCCCCTTGTGGCTTTTCTTTCAAGACTAAGAGCAACCTGTATAAACACCGCAAGTCTCATGCCCATCGCATTAAAGCGGGCCTGGCGTCCAGTCGTGATGAGCCCAGTTTGAGTGGACCAGAGGGCAGTGGCGTTGGAGAAGACCCTGAGGAACACTCAGAGGGAGAAAGCACCGAGTCTGAAGAAGAGACAGGCCAACACAGAAAATCCTCATCTAAGGAGATGTTGGGCCAGCAGAGGAAAAGTGGTAAGGAGCTGCTGGGAGGCTCAGAGGAGAGCCAGAGGCCTGAAGACTCCCAGGCTGTCAAGCAAAGGCTAGCACTGAGGCTCAGTGAAAGGAAACGTGGCCCATTGGCTTCTCCAGATGACCCTCCTTCCTCCTTCTCCACCTCATCTTCTTCTCTAGGCCCTGGCAGTAAGGGCAGCACAGAGTCTGGCTACTTCTCTGGATCAGGCAGCACTGACCTGTCCCAAGTTAGCCCTCCCAGTGCCAGTGCCAAAACATACGCAGAAATTATTCTAGGGAAATATGGAAGGCTGGGAGGGCAACAGCGGAGTCCATATCAGCAGCAGCCTCAATCTTCATCCTCAGGAACAGAGGACAAGAGCATTCCCTTTGCTGTCCCCAAAACCCAAGTAATAGAACACATTACTAAGCTCATCACAATCAATGAAGCGGTAGTAGACACCAGTGAGATTGACAGTGTAAAGCCCAGGCGCTCCTCTCTGTCCAGAAAGAGCAGCATGGAATCACCAAAATTTACCACCCCTAAAGATCCCTACGCGTTTGATCCCAAAGGAGAAGCCCCTGGTCCCAGTGGTTTGAGGCACCTCCACAATCCAGAAGCAGATCTGCCAAGTACCCAGGAGCTGTCAGCAGTGCCTCTGCTTAGAAGCCACTCAATGCCATCATCTACCAGCCAAGGAGAGCCCTCCACCTCTGGCACCATGTCCCCCAGAGATTACCGTCTCTGCCAGTCATTTGATGAGCAACAAGCAGTGGTAGCAGAGATGAGGGTCGGACATGCCCAGCGTATGCTGAGGCGCCAGCCTGCCATAGAAGTTCCATTGGGAGCTGAAGTAATGCTGGAGGAGGCTGGTCCCACCTCCTCCTCCTCAGCTAGAGGCACTGAACTAGCCAGACAGCCACAGCAACAACAACAGCAAAGGAGTCCAAGCCTCTTTGAATGTGAAGTCTGTGGGGCCCACTTCCAACATAGTGAAGTCTACGAGGCCCACAGAGGTGTATGCCGAGGGCAGCAAACAATAGACAAAGAGAGTAGAGATGTGAGTCAACCATGCAGAGAGGATCGCCCCCAGATGATGATGCACTATAAGTTCCGAGCGCAGGACATGGCTGTGAGGAAAAGGAGGAAAGAGGAAAGTCTGGAGGAAGATCCTCCCAGCCCTGGACCTGTAGCCACATCAGGCAGCTCTGCAGGCCTCATTCCTGTGCCAAGCAGACCAGAGCACAGCCAGGCCCTCTCAGGTTTGTTTATGTATCCCTATAGTACCAGATAAAATGATAACATGTCTGAGCTATAAGTTTCTTTTCTTTCTTACCTTTTTATCTTCTTTTAATGTCTGAGAAACAAGACAACATAACAATATACATAACAAGTCAATATTTGCATCTGTATCATCACTGTAAAAGCAGTATACCAATATGTTTATTCTCTTTCTCGTTTCTAGGTGTTTCGTTACAGACTGAGCCAAAACAACAACTGCAGCAGGACAGGAAGGGTGTGTCTGTCATCCAACACACAAGCTCTTTTGAGAAGCAGGAGAGTATATCCATGGAAAGTCAGGAACCAGACCTCAGAGAGAGTCAGCAAACACAACAACCCGAGCCAAAACCATCACCCTCTACATCTCGCCTCATCCGCCAGCCAAACATCCAAGTGCCAGAGATCCTTGTTACTGTGGAGCCTGATGCTGACATGCCATCTGTGTCGCCACCAGTGACGGCATCCTCATCCAAGGTACATGATTATTTAAAGTAGCACTTCGTTATATATTTTATACACTTTTGCCAATTTGACTGCCTTGTTTTTGTTTACCTACTTCTTCTGTCTCCCCCAAAAATAAGGGCCTTAACATATTACATGTTTAAAATAAATGTAAAGCATACATTGATTTAATGGTGTATTCCTTATGATTTAAATTCTTTCACGTGACCATCCTAAGAAAACATTTGAGCAGTGACCATCCCATTCATCTTACACATAATATTAAATTAATAAACTATTTGTCTGTCCTAGGAGGCAGAGAGAGTGGAGGAGTTCCAGTGGCCTCAGCGTAGCCAGACTTTGGCCCAGCTCCCTGCAGAAAAGCTGCCACCAAAGAAGAAGAGACTCCGCCTGGCAGAAGCAGCCCAGTCCTCTGGGGAGTCTAGTTTTGAGTCTGTGTCTCTGCCTCGCAGCCCCAGTCAAGAGAGCAACATTTCCCACGCTTCAAGCCTTTCTGCTTCTTTTGAGGACACAGCAAGAACAGAGCCTGCTGTCTGGGCCTCCAGTAGCCAAAGCTCCCAGATGTTGATGGTGCCATCTGCTTCACACCAACACCACCAAAGCCACAAGGAGATGAGGCGCTCAGCCTCAGAACAGGCCCCAACCAGCCCCCAACAAACAGAGCAGATCTCAGAGAGCAGAAGTAAGTCCTTTGACTATGGATCCCTGTCCTCTCAGCAGCCTGCGTCCTCCTGGAAAGAAAGGAGGAAGTGTCTCCTTGTGAAGCATGCCACTTTAGGGGAACCTGAGCAGGAGGAGGGGGCCGGCAGAGCAGAGAGTCCAAAGCCTGGGCCTTCCCGCTCCATCCATCCTCCTCTGTACCCAACAGAGGCAAGCTCCCGGTTTAGCTTGGAAGCCACAGGGAAAGCCCTGCAGCTGTTACAGCCACAGGTCTTTCCGCCCTCTCAGGATGTGGTGCCTTTGCAGCCCAGAGGCCAGCAAGCATTTTCTCCAGCATCACTGTCCCAGCTACTCCCAGTCACCACAGCCGTCCCTGATGTAGTGTCCACGCAAATCATCCACAGAGCCTTCTTACATTCACAGACAGGACCTCCACCTATACAGATACACCCAGCGCAGATCCACATGGCAGAACGGTTGGGTATACCCTTTCATCAGCTTCCTGCTCTAGTTCCTCTCCAGTTCTCTTCCAGGACTAGAGCTAATCAGGCCGTGTACTTGCCTTTTCCCCCAAGACTTACTGCACATGTTCCTTCCCCTCCCACTACAGAAACTAGATCCTCCATCTCTCCCATGTCCTCTGCCCTTACCCATCAATCCCTTGTAACAATCTCCTACCGCAACCCACGGCCTGTCATCGCCACTTGCCTAGCACAGCTTACACCAGTAGTGTCCCTTGTGGTGCCAGTGCGCCTCCAGACCCATATACCTACCTATGCCAGTGCCATGTATACCACCTTGTCCCAGATCCTGACCTCCACTCACTCACAGGAGCCCATTTCTTGCACAGCTATGGTAATCATGGGCCAGGTGGAGCGGGACAAGCTGCAAAGGTCCTACTTGAAGGTCCCCTCCCCAGACATCAAGAGTCTTCTTCCCCTGTCTCTGCCCGCGGACCTGGCCTCAGGATCTGGGGAGGGATACGGTCCACTGGGGGCTGGAGGAAGTAAACGCATGCTTTCTCCTGCAGCCAGCCTGGAGCTCAGCACAGAGGCCCAACGTCACCAGAAACGGGTAAAAGAGGAAGGGGAGGTGGAGCAACCCAAGGCAGGAGGAGAGGAGGAGGTGGGACAGAAAGTAAGGCAAGAAAAAGAAAGTAAAGCTGCTGGGAGAAAACTGGAAGAGGGGGAGAAGAAACAACCAGAGAGGGTGGAGGTAACAACTGTGAAAGTGGAGGGAGAGCCGGAGCAAGTACCAAGGAAACATAACAGGGAGGAAAAGGAGGAGGAGGAGAAGGAGTCAACTGAGAAGACAAGTAAAAAGAAGGAGGAGGTGCCAGTTGTGGAAGAGGGGGATGAAAGACCAAGCACCCCTTCTTACCCCAGCCTGCACACCACCACCTCAGTCAACTGGTGCTACCTGAACTATGTCAAACCCAACCCATCAACCCTGAGGGACCCTTGCACCTCCGTTTACTCTACCTGGAGCGTAAGTGCTCACAACCCCAACTTGCCGGGCATCAGCACTAAGGTGGCGCTGTCTCTGTTGTGCTCCAAACAGAAGCATAGCTCAGAGACGTACACCATGGCCATGGCCCCGGCCCCAGCCAAAAGCAAATTGGCCCCTGCCAGTAGCAGGACCCCACGTGTGTCAGAGGTAAACATAACCACAATATCTACTTATTGTATTTATTTATTTATTTATTTTTATCAAGACCACTGTGTTAAAGAGACACTTAACTTCTGTAGAATATAATACTATTATCTTTTTTAAACTAATACATTGTTTTTATAAATAACCCCATTAATGTGCTTAAAGGAGTACAATTTTACACATCAAAGTGTTTACAGGTCTTGTGTACCACTACATAAGTGAACAAAGTTATGTGATGCCTTTTGGGGCTCCAGAGAAAAGCTGTCCAAAATCTGATATATTGAGTTTTGTCTCTGCTTGAGGCTAACATATCAAGGCTGCATTAGCCGCTATGAGAACACTGTAACACACCCAAATCCCCACCTGAACTATCACAGAGTTGCACTGTCGATAATACAGGTCACCAGGTCATGAGAAGAAAAAAGGATGCATGGATTAAATAACATAATATCTCTGGTTATCAGTTTTGTTCTTGATTTATTTTTTACGGTCCCTTATGAATCTGGAAGTGATGGAGTTCTCTTTTATCACAAGAACAGCTGACATTTTATTTTAAGTTGTTTTGAATTTTTCTATGTGTGTCTTGAGTGTAGGTACATGCCATCCCACCCAGCACCCTCACTAAAGTAAAGGATCAGCAGCAGCATGAAAAGGAGGAGAACAAAGAAATGAGTGAAGAGGAAGGACCCTCTACCTCCAAACAGAGCGAGCCCTCTCGTGTTCGCATCTTTGAAGGCGGGTAAGAATTACACGCAAGACTGTTAAAATGCACATTTTTTATTTCAAGATTCAATATTTGCGAATAATGGCAGTGGCTCATTACACAAGTAATCTGTTCTTCTGTCACAAACCAACGCCTGATGACAGCAAAACAGCCACTGTGGAGAGCTGACAGAGAATTACAGTAACAGATGGGAGGCAGTGGAACCCGCAGGGACTTCATTTGTACCTGCAGCCAAGCTTTTTCCTCTAACTGCTGGCATGAATGTCTGCGTTTTAGAAGTGTTAATTTGGAGCGATAGCTATATGTGTGTTTGTGTGAAGGGGAAAAGGTTGTCTCCAACTTTGCTTTGTGAGACGCTGATTAATACCTGTTTTTACAGTTACATAAGTTACTGAGAAGACACAGAGGAACAGTGTGAAGCAATCTGCAAGCAATCAGTATCATAGTCATGAGGATGTTTATGTGCATTGGTTTGTCTCTTGAACACATTTATAGACTTCACTGCATTCATATATTCAAATTATTATGTTTTCCACATATGTCTGAGGAATGTTTTTTGGACTGCAACCTCACTTGTTTCCCAGGTTTGCTGTGTTTAGAGCTGAAAGTTTCCCCAGCAGCTGATTCTGTGTATGTCTGTTCATGCTGAAGCAATGGTAGAAATAGACATGAATAAAATGCAGAGTTGGAAAAGACAGAATGTGGAAAAGATGGAGTAGTGGATAGAGGTAAAATGTGCTCAATGAATGTGAATGTCAAAACACTGGTTTTCCTTTTGACGGGAATGGAAAGTGTTTTAGGGAGATATTTAAGGAATGTTTTTGGGTTTTTTTTGCTTACGTGTGTGTGCATGTGTGTTTTGCACATTAAGCATTGTGTTTTGTCTAACTGTGCACACAGATTGAGTGTGAAGAAGTTGTCTGCTTAACAGTAGATAAGACACTAATTACCAGTCTGTATCATTTGCTCCACACATTACACCCATTCAGGAAGTGCATTTTCATCCATAAACAGCCTACGGCTTTCTCCCTTCTTCCCATCTTCTGTCTCCATCATACCACCCTCCTCCTTCTGTTCATGCTGCCTGTGCCACTTTGGCAAGTCTTCCAGTTTTACTTACCTATGTATTATTTTCTTCCTCATTCCTCCCCAGCCTCTTCTGTGTCCTCTCTTTGTGTACCTGCACCCCTTGATGTCCTGCTGTATTTTCTCCATGCATGCAAATAAGCACAGCTACTCACTCCTGAACACAGCAGAATGTTTTGTACCCCGACTCTGTTAGGACTCATTATCCCTATCTCCCTTTTGTCAACACTTTGAAATCATGCTGCTCATTTTATTCTGGATAACAAGCAACACTTTTTTTTTATGAATATGCATCACACGGCTTTGTTTTTGTTCCACTAACTTGCACGATTTTAGCCCGATTCCATCCAAGAGATCCCTGTCAAAAAAAAATGGGTGCAGGGGTCTCTAGAGTTTATTAGCATCACACAGCTAAAGAAAGAGATATTGGATCAAGGCAGCTTTTTCCTCAATAACACACATCTTAGCAATTAAGCGGGGGTGTCGCTGCCACTTCTTGGTGGCAGCGAAAGTCTGTGGAACATCAGCTTTAATCCCTCTTAGTGAACACAAGCTGAACTGTCTCCTTCTGGATTCTGCTGTAACATGCAGATTGATTTCCATGGTGTAAGTGGTTAACATTGCAGATTTGTCATGACACTTTAGCTATACTGGTGAAGTTGGCATCGCCATTCCTGTGAGCAGAGTTTGCAGCATGAGTCAAAAGGATTAGTTATGTCAAACTCCATTCTGGCCAAGTTTTGATTGAATGAATTCTCAGTACCTGTAACATTGCCTTACATTTTAACATTTAGTGCCTTTTACTGTCATTCAGTTGTTGCTGCTCTAAACAAAAAATCAATGGCCTGATCAGGTCGCACCCTGTTTGAAAGCGATATTTTCTCCACCAGCGCTACAGTGCAAGCAGAGGCTGATTATGGGTTGAGTTTGCTGAGAGACTTGCCGCTGATTTAATGCTTGATGTGTGAAGTGCAACTTCTGCCTTGTTTTTCCTGGGATGTGGGTGGGTATTTTTAGCCGTGGCAAGAAATACATGCCAGTAAACAGTAGCCAGCTCCTGAATGAATACAGCATAATGCCACTGTTGAGACTATTTTACAGTTGTGTAACAATTTGTTATGATTTGCTGTTGCTGGTTCTGTTATACAATGTGGGGGGCATTCACAGCCTGGGCTCTTGTAGATGTGATGCATGTCCTGTAATTAAACCCAGTCAGCACACATTGGATATTTACAATTCGGAGTGAATTGTTCATCTCTTCGTGAGTAGTGAGACCAGATGGAGTTTTTCATAGAGGACAATTCATTCAGATGTAAAATGTCTGTGGTCCACTGTGTCCACAAATAGCCTTTTGGTAAACATCAGGATTGCGTATAAACAATGTTTTTATAGACTAGACCTAAATGTGTTGCTTGATTTTTATATATAGTGTCTATTTTCGGTTTTGGGCCATAGCCAGGCTTCCCTTCCCTCTCTTTAGCTGCTGCTGTTGTTGGCAAGGCCACCCGATCGCAGCAGAATAGCTGGTATTCTCTGTGTGCCCAGGGCGTAGTGGAGGGAACAGCCAAGGGACTCAGTGCTGCTGGGGTTTTGGTGGGGCTTCCCCGACCCGCCTCCATAAAGAAAGCCTTGTTTCCCAGTTTTTCTTGTGTGTGTGTGTGTGTGTGTGTGTCTGTGTTTTGCATCCAGCAACAGCAACAGCGTCCACATTTGTCATTATTGTTAAAGCTGCGCTAATCAATATTTCTATAACAGCGGTGTCTCAAATGACAGTACAAATTGGAAACAGATTATTATCACTCAACTCTGCACATCCCCTCATCTTCTATAGAGTATTTTGCCATCTTTTTTAACACATTGTTTTGGTTTTCACCCCACAAATTTCACTGCCGTCAGCTTTGTTTCCTGCAGGCAGCTGTTTTCAGTGGAAGAACTCTTTAGAACCACTGTATTCCACCTGTCTAGCTCTAAATGGCAGAAAGTTGGCAAAACATTGGTGGACATAGTGAAGCATGTAACGGCTAGGGAGCAAAATATTTTGGTGGAGTTGGTGGAGACCAAAATAAAGCTAACAGGAGAGAGAATATTGTTCTTTTAAATTCACCACGAGGCAAACTTCACCACGACTACTAAAATTAATTTTAATGTTGCTCCATAATTGCCAGATGTATACAGAGAACTGGTCCACCACCAACACCATAACAACTTCACTAGGTGAAAATATGTAAATGGAAAGTCATTGAAGAGGACAGGTATTTGTGCATTCAGCTCCTAAACTAGACCGCGCAGTGTATGAAAGTAATCTCTCTCTCTCTCTCTCTCTCTCTCTCTCTCTCTCTCTCTCTCTCTCTCTCTCTCTCTCAGGTATAAGTCCAATCCAATGAAGAGTATGTTTATGTGAGAGGTCGCGGCAGGGGCAAGTACATATGTGGAGAGTGTGGCATTCGCTGTAAGAAGCCAAGCATGCTGAAAAAGCACATCCGAACGCACACCGATGTCCGTCCGTACATTTGCAAACACTGCAACTTTGCCTTCAAAACCAAAGGTAAGGGGACAGTTTACAAGGCGCTTGAAGTGTGGTTTGTATTTGCTATTTTTGCCATTATATATTATCGTCATCTACTTTATGCCTAGTTGTTGAAACGTCCTCATTTTCCTCGCCCTGTGTGAATTGAGGGCAACTTTAATGTGCTTTTCTTGTTCCTTTCTAGGGAACCTTACTAAACACATGAAATCAAAGGCTCATGGGAAGAAATGCCAGACAATGGGAGTATCTGAGTCATCACTGGACGAGCCGGAGAGCGAGGAAACAGGTACTTAAGAGGGGATGGGGAGGCGTCCTACATATTTCCCATCCACGGCAGAGAAATATTGGTACACAGCTGGATGAACTTCTGCCTGTGAAGAATTGTAGCTGCTCAACACTGACAGCTTATGCAACACTGTGTCCTATTCTCCTCCCTTTGGCCTTGCATAAGAAATATGAAAAAAGTATAAAGATGAATGAGTGAAGCACATAGAACATTTGTCCTGATGTAGTCCCGAAGGGCCGGCGAGTCCACCTCGTTCTCGCCGGCGACAACGTGCGTTCTAACACTTTTCTCCATCAAAGCCGCAAAAGGGCGTCAAAGCAGTGCCACCTCACACCACCTTTCGATCTCCTCCCTCACCTCCCTTTCCCTACCCCTCCCCTCGACCATCTCTTTCTTACTGACAGACTACACTCATCACAGCCAAGGACGAGCCATTTAAACCGTCTTTCCATTCACAAGGCTGTTGAGATAGTTTGTGAATAGAGGCATGGTGCTATTCAATTAAATTCCGGTCTTTTCATCCTCAGTCTATTTATAACATGGGTTTGATGGGTGGTGGGTGAGGTTTGTCAGAAAGATACAGTACACTGTCCTAACCCTTTGTGCTCATTCCTGAAAATTGTTCTGTTAATGTGTTTTCGTGTCTCTTAGTGTAAGGATTTTTGTCACGACTTTGTACATTTGGTACTGGACTTTTACAGTGTACAATATGGATGCAAAAAGATCATAGTTTAAAGCATGTGTATGTTTTTCTGTGTCTGCACAAACAGCCGGAAGTGATGAACGTGTTTGTGGCTCAGAGGAACAGGAGGAACATCAGTTTTCAGACGTGGAGGAGTCTGAGGACGATAACGACGACGATGACGACGATGATGAGGAAGAGGAGAGCGCGTCCCATGATGACCCACCATCCTCCTGTTCGTCAGACACCCACCCATCGACAGGAGGGCAATCCAGCTGCAGTAGGCACTCTCAGCAGGGCACTCCTGACCCCGAGCCCAGCCCCAGCCCCGTCCCAGAGCCCTCCCCAAGGGGGGTTTGGCCCAGCAGACGAGCCGCCTCCCCGTGCAGCAGGAGAACACTGTTCTCCCGACGGGGCTGGAAGGCTTCGCCAAGAGCCTTCTCCCCCAGCAGTGAGAGCTGTTCCCCCAGCCGCAGCCTCTCCCCCCGTCTGGAGCTGTCCTCGCCCATCCACAGCCTCTCCCCCAGGACGGAGCTGTCCTCGCCAAGCCGACATGTCTCACCCTCCCCTGAGAGAGGACCGTCACCCATCAGACCCCTTTCTCCTCTTCGTCCCATTTCGCCCAGCTGCTACTGGTCATCGCAAGCTCGGACCCCTCCCTCACCTCTCGGGTTACAGCACAGGACGCCCGGGTACCTGCCATGGGAGAGCCCTGGCACAAAGGGTAGTCATGTTAGACCGGTAAGTCTTTTTGTATTAGTCTGCACAGATCTTTTGCTTAGAAATTGAAACTGAAAAATAAACAGCAACCACAATGTATTTTAACTGCACGTTCCTCCCAGGAAGATCTCGGTGTACAGTACCCTGTGTACCAACAGAGCGAGGCCATGAAATGTAATTATGAGGTCTTTGCTCCCCCAACAGGAGAAAAGTGGCACGGCAGAAGGGTCGTCATTGCCAGAAACCAGCCTGTTTCCAACTGCTTTTCGTATTTCCACCTGTGAGGGTTATCCTGGCCATCAAACAACAGACAACATCTTCAGCCATCTTCCCATGCACTCCCAACAAGCCAAGGTCCCCTATCTGATGATCCCAATCGGAGGAATCCAAATGGTACAGGCCAGGCCAAGGTCCCACCCTACTGCCCCCTCATCCCCAACGTCTCCCCCCATGGAGGGGCCGTCACTGTCCAGATTTGAATCATACTGGGGCGGGACCCCCAGAACTCAAGGGCTTAGGACTCCTGGGGACCACTGGTCAGAGCACCAGGCAGTAGGAACCAGCCAGTCAGGGCGGTGTGTGGTCAGCACAGCACTAACATGTTCCAAACCGGAGTTGGAGACCACAGACTCAAAGCAATATGGCAGCTCGCACAGCTCTGCCCACACCCGCAGGTCTGCTACTGAGACCACCGAGCGCTGCGCCACAGACAGTCGCTCCAGAGCACCCCTCAGTCAAGCAGCCCCCGTAGCCTCGCGTGTCATTGAACAGCAGCCAGAAGGGCAGGATTCACCGCCTGGCGATCGGGTGGAGGGAGGAGCTAAAAGAGACTCAGCCAGAACAGACCAGAGCACTTAACAGTGTCCACACCTTGATGCATCACGCATCCCATTTTGCTTTATTGGTTGCTACACTAGTCTTGTTTTTTTAATTGCTTTGTTTTTATACAGTTTTCAATACTATTGTTAACTTAAATGTTTGTTCTTTGGCAATATTCAGGTTTGTTATAAAAATGCACTTTTTTCTTTGTAAAAATAATGTCCATATATAAATTATATATATATAAATATATATAAATATATCCCTCCTGTATCTCTATTGATACTGGTAATCTTAATGTCTGTTTAAATATATGAAAAGGAATATGAATAAATTTGTAAATGACCAAAATCTTGAATCAAAAATAATTCCATTTTTGTTTGTCCAAATTTTGTCCAGTATTACTCAAATTGTAGTTACTTGTGCCTTTTCTGTCCAGGTTTATGTTTTGAGATGTACAGTACAGATAGACAAAGAGAAGGCTGTGAAATTTTATATCCGCTTTTTTTTGTGTTGTTCAAGAGGGTTAATATTTGGTGTTTTGATAGTTTCTGTTCCATTGCATTAATGCCAGGGTAACAGAGAGTCACATTGTGGAGATACTGAAGGAGCAGCAGAAATGTGTCAAAGGAATTGCACTGAAGTTCTATTTTTTATTACAAAGGATTTTAGATTAAAATATATCTCTGTACAGGGAAGAGCGCTCCTTATTTATTGTTATTTGATGACAATGATCATTGTTTCAAGGATGCTTTTTTTTTTACTTTTTTATTGGAAAAAAGGATGTTTTTGTTACATCTGTGTGTCTTTTTCATGATGTTCTTGTGACTTGAATTGGTGACAAAGATGAGGGATTGAGTTTGGCCGGTACCAGAGGATTAAGTGCCCTGCAGATTTCACACACAGCAAAATTTCTAGTCATTGAAAAAATAAAAAATGCACCAGACTCCCTTGAGGTTGTGCTTTTCTTGCATTTCGACGTGTGTACAGTGTTGTGCTTTTGCTCTAGTAGAGACTGTACTATGATTATTTTTAAATACAGTGTGGGAGTTTCAGGACAAATTGTGCCATACACGTTTATTGATTTCCTCTTGTTATGAACCACATTGAATTAATGCTGCACAACAGATGAAGATGGAACAAAGAAAATGTCAGAACTACATCATTGTACAATAATTTTTACTGTAAGGTTGAACTTCTTGCTGGATTGCTTTCTGGTTAAATGAGTTTTGTGCTATTTTGTCATGTTTGCTTCTACTTTGGTGGTAGTTTGTGATAAGTCTGGTTATACTTTGCAGCCCCATGTGATAACTTGTGGTTACTCCTTCATGTGTGTTCTTCCTTTAGGAAAGTTTTCCTTTTTCATTCTATTTGCCTTTGCAGATTTAAAAAATCAGATAAAAAAAGAATACTGGGAGATGCCACAGGTGGATGACTAAAACAACAGATTTTTAGAAAGGAGCACTAAATGTTGCCTCAATAGTTTTATCTATCTAATTTCCCCAGTTTAGTGTTTCGATGATGGTGGTGGAGAGAGCTCTCCCACATACTCTGCTCTGTATCCAAGCATCTGCATTTATCATTCTTCTCCTCTTGTTTTTTTTAAGTGTTTCTGTTAATTTGTCAATTCTCAGGTGGCTGTATTCCTTTCACAGCACCACTAGATGTCCTTACTAAATCACCATCACTCAGGTATCCATCAGAATATTTGTTTCCTCCATGCAGCTGGTATGTTAGCATAAGGAGGTGCTCTTAAATGTGTCTATAGAAACACTGGTGCCATTTGGCATTCTTGTATCGTTTTTTTCTGTTTTGATTGGGGTCAGAGGAGACACGCCTTTCAGGAGAAATTCACCTTATCAAGTCTGAACCAACATAAACTTAAGTAACGTGTCTATAAATTCTGAACTATGGTTGGCTATATGGGTCAACGGTGGATTCATTCTGCAAATCACCATTTTTATTATGTACACAGACTCACTTTTATCTCTTACAAAAGGCTGATTGTGATTCTACAAAGATTTAACCCTCCATCACTATGTGTCATATCACATCATTGGCTTAACTACTTAAAGCAGCCACTCTGGCACATGCAACTCGAGGGGTATAAAACCATTTTCTCATAAACATATCTCTCCCATCCCTAGAGTGTTTTCCATTAACTGCCACTGGTGCTTTGCACAACAGTTTAACAGCACAGCAAGACGTGGATTACGTAAAGCTGACTCGGGCACAGCCAGCGAGAGTGTTGACAAGAAGCCAAAAGATGTTTGCTGCTGTGACTTGACATTCCACAGAAAATGTTACAAAACAGGCAACAGGGAGGCACGTGTATTTTTAGACACAAGTATCGAAACAGCTTGAAGTGAATGATCATTCTTCGTCTTTCAAAGCCCTGTACATGCTGATGACACAAGGCCAGAGGAGTCAGAGGGAGATTATATTTTCAAAGGGGTTAACTGAGGAGGAAAGGTTGCTAATTAAAGACAAACACCTGCTCCTAGGACAGAAGCTGACAAAGGCACTGAGGCGTGGCTGAATAGAAAGAGCCTCTCCTGTTTCTCCTCCGAAATGCGGGCTTCACTTTTACCTCCTATCCATTTTTCAGAGAGTGGGCTGCTTTCTGTGACGTGATGCCTGTGGTGAGGGGCACATCTGTGCTCCTGAGGGAACTGAACTTGTGACCTCTGGCTCAAGAATGTGTTGAAAAATCTGTGCTATCATGATGCAGTGTGGCAATCTCATCAACATGTCACACGTTCCACAAAGCTTTATGTGTCTTATGTATTAGATGCTAGAATATCCTGATGGATTGAATAAGAGGCAAATCTTCTGCTGGGAGTCTGGGAGAAAAAGCTGTGGAGGCTGACTGAGGTAATGTGTGAGGTTAAGGTCCCAAAATTAAAGTGGTAAGCACAGCACAGTGTTAAAATTGGTTTTTAATGCATTGTACGTAATAGTGTTGTATAGCAAAAGTATTTTCATAATGCTATGTCCTTCCACTTGTCCTCTGCTGTGTTTTTGTGAAATGGGCATGCCCACTGCACAGAGGAATAATACTGTCTGCTATACTGTTTATGATGAATGAATGGGAAAAAAGACATTTTTATGTGGCTGCATGGTAATAACTACTGAAAAAAAACTGATTATGCTAAGTGATTACCTTTCTTACCTTTTAGTGTTCATTCTACCCAAACACTGCCTGCTTCACATCCTCACATGTGTCTACTGGACACTAATCATTTAAGCTTACAGTTGCAAAGGGTGATCTACTCAGAATTTTCATATCAGTTAGTCTATTTTCCGATTTGAAAAGGGATCTGTCATCTTTTGGGAGTGAAGACAATACCCACCCAACTAATCTGAGGCTGCATTTACTGTATTTACATGAGTGGAAGCTGCCATTTGGTTATCTGCTTGACTCAGGCAGAGCTGACATGCATACTGGGCACCATGTGGGTGGGACATGACTAGGAACACCACTACCTGTGGGCAGGGAAGAGCTTATCTGTGTGTGGGCCTTTACCAGCCATCACGGACGCACAACAGTCAAATGAAACTTTTTTTACCGTTACACCACTGCAGTTGAACACTTTCAAAACTACAAAACATAGATTTATGGAAATTACAGTTGTTGATTTTTTTTTTTGGGAGGGGGGGCACTCGGAGGGAGCAGAAACACATCATTTAAGTTTATATGACGAACTTGACAGCAAACAAATGCTTATTCACAGTTATGGAAAATTAGCGTTCATTAGCATTCATTTGGCCACCTGATGAATGTAAGCCCAACACTCTCTTTTAGCTCTGTCTTTGGTTTCCACCAACACACAATATCTGATTTGCAGCTAAATGCTCCACTATGTTCACCAGCAAGTCGCAAACTGTGTCTGTCAGATGTTTGGTGTTAGCACTGTGTAAGCGCTAGAGATTTTTCACAGAATACAGCCGTGTGAGAGTGAACCTAGTAAAAAGTTGCGGGCCTGACAGCTGAACAATGGCCTAAAACTCACTATTAATCTTGGTCGCACTCAGGAGCTGTAGATTCAGGAGATTTCATTTCATCACCTGGAGCAACTATTTTTAATCTGTCATATTGTTTTCGCATTGTCATTTGATGCATTGTTATTATTAAAGTATCATTTATATCTGCTTTAAATAAACATTAAACCCAAATTCTGCAATGGATCGGAATTACTGCATGTAACTTGCTTATACCAAAATTATGTAAGAAATTATGATTATTTTTCAAATGTCACTCTGGAAAGTCAAACCTTTTTTTATAATTACACTATGTTCTTGGAGATTAAAGGGCTTATTCATTTGTGACTTTCAGAATACATTAAAAGGTCACAACTGGCTTTGTATCATTTTGTTCTATTTCTGGTCCCATAGAGTAATTGGCCTTGGCAAAACCCAAAGTAAAATGTCTCTATTGGTTACCAGCATAACACTGTATCTTCTCCTCTTATCTCTTCCCACGCGTGTTCCCGGCGATCACGGTTGGGATCCATTGCCTCGGTCCTCCTCCATCACTTTATAGAGCATATTAATATCCAGATTCAACAGCCTCCATCTCTCTACTGTAGCATATTAGGTAATCCTTCTCACCCCTCTTCACACCACTTGTCTTCCTCTATCTCTCTTTTCCTCCCCCTCAAAGCTCATGTAAATCTACAGAAAAGAGACAATGCCTCATTCAAAGGCAAACTGGGGGCATAAATGTCACTCAGCAGGTGACAGCAGTGTCACAGAGAGGCAACAAAGCATCACATATTCCTGGAATGTGTCACAGGTTTGAACACCCTGGGGTCGTACTCTGTAGCTCCATGGAAAGCTGGCAGCCGTGGGTGGAGCTTTTACCGTGACATCATGTGAGGGAGAGGAGAGGAGAGGTATAAGAGAGCGAGCTCAGACACCTGCAGACAAACAGCAGCAGCACATTGGAAACCTGAGCTGTAACTCTGCAGATACTAAGAGCTCCGTCCATCTGCTATCAGACATGTCTACTAACACCAGCGTTCTTCTTCTCATCACCCTTTGGGCTTCCGTGCAGGACGGTGAGTCCAGTTTTTAAAGATATATTCTCCAAAAACAACAGGTTTTTTATTCCTGTTTTAGGAGGATGTGCATGACATCAGATACATATTCATCGACCAGATAACTTTTTCAGATATGTTAAAAGAGAGAGAATCAAAAAAACACATTGCTCTACATTTTTGTGTTTATTAACTGTGTAGACAGTGACTCACGCTGGATTTAATCTCAGTGTCTGTGCACAAAGCAGCAACGGTCATCACCGTATGTAGGTGCACATACATGTTTTGGCAAGCCCAGACACACAGGAAGGAAGGATACATTGCTCGTTTTGTTTCCAGGAGATTTTCACTGTTCCTAAATGATTGAATCCTGTAGCAGGAGCATGGTAGTGTAGGCGTTTTATCTAAAACAACAGAAAAAGAAGTAGAATGTTTTTTGTGAGGATAGATTCAGCCTTTGTTTTTAACTGTCTGTGACCTTTGCTCGCTGTTAAAGATCAGGAGTAATGAGTTAGGAGAGAAAGAAAGTGGACTTTGTAAAGAATAGTTTATGTCATGTCCTCACTTGCAAATTCTGCACATAATAGACTGGTGACATCTCCATCTGTTTTGTGTTTTGAAAAAGTACAGTAGAAGCTCGAAAGAGTAAAGTCAGAGGTTGCTGACAGCTGGTTTGGCTTGGCTGGAGTTGATGCTGTATTTGGATTGCTCTTACTGAGTGGCTCTTTGTCTCGGACTAGGCTTGGGTCTTCCTGTGATGAAACAGCTGGAAGCAGAGGTCGATGACAGCGTCAAAACGCAAGGAGTGAGGACCAAGCGCTGTGCCTGCAGCAGCCTGCTGGACTCTGAGTGCCACTACTTCTGCCACCTGGACATCATCTGGGTCAATACGCCCAGGTGAGCCTGAGAAGACACAAACACATTTGGACACACGCATGCAGCTCACTCATCCGCATGGTGACATTTATGACATGAAAACAAAAACGAAAACAAAACAGAAACGGTCAGTGAATTATCATCCCAATATCTGCAGAATAAAAACGTGTTATCAGTATCAGTGAATAATCAAAAAGGCAGTGCTGCATGAAATATCAAAGAGCAAAGTCTGCAGAATTTTTATATCTCTATGTTTTTTTCTCTTTGCAGTAAGACAACAGTTTATGGTCTAGGCAGTGCTCTGTCGCGACGCAGAAGGTCAACTGGCCGCTGCACTTGTGCAAACCCTGATGATCAAACCTGCACCGACTTCTGCCATCACAGGTGAGCCAGGGCCCAAGCATCCCGCACATCTCTCACATTGGAGCTCAGATATGTTCATCGTGGGTTGCTTAGTTTGTGAGGGCGGGTATTATTTTCCTTTATGGAAGACAAGGAGTGGTGCAGCGGGAACATCTCATTTCACTGCAATGCTATTATTAGCCTAAATGTGTTGTTCCATAAGTCCAGCCTGTCTGAGGGTGTGATCATCAAAACAATACAGCTGAGGCCTGAGGGAGTAGAATAATCTCTGGCTGGTGCACAAAGCTTGTTGGTACAGAGGGCCGAGGAGTGAAGCGTGTAGGAGTGCGGAGGCAATTAAAAGCTGGGTCGAGAACTCACATTTCCTAGAAATGCCAAACAAATAGTGTCCCACCTAGAAACAGCTACAAGACAGTGAGAAACAGGCTGGGACAGGAAACATCACATGAAGCAGATAAGGCCTCACATGGTAACAGTTTGAAAACATTACAAAATTGATATCTGCTGCTGGTTTTCTTCTTGACATAAAACATTTAGTGAGCCCTGTAAAGATAAAACTTTTTCAGGTTAGTGAGAGTGTAAAAATAGATAGCAAATGCTTTCAGTTAATTACAGCAATATCAATAAAACATTTAAAGTGACAAACTGCAATGTCAGGGTAAGTCTATATGTCAAAGGTTCTGGTCATTTGAGTAACTATGCGGTTTATTTCTCCTTTTGTGCAGCCCTGAGATCACCTCTTCAAAGAGATCTGTAAAGGGACGACAACTCAATATACTCAGCATCCTAAGGTGAGCTTTTGAATGACAAGATGATCAGGAAAAACTCACAACTTTGCTTGGATGTTGCTAATATTATTAGATAATATTATTCATTGTGTGACTTTGTTCCTCAGAGCTGTGGCCAGCAGGTCCAAGGGAGCCCTGGACTCACCTGCTTTTGAGGCTCAGAGGAAGAACGCCCGCTAAGCAATGTGGCTGTCGGGGCAGCGAGAGTGAGAGAAAGAGAGCAGAGAGCAGCGAGCACCTGAACAAATGATACTCCTTTAACAGAGAGAGGGGAAAGAAAGGGCCGCTGAAAGATGTGTCCGACGCAGGACGGCTGAAGCGCCACAAAGATGTCTGTCTGTACCTGGGAACATCATGGAGACAGATGTGGAGGATCAGTCCTGAGGGGAGCTACTATCAGGACAGCGGAGAGCCAGGCCTCTAGTTGTGTTTGACTCTGGCCGTCTAGTCTTGTAAGAGTTGGAGTGGTTTTCCCTGTGTCACTGTGCACGACGAGTTAGGTGGGCATGGACACAGACAGACGTAACAGAGGAAAGAAGACGTGCATACTGTACATACATGTGCAAGAATTCCTCGCATACGTTGTGTATTTTAACTCATTATTTTGTAAAATTGACTTGTTATAAATGTCTGTTATAATAGAAGTTGTGTTTCTGTATCAAGGATTATTATGCAGTGTGTAAAAGTGTAAAACAAAATTATAATTGTATAATATAAGTATAAATTGAGACAAAAAAAAACAAAAAGAAAAATTGACACTCATCTTGTTTTTATTTCTTATTCTCTAATGTATGGCCTTCTCTGCATGCTTTAGGAAGGTGCAATGTGTACATAAAGTGATTACTGTAAAGAAACTTCTTGTGAAGAATCATTTGAGGGGAAATAAATCCTTTAATTCAGCATGTGTGATTCAATTGTGTGACTAGCAAACACATTTCTGAGTTCAAAAGGAGGCCTGAGATGGATGAATGGTCCAGGAATTCAGGGCTCACATCAAGAATCAGTTTACTTGCTACTCAAAGGCAGCGCAGCCTGTGTTATCATAAGGATCTGTGGAAAGAATGCAACATTTTGTAATGTTGCTGAGGGGGCAAGAGAGAGACAGAGGTACAAAATGCCCCGTCACCCCATGTTCCTCTCTGATTGCTTGTACTGCACATACCGTCCATGTACACCTGAATATGCAAGAGGGTGGGAAAAGGGCTGGAGCCCAAGAAATCAGTTGCGAGAGGCGATTCATTTGCCGTCTGATGAATACAGCGGCGGTGAACTGACCTGCTTTAGCTGTCCGATCAAATAGCACTGATGAATGATAAGACTTAAGTGTTAATGTGGTTTAACTTCCAGGAGTAGGTTGTCCTCCTTCATTGTAATTTCATTTCATTCCTGCCATACTTCAGCTTTCTCCGCAGCGACCCCCCCTGGGGCAGTATTTTTTTCGTGACAGGCCTGAGCAGCACCACAGACAGAATCACAAACAGGCCTCCTGTAGACACAGCAGATCGGCGGAGTTATGCAATGCTCACACTTCAGTCAGTGACTGTGACATATCACCTTTACACGTTTGTTTAAAGTGATAAATGTATGCAAATTCAGCATACTGTACTCAATTGATCAATCGTAGACAATGTTGTTATTTAATTTCCTTGTGACTTGTTTCTTATTCTTGCACAGAGGCGGGGTAGATGTTTTCTTCTGTTTCTTCCCTTATTGTAGGCAACGCAATCAGCTGCTGCCTGGAGCATCACATTTAGAGAGCAAGAGCAATTTCTTTAAAGCTTCTTTCGCTCCACTCCGCAGTTTCCAGAAAAGGTGTTTTTGTCTTTAGTTTTATGCAGGCTCTTCAAAGCCTGGTTTTGTCATTATTGTTATAAAATCAAGTTTTTCATAACATTCACAAAAATCATGCTCAACTTCACTTGTAAGCTGTCTATCGCGTTCTTATCTCTACAGCCTTGTTTACTACTGAACTCTCTGGGTTTAACTGGTCGTCTGTGTCTTACACAGGAAAACAGGAAGCATTTTCAGCATTCACGTCGTTCCAAAAAGGAGAGAGGAGAAATGGCAGGAAGTAGCAAGCCAGTCTCAGGTCAATCAGCGAAAATCATATGCGGCTTGACAATGTGGTGAGTCATTTTAACTATGGCTGTAAAGAGATAAGGGTCGTATGAAAACACACAGATGTTTATTAATGATTAACTGATGTGAGGTTATGAGAAGACTGCTGCGTCGCAGACCGCCTCAGTGGCAGGACTCTGTCCATGGTGCTGGAGCAGGAGAGACTCCAGTGAAGCAATTCACTGTTGCCACCAAACACACCAAATTCACTGTTTTCCAGGAAAGCTTTGAGTGTAAGCCTTTACTGGCAATAAACTGAGTGCTTTTAGAAACTGCAGTTATCCCAGGAAACCAGGAAAATTTTCAGGTTGTATCTAAATCTGTCTGTATGACAAAGTTAACCTACAAACCAGTTTTAATGATATCTCTGTTAAACATTAACACTAATTACTTTATGGATGATACATCTCATTAATGAATAACCTGAATGATTAATAGTGACACTTGCCCTTCTGTTTGATACCGATGCAATATGTGTGTTATGTATGTAAACCTCTAAGATGAGAGCAATTTTAGAGTATATAGTATATATATAGTATATATAGAGAATACAATAAAATACAGTGAAACAACAATAATAATAATAAATTAATTATATGGGGAAAAAAGACAACAACAAAGAAATGAAGATAAGTCAGTCAGATAAATCAGATAAGCAGTCAGGACTGCTGAAAAAATCAGCTGTGCCAGCCTGCCCTCCATTCAGGACTTGTACATGTCCAGAGTCAGGAAACGGGCAGGTAACATCACTGCAGATCCATCACACCCTGGACATAACCTGTTTCACCTCCTCCCCTCCGGCAGGCGCTACAGAGCTCTGTAAAGCGCCAAAACAACCAGACACAGGAACAGTTTCTTTCCTCAGGCTGTCACTCTGATGAACATTTGACACCAGATCACAGAGTGTCAGGAACAATCCCTGAATCATAAACATCCATTGACCTCACCAATATAACATTTCTATAAACAATAAATATATATTCAAATACATACTGTGTATTCTGTACATAAGCTATTCTATATATTCTGTATATTCTGTACATAAGCTATCCGTCCATAAGCCATACAAAATGCATCATTGCACTCATTCTATTGCACTCCATAGTTCACACGTTGTGAACTTTGTGAACACTGACTTTGTGTCATGTGTATGTTGTTATATTATATTTATGTTATGTTTATATTATGTCTATATGTTATGTTTATGTTTATGTTATGTTATGTAAGTTATGTTTACTTATTTCCTTCTAATTTCTTGACCTTTTAAGTACAAGAGGGTACTCTGTTAAAAAAGTCAAATTCCTTGTATGTGCACACATACGTGGCCAATAAAGGTTATTCTGATTCTGATTCTGATAAAATCCACACAGAAATATAAGCTCAGTATGTAATCTTCATCAGGTATCTTACAAACTAAACAAAAAGAGAGAGAGAGAGAGAGAGAGAGAAAGTAGCATGCAACTATTTGCTGTGTAAAGATAGAGTTGAGTTATGGCGTCCTAATCTGAGGCTCAATTCACACTACTTCTAGGTGAGTTGTGAGCCAAACCTTTCTGTTCAGCACTGCATTTATAAAGAGGCAAAGAGTGACCTCGCACACAGCATTTGTAAAAGTAAGGTGGCAAAGCGCAGTTTGAAGCGTTCAGCTGAAGGCATTGACAACCATCACAGAATAGCAAGCAAGCTAAAAGCTCCAAGTGAGTAATGGCAGGTACCCCTGTATCTGACAGTGTGTGTATCAGTGTGTTTGTGTTCAAAATCAACACTCACCAGAGACTCAAGTTCTGTCTTTTATTTTCCGCCAGTCTTTCTCTACTCTCCTCAGTACACTTCCCCTCCAGTCAGCAGTCAATATGGACGAAGAGAGACTAGTTATATCATAACACCCACAGTGGAGGTCAGCAGATATGCTGCTGCTGCAGACAGGTTGAAAAGTGAGAGGGAAGATAAATCAATTTCATGCTTAATGACATTTAAACAAAGCCATGCTATAAGTCACATTTGTTCTCTTCCTTCTATAACAGGTGAAAATATGTTTTTTTTATTTAAAGCAACAGTCTAGGGTAACATATCACATGCTGAGTGTACTGTTCTTACTGTTGCTTCAGTTTTTATGTAGTGTCATGAGCCCCACTGCTGTACACCGTATGTACAGTAGGCTTCAAAGTGAGCTGACCTGCTGGCCTAACCATTGTATCCAGTCCAGCCAGCTCTCAGCTCCAAAACAGGAAGTTCCTCTTCCCAAAACAAACAAACAAACAAACTCTCACCTTTTCTCCTTGATCAGTTCCTCTCTTTCCCATTGTCTAAATATCTCTGTCGCCCCGCGGCTCTCTCAGTCTCAGGTTGTTGTGTTGTGTCTGCCATTGTGTTGTTTGGCTTCTTTAGCCATACTACGTGACCGCGGAGTGGATCTATGTGGACTGAAGTTTAAAAATTATTATCCTAAATGTTGTAAAAGGGAAACAACAACTTAAATCAGGCAGGTTACATATACCATAATATTCCTATTACATAAATACCTTGTTTTGATTATTTTCATGTTTACATCAAAGATTTGCATGATGCTCTTTTGGAATCATAACTGTTGGTACATTTTGGTTTATAACAACTTTTAATTCCACTGTCTTTAAAAGGCAAACATAAAGACAAGACTGCACTTCCTAGTTTGTTATATATAGACATTTTCTACCTTGCTAAATGGCCTCGATAATATTATTGTCATAATAATGATTTACTGTACACCATAATGCACATCTGAGGCAGAAACTATTAAACACGAGAGACAATAAGAGCATTTATATGGCTATAATCAAATAGGAATATGAATGTTCCCCTTTATACCTGTAGTTTCAGAAGCTGCTAGCTGCAGTAGGACCACATTTTTACACATTTACACATACATTTTTACATTTTCTATTTTAAATTCAGATTTAAAAGAGAAATGACAAAAATATGATGTGATATGTGTGCACTTATATGTGTGATAGTGTGAGTTGCTTTTGGAGTGGTCATATGGGTCATTTTGGAAAACACTGAGCAGCCACCTACATTTAGGTACAAGGACTTGTTGTGCAATCTACTAGTGGTTCATCCTAATTTTGATCTAATCTGGGGGCCCAGCGACTAAAATGCTGATTAAAATTGTTTGATTCCATCTCTCAACTTTCCAAAATATTCCTAATAATCATCATTAAAAATGAAAACACATGTTCAAATCATCCAAAAATAGATAATGAAATAATCAAATGATAATAATAATTTTTCCGAATAACCTGATTTTTAACCCTACAATGTGGCTTTAGGCAGTTACATAAACCAACATTCAAAGACACATTTTTTACATAACTTCCCCGTCTGCCTGCTCCCTCAATCTTATCATGAGGTGCTTGACTGTGCTTGAAGAAATGTTAAGTCAGTTGAAAATTTAATAAATAAGATGTCTGGGCTATATAAAGGAGCTGTAAGGAGCCTTCCGCTGCAGGTGCAACATGCAATAGGAGAAAGTATGTGCCCTCTTAGGTTTGGTTGTAAGGTCTCTTCTACCAGTACCAGTCATGTGGTTACTAATATTAACAAATGGAGGTTTCACTTGGCAGCGCTCCAAATGTCAGTTATGTAACAGACAGATTTGTATACATTATGGTTGGGAGTTTAGACGCTGACCTGAGACGCAAATGTAGGACCATCAACATCTGGTGATTCTGATATATCAAACCTTCATTTATATTTGCCAGTGAGGAGAAGCCTTCATGGTCTAATTGGCATCTGTTCTCCAGAATCCCTCTGCAGTGTGGACGAGTAATGCTCTTATGTTTTGGTGTGCATAATCTCATTTATTGATATTGTGAGCGTGATACAGTCGAATGGCACTGAATCCTCTGAGTGACTCGTGTAATGCACTGGCGCTGACCCCTGTGGTATATTTAGCTTCAAATGGTCACATCGCATTAGATATACAACCCAGACTGATTCCACACAGTCAGTAAACATTCCTTAAATGCTTTAGTGCTTTAGTTCGGATTTACTCAAAAGGCATTTTTTTGGGTTCAAGCCAACCAGCATTGATCTTGATTGGTAACAGTGTGTTCCCACTCTTAGAAAAAAATATCTGTATCACTCATGCATTCGGTGAACAGATTGAAAGTCTCAGCAATAAATCAAGAAAGCTGTGCTTGTGTGTTAAATGATTGGCTTCAAAATCATAAATAATGTCGCTGTAAGGAGCTCTTTGTCCTCCTCCTCTTCATCATGAGTGAAAGGTTGCCTGCTTCAGCATTTATTTGTTATAATAAAGGAGTGGAGCCTATTAGGCGTCCATAAAGCTTCTTAAAAAGCACCAATTCATCAGCAACTGGGAAACTTGTCAAAGCAGAGACTGAGAGAAGCTGTTGCAGCCAGTGGTCAAATATCCTACAGCTGTGCCCAAAGAATGTGCAGTGAAGCAATATCCCAAGACCTCGGCCACCCCCCGCACACTGACACACACCAACACCAACACACACACAGACATACTGTATACACATGGACACAATTGTTGCTGGAGATTTACTATGGGGAGTGTTTTCCAAAAAGGCCGGACTGTATCATGTGAAGGAAAGCGGATCCCACAGTCAAAAACATAAACTAACCCTTACAGCAGAACAAGTGTGTGTTTTACCCCCTAATGCGCATTGCAATGATTCTTTACCACCAGTGCACGAGGTGATGTTTTGTTTTGTTGTTTTGTTTTATGTAGGCCAGGACAGCTGCCTGTCCGGTTCATGTCAACATCCGAGCAACTCATCCCATGCAGGAACAATCCATACTGTGCAACGCTGTGTGGTACCTTGCTGTTTTGCAACCCCGGGCAGGAGAGAGCAGAGTGCAAAGGGAGGGATGATATAATGCGTGATAGTGGAGAACAATCACTGGTCAATAACTGGTCACTCCCTGCAGGAAGTGTCACGGAAAGGTCACCAGCGTGGTCTTGTCATCAGTGGCGATTCTGAGAAAAGGGCTTCATTTCTTCATTTGAGGTTAGTTCATCAATGATCAGCCAGAATTAAACAATCTCAGTCGATTAAGCCCATTTGATAAACAACACAAAAAAGATACATGGTGCAAAACATGACTCAAATTGGAACTTAAGGTGTGGCATTTTTTATCAGATTACTCTGGATAAGCTTTTTGTGACAGATATACATTTAATGATGACGACAGTGGAACTTTATTATCAGGTCAATTCTTAAATGGTTCTTGCATTACAGCAGCTCCATTTGCAACATCACAGAAAAGACTAATTGTAAAGTCATTTACCATGACTTTAAATTTGTACTCACTGTTCAAGACAAGATTGGGTCAGAGATAGTGATGTTGATTCATAGATTTTCTTAAGAGGTTGACCCTATAAGGACATTTACATTTGGACGGAGCAGTTTTGACTTTAAAGTAGTGGATAAACATTTGCATCATGAGGTAGCCTATCACACTAATCAGTGAGTAGAATTTGTCTACTCAAAAAAACTAAGGTAGAGAATAAAATAAAGTGTTTGTTTTGTTTGTGTGCAGACAGATCCACTGTCGTCCTTCCAGGATAAGAATAATGGTTTTGTATGAAAATACCTGCTTGATCTTTTGGCTGTAAATAACAATAGAAAGTTAATGAGAGTTCATTGGTGAACCAAACACAAACGCAGATCCATTTTTATTCATTTTCCTAAATCATGGGGGGGGGGGGAATATCAGTCAAATTGGTTTATTTATATCAAGAATGTCGTTTATCTGTTTTTGCATAATCAATAAAAAAAAATTCACATCTTATATTTTATTTCATGGCTGGAATTTTTTACTGAAATAAATTTGATCACAAATTGTCAGTCCACCTTACAAGAACACTATAAGATAATTATCAGTAAAAGTGATATCAGATCACTTTTACTTTTACTATTGTACGACTATAAATGTTGATTTCACATAAATGCAGTCAAAATTGACCAGTCAACATGGATATACATTTATACTGTACATATGCAGTGTCATGCTGTGGATTACTAATTTTCAGATGCTAATCTCACTTATTATATATCAGTATGTAACATCTCTCTAGATCATTGTTATGTTTCATCCATTTACCACATGTTGGCAATTTGTCATGTCACAAAGGTCTCCCTGATGGATCCACAATAAAACTTGAATCATAAAACAGGTGTTCTAAGTCTAGAAAGTGCCAACATAGACAACACAAGTACCATAAAAATAATGACATTATTGATTATAGACATCAGATAAACTGCTGAACCAAGAAGCTTTGTGTTCAAATAAGATACCCCGGAAGGACGAAATACTCTTGTATCTACAAAGCTTTAAATTATTCAGGTTTCAGTGTAATAAATTCTCAGTATCTGATTTATCCTTAAAAATATTCAAACATTTTATAAAGTATACTGTTTTGATTTGTGGTGTACTGTTGCTGAATCAGCTTTCAAATCTGAGAAGCATGTTATCACTGTATTTGGCCAGTAGATGGCCTCTGCTCACCATAAACACTACAACAGTTCCCCCCTCTCACACTCATGTAAAGCTCCTACAACACCACCAACATTTGAACAATTTGACCAAAATGTTACACTGAAAACTGCCTCATGATGACCAATTCAACAGTAACTTTAGGAAACTGTAGATATACTACATTTATTGTCCAAACATCAACAGAATATGTTTGTTTTGTTTTAAAATACTTTTAATGCATTTCCACCAATACAATCAATACTTTACATGATGTTTAACCAATAATAATTTCTGAGGTCATGAACTTCTTTATAATGAAGGTGTTGCCTTTTTTGCTGAAGTGAACAATACCTTTTCCATCACAGCTGTACACTAAGTCAGTAGCCACCTGAGTTGTAGAAACTTTCCTCAGAAACCTTTATCAGTCAGTCTGTGTTCAATCAAGTTGGCATTATTAGAAAATGTATAAATGTGCCTAAACTTTATGACACTAATCAGAAGTTTCATTCTGGCAGGGTGGTGGTCTAGGATGAGGCATACTGTAGGACACAAGCCATAAAAAATAACATACATTACTATTTAACCACTGATGGAAGAGGTATTTAGAAATTTTACTGAAGTAAAATTAGAAACACCACAATATAGAAAAATATAAAAGTATTAGCATCAAAATATAAAATATACAAAATATACTTAACCCTTTAATCTTCTGCTCGACCATTTGGTAGAGCACATTTGGACTCACTATATCTTACTGACTAACACATATATCTTACTGAAAAACTCACTATATCTTACTGACTTGAAAACAATTTCACCTGTTTCAGCCATCTCTGCCACTCGGTTGAGGTGCGTTGTACTAAAAAAGTACACTTGATGTCACTGTGTTTTGAAATAGCATGCAGAGCAAGTTAGTCTCTTTACAGGAAGTTAGCAGGAACGAAATCACTCCTGACATGAGGCCTCTGTTTACTGTATTTGTAAAAAGGTAAGCTAATATTTTTTTTACATATTATTGTGTTTAAGGACTTGCAGAACATGACTGTGTAACTCGAAGACAGACTATGAAGTCATGAAGCAACATCTCAACCGTTTGGTAGAGGCCAATATTTCAAAAACTTTGGGATCTGTTCATAAACATTGATTGTTGTTATTTGTGCCCCAAGGAAATAAAAAATATAAAGATTTTTTTTTCATTGCTTTTTCTTGGTAAGGATGTTAAAGGGTTAAAGTACAGAATGAAAAAGCAGACTGGTCCATCTCAGCTATTTGAGATATGGCTCATTTTAATTACTTATTATATTACTGGGTGGCTTGAATGATCTGATTTGAATAAACAGCATCTTATCTTATCACCTATAATAATTTCTAAAAAAAATAAAAAATAAAAAAAAACACTGAACAAAACATAAATTATGACTCATAATTCATACTGAATTCATAATTTGCTTTTGCATCTGAAACATTTGAGAACTTTGACATGAAAATATTCGGTCAAAATCTGTGTAACTGCTGCAAGAAAGTTAAACAAATGATGGGGTTGTATTAAATATAATTAAAAATAATAATAATACAGCAGAATCAACAACTGGGCAGACACTTATATTTAATTCCTCCAAATTAATCTTCTGTATGTTAGTGGTGTTTTATTTTTAAGTAAATATGCAGCATTTTAGTTTGAACAGTTAAATATCATGTTTTTCATCATTAAGTAGTAATTCTTTTTTTTATGTGGCCCCATTAATATATTATATATTTAGACTATATATTCAGGTGTGAGGTTAATAAGGTGTCATATGGTGCCATATTGTGACAGCAGCCTCTATTTCAGGCTGAAATGTGGGAACCATGTTTTGTGTTTGGGGGTGTAGCTGCTCTGTGGCGCTTCATTATCTGGACAATATAACGGAATGCTGCCTCCCCCCTCCGTCCTGCTCCGCTTCCCATCAACCCCCCCATCACCAAGATCGATGCAATGCCTGCCGGGTACTGAAGTCTTCCCGACACAAAGAGCAGCCGCGCTCGCAACGCCCACAGAGCAGCCGCAGCCACCACCGAGGACTACCGGTACCGAGATGCTCGGCTCGGGATGGTTTCCGGTAAGTGCGTAAAAATGTTTGGACCGGGATCTGGAAGAGAGGCGGCGGCGGTGGATTGTGGAGGGGGGGCAGGAGAGAAAGTGTGAGGTGAGGAAATGACCGGGCTGCTATTTTTAAACTCATTTCAGAGGAGGGTGAGTCGGAGGGGGGGAGAGAGGTAACGTGAGTGTGACGGAGGGGAAGCTCTCGGACAATAAACGCACCCAAGTTTGCGCTCCAAGTTGATCCGCCGAGCCGAAACGCGCCGGCACCGGGAGCGACCGGGAGCGCGGCTGCAGGGCGGCGCAGCATCCCGGGGGGTGTGTGCACATCATCCACGGTGCTCAATGTTTCTGTGTCTCCTTCTCCTTTTTTTTTTTTTTTGGTGCTGAAACTCCATTTTTCTTTCTCCCTCCGACCCCTGCACAGGCGTCTGTGCACAACAAAGGATGCGTGTGAGCTCCGGGATGTAGATGGTGTGTGTGTGTGTGTGTGTGTGTGTTTTTTTGCAGTCGGATGTCTCATCCAGGAGGGGGTGCACCTTTAAGGTCTGTATGTCGGGGTTGTTTTCTGTATGGTTGATCACGTTGTGTGTGTGTTGTGTGTGTGTGTGTGTGTGTGTGTGGCCTGTTATCTTGTCTGTAGCCATCAGAAAAAAAGAGGATGTTCTGAAATCTGATCAGTTGAGTTGTAGCTTCAGTCTTGAGGCGCAGGATGGCACACAGCTTTAAAGATCACCCCCCCAAGTAACAACGAGCCAATTTAAAATGTTTACAAATGGACATCTGATTTTAAGGTGTGCATGTGCGCGAAAAGCAACATCTCACTAAAACATCAGTAACAACACGCTTTTAAAAAAAACTCATTTATTTCATATTGTTTTGCGCAAAAATTACGCTCTGACATGCTTTTATTTTGAAATGCGGAATCTGTCGCATCCTCCTCGGCGTGCTTCACTCTGGTGGTCCCCCCCCCCTTTCTCCTCCTCCTCCTCTCAGCCGTTCAGCCGTCAGCATCTCGACTCCTCCGGCGGACGGAGAGAGAGGCAGGTCGGCGCTCAGAGCCTCCGCGCACCGGCTCCGTTTGCTCCTCCTGCCGCGGAGGAGGCGGCCCTTTGAATCCTCCACCTGTCAGGTAATCTGAAGCCCGCATCAGGGACGGAAAGCGGTGAGGGGATAGTCAGCCTCCTAACCCCGGCGGTGCAATTAAAGTTGGGAGGGGGGTGGCGAGAGAAAAAAAAAAGAAGCGGACCTTGTTGGGTCTAATTAGGAGGAAGAAGAAGAAGGAGGAAGAGGAGGAGGGGGGGTCGTTCAGGATGGAAAGATGGAAGACGCGATTTTCATCTTCACGGTGAATTTTGCACCTTCATGCCTCCTGATATTAAAGTGCAGTTATGTTTTTTTATCTGTATGTTCACGTGTTTCACTCATTGGTCGTATTTCTGACCGAGGGGAGTGGATCTTCTTTCTCCAAGGACACTATAAGATGTTGGATGCTGTAGTGAACATGCAGTGATTCATTCAGGAGCAGGCTTACTCACCACCCACAGATGGAGCCTCCCAACAGGTGTAAGAAGTGTGTATGTGTATGTGCACTTGATGTTTGTATTGCCTTGTAGTAATTCCAGTTAGTATTTACACTAATGTATGTGTAGATATTAACTGTGGCACATGTGGACCTCTTGAAGCTGACAGTGTGGCGCCTCCTCCTCCTCTTGAACCTGCGGCTCCTCTCTCTCCTGTTCACTAACGTTTCCTCCGGTTTCATCCGCCCGTGCGTGGCATAATAGCTCCTGAAGTTAATGTGCTCTTCCGAAAGGGAAAAGAAATGCTGCCTCATGGCTTGTGTTGTAGCTCTTTCCACTTCCCATTTGAAGCCCCCCCCTCCCCCCCCTTTTCTTTTAATGGGTCATTAAGAGGCAACCATGATGGTTTAGCTGTCAGCTGGGCCTGATTGATTCGGTTAGACCACAGATGAGACCCATCTGTGCTGGAGATTCCTCCGGAGCTCTCTGCTTAAATATCCCCCTCCCCCCCTCCCCTTCCTTTAGGCCATGGGGGCAGAGGTGGAGATACCGAGCGTAAAGTGAGCAAACATATGCAGCTACCTGTGTATCATCAGTTTCCTCCAGTGTCAGCGAGGATGCGTGGTGGTCAAGTGATGCAGTGCAGTCTTCACACAGGTGGAGGGACTCTGAGGGAGAAAAGTTTAGCAAAGGCGAGAAGCGTTTTGGACTCCTTGTGAGGGAAAAAAAAAAAGTGGGCCACCGGTCCCTGTGGTGGGCGATGCTTTTCTGGGGCAGGCTCGGTGATGACGCTCACCCAGCCCGGATTGGGAGCAGACACCCTCTCGTCCATCCATTTCGGAGAGGGGCGCGGATCGGATACACGCTGCAGAAAAGTCCGAGCAGAGAGACTGCAGGTCTGACTTTTATCACTGATGCCTCTCTGGAGCAGGCCTGTAAGTATGCTTTGGCCCAGTCCACCTGTCTCTGGACCTTCCTGCTTCCTAACAAGTTATTTGCTGTCTTTTGTTTGGACGTCTGTTTTAGACAGAGGTCTTGAAAAGTGTGGAGTTAATGATTTTCCTCCACTGACTTGGCGGCTTTTTGTGCCCAAAACCCGGAGCCCTGGAGTGAGAAGCGCGCTGCTATTTAAAGATGGCATAACCCAGCCAGCTGCTGCCATTTCCGCTCCCATCATAATTGAATCAGCGCTCGCAGAGTGCGCCAGTGAGGGTGTGTGCGCGCCAGAGAAGATTATACAGTTGCGACTTCTGGTCGGCCTGTAACGGCTACTTTCGCATACCTGATTGGTGGCTTCTTTTCCTGGTGAGTGTGTTTGTGGGACGGAAATTGGGAAGAGGACGAAATCCTGGCCGGTGTCATCCGTCGTGAAGCTGCCATCCATGAAAAGGATGTGGGTTTGTAATAGGAGTCTTCAAACAAGGCAGTTCATCCTGATTGTGTAGAGCTGCAGAGCAGATTACAGTACGAGCGGTGATTGATGGGGTGGGGATGTAACTTTTGACTCATTTATTTACTCCGCGGTCCGGATATTTAAGCTGCAGTTGGGTGTTTATGTCATTGATTGCTTGTGTGCGTCATGCCCTCCTCGGTGTGTTTGCCCAAGACTGTGAAGTGACTTCAGAGGAAAACATCTTTCATGACGGTGAAGACAGTGAGCGACAGAGGTCCTGACAGACTCATCTCTTTTCTCGTTGATCTGTTCTGTTTGACAGGAGAGCAGGGAGAGGGTTAACATCTCAAAAAGGAAGTAGGCCATCAACATCCCTTTTTTATGGGCACATTCTGAGACGGGCTGCGAGCGTGACAGAAACAGCAAGTGAAACGGCACTATTTGATGCTGGAATGTATCTGCTCAAGCTCTTTTTTCTTTTTTTCCCCTTCTTTTTTGGATTGTCTATGTTGTACTTAACATGCAGTGATGCATGCAAGTGTTGTGCATACATAACATATGAGGCTGTGGCTGAAATGGTGGAAAATCTCCGTATTTGTAGTTCTACCCCCTCACTGCCTCAAATCCGCCAAAGATATTTTTTCTTTTCCTGGATAGAGCGAAGCGCTCACCACTCAGCTCGATTATTTTGAGTCATCCAGCCAAGGCTGTGGCACTGGGCGGGAGTGTAAAAAATTTCATCTCTGACCACGGATACATCTGCCTCCTCTCAGTGGTGTTAGGGTTTGCCTCCAGTCTGTTTGTATGGCTGTACTATGAAAACTACAGCACTTTCAAGTCCCCTTTATATGGCTTTAGGCTGGAGTACTGGCCCGTTTAATGTCCAAGCATCGTTACTAAGACTTCTTCTTTTGATAGGGAAGTTGACCTTTGACCCTGCCAGTAAATTGTCCTGGAAGAGGAACAGAGAAGAATACCAAAATACTGAATATAATTATATAAGTAGGAAGCAGTTTCTGATGTGTGTACCACAACATTGTAGAGCCACATATGTGCCCTGCACTGACAGAGGCAGGACATTGATCACTCACTACATTAATAGTCTTGTCAAACGGCTTTGTGTGGCCTGGGCACCGTCACAGAGTCTAAAGGGACTTTGGCTCTTATCTGGCCATTCGTTGAAAATAAGGTTTGCCCGCAAGACAAGGATGCTGCAATTTGGTTAGAGCAGTAATTCACTGAAATGTAAGATGATATGGGGCTCCATTAGACCACCAGAGGAACTGCGTTCCAATGAGATTCACCAGTAATGTTCAGAGAGGATTGTGCGGTCTCCTTTGGGGCTGGAGTTTGGGCCATATGAGAATTTTTTTTCCTCACGTTATGGCTTTTTGGTTTTTCATGCGAAGCAAATGTCTCTGCTTTTCTAGATTGCTTCAAAAAATGTGGCAGCTATTTTATTGCAAAGAATGGACAGTTTGCAGTCCAGTGTATAATGATGCTGGTTAGTCTTGGGCTGCAATGAACAATGATTTTAAGTTTATCTTTTTTTTTTTTGTTTGTTTGTTTGTTTGTTTGTTTTAGTGTGAATTATAATATCCGTAAAATCCATGGGATGGTGTCAAATGCCCATGGAAGAAGCCATGGGAGACATCTTAAATCTGAAATTTACAATAAAACACATAACATAGGCAGCAGATCCTCAAGTTGTCTTGGCTTAAAAATGATTTAAAAATATTAAAATTATTATTCGGTAATCAAAATAGTTTCTATCCATATTCTACCAATTGAATAAGGATCTAATCGTTACAGCTCTACCGCCAGGAGATATAGGTCATTCACCACTGTCTGTCATCTTTCCATCGCATCTCCATTTCTCTTGGAGCTGACACGAGCAGATGTTGACATTTTCGTCCTCAAGAAACAGGCACATGCAACAGGTGCAGGAAAGTAATGCCTGTCTCTTTTACGGGAACCTTTTGTGTTCCAGTCAGATACACTGGAAATTCAGTTTCCAGACTGGCGACGTCTCGTCTCTGAGCTGAGTTTAAAAAACAGCCGACTGTTGCCCCCCTGCCTTTGAATAACAGGAAGGTCCTATTTAGCCTACACGCTAAATTTAACATTTAGTCTTTGGTTTCTGCAAAATAACCCAATACATCTATAGCTACGTGTGCACCAGCTATAGTTATAAAGTCCTGGAGTTAAAGACTGCAGATGCTCGACAGTTTATTTCTTTAATATTTCAAAACCCTGTTTTCTAAATAGTCAGTCAGTAACTAAAATAATCAACAGGAAACATAAAATGTCCACTTGAGGTACTTAAAGGGGTTAAACTGTGGTTATGAAGTGATGCACTTGGCCGACAAAAGTGTTTTATTACATTATTGAAGTGTTTCGATGAGCGCGTTTTGACTTTTAACACGTGAATAGTGTGAACAATGCCCAGTTGGAACCAAAGATCTGTGTGTACGCCAGGAAACTGCTCTCCCAGGAGGTTTTCACACTACCATCGACGTGACGTAACACACATCGATTCACACTTCAGTCATCCAGTTTTGAAGATCGCTGGAGCATCATTGTCTCTTTTTTTTTTTGTTTGTGGTGGTGGCGTTCTGCTTTTATGTGTTTCCCGTTGCTACTCATCCTACTGCACACTCGTTCAAACACATACGGGCCCCTTGCAACGTCCTGCTGCAAGTTGTGTGCTGCTTCACCGATTCTGTTCTCTCTTTCTTCTCATCCCACACTCACTCTTTTTTTTTGTCTGCCCTTTATTGTCCTTGAGGGGGAAAAATAGGTGGTTACAGCAGATCTGCTCACGTTAACAACCCTACAAACAAGAAGATGACTTGTTCGTGTTCGTTCCTGAGGTTTAATGCTGTCCCACTGGCTGTGTCACCTATACGCAGCGCTGTGGCTTGAGGTCCTGTGTGAACCTGACTCTTGAATGGACGGAAAATCTGGTGCTGTGTATAAAAGAGCACCTTTCAACAAGTTTTTTTTTGTTTGTTTGTTTTGTATCTATAGTACGTCTATGTATGTATAGTTGATGTTTGGTGCCATCTTCCCGCTATAGGTCTTCAGACCCCATTAACACATTGTGTTTTGCTCTATGCACATGAGACATCAAAAGGCAGATCGCACTCAATGTTAAGTGTAAATAAGGTGTTACTTCTCAGCCCCTCTCTGATTTGAATATGTTGATCTTTGCAGTGATGATACATGCTTCTTGCTATGCTCTCTCTTTGTGACTAACTATGATCTAACCTCCTTTGTTTTTTCTTCATCAGAGGGGTTAAGATGGGTGGAGCCTCCGTCTTAAGCATGCTGGAGACCTGAAGAAATCCCACTATACCGCTGCTGAGGACCTCAACCACCCCCACCCATGACTTTCTATAGTGTATGTCTATACATTTTTATATATTTACACTAATCCAGAGTTGATGACACTAAACTCATTTATAAAAAAAAAGGAATGATACACACCCTAAAACATGTTTTGGGAGGCTGAAATGTGAAGCTCAGGCATTTTTTTCTATGTGTTAATAAGAAAACAGATTTCAATTTCAATATTGTCCATCATAACAACAGTCATGGATCTATTGTAGGTGGTAAAGAATATTTAACCACTATAACCAGCTAATTATAAACACTATGCTCGTCTTCTCCTCAAACACTTCTTAAAAACTTTATAAATGGATAATGTAATAAAACATATCCACATATAATGATTAATGCACTGTATTTAATATGTGAGTTCTACAGCTAAATAAAAGTAATGACATATGGTTTGATTTGAAATTTGGCTTGAAAGTGGCCAGAGTCGGATTCTTCAGATACTTTTTTTACCGGAAAGATTAATTAGGGCTTTTAAGGAATTTTAAAGAAAACATTTAAGACTAAATATCTCATGAATCCAAGACCACAGTGTGTATTCTGGAGTTTCACATGCCAAAAAAGTTTGAGGGAAAACCAAATAACTGCTTGTCCTGCGCTCATTTAACTTGATGTGTCTCAGCTTAAACTGGCGTTGATGCTCAAACTGTTGTTTTTCAGGAACCGTTGATTGGTGTGCCTCAAACTCTGTAATGGAAAATCGTGGTGAGTTCCAAGTTGCTCGTTGTGGTTTGTTAAGTGCAGTGTTAATGCTGCGGAGAGAGAGCTGTGGATCCGCTCATCTCGCTGTACGTCCACTGTGTTTATGGTGTCTGTCTCGCCTCTGCACGTTTTATGAGACACTCAGGACTCCAACCATACGTCTTTCCAGCCCCACCACCCCCTTAAAATGTGGCCTTTCAGGATTTTTCTCTGGTTGGCATTGGTCTGTGTGTTGTGTGTGTTATAGAGGAGATGGTTCACTGAAGATCTGCGGCACTTTCAATAGCTTACATGGCTACGGCGACGCTTCCCTGTCTTTTAAACCCAACAGCTGCTGATTGTGTGTGCTGGTGGTTTTTGATTCACTGTTGCCTGTAGCTCTTCGGTTAACCAGTTCCCTTTTTGTTATTGTAATCTGCCAAAAAAAAAAGCAGGTAAACGCACACACACTTCCTGCAGCTACTTCGTAATAAAAGCCACACACACATTTTCTGGTCACTACAGTCCACAGTAAATATCTACAGGTGCAGAGTTCGGTTTACATTGAAGAAACAGTTTCTTTTCCCTTTAAAAGAGTTAGTGAGAAAATTGATGCCACTTGCCACAAAGCGACGTACAGCAGCTGCACAGCTTAGCTTAGCATTAAGACTGGACACGGGGAGAAACAGCTATTTTAGCTCTGTCCAAAATCTGCAGCAGCAGAACAAAGCCAATTAACTAATATACTATATCTCATTTGTTTAATCCATAGAGAAAATGTAAAAATGACAATTTAAAGGGGGTTATGTGCGGGATTATTACTTGGCCGGGTGCAGTCACTTTCTGGTGGATGCTGTTGGCTTTGGAGAGACCGAGTGGTACCGATCTTCTAATATCTTCTAATATTTATAATAATATAAAACATGCATACAAACATTCAGAAATATCTTCCTTATCGCTCCTGTCCTTTCTTGCTTTATCGAAAGAAATATCCACACAGAAAAGTGGTTAAAACCCTGTTTAGAAATATGAAACGTGAAAATATGCAAAAAAAAAAAAAACCCCACTCATTTTCAATAATGATTAGCAGCAGTGACACAGCCATATAGCCACATCCACACGGCGTGCTCCACACTCTCCCCTTGTTGGGTCGGGGCCATGTGTGTGTGCATGTATGCGTGTACCTGCCTCAGTCTGCCTGCCTGCCTGCCTGCTGAAGTGGCCTGGCCCAGTCTGTTATCCAGGTCAGGCCAACAGGTTCTGGGCTCATGCGGATTGGCTCAGCTCTCTCTGGAAGCGGGCCCGGCGTAGAGGCTGTATATGGGGCACAGGGAGAGAAAAGGAACGCTGCCGAACACACTAGCTCGCCATCTTTAGAAACGGCATAGTGATGCAGCCAAACGCTCAGAAAACTCTGATCTGGCCAGGCATAATGACACAGCTCAATGCTCCGGATTCCTCTGAGGAGCAGTGGGACAAGGTTTTCAGAAGACATCACAAAACTGAAAAGGAATCAAAGCACTAATTCAGGGGTCCAGTCTGCTCTCTTCTTGTTTTTTTTCTTCCATTTTAGAGAAAGCGCCCTCTTTTTTTCTTTCCTGCTCTGCCTTTCTATACTCAAGCCCCCAAACAAGGCAGCTCTCCTTGGCAAACATGTTTCAAAGTCATGCTAATGCTTCCAAAACTGTTCAAATTGCGATAAGAGACTCGGAGATGTGCATAAAATGCTGTCTGGAGGCATTAAGAGAGGTGAGCGGCATGATAAACACCCTCTGCTGCGTCTGAACAACAGTAGTAGAAGCTCAGTATTGGCGCGCGTGCAAGGGCAGCATATGTCTGATCAACACATTTTCCTGTTTGTCAGACTGAGTTGTGATCCCTCGTTTGTGATTCTTGTTCATGTTTAATTGTTGGGAGGGAGCAGCATCTTAGACACAGCTGACCTTTACACATCTCCCACAAAAAGTCTCTGATCTTGAGCAACATTGCTCCTGTTTGAGGGCATTGATTGAAATTGCTCCGATTTCCCTCCGCTCCATCCTTCACATCTGGACTAAATTACGTTTTTTGTTTGCAGGGTTAGATGCATTACTAATTTAGGAATAATTTACAGATACTTCTTGTATCCTTATCTTCTGTCCTCCTTGTCATCTCAGCACAAGGAAGGGAAGAAAATCGTGACACCAGTGTGTTAGGCAGAGAATAGTTTTCAGGGCATACAGTGTGGTCTGAGCTCTGTGGTTTTGAATCTAGTTTTTTTAGTGTTGGTTAAATCCTTTTATTATAAAGTTTTGTCTGGGTCAGAGAGTTAAGATCATGCAAGCTCTTTTGAGACGAGCGGCACTACATTGCACACATTATGTCGTACATACATTATTGGATGCACGCTTTGCACCGCATACCGCAGCACACACATCAAATTGAAAACATAACTCGTCTTTCTCCCAGGAATGGTCGGCATCTTTCAGTGAATGCTGACCTGTGCTGTGAGCCAAGGAGGGAGGGTCAGTGAGCGAGGGGGAGAGGGAGTCCAACTCCTGGAGGGAGGGAAGGTCTTAAGGAGATTGCGAGAGGGAGGGACGGGGGAAGGACTGCACTGAAAGGCGTAGAGGGAGGGCAGACAAGAGGAACGCAGAGAAGAAGAAAAGACCTGAGATAGAGGAGTCCAGGGGACATTGTTGAAGAAGGAGGAAGACAGGTGCAGCTGCTGATCTGTCCAGGCTAGTGCGCACGTTTCTGGGTGCAGGACAGGTAGAGGCCCCTCAGGGGCTGGATCATGGGACAGAGCCTTCGTGTGGAGGCCCCAGCTCAGGACCCACAACAACAACACAACAATGGCGGTGAGTTTCTGGACTCACTCGTGCACTCTTGACTCTGTGTTCTTGACACAGCTGTGCATTCCTCAGCAGCAACATGCACAGCATGAAATGAGTTTACTATTCTGTAGATTTTTTAATGAATCAAAACATAGAGGAGAGATGAGGGTTGGAGATTGTATAATCAGCTCTACACAGTCTCCTCTCCCCCCTCTCCCTCCTCACTTTCACCACCACAAGGAATGTTAAATCATTGGGATCATGTGGATGAATCTCAGCTGTGTTTTTACACACTCATGCATTTGTTGCGCACTTCTTTTCTTATGTTAGAGTTATTTGCTTATTGAGACTGGATATTGAAACACATTTATTTTTATTAGGAAATGGAGAACAGTGTCAGACTATGAGCAGCAGCATTGTTTTGGATCAGTTCCTACATTTTCCCTCTTGGCTTGTTGCAGTTTTTCATATTAAACCTACAGTATAAACCTACAAACCAAATTCATGTTTTATTATAGCTCTTGATCTTCAGTTTTACGAAGCAGCATTAACATATTTCTTACCTTAAACAGTATGTCTGAATGATGTTTATCACTGTCACTTAATGTGTCATTGGGTTGAAATGGTCAAATTATTTTAGGGCACACAAGATCCCAAAAGAAGCAATCATAGTGATTGTAACCTTTTTGTGCTGTCAATTAAGTAGATTAAAATTCATAATCTGGCCTGGCAACGGTGAGGGTTATAATGGGGTTGGAGGTATTTCCCAACCGTTGCACCCTGCGGACGGGGATTTCTTATGTAAGCGATCAGGATGGCTTGGCTAAAGCCCGGATCCTTTAAAACAATCTCCTTTTTGCTCACCTGACCGGGCCTACCATGACTCATTGAATCATGAGGTTAGAGGGAAATCTGGCCTCTCTGGGAGATGTCTGAGCGAGTGGTAGGTGTGGCTTCAGGATAGGGGTGCGTCAGAGGAACATAGGCACACACACACACACACATACGCAGTGTCACCCACCCCCATGTTTCCTGACTGGTATGCCTTATCTGTGCAGAGCTCCTGATTAGAGAGCACGAGTACCAGAGTTCTGGTTTTGGCCTGGTTCTGAATGGGGAAAATTGTTTTGCATCATCCTTTTATTTGCTTGACAGTCAGAATATAAATAGTTCCACTGATGTCACCGTGTTGTACCTTGCAGCGCTGTGATTCCATGAGCAGTACAGTGGGCTGTGTTATTGAATGTGAGGGGAAGAGGTTGTCTTTGTTCTCGGTCACAGAATCAGGGTGGAGTGCCGTTTCCTCCCTGTGTTTCCAGGCACCCCCCCCCCCTCCTCCTCCTCTCTGTAACTCCTGTACTTTTTCTCTCTTTGTAGCTCTTTTTTTTACCCTTTACTCCCATTCCCAGTCCCACAGTCACTCGCAGCTGTAGTGCCACCACACACCAGACGTCTTCTCACTACAGTTGAAGCAATAACATGTTGGACAGTCTTTCTCTGTTTCTGTAAAGAATAATTTTGAGTGGATCCACAGCTCTTTTCAATGTGATAATTCAGTTGGATGTTCTGTACTTTTTGTCTTTTTTTTTTTTTTATCTTTTTTTGTGTCATTGGATTGACATTCTTAAAATCGGGCATTGCTGGCTAACGTACAAGTCTCCTAAGGATACGGTCGGGCATCTTTTTCAAATAGATGCCTGCTGCATGGGCTGAATCCTCTGCGATCGTCATCTCTGCAGTGCTTTGGAGTGTGCGGGCCTGGCACGGGCAGCTCTTCTCCTGCTTCACTGGCTTCAGCTGAGCCACTGTGTCAGAGGCTCCTCTGACGGAGCAGTCTGCTGTGTGAGAACCTCAGTTCTGGTTCACAGGGAAGCTGCCTTAAGCAATCCTTAATCTGGATGTTATGGCAGCTGGACTGAATCCTCAGATTTCTACCTCGCCAAGATAAGCTGGATTTCCATGGTGCGGACACGTCCCTTGAACCCGGACCCTCTCTGCTGTAGTTTCGCACAGCTCTCTGGAATTTGTCCTTCTGGCATTTTCTGTTGGGATATATATACACACAGGACAGTTGATTTTGGGGTTTCTGAATGCTCCCTGTTTCCCCATGGCATGCTGTTTCAAGGCCCACCACCGTGGAAGCTGGACGCTTAACACCCCTCCTCCAGGTAGACTTGTGTCTGACTGTTGAAAGGCTTGTCAAAAATTAAACTTTTTCAAGACCTGACAACAGAGCCTTATCTTTGAATTGGCAGTAGTGCATGAATTTGAACAGTTCTCATTTGTCGGTTTTACAGACACAGTCAGGCTTTTAAACACTGTGTAAGCATTCAGTTCGAATTTTACACTGCCAGCAGCATTGAGGGAGCCCTGTGGAGTGGCGGTTAAAGACTCTGCCCTTCAGCTGCAAAAATGGGTTTGAATCCTGTGTCAGCAGCCATCCACCGTGCTAAAATGTCCCTTAGCAAGATACTGAAACCCTGCCAGCTCGAGCAACACCAGTCCGTAGCTAACCCCAGTGTCCCTGCTGCATGTGTCAAACAAAGAGTCAATATCCATCTAGGAATGATACGATTGTTATTATTGTGTTCCTACGTCCTTTATTGGACTGCTAAGTACCCCACATCAGCATTGTCTGCATTGTGTGAGAGCATATTGTTGTGGGAATCAGACTGCGAGGCGTTATTGTCGCCGAGACATCCTGTGTGTGCCTGAGACTGGATGTTTTAAATCGGACTCGATTCTCCCTCCAGTGGTAAATACTATGTCTGCTGAGTACGGCAGCTACAGCCTTGAAAGAGCTAATGTTTGAAACTCTCGCTCTGAGCTCAGCACGCTGTCAGTTGGCCTGTCGATCAGCCGATCCAGAATATGTAACCATGACTGCACAATGCCATTTAGTGAAGCACTTCGAGCCTTAATGGCACCTCAGAACGATTAGCGTTCTGTAAAAGGTCTCACTTCTTGGTTGTTAGCTATACGTATGTATCATTATGATGGGTTTTTTTTCCCAGCCGCTGTATGACTGCATCCATGTGTGAGCCCCTCTTCTCTATCGAGGCAGCGAGGGCTGAAAGGCTGATAAGGCACTAGTCTCCATCCAGCCAAGGAATGTGAGCACTTGACAGTGAGAAATCCTGGCCAAACGCCAGCGTCAGACCTCTCCTGTTAACTGAGGATGTGTGGAGGAGTCCATGAGCTCTCGGCATCACCCTGCCAAAGCACACTCTGTCCCCGAGAACTAACAGCTAAAGATAATAACAGCCGTAATGAGTACGGCCCTCTTTACAAAGGCAGCAGATGAGCTCAGTTAGTATGAAAAGGCACTCTGTTAGACTATTGTGACTGCTGATTGATCTACACTCATATCGTTCACGCGCCTGTGTCTTGTTTTTAAGTCGCGAAAATCTTCTTGAAACTTGATTCGATTTCTGAATTTCTGTTTTTAGATGATGAAGCTGAGCAGCACCACAGCACAATGGTGGGAGAGGGGGGCAGCACGGGGGACAGCACCCCGAAGCGCAAGGGCAAGTTCTCTACCCTTGGCAAGATCTTCAAGCCGTGGAAGTGGCGGAAGAAGAAAAGCAGCGAGAAGTTCAAGGAAACTTCAGAAGGTTTGTGGCGTGAACCCATTGTGCTCGTCAAGTGAGCGAAGCCTCTGTCTTCTCAGTTTCATTCAGCTCAAAATTCCTCAATGCATGTGTTCCTGTCTGAGCGTTATAGGCCTCTCCTAATGCTTTCAGTACTACAATAAGACAATAGGCTGCTTACAAAATATCCTGTTTATTGAGGAAATGAGGTCATATTTAGCATGTGCCCGATTTTTCACCGCAGCTGTTTTCACCTTGTGGAAATCTTGAAACAGAAAACTCGGCGCGTAACGTAAATTCTGTTTATTGACGGCAGAGCTGGAGAGAAAGATGTCGACGAGGCGTACGCGGCAGGAGCTCATAGAACAGGGAGTGCTGAAGGAGGTACCGGACAACGGTAAGAGCGCCTCTGTGATTCATCTGATCTCTCTGTGTCTGTATCTGACAGCAGCGGCCCCCGAGGCTATCACACCCACACAGACAGTCCAGTTAAGTCATCAGTACATTATGGCAGGAACACTGTCCTGCTAACCAGCAGGTGTCTGAGACATATTTTTTAAAAAACGACAAATTTACTTTCACCTTGCTGTTTTTCAAAGTAATGTAATATCTGTTTAAAATGGCATGCCACTCTCCAGAGCTGAGAGAAAAGTGGAACGAATTGTGCCCTGCAGCGAAATAGCTTTGAGAGGGGTGTGTGCAAGCGTAATGCTGGCCCTGCTGTTGCAGAAGCCCATTTATTAAACCTACAGCTGCTCCTTCATCACACCAACAAACACAGACTCTGTCTACAGGGCTTGGGTTAAGGGCACCTTTTTTTTTTTTACTGTGGAACGGGGCTGCAGCTAAAGATCATTTTCTTTATCGATGAACTCGTTTAGTTTGCTATTTCTTCTAAAAAATGTAAGAAAACAGCTAACACAATAAAAAGATGTATCCAGCCAACATTTCACAACAAGTAAGTATTCCATTTAAAACAGTATAAACCAGAAAGAAGCAGCAAATGCTCACGTCTGAGAGTCCAGAACCAGCAGATATTTGGCATTTTTGTTTGACAAATGACCTAAATGATAACCCAATTGTTGTAGATTAATATTATGTTGATCAACTAATGGATTAATAAACTTATCGTTTCATCATTTCTTTTATATTGCATTAAGTGTCGAACATTCTGCAGTATCAGACAGACATTGCTCGTGTAAAACATTTTGAATAATTTAGACTGAATAAATATTTAGTATTTGGTTTGCTACTGGTGCACTTGCTTGGTGACTCAGAATGTTGGTTCTTATCATTTGTATGTGTTACAACTGTGTATTCACCAAGGACTCAAGCTCATTAGTCCAACTTTTTCAGATGCAGATGCAGATGCACAAAGCCTGAAGCAGCCCTATGTGAAGAACGGCCACACTCTGCCTGTGAGCGCTGGGGGCGGTGGAGGTGGAGGAGTCATCAGCGGGGGCAGGAGCCCGTGCAACCAGGGCAAGCTGCACTCGGAGTCAGACTTTAGGATGAACCCGGCCTGGATCGCCCAGCCAGATGACCGCAGGGGTCGCTCTCCCTCGAACGGAGACCGCCGGGGAGCTCCGAGCTCCAGGGGCATGGGACAGCATGAAGACGGGTGGAGAGGGGGAGGCATGGGGCCGCGTGCACACGGCGAGGCCGAGTGGAAGCCTAACTTGGCCTGGCAGGGTCAGATTCACGGCCAGATGGAGGAGGGCAGACGTGGGGGGCGGCTTCACCCGGAGGACGGGCAGAAGAGGCCCGGGCTGCAGAAAGCCCCATCGGAGGACGGCAGGAGGAGTCGGCCCGCGGAAGCAGACTGGAAGCCCACACTCCCTCGACATGCATCTGCTGAGGAGGGCAGGGCCCGCAGAGGTGAGTCATTTTTCCTCCCTCCTTCTGCGCCTTTTCACCAGTTTTGAAAGGCTGTAATCATAAGATCCCCGTTGAGTTTTCCTCCCTGCGAAAAAGTCAAAGAAACAATTTTTATTTTACAACTTGACCTCCTTCATACATGTTTGAAGATAGCAGGCGATTCTTCACTGGATGTTTTTTTTTTTTTTTTTTTCCCACTCCCTCTTGCTGTCACTCTCCTGCTTATATGCTGTCCTCCCAGATATAGACGGGCTCCTGTCGGCTCCCAGGGGCCCTGCTCCAGCTCCGCTTCTTATTCAGGAACATGAGGGAATAGCTCGTCCTCTCTTCTCCTCTCCTAATTAATGTGGCACGATCACTACACCCATTATTGCCCTTTAACGCTAACACTGTCAGCTCAGTGATAATTGGTGAAGAGCCACAGCTAATTGATTTTACTGAAACATTACGCTTTGAGAAATAATGGTGTTTTCGGCTGTTTTTAGATCTCCACTTGTCCAGTTATCTGACACATGGACCACTTTTATTGTTTTGCGAAAGTATGTCATTAATGAGAGGAAACCTAAATGATCCACATGTGGAACTTGTTAACGTGTTAAAACAATAGAATTAATAAGATCATAAAGAAACATAATGCAAAATATTGGCAGCACCAATGCAGATCTGCTATATTAAAAGAAAGAGTTCTATGTATCGACAGATTTGCAGGTGAACAGACATTTTCTCCCACTTTCCTTCATGTGACCCCACTTTGCTTTATTTCTCTGTCTCACCTTGTATTTTTCTTTTTTTTTCTCTCTGTGATGCCGCTTCTCTCTCTCTCTCTCTCTATCTATCTCCCACTCTCTTTCTATCTTTATCACATCTCCTGCTTTCTGTCCTCCTTTTCTCCATCGCTCACCTCTCTGTTCTTCATGCTTGCTTCCTCCTTTCCACTGGATTATTTCCTCTTTGGTCGCATGACGCTGCAGTGATAAAGGCTCGTCTGTAAATAAATAACCCTGAACTTCAGAGCTGCAGCTTTGAGGAATGGCGTGGGAGCGGCGGGAGCAGCAGCGCGGGGGCCGACTCAGGGGCTGCGGTGGGGTGGGCAGAGGGAGGTGGGTTTTTTTGGTGGTAATTGCAGCCGCCTACTCTGTTTATCTTCACAGCTGATCCCTAGATAACGCAATTCTCAAACAAGTGCAATCACAGAGAGCGCTTTGAGTGGTGAAGCAGCAGAAAATGGCTCGCTGCTCAGTCCCTGAACTGAAACATTTATAGCCACGTAGAGTGGCTCATAATGAGATATCACTAATTCAATTATGAAAAAGATAAAAATACATATTTTAAATGCCTGATGTGTAGGACAGTTTGTGTGCACCGCAGCTGGACACACGGGTTTCTTCTTTCTGTAGTTATTTTGGTGGAATAAACCTTTATTATATAACATATCCTCATGATGTGTTTTTTTTTTTTTTTTCTCTCACAGAGTCAGACAGCCACTTTGTCCCTGACCCAGAAGCCCTGCGGGACACCCTGCGTGAACCTCTGCCACCCAAACAGTCTGTAATGCCTCCAAAATGGCTGATGAGCTCCGCGCCTGAGCCTGGCAGCAAGGGTCCGCCCCGCACCCCATCCAACCACCCCACATCCCAGTACCCCTCTCCCTCCGCCCCCCCGGCTACGGCGTCCAAACCCGTCCGGTCTGTCTCCTCTGCGGGTGCGTCCACTCAGCAGTCCTCATCTGTAGCCCCAACCACCACCTCTCAGGGCACCAAGCAGCCGCCTCTGCCCCCACCCAAGCCTGTGAATAGGGGCAACGCCGCCATGCTGGGTAAGTTCTGCTTCTGTCAACAGGTGATGGAGGACGGCAGCATGATCACGCGCAGCCCACAGCAGCGCTCACAAATGTGCATCAATGAGCACTGCTCAGATAGCATGTAGTTTTCCCACTGGTGAATACATTATGTACATTTATGAGTCAATGCACAACTGCAAAGAGAGGTCTTCAGCACAGCTAACTACACACACACATAAACATACACACATAAACACACATCTCTTGGTAATGATGTTATCTGAACAGCTTGAGCCGTTTTTTTTTTTTTTTGTTCCCCAGCTAATTACTTATTACGCCTGGACTATTTTAGCTGCAACTTTTCCCAAGCTTTTTACACGCTGAAGATAACGGGGACTCTTGTGGCTGTGGGATGCTGCTCGCACAGATGCAGTGTAGTAGCTGTTGTTGTTGTTTACTGTGGGTTTGTCTCATCTGGGAACAGTTCCCACTCGGGCAAAACTGTCTACTTTGATTCATTTTTATCTTATCAGCCAATCTGATTTTTTTTTTTTTTTGGTACCTTGTGTGGAGTTCTTGTCATGCCTTTAGTTCCGTCTGTGTGACTGAATTATGCAGGTTTTTATTTAGTCGAGATAGGCTGCGAGGAGTTTTCTTCCCACATATTTATCAGTCATGTCATCAGATTGTCATGTGACTTATCAAATGGGGGAAATAAACCTCTCTTGAGGCTATATTGGATATCATAAGTGGTAGATGGAAATAGAATACAGTGCAAACTACTTACTCTTACTCACCCATTCATTTTTTTATGCATTAACTTAAATAGTTAACATGGTTAAAATGGTTAACAAGAGCATTTAGGTAAATTTTGTTACATTTGGACAGAGCCAGGTTCACTGTTTCCACCCGTTTTCAGTCTTCATGCTAAGGTAAGCTGGTTGTAGCTTCATATGTAAACGATCAACATGCACCAACTTGCCAAGAAAACAAATAGACTTATTTTCCAAAACTATACTTTTGAGAAGAGAGAACAATTGAAAGTATAGCTGTTTTTTTTTCTCAGAATAATGAGCGTTTGGGGGCAACAACACTCCTCCCTCATAGCGCACTTGATCTTTACAACAGCACACACACAACCACCATGTACCTGCATTCAGTAAACACTCCAGCTGAAGGCCTCCATCTCCTCCCTGTTAGTCTCCGCCCTGCAGGGGGGAGAGAACGCTCAGCTTCCGCTCTACTGGTCCTGCTGGAAGCGCGAGTGCGACTACGATGTCTACCTGTCCCTGCCCGTCTACCTGTGCCGGCGGGCCGGAGGCCTGCGCGCTCAGGTAAAAGGACGCCCCCTGGTAGCTCTGTGGCCAGGGTGCCCGTGTCCTGAATGCCCCTCCCCCTTTCAGAGTCTGCGTTCTTCATCGTGTCGCGTCCTTCCTCGCTGCAAACATATCCCCCCTCCCCCCAATGCCTTTATCTTGTTGACTGGCCTTGATTGCTTTTCTTTGGATGTGGTATATAAGAGTTGCATGTATATAATGAGCTGATAATGAGCGTGCCGGGTGCTTTGTGTATGTGAGAGACAACTTCTGTGTGCGTGAGTTGAATGTTTTTAACGCTGTACTCTCCTATGTGGCATGTGAGAGAAGACAGAGCCTTTAGCAGGTTCCAGCTGCGGCCTGCAACGCATCAAGTGAATTTTATAGCTCTAATCCACTCAGCTTCTGCTCAACTAGGATGGATGAGTGGATGTGAATAGATGGATGAATGGAAGGGGCGAGAGGGCTCTAACATAAGGGCTTGACTTAATTTAGAGAGGAAGATGTAATCCAGTTCAGTCAAGTCTACTGCATGTTTCAAGTCTGGCAGCACTGATCTCTTATTATGCCTCAGTCGCACGGCTATGGCTTTTAACAGTCGATGTGGCTTTAAAGCTGTTCTACAGAGTTTTAAGAATTATTTATCAAATACACAAACGTGCATGCAAATAGTTGGAGGGTTTGAGCTTTCTGTTTAGGAGCTTTTTGCACTTTAAAGACCTTAATGAACAAGGTTTGACGGTTCAGTCTGGCTGTGTAGAGCATGTAGGCTGTGTGTATCTTCTTCGTCTCTGTGACCTGGGGCACATGCTGCACACTGGTTTGTTACGGCAGTGTGTGCATTCATGTTGACACAGTCATGTGATCTGACACACTGTTTGAACACAGTAATGCTCAGTCAGACATGTAATCCCAGTATTTATATTTGTTCATGTGTGTTCTGTCGTGTTGGGTACATCACACATGTTAGAGCTGATGCATGTGCACTCGCGTCACAGCGGCAAACTAGATAGAAAAATGAAGCACTCGCTATTTCACTCGCAGGCCTGAGCTTTAGCTGTTTCGCTTTATATTTGGATGGATTAAACTTTTTTTTCATCTGCAGGTGACTTCACTCAAGCCACTGGAGGTGCCAGTCTTGTGCCAGCCAAGCCCTCCCCACCAATGCCTCCAAAGAGGACCACCCCCGTCACCAAACGCAACACAGAGGACTCCTCTGCCTCAAGCCATCCCATCATCCCCTCGCCGCTTTCTATGGAGGACCACAGCAACCTCCCTGTGGGCTTCCAGCTGCCTCCGCCTCCTCCCTCCCCTCCCCTGCCGACACACATACCACCCTCCCCTCCCCGCCAACACATACACACCCACCACCTCCACCATCAGCACTCCTACCCCCACCCACTGCCCCAGCCCATACCGATGCTGTTTGACCCACCGAGCCCGACCAATGAGTCTCCTCAGCGCCCGGCCCCTGTCCCACTGCATATCATGATCCAGCGAGCCCTGTCCAGTCCTGGCCCGGTGCAGCCGCATCCAGACGGGTCACAGCGTGCGCACACACTGCTTTTCGAAACCCCTCCGGAGTACCAAGGGGACCGTGGACGCCCCCTTCCTGTCAGCATCCAACCACTAAAACTGTGAGTTTTTCAATGAATAATAATGGAAGAACTTAAGTAAAACAAAACTGTTCAGCCAAGATCTGCAATATTTCTACCTACATGAGATCCAGCTTTGTGTGTAACCACAAGCAGCCTCTGTTTCCATTTATTATGTCTTATGCTCCTCTATGGGAAAGAGCTGGAGCAAATCTTTCCCATATGATTACAAAGTCAGGAGTGAGGGTGGGATTTATTTGTTGACTAGGATATTAAAGTAGCTTACATTAATGTTTGATAAATACATTTTAATTTGTTTGTTTTTACATGCAAACCCACTTCTAGATTTGTTAAATACACACACAGATGTTTTTCCTCTATCGAAAAACGCTTAGTTATGCGTTTATGCTATTTCCATTAGATCTGAAGATGACTACTCAGAAGAGGAAGAAGAAGAGGAGGAAGATGATGAAGGAAGAAGAGGAGTACGACGGAGAGATCCCCCAGCCAGAACTGGAGCCACGGAGTCGCAGATGCTTCATCGGAGATGCCGGCGTTTGTGTCATCCCGGGGGGAAACAGCAGTGAGGAGGAAGAGGAAGAAGAGGAGGAAGAGGACGAGGAAAGAGAGCGTGACATGCATGGAGAGGACAGCGACTCAGATGGGCCTGTGCTTTATAAAGATGAAGACTCAGATGAAGACGAGGAGGATGAGCCCCCACCTAGTAAGCATAACTATATTTTTCTTTTTTTTTTTTTTTTTTTAGAATTATAAGAATATCAATGTCATTTATTATTTTTTTTACTGTTGTTTAAGGACTATTGTAAAGCATTGTTTTTGTGATTCTTCGCCCCTGACCACATCGCTGCTTGGCTCTTATCCAGGTGCCCTGGCCAGCAGGGTCAAGCGGAAGGACACATTGGCTCTGAAGCTGAGCAGTCGTCCCTCAGCCCCGGACAGGGACAGGTTTACCCAGGAGAGGAGCAGCAGAGACGACCAGCCTCCAGGACAGACCGGCCTCACCTGGCAGAGCAGGGAGCAGTGGGAGGCCATCCGCACACAGATCGGCACTGCGCTCACGAGGTAAAGACAGACGTCGTTATACTCCTGTGCATGTTCCAATTTCTTTTTGTTTTAAACTGACATTGGTGAATGTGCATTTCCTGAAGAAATCAGGAGATCATTTCTTAGATCTTTGTCCTACTTATTGCCTCAATGACAAAGCGATGGAACTGTTTAAAAATAGTCCTACTCTTTTTTTCAGGCGACTGAGCCAGCGACCCACTGCTGAAGAGCTTGAGCAAAGAAACATCCTTCAGCGTTAGTATCAAATCATTCTTTCCTTGTCACCTTTGTCATCCATTACTGAATCGTATGATGCCTTCACTAATAAAATAGAGGTTTTGTGTCCCCTGCTTTTTAACTTGTTTGGACTTTGGGCTTTCATAAACACAACTGTCAAATAGATTATTTGTCCATGAATTATTTTAGTTTGTGTAAATAAAGCCACATTTTCACATTCTTTAGGTCTTCACAATGTGAAAGAGAATAAAAGTTTATGCATACAGTAATGGCAAGAGTTAAACTTGAAAAGACAGTTTGAAACAGTTCTAATTTTGGAAACTGCTTTTACTTTTGGTGCACATCAGGCCTGGCTTTCATGCAGAATCTAAATAAAGCTCTATTATTATTGTTGTTTTTTTCTTCCCTCTGTTCTTTTCAGCCAAAAATCAGGCTGATAGACAAGCAGAGGTCAGAGAGATCAAGCGGCGGCTGACCAGGAAGGTGAGGCAACACATCCCACAGCTGACACAAAGCGTCTGATCATGTGTTTGCTGGATATTGAACTGACATACATAAAAAAAATTCTGTTTCTTGTAGCTGAGTCAAAGACCCACAGTGGCAGAACTGCAGGCAAGGAAAATTCTGCGGTTCCATGAGTATGTGGAAGTCACAGATGCCCAAGACTATGATCGGAGAGCAGACAAGCCGTGGACCAAGCTGACTCCTGCTGACAAGGTACTCGTTCACATCGCCATCTCCAGCGAGCACTTAACAAACCCAGTAAATGCACCCAATGGGTCTCCCTGCAGTAGATTGAGTTTCACATTATATTAGCCTCAAGTGTGATGTTTAACACGCATTTCTTTTTAAGTTCACATTTAATCAGTCTCTGTCCTGCTGTTGTTGTCTAGGCGGCCATCCGGAAAGAGCTCAACGATTATAAGAGCACTGAAATGGAGGTTCATGAAGAGAGCAGAATTTACACAAGGTAAAGCTTTCATCAGTCATATATTGACATTATAATCCGTCACATTTCAGCACTGGTTGATTTGGAGACACCCGTGGTTACCATGGTAACGGCAAGTGTGGTTTAATACTACAGCAAATAGTGTGCAAAGCTGCTTCATCATGAATACAACAGAAGAGCATCTGGTTTATCTGTTGACAGCACAACCAAATGTTGTTTTAGTAAAAAATTCAATTAATAATTGATTTTCTATCATGTTGTGAGCAACCAGTCAGATTTTATGGCGCTCACGAAGCAAGCAGCTTTCCACGCAACACCCGAGTGTGGTAAAAGGACTTGGTTACGTTTCTGAGAAGTTGGAGGTGTGTGGTCAGGTGTTAAAACTCAAACATTAACGAAAAATGCTAATTAATGTCAGTGCTAACCTCAGTGACAAATACATTGCATTTCCTGGGACTGCTTCACAATAAAAGCCAGTGTGAATAGTAAAGAACGATATCAATTAAATAACATTAGCAATAGTAACGCTGGATTGCTTACAAATGTCATATCCTGACCAGACCAACAATGAAAACTACTGTACAGAGACGTCATGCCAAAGATGCCAAAGATGAAAGAATGTCCACCATAAATAGTATCAAATACTACTAATCAGATCTTATGGATTTTAACTTTAAACAGAATATTAATGTCTTTTCATGCCTCATGAGATCTCTTTGTTTCATCTAGGTTTCATCGGCCTTAGCCTCTAATGGATAATGAAGCACTTAAGAAATCTCTGTGGCCAGAAGCTGCTCCCTATGCAGACGGATCGCCCTTTTTTTCATTTCCCGAATGTAATGTACAGATTATCAGGGAAAGCCTGGAACCAACTCAAAACAAGAATGCTTCTCGCTTGCCCTCCATTGCCCTCCCACTACATTGCTTTCACTAAACTGAGGTGGTGGTGGGTGAGGACCAGATGCAGTATTTCTCCCGGACGACAGGGGGAACCACGTGCCAACGAAGTGGAGAGGTGGCAGAGGACCTACAGGGCTTACTCTCAGTCTGCTGTTATGTGGTACCCCTCAGGGACTTGGATCTAGTTACAACCTTTAATGCGGCCTCATTCTGTGTTGCCTTTTTTTCTTCTTTACTGTATATGGAAAAGCTAATTCATCTTGTTAACGTAATAACATACAATAATAATAGTAATAATAATGATGACAACTTATAATACTCCACTCAGTAATAATAGATAATAGAGACAAGTGGCTGCAGCGAGAGCGGGCTGGAGAATGAAGACTGGGATATTCTGTTATAGGACTGTTATAGGACTGGACATCTCTGGGATATTGTGTATGTTTTATATAAATTGTGTACAGACTGCTATTGTTATACCTTAGAATGAAACTTGGAAAGATCTAATTACAAAATATTCTGTAATGCACAAGATATTTTATATTGTAATTTTGATCAAATGAGTAGTGACAGCTTTTATTTGAGCCTTTTTTTTTTCTTTTTTTTTTTTGCTTGCCTGTATTTATGGTTGTGATGTGAGGTGGCCATTTAAGCGTCAATCTAGATTTAGAAAAAGGTGCAGGTCAGGAGTCTGTTGGTGTTTTTATGTGTGCCAACATACCCAATGCCTAAAGGACAATAGGATACTGGTTTTCATATCACTGATTTCTGCAATCCACTGCATGAGCCAACACAGAATCCAATGCCGTTGGATCTGGATTATCTCTCTTCATTTATACTTTTTTATGAGTTTTTGTACTTCCCTTTAACGATCAAACATGCAATGCATTCTGTAGCCATTTTGAATAAGGTCATCCTAGTAGTGTCTATACTAAGAGTTAAATGTAAGTTGCTGTGAGAGTAGATCAGGGAATTATCCAAAAAATCAGAAAATGTATAAACGGTCAACAGGGAGTCATTTTGGCTGGAACCTTTTGAAACTGCAGAAGTGTTTTATCTCGTATCATTGTCTGGCCAGTAGCTTACAGGGTTCTCTATGCTGTGTACAGGTTGATATAGGTTTAACTGATGCTTGTGTATATCTTGTCTTCCCTTTCATTTGAAAAGAAATTTTAAATATAAAAGTATTATAGGTTGCTATTTTTTTAAGCACAGAATATTAGTTGATTAAATGCTACAAGAATGGGAATATGAAACTGTACCTTTTCTGTAAAACTAAGTTCATTTTTAATTGAATGTGGAAATGAATTCTGATTCTGAATTGTATGGACTGACAGTTTTCTTTTTATTTGTAAATAGTCACATCTGGATCTAATTAAAAATCTTTCAGTTCCTTGAACCTCCCTATGTAATGATTCACCACCTCTCTAGCTCTCTAATCAATAGACCTGTTGATTGTGTTCAGCTGGAAATTTGTAATCAAAATGTAAGTATGAATCTCTAAAGTAAGAATATGGTGCTGCAGTGACACCTGGTGGTAGGATATGTTTTTGTCTAAACCTGAAGATGCTTTTGGATGCATGATGAAAGTGTCTAAAAAAAGCTTTGACTACTACTCTGTATTATCAGTGTACATCTCAAAAGTTTAAATTTTGTAGACTGTGAAGGCCAAATCTCACCCATGATGTCATGATGAAATTATGTTGTAAAATGAGGAAGTTGCATCATTTCAGCAGCAAGAAGACCAGTAATCTATATATACTTATAGATTGCAAAACAACTATATAATGTATGTTAAATGTATAATAAAGAAAATCTGCATTCTCAGATCACCATACATATGTAGAGCACACTCTAGGTGAGGAAATGAATAAGAATAGGAAAATATTCATGAAATAGTTATGGTTTGGGAGAAATGCACTATATTTTATTTTTATTCAATTTAACATAGAAACATTTTTAATATATATGTATAAAAAATATATAGATATAAACTATAAACTAGAATACATAAAAAATCTCAGAATGAGAGTGACAATTATAAGCATACTCTCCAGCTACAAGTGGAGTCCATCCAAGTTTACACTCACTTGCTACAGTTTTTACTGTCGTGTTTCTGTGTATTATCTCAACATCAAAAGTGATTGAAAATATTATAAAAGCAATTCAAATGGATATGGGTGAAACATCCAGAAATACCCATCAATCAATAAGGGACAACAAGCACTATCAATCCAGTGTTTTAAATTATGGGGTTGTCCTTCACATCTGGATCACAGATTTGTGGTGTTGGAATGTAAAGAAGTAAATAGGGTGCCTTTTTTTAGCTTCTTTTACTTCAGATTAAAGTTTAAACAACATATTCAATATGAGCATCTGAAGTATGTTGTTTAAAAAAATACAGATAGTGAGTGACAATTCCGATATCCTATTATAGATAGATAGATAGATAGATAGATAGATAGATAGATAGATAGATAGATAGATATAGATAGATAGATAGATAGATAGATAGATAGATGAATAGATATACTTTATTGATTCCAAGCTGGGAAATTACTGTGTAGCAGCAGCATTACACAATAACAATACAATGAAATAAAAAGAAAAAAGAAGAAAAACCTAGACATATTAAAACAATATAAAATGCAATATCAAAATGTATAGAAAATGTATAAATAGCAGTACTGATTGTGGTGCAAAATAAATATAAGGTGCAGTTAACAGATGCAAGTACAGGTGAACAGTGTGTATAAAAAAAAAAAAAAAACCCATAAAGTGCTTATAGACTGTAAGTTATGACCAGAGTAGTAAGTTATAACCAGAGTATATTATAAATTAAGAGAAAACTTTGGGGAAGCATTAACAAGCGGATGAAGTAGATGAAATGAACTCCATCATAACCAGCTTCAACATTAATGATCATCCAATACTATAATATAGATTATTCTAAAATGAGTCATTCAGTATAATGAGTACTTTTATTTTTTTGTACTTTAACTATATTCTGATGCTAATACTTTTTTTACTTTTTATTTAAGCAAAATAATGAATGCAGGACATTTTTTTCTGTGGTATTTCTTATTTTACCTAAGTACAACACCTGAATACTTCTTCCACTTTTGGCTGCAACATTAACCTGCTCACATATTTATACACCAGCAATAATAACAAAATAATACGAATACGAACAACTTTATTAATCCCAAAGGAAATTGTTTTGCCAGAGTACAATACAGTAACAATAAATAATAATAAAAATAGTCTAAAAAGTAAAAATAAGAAGATACAAATATAAAATGTCTTAATTAAGTAACAAGTGAAGATAAGGAGTGCACAGGAGTTGCTGCATAATAGGCTATTATGTATGATTTAAAGCTCTCAGGAGACATTCTGCTGCATAATCAATACTTTTACTTTTGCACATTATTTGTTGATCATGCACATTTATCTGAATATTGCATGTCAGACTTCTGGAGAGCTGCTTTGTAGTGGAGTTTTTTTTTTTCAGTGGTGCAGATTGAGTGCTACTGTCTCTTTAAGGAGGACGTGACGTCGCGCGTACGGTGCGTGTCTCGAAACCGGGAACAGGCTGCGCACGTTCACTTCACGGCAAACTGCAAACTTCTTCACATCACAGGTGAGCAAACCATCAACCCTTAATTTGTCCGACAGGAACAGACGAGCGGCTCCAAACACGACTTCACTCATTTATCTGCGGTTTGTTCGTAAACATTTGTACTTCATTCATTCCTGAACGTCATGCTAACGCCGCTAGCCGGTTAGCTCCTGTTAGCAAACAGCTCTGAGCGTTAGCAAGTGTCACACAAGCTAACTATACTTTCACCATGCGGCACTTGTTTTGTGGTTTAAAAACGTGACTGTAACGTCGAAATTTCTCGCTGTGTTGGTGGCCGAGTGTGTCAGATTAATTTACCTGCTTTTATTTGTTTTACGTCCGGTAACCTAGCAATGTTGGCGAGGACACATGGGCAGTGCCAACGCTGGGTCACGTTGCCTATTTTAAACCTGGCTGAAATGTTCAAGCTCTCTCCGCACATGTCCTCAAGGAGAGTTAAAAAGTCACTCAGAGAGGCTGTGAGGGAGAGCTTGAGCCTGTTTTTTTTTAATTGTGGTGTTTTCACTGGAAGAAGCGCTGCTGTCTGTGTGTCTGTGTGTGTGGTTGAAAGATCAGGGCACTGCTCCAGCCATTGACATTGACCTCTGACAGCTGTTCAAAGCCAGCTGCTGGTTCATGTTAAGACGGAAAATAAGGGCTGATTGTGTCTGTCGGTCGGTGCCAGGATTGCTCGCCAATCGACATGTAATACATAACACACACACTATCAGACTTATTGCTAGGTAGGTTTGCACATACAAGAAATTTGACTTGATATATTGGTGCATGACATGAACATGAGTTAGTTTGAAAAAGTAAAAGTATGAAGTAATGTGAGGTAGAAACATAGCCTAAACATAAAAAATAGATGCTAAAAGAATGTAAAATAAACATATAGACATTGATTACATGTACAGTATGACTGTTATTTAACCTTCCCAGGTCTCTGATCATGCTGGTGTGATCAAATGACTTCCAGCTACTGTGAAAGGTCACAGTGAAAAAATATAGACGATGCTCTGATGCTAAGTGCAGACCAAGGCACTTACTAAAGAAGCTTTTATGGGTATATCACAAATTCATTTATACTACCACACCTGCCACTAGTTGCATTTTTATCTTCATTGTTCAATTGGAAGAATTAACATAGTAAAGTGTAGAATAAACAGGAAAGCAATCCAGGCACATCAACATGTAAGAAAAAACAAGAAGAGGAAGGGCTGTTTAAAAAGCTTTTATTGTAGTGGCCAAATAAACCTTGTTGTTGACTCTGAAGAATCAACACAGTTTGTAGTGTTTATTGCAGCATGTGATTGTGACTAACCCTTTTTCTCATTATCAGATCATCTGTTGGGTATTTCTATTTTTGTCAAAAGTTTAGTTTTTTAAATGTCAAACAATAATAAAAACTGAAAGCCCAGTGACATTTTCAAATTGTCCAATCCATCAATTCAACAGTAGATTAATATTCTACTCATCAATGAATTGTTTCAACTCTTGATGAACATTTTGTTTGCTGTAAATTAGAGATGTAGCTAATGTAGCATTAATGATGTTTTTTTCTCAGAAAGTCCCAGTTTATCAATAATGCAGTTTATTGGCTGGTCCAAAGGTTCAGACTCAGTAATGTTGTATTTTTGACATTTTTGTCGTGTTCAGAAACTAACCTTAAAGCTTGTCACCACTGTTTCCTTGTTTTCTTTGTGATGAGTCGATCGGCAGGTCAGGTGTTGTTAATTTAGGGTGTTTTTGTCTGAACTCAATTATCTGCTTTGAGAGCTTTTAAAGCAAAATGAGGCAAATTGGTGGCTTTAATTAACAGCACTCACCTAATTTGAGTAAGCTTTGCAGCTGCATTTGTAATTGTGATATAATTAACTCTATTAAACACCTTTTCATTTTGTGTTTTTCTTTTTCTTTTTTTTTTCACCAGCTCTACAGCTCAGTGACTTTAACTCATAGCAGGCTATTAAAATCTCATACCAGTCTCCTCTTCTGTTCTTCACAGTCTTTAAGTGTTGCTGTCATGCCTGCTAAAAAGACCACCACCAAAAGGAAGTCTGACGCTATTGTGGAGGATGATAAAGGCCTCAAGAAAGTGAAAGGTAAGTTAGTCGCCCTTTCAAAAACAGGTTCATAAAGACAACCAGACTGGATTAGACCCATGTCTCTGGTCACTGACAATAAAGCAATGTTTAATGTTTGTATTTGTGTTCATATAACGTCCCAGCCTGGCTGAATTTTGATGTATTTCTTTATTAAAGAACAAAGTAAAATTGCTCTTAAGACAACAATACATATCCAGTTTATGTCACACTGCACCGCCGCAGTTTTAACTAGTTCCTTTATGTCCCATGCCGCAGTCAACTCATAAGACTAATAACATCTAAGATCAAATTAAACCAACTGGGTATGGTATTATGTGTAACAGTTTCCCACAGGAGTCATGGCAAGGAGGCAGGCCAGGTTCTTGTTCTGGGCCAGGGTGATGTTGGACAGCTGGGTCTAGGGGAGGACATCATTGAGAGGAAGAAGCCGGCCCTTGTTTCCTTGCCAGAGAAAATCGTGCAAGTGATAGCTGGAGGTATGCACACGGTGTGCCTCAGCGACAGTGGGCCAAGTAAGCCTGCATCTTATTTCTTTAAAAATACATTTATACTTCTAATGCTTCTCCCTGCTAACATTTTAACAAAGCATTTTGAGTTTACCAGATAAAATGATATGTTTTTTTTGTCTCTCTCTCCCCCCCCTCTTCTCAAGGTCTACACTTTTGGCTGTAATGACGAAGGGGCTCTTGGTCGGGATACATCAGAAGAGGGATCAGAGATGGTTCCAGGAAAGGCGACACTGGAGGGGAAGGTGGTCCAGGTGTCGGCAGGGGACAGCCACACAGCCGCTCTCACAGAGGATGGAACAGTCTACATATGGGGCTCCTTCAGGGTTAGTTACCTCCTGTGTTTGTAGTTTTTGTAGCTTTTTGAATCTTCTCTAACCACAAATCGTATGAGGGGCAACTGTGAAGGTAGAGCTGGTCGTCTATGAAGCAGAAGGTCAGCGGTTTGATCCACAGCTCCTCCAGGTGGCATCTGAGGACCACTTCTACATGTTGAAGTGGCCTTAAGAAGTTTATGAACTGAATGATTAGATTACATCATGATAAGCAGAACAGCACCCCAGTGTGTGGGAAAAAAAGCAGAAATTTTCTGTACTTGCTCATCTTGCACATACATCTATCTTTCACAAAGTATTTCTACTTCACAACTAATATACTCTATATAATGTTTTTGAATTATCTGATGTTAGAAAAGTAGTAAAAAAAAATGCTCAGCAAAGAAAGTACCATAACATACATGACGTGTCCAGAATTTTCTTTGAATGGCTCCAAACACCTTCGGTTAATCTCAGCTCACTTTGAAATATTCGACCTGATAGATGAGTCCTCTTTCATCTTTAATATATTGTTTTGAAACATTTTCTTGAATTGTGGCTTCATCTTTTCTCTTCCTGTTTAACTTTTCTGCCTATTTATCTTATTTGATTTAAATATGTCCTTTGCTGTTTTAATATTCCTGCTTTTTTTCTGCTTTATTTTATCTATATAATCCACTGAATAGCAGTACTGCTTTCCAGTGAGGCCAGGGTAAATGCATTAAAACAAAGATTGTTTTATATGTATATCTGCTATAAATATAACCTTCAGCATATTAACTCTTTTGATTCTCTTTTACTTAATCTGTCTCCGTGGTATTGGCAGTCTCATTTCCTCACAGTCCCATTTATGGTGGATACTGCTTAGAATATCTTATTGGCTGTTTGATCAAAAGATATTCTCTTGGATTATGATCGCTTGTTGCAATAAACCAATTACAGTCTTCTTTCATTCGTTATATAAAATCTCTGTTATCCGCTTTAGTTTTTGTATTTCACCCAACCCAAACATGATCTTGAGCCTGTACATAATCAAGGCAAGTGGATCATTTTAGTAGTTTGTGCAACTCTTTAATAGTTTAGCCTGATGAAGTGGTTTCCTTTTTTTTTTCTCTTGTTTATCCTCCAACTAGTAGAGCATAAACTAAGGATTTCTAAATAGAAAAACACCCCCCACCCCAACTTCCAGCTCACTCTTATGGGTTAGGGTTAGGGTTAGCTGATAGCTTTAATGCGTCGACCCTTGATCTACTCAATCAACAGATCCAGGACAATCGTAGGAAAAATGTGCTTGACTGTTATGGTGAACAAGAAATGACTGAAAACTCCCATTTCACTTACATTTCATTTGTCATCTTAACGTGAGGTCAAGAGTGGATTAACTTCCTGTAATAATGCCTATTCTACTCACCTCTATATTATTCAAGCACACCAGGCTCTCTTCGTCTGTCATCTTCACAAATATTGAATCTTTTACCATCTTTAGGCTTAGTCTGGAGGTATCATTTTCAGATTTAGTCTATTTTGTTATTTGTATTATTATTATTATTACTCTATTTGTCAGCTGCACTTTTACTATCGCATAATGAACTCCTGATCCAGGCTTTTTACTCAACAGTGTGTGAAATCTTAATGAAGGTGACATGTCCTGCTCCTCCCCCTTCATTTTATCCTGGTGCCACACTAATCAAGATTTAGTGTTTAATCATTTTCCTGCACGCAGATAATATCGGATTTTTAATTACAGTTACAAATTATCATATAGACTGTCAACATTTTTATCAGTTAAATAAATGCTGGTTCGTCACTTGACTGAGCTTTTAGCTCATCAGCCCAGATAAACTGACATGATGCTCTGATTTTTTAACAACACATTAACTTAACTAAGATTTGAACTCCCTACCTGCTGTGCTATAAATAACCCTTCATAAAGCACAACCAGATTCTTCTTGCTTACTACACGTCTTCTCATCATCGTCCTTTTTTAACCCGGCGAGCCCACCAGTGTTTCTCCCTTTTCTTCTCCCACCCTAATTGCCTCTGCATAAAAAATGCATAACAAATGCTCTTCCCATTGTCTGAGCTTTTGAACGTTTTCTCATGTCCATCTTTCTGATCTTTAATCTCTGTCAGAGATTTGGCCGCATAGCCACAATGAGCAGATGAAGCACGTTACACAATTGACAAAAACATTATTTGACATTGTAAAGAGGAAAGTAATGACATTCAGATGTAACGTCCTGCGTTGCGATATGCTTAATCTTTTCTCAGCACTTAAAATGACTCCTAAAAAAATACTCCTCGGTTTCTCATATTTAATACTCAATGGCACAGTGGCAATTACATCTCTATTACCTCTACCTACCATCTGCATTCCCACTTGATTTTTGACAGTGCTGATACAAACTGTTTAACTCTATTATTAGAAAAAATCTCTATTACCAAAGTTTTTTTTCTTTTTTTAATGTTATCCAGATCTCAATTTCCATTGCGAAAGAATTTGTCTAATCCAGTGTCTCCAGTGCATCACCTGTAATACTGCCTGCTCACTTTTTTTTAACTGAAACCCAAGTATATTAAGTAAAACACCAGCCCTGTCATAGAAGTAAATGCTGTTATAGTGTCTGTATATATTTTTGAACTGCATTGTATTTTTTTAAGGTCAGCACAGTCAGAATGCAAACCTACATAGTAATATACATTTAATCACTATAGTTCACTATATCACTATAGTTATATAATATTTAATATTTCATTATAAAAAGAAATACTTGGCATCTGGGTAGGTAATGGAAATATGTGCAAATGCTGTCTCGTCCAGCTCTGTTGTTGTTGAACAAAGCCTTTTTGGAGGTAATTTGGTTCTAACCAATCCAAAACAAAAAAAAGAGGTTATTAAAAATCAAATATTTAGGAAAAACACACACTCACACTGCAAAAGTCACCTATGCATGAAACGATGTTCCCAGTTTTAATTATCAGGTATCACTATAATATTACAGCAAACTCAGAGGGTCATTCTATACTTTTAATTACCCAAAACATGAGCATTGTGTATCTTTCGGTTTAACCGTTCCTGGCTTTTTGTCCCCAGGATAACAGCGGTGTCATCGGACTTCTGGAGCCCATGAAAACCTCTCCTGTTCCGATCAAAGTCCCTATTACAGAACCTGTCGTGAAAATTGCGTCAGGTAAAAAAATAAATCTCTTTAGTGCCAAATCTTTTTGTTTGTATACTGCATATTTCTATACAGTGCTTATGTTTAATTTTCAAAAACTCTCTAATAGGTAATGACCATCTTGTTCTGGTTACACTGGAGGGAAATATTTACACATCAGGCACCGCGGAGCAGGGCCAGCTGGGAAGAGTGCCTGAGCATTTCTCAAATAGAGGAGGCAGGAAAGGCCTCGGTATGTATCACCAGCCTTTTCACCCCCAAAACATCAACTGCAAAAATGTGTAAAAGCTTTTACATATGCGTTCATGCATGGTTTGTGATTCCAAAAACAGTAAATGTGTCTTGTGTGTAACGTATATTACTGTGGCGCTCTGGCTGACTGTGCTGTGATTTCAGGTCGGTTGCTGGTACCACAGATGGTAAAATTCAATAGGAAAGTCCACTTCACAGATGCTTTCTGTGGGGCGTACTTCACCTTTGCTGTGTCAAAAGACGGCCATGTTTATGGATTCGGCCTCTCCAACTATCACCAGCTGGGTTAGTACAGCACATCAGTGTTTTGTCGAATGCATCAGACAGGAGGTCATTCTGTGTGTCCTTACACCTTTTTTCTTTTCATTTGTTCAGGCACTAAAAGCACCAAGATGTGTTTTGTCCCAGTAAAACTGACATGCTTCAAGAACTCTACCACCTCCTGGGTGGACTTCTCTGGAGGGCAACATCACACACTCTGCCTTGATGCTGAAGGTTAGCTCCAACTAATCACACTTTCTGGCCATGTTCGATCCAGATAATTCTGCTTCAAGGCAGATTTTACGTACACAGATATTATACAACTGATGTTACAAGTCATGTTTTAGCACCTGAATCTCAACAGAGGCTTTATTTACAGTGATAAATTCTAAACCCAGGCTGAAAACAAGATATCAGGCAGTACAAGGGAATGCAATAAGCCAACCCATATTAAAACACCAAAGGGGAATTAAAAACTGTTTTGTTTAGTTTTCTCCTAATGTATCAGTAGTTTGGTAGTTTATTTGGAAGGCTGTTCCACAAGTACATCCAGATGGTTTATCTAAGTTTCTTCGACAAACAGACAACAAATGAATCCCTTTGCTCTTTATCTTTTAGGACAGGTATATAGCCTGGGCAGGGCCGAGTACGGTCGCCTCGGTCTGGGCCAGGGGGCCGAAGAGAAGAGTGAGCCCACGCCTGTGACGGGGATGGAGCCGGCCAGCGGTGTGACGTGTGGGGCGTCTGTCAGCTACGCCGTCACCAGAGAAGGTGAGACACAGAGGAAATGCAGCAGAGGATTGAGTGATCAACTTGTGAGCCTGTTTCAGAAGAGTGTTACATGGCTTGCTTTTAAGCCAGTCAACTGCAATAAGTCCTCATTACTTTAACCTCCAAACAACCAATAGTTTCAATTTAAGTGTTTAAGGAAAAGATGCTGTTACTGGTTTTAGAAAAACAAAACGCAACTTTTGCTATTTACAGGGGATGATCAATAATGGAAGAATTTATTAGGAAACACAAACATAGATCCTATTTCAATTATGGTTGTAAATACAGTAAATAGCCATAAGTAAACCATACTGCTTGCTAATATGAATTGTATGTTTTGTTCCAAACTGTGTGTCAGCTTCATTTGTCTAATGTTAGCCGTGAGCCAAGAGGCAGTAAAAACAGATGCTCCCCCACTTACTGCTGCCTGTGCTTACTCCAGGGTCTGTGTATGCATGGGGCATGGGCACCAACCTGCAGCTCGGCACAGGAGAGGAAGACGACGAGTGGAGCCCCGTAAAGATGACGGGCAAGCAGCTGGAGAACCGCACAGTACTGATGGCCTCCAGTGGAGGGCAGCACACAGTCCTTTTGGTCAAAGACAAACAAGAGAGCTGATGTCCATCCCAGGCAGAGAATGATCAGGGGGTCTTTTGATCTGTTTCAAGGTGGGGCCTTTTTCATGTTGCCTAAATCTGGGGTAGGGGGTTAATCTGTGTGACTTCCTGCACTGAGCCGAGGGAGTGTGAGAGGTGAAAGGCGGAAGGGAGAGGTGAGACCCTTTTTATGAGAACTCCTCTCTCCCCAGTGTGGGGGAAAATGTTCATGGATGTTTGGTAGATCATGACAAATGAGAGACTATTTTTTTTAAATCTAGTTTTTGATGTTCCCTTTGAATTCCTTTCATTAAAAGTCATTAGTATGACTGTAAACTGTTGTATGATATGTTTGTGAATGTGACCGTTTGCATGTACATTAAGGAAATGAGAGTGTAAGCCTTTTAATGACTTCCCCAAACAATAGTCTTTTTAACATTTTTCTTTCATTTCTTTAAAGCAATAATTCCAGCAACCTTGGTTCAGACAGGCCATTTATACTCCGTGAATTGTGTGAGACTACTGTTCATTTTACCTTAGACACAAAGTTGTTGTGACTATTTGGACATTTGGTAACTCATCATACTGTATCCCGTTGCTTTCCCTGTCTGAAAATAAAGATAACATTTTAAGTTTCTAAGCCTTTTCTTCTCCACCGACTTATTGTTCAAGTTATTTTCCAGTCCGAAAGTGACACTAGTTGGTTCAAGCTAAGAGATTGAGAGCTCAAGATAAGAGATGATAATAACATTACAAACGGTGTGGAAGTTCAAAAAAAGTTGCCGACATAATGCAGTTTCTCCCCTGCTGCTTTTTGTCCATTATGCATGCAAACAACACATTCCATACACATAAAGTCATGAATGTAAATCAGAAACACTTAAGAATGCAAATGATGCTACAAGTACATACATCAAAGCTACATGCTTTTGTGTTTTACCTGGGGTGAAAGGCACAGGGGCCATGCTTGTCTCATTCGGCTTTCATCTGGTCAGACAGACCGATGATGAAATTAAAAACCCTTGTGGCCAAAAAAAAGGTTCTCAAAAAGCTTTGAAATGCTAAAGTGTCTTTCATAATCAGTTAATTGATCAGAGTGAACCTCTCCACTTGTTTGTTTTGCATCGCTGTTTGTCCTGTGACAAAGAAGAAATGTCAGGGATTCGTTTGAAGGCACCGTTCACTGCCCGCCGGTAATGGCCATCCAGTGGCTGATGTTTGCAAAACTGATGATTGCTTTTAACCATTTCCAACGCCTCTGCTCTGTCTCTGCCACAAGGTGTAAACTCCTTTTTATTAGAAAGCATCTCTGGTTCTGGCTATTAAAAGAAATGCAGCTTTCTTCATCATATCTACCATGTATTAAAAGGCTTTTGAGAAGCAACACTACCCACCATTGTTTTTTTTCTTATTTTCCTTATTTTCTTCATTTTATATTGTACTAACAGTAATTTATAATGTGATAATTGGTAGTCTCAGGCAGAGACTTACCACACTGCCGTACACAACATGCTATTACATGAGAATGATCATGATAATTATCATTTTGGCACCAAGACAACCATAAAGACACTTTGACATGTCGAACTGTGGTGTGACTGCAATTTTAGACACTTTTTCTAATCATTCAACCCCTCAATATTTTTCAGATACAACATTGTCTCTCCTGAAATGTTGCCTTAGTTCATTAATGAGCTGTTCGAATGTCAAGCAGAGAGCAGAGCAGTCATATTATTAAGACACTGATTAAGTGGCCTTTAGACACGCACCCTTTATTTTATTTTCACCACCCACTGTGCCTGAATATTTAGCAATTTAACATTTGTTTTCTTGTCATCTCCTGACATGTTGCTGCATCTTTGTCCTTTGGTTCTACACCTTTGGGACTTTCATACCCCCAAAACAAGCTGGATTAGGTAGGTAAATGGGAATGATTATAGCTGGAAGGTTAAGGAGGGCTCTTAAAAGCATCCGCCTGTGACATCCGTTAACAGTTTTCCACATGCTGGGCCTTTCAAAGTCTAATAATGCTGTGAAACCCTGAAAGCTTCTCCTACGTTTTCCAGCACAAAAGAGAAACATTAATACGGGGAATTCAGCAGCGACATCCTGTGATTAACTCCTTTCACTCGTAGCAAGTATAGAAGGATTTTTCATAATGTGTGTGGGCTCTCTAATCTTCCTCACGTTAAAGTAATCACAGAGGAGGTGTCTCAGCACCTGCACTGCCACACGTTCGCTCTCATAATGGAGGGAGCCAAATTAATCACTGCTGCTCCACTCAGAGCTCTGCACCAGGTTTTTCATAAGCTTTTTGTTTTGGTAACACTGCCTTTGTGCGATCTTTAGGCTGAACATCTGTAACCTGGGTCAAACAAGGCGGCATGATACGTTCATGAACAGCCACATCATGTTATTAAAATCATAACGGTACAATAGAGCACATTTTGCATCATTTAACTGTGCCTTGATTGGGATGTGGCAGCCCTCGAGTCACCCTGCTGCTTTCCTAATTAACTTGTCGTTTCAAATTGCATGTCGGGCACGGTTTCTCAAGTGCGTCTTAATCAAGAAATCCAAAGTTTTGTGATGATTTGATTGCTTCCGAGTTGCTTTTCTCTGGGTTGTTTTCATCAAGTGGTCCATCTTGGAAGCAACCTGTTGAATGTGGCACAGCAGGAAGCTGTTGTCCAGATTGGTTTCTATCCCTCGCGTGCACACACACACACATATTTTAAATACATGCGTGTAAGTGAGGAGTTAGGACGTAGAAAGAAAAAGTCGGAGCGATAGAGAGCAAATGCAGCCTCAAGCACAACGCGCTACCCACTAAACACTTAACATCCATTTCCTATACGCTGCCCTCAGAAGACACCTTGTTTGTGCGTTTGTTTTCGGGAAGCATTCAACACACACTTATTTTCAGCCATATAGATTATAAAACACTCAAACAACACCACCCACTGTTTAATAGCTTGCATTTGTCAGCTGGAAATTCATATTACATGGAAGCTCATCTGCTAAATCAGAGAAATGCTGCTCCGTACTTTCAGAGTCAACATTACAAACTCCTTAGAAATACTCATAAAACACGAACAAGCTCAAAACAAGCACATTATTCATGGCAAGTACTGTCATATTTTACCGTACTGTATCCTTTTTGTGTCCCAGAGTCGGGATGTATTTTACAGAAAGCAGACGCTGCTGTTTAGTAGTTGGACCGCAGCAGCAACAACAAATGCCCCCGGCTGTTACTGATCCTGTAGGTGATGTAAGAGCTACGTGTATAAAATACTCAACTGTTGCCATGGCAGAGTAAATGTTTTGGCATCAGCCTCTTTGAAGCCGAATAAGAGACTGGTCCCCACCAAGAAAACAGTGTGTGAGTGTGTGTGCACAGGAAACCAAATGGGGTATTAGCAAATGAGTACCTCTCTTGCTGTTAAGCTGCTGGTACTCCATCGCCTGACGACCGTACTTGTAATTACTGGAGATTGCCCTAATAGATTGGACTCCTCATCCAGAGGGGTGAGGGCTTCTTGTGAGGCCCCACAGCGGTGGACCAACAGCTGTGCAGCAATCTGATCTGTTATGTTGACCAGATGACAACAGGCTGCAAACCCCATTAATGATGCACCACAGCTTGTGACGCAACCCTTTAATAGACATTTCTTGTTACTCAATTGGCGTCCGTGACATATTGATTCTGTGCTAATTACTTACAGAGGTCCACAGTAACTATGATTGTGTAAATCACCTTTATGGTCGGCAGCTGTGCTGATAATAGGGTAGTGATCTTCTGAAAGAAGCAAACAAAGGGATGGATCCTTTGAAGGACTTGGGTTTGCAAGCCAAGACTCAAGACAGCGACCGCACAAAAAGTACAAGTGGAGGAGGTCAGAGAAGGGGCAGGGTATTTCAGTTTTTATTTTAGCTGAAGGGTAGTCTGGCTCTATTGGGAGAGAGAAGAGTCTTTTTTTCGTGTCTTTTCTAAATAGTTAAATCAAAAAGATCATTTTCACCTGAGCCATGGTTCATGAAGGCGCACCAGGACAACAGTTTTTTCTCTGTATCACGGATTTATTAAAACCATACACCCCACATTTTATCATTACACTTATGTAAAATTGTAAAAAAATATCAAAATCAATGCTGCAAAACCAGATATATTTTTCATTTCATGCATTCTTCTTCCTCATCAAAACCTAGAGCCAACAACATAACTCACCATGCAACTCAACCACCAGAAATTGAGGTGTTACGCCTTGAAATGCTGGGCTAAAGCAGAGATGTGGAGCGCAGCTATAGAGGTTATCAGACTTTGTGCAGCTGGAGCAACAACAGGTTTTCATTTACTTTCTTTTCACATATGCAGTAACACTCCCCAAGATCTTTAAACAGACTTTAATGTGTGACTTTAATGGCGCATACTGGTTCCAACAAGATAAAGATTTAAACAAGTTGTACCTATTTAATTCTATTATATAGGATTTAATATTGATACTGTGAGGAGGGTGTTTTTTTTTTTTTTGAGTCAAGAGGAGGGTTCAAAGCATTTATATCCCTGGGGAGGGCCTTACTTTGAGGATCAGCCCCTGTTTACCACCCCACTAATTTCCACACAGTCCCTCATGACTCTCAGCTGGCAGATGGCACCCAGTTTGAATCCCCGTCTCTGCTCCTCAGCAGGGAATACCCAAGTATTTGCCGCCTTGTAAAAAACATCCAGTATAACCACTTTTGAGCTCCTTGCCATTCTGGCATTACATTAACACCTCAGGCAAACCGGGAGGTCTGATTATCTGTGTTACAGAGGGCATCAGTCACACAAAGCAACAGGTTAAACAGCCAAATCCATTCCAGAATCACTGAATACTCACTGGATTTTCCTTTCTTTCTTTCTGGATGTGTTCTCCATCTTCAGTTTTGGGTTTTTTGGTTATGACCCAGCACTGATAGGTTGTGTAATTGGATGAAAAACATCACTCTCAGTTTTGTTAATGTTGTTTAAGGCTCTTGCTTCCAGGACCCCTGATCGTGTACCCTGGAAGCTGCACCTCCCACCTGACTGTAAGCGTCTGCTTGTTCAATTTGTTAATGAATCACTTCCTGCCCGTCTGCCAGAATCCACCAGCCGCAACGCTGCTGCTGAGGCGCCCGAAGGTCTGAAATGTTGAAAGATTCACACGGCTGCAGTCCAAGCTGCCAGAGGAGATAATTGTGTTCCATCGGGCCGAGTAATGAATTTGTCTTCATAGTGAACCGAAGAGCAAGACGTCTCCCTCGCTCACATACAGTACAAGTGTCATGCAGATGAGACAGAACAGTTTTTACGATGCCAGGAAAGGGAATAGCAACACTGAGAGCAGTTGTGGACGTTTTACAACGATTCCCTCTCTGTTCTCGTTTCCCTCTGCTAATTTGTTTGATTGTATGAGCAACCATTAGTTAGGGTCAGAAGATGAGAGCGTTTAATTATCTGCTTGTCGCTCTGCAACCGGCCTACAGCGGGTCTCTCTCTGGGTGTGTGAGTGCGCATGTTTGATATCAAACAAATAAAACACAGAAGCCTTTTGCATGCAAGCTGTCAGAGAAAACAACAGATAAGACTTCAAACTGTGGATGTAGGGACAAAAATCACAATGTGTTTTCAAACATGACAGAAGTGATGTAGACCCGACTTCTATGTTGAATAAAACACTTTGGTGTTCAATATGCAGTCTAGTAAAGTCAGGAATCGGCTCATGGTGTTCAACTAAATTATTCATTTTGTTGCCTTTTTCATTTGTCTTTTACAGAGTGAAAACATATAGGCAGGTCCATGTATATTTCATAGGGAACATACAGTACGCTCTGCTCTGTAGCACAGAGGAAATCTTCAGCTTTTGAGAATTTTAAATGGAATATCTCTCCTCCCAATCAATCGAATGGGATCTCTCAGCGTCCACAAGAGGGTGACAGAAAAATGAGGGTGAGTGGTGCCTTCTAATCTAGGTTCCTATTTTTTGAGACTGTATCAGTCTCTCAGCAGAGGATGATTTCATCCCTTTAATGAGTGCGAGAAATGAAACTAAAGAGCGGCTGAACATATAAATGCATGGACTGTAATGTAGAAATAGCCAAGGATTTTGTCATTTTCAGCACATCTGGGCCTCACTAGCATGTTTCATGTAAATGTTCATTGTATCTGTAATAATGTCTCAGTAGGTGCCGCCTAATTATGATCAATTGTACTCAACTTGCACTCCAGTGTGACCTGTGCAGAAACATGAATTCATTTAAAAGGTTAGTACAGTGGTTTATTTTGATGATTTTTTTTCCACCAAGCTGAGGATACACAAAACTGAAAGTAGCAGTGTGAATTTGTGTCAGTCAGGTCTTTGGGCCTGTGTCACTTTTAAACAGTTGAAAGGATAAACCTGGGGATAATTTATATTTGTCTTACTGTCAACAATGATGAGCTGATCATCATAATAACTTGTCTTGTCTGTGTAGCTAGATGTTGAAATGACATCTTTATAAGCTCCAAAAACTATTAAAAACAGTGTGTCACATGTTCCTTCATTATCAACATGAGCACTGTTACTGATTTTGAGTCGATCGATCATACATATCATATTCAGTCACTAGAGCACCAAATCCACCACTGAAAACAGTTCCCAAAGAAATTTGTACAGTGTGTTTAAAAATTACAGTGCAGCGCCCAGCAGTTTTCAGAAAACATCAAGATTTCTTTTTTTAAATAAATGCATGCTCATGATCTGTTTTTAAGATTTACATCTTCAGAGGGAACCAATGGTCATGGTGCTGAGAGCTACAGAAAGGCTGTGGGAGTCAGAAAATAATGAGAGTAATGCTTTTTCAAAGGAGTTGTTGACAATAACAAATATATGTAATATCACCAACCTTATTCTTTAAGTGATGCATTGTAAAATGAACTAACTCTCCAGGGCACCTGGTGGCCAGAAACCTCAGTATCATCCCTGACTTATTTCATATTGTGCTTTAATTTATTCACTCACATATACACACACACTTTATATGTGTCATATTTGTCCCTGTGGCCAGTGGCCTCTGACCACCAGGGTCCTCCAGGTCAAAGGCCCCTGGGCCCTGTCAATATTGCAAATTACATGAGGCATCACTGGCATTTACAAAGAGTATAAATATTAATAATATTTGTAATAACAACCACAGAAAACAAACTAATAGATTAAAAGTGATTATTTACAATGATATTTCAAAATAAAAGCACTTACAAGATAGAATATATTCTAATCGATATATACTGATGTTTTCAAAACACTAAAGCGGTTGTTACACCTATACAATAAGATACTTTATATATTATACCTGCTGAAACACAAAATGTGAAAACATTTCAAGCACTTTTCTCTAAAAACAAAAGAGTGAAACATAATGACAATCATAATAAGGCATTACGGTACATATTTTCATTCAGCTGAACATATTGTCAACTACACTGCGGAAAACATTTACATATGCTCTTCTTAGAGTGTAAAAAAAAATTGGAGATTTAGAATGCTTCATTTATAGCACTGTGTAAATACATAGTGATATAACTATATTTGATGTTACTGATTAGCTACAAGTGAAGCTTGATGTTACAACAGCTTGACAGCACATTGAAACAAAAATAAATCACATTTTCACTTAATATACTGTTACATAATATTATTATATATATTAGGTATATACACTGGGTATATAGATGTCAAACAAAACTTCATTGCTGCATTGATGAGAGGCATTGGTTTGGCTGTTATGTCAAAATGTACAAAAGTAAAGTCTTCTCGCTGCCCTAATCTCCACTTCCAGTGATCATCAATGGAAACTTGTCCATAAGCGGTAATATGTATAGGAAGCTTCTTGTTGCTTGTTAATGCATTTAATCCAATCCAGACTTGCCTCTGTGGCATTTTGAGTTCATTCATTAGCAACTATGAGTTGAAACAGCAGTGCCACTTTCCCCTTCAGCTCCTCGGTTTACTGTCAGCCTAATGTTTTGGTTGTGCAGAAAAAAAACAGAGCAACCGAACAGCTAGAGGAGTGGAAACAATGAGCCAGCTGATCGCTGATGCTCACACAGAATACATGCTGGAAAGGCCCGTCATCTCTGATTAATCGCAAAGGCATCTTTCACAGGCATCTTTCACGGCGTATTGGACAGGTGGTGCTGTAGTCATAAAGAATTTCATCTCCTTTAGTATTGTTCTTCATTATGTTTGTGGCTTGTGTCTGTAATTATTTCTCCTCTTACCACAAGAACGAGCGTGACATTGGATACGTCCTTTAATTTAAATATTACAGAGACATGAATGGAAATGTCAGCTAAACATTCACATATTTGGATTCTCATTACCTTCCCAGATGAGACTGAGCGACAATACTATTACCAGTGTGGATATACAGTGCATTCTGATAATACTGGGACAGAGACACATTTGTCATTGCTTTGGCTTTCATTGTGTTGGCACCAGCACATTAAACGTGAAATTAAATTTTGAAGTTAAAGTCCTGTCTTGAAGTAAATTCAGGATTAATGCCATTACAGAATATATTTTATATTAATAATAGATCTAATGATAATGTGGAGTGTGAAAGGAGTCCCTCACAGTGATAAACCCACGGGGAATTATCATCTTACACTTCCCCTTTCGCTCTAAGTCGCATTGTTGCATCTGTCAGCTTAGTATTTTTTTTTAGGCCAACAAAAATTACTTTCATTTTTGCACAAATTTTGGTTCACTCTCCCTTTTCTCATACTGTTTTCTGCAAAAAAACACACTAAACCAACTGTTGACTACCTTCCCAGATATTTATAGAGCCAGATATTTTCCTCAGGGTTTGGTGGAGACCAGAAACAGAGCTAAAGGAGAATACTGGACTTACATTCATCAGGTGGCCAGAAACATGACTCTAATTAAATTCTAATGTTGTTTTGTAGCTGCCACCAAAAAGGTTTGTGATTATATGGCAGTGTTGTGTTTAAAGCTATTTCCTCTAAATGGCCAAAAAAGTCAGTTGTCTTGGATTTAATTTGAAGGCGACACATCAACAGTGTAGAAACTGTAGCCGTTCGTAATTGGTCTCTCAGTTTTAGGGAACAGAAATTCCTTTTACAGTCTAATATGAATCCAAATAAAGTCACAATATGTAATACCAAGCTGAACTTATTGACTGGAGGTCTGTGACTCGCAGACAGCAGCAGACAGCAGAATCTTCTCTGCTGATGCTCTGTCAGGGCTGAGTCTGTGGCCATCATCACTTCTTTGTACTACAGGGGATTTTCTGAGACAATCTGGTCTTCATCAAGTGAAACACATGAGCTGTTGGATTGAGGTCAGGTGACTGACTCAGCCAATCATACATAGGCTACTGTTTGGCTATAAAAAGACTCCTTGGTGGCCTCGTCTGCGTGTTTAGGATCAATGTCCTGCATGATAATCTGATCATTGTGGGGGTGAGTTGAGTCCTATATTGTTCACCTAATATGAATATGAAGATCTGGAATCTCCCTTAAAGCTTAGAACTGGCACTTTAACCTCCTTTTTTATTATTGTGCTGAAGAAGAGCCAAAATGAAAAAAATGAAAAAACACATCACTATCCTGATGCTTGTGTTTTATACACACTCCAGTGTATGTACATACTTATCTATACCATTCTGCACAGGCACACACAGGCATGTTTGTGATCATCCTGAAAGACAATCCTGAAAGAACCTCTTGGGACTTGGACACAATCGATTATTGACAATAATGGTGCATTAAAAGCCTCCATCTGCAGATTCAGACTCCTGTGGTGGAGTATTGAGTGACCTCACTCTGGAGGTCATCCTGAACGGTCCTCTCCCCCCACTGACCCATGCCTAGTCAGGCCGGCGGTCTTTCCGTCCTCGCAGGAGCGCAAACAGACACAGGCTCCCGTGTGCTGGTGCGTGCTCTGGAGAAGCTGTTGTTCTTCAGGCGGGAGCGGTAGGGCAGGCAGAAATCCCTGAAGCACCTTTTGAAGTTCTCATCCAAGAAGGCATACAGCACAGGGTTGAGACTGCTGTTGGTGTAGCCCAGCGCAATGCACAGATGCCAGCAGGCCATCACCAGGAGGTTCTTGTGGTCAATATCCACCATGGTCTTGACGATGATGAAGATGTGGATGGGAGTCCAGCAGACGATGAAGGCTGCCACCACCACCAGGACCATGCGGGTGATCCGTCGCAGGTTCCTATCCTTCTCTTTGGAGCCGGAGAGCAGACGGACGCTCTTGAGCCGCAGGATCATCAGGCCGTAGCAGATGGTGATGACCAGGACGGGTACCACAAAGGCAAAGATGAACACGCAGATTTTCATCACTGTGTCCCAGTACCACTCAGGTTTGGGGAATTGGAGTGTGCAGGCATTTCCTGAGGAGTTAAAACAATTGGAGGTTTAACAGATAATAGGGCTGCGTAGAGAGGCTAATTTAAGTTAATAACCCAGCTCGAATGTTTTTCCTTTTAAAGCGTGATTACTCCCTGAAATCCACACTTGCCTCTAAAAGTACAACAGCTTGTACTGATAAGTGAGGTTTTCACAAAATGATGGTGATTTTCAGCATTTTTCTCTTCAACAGCATAAAACCCTCACCTTTATCTGTCACCTTGGTAACAGCCATAATCATCACAGGGACTCCGACAGCAGAGGAGAGGATCCAGATGCAGACGTTGATGAGCTTGGCTTTGGCAGGCGTGCGGAAATCCAGGGCCCTCACCGGATGACAAACAGCAATATAGCGGTCCACACTCATCATAGTGAGCGTGAAGATGCTGGTGAACATGTTGTAGTAGTCAATGGCGATGACCACTTTACACAGCAGCTCCCCAAAGGGCCACGTTCTCATCAGGTACTTGGCACTCTGGAAGGGGAGAGTGCTGGTGGCAAGAGCGTCGGCAAGAGCCAGGTTGAAGATGTAGATGTTGGTGGCCGTCTTCATTTTGGTGTACCTGGTTGGTTGAAAGAAAACACCAGACACTTTTAATTGGATCTGACTCAGTGCTGACGGGAAATTACATTTGTTGCAAGGCCTGCCTACTGCTGTGTCACAAAGATGATGCAGAGTGCGGCTGACTCACTTTTTCCATTTAAACATTTCAAGGTTAGAAACCAATGCATTGTTTCATTCAGTCCATTTCTTCTCTGAAATCAATGATGTGCTATTTCTTCATGAAAAAACATGGAACTAATCACAGAGGGTTTTACACTAAACAAAAATATTAACAACACTTCTGTTTTCTTGCTCCCATTTTTCACAAGTTGAAGATGTTTTCTGTGTCCACAAAGGCTTATTTCTCTCAGAGTTTTGTCCACAAATTTGCTCAAATTCCATATAATCCATCCACTCTACAGGTGTAGCAGTGCCAGACACCATTCACCCACTCAAGTCAGTCAGTTACCTGGTGCCAGTCAAGGTCCTGGTGAAGACGACAAGCATGCAGATAAGCTCCACTGAGAGACAGTTTCTGACAGTTTGTGCATAAATTCTTCGGCTGTGGAACCAACTGTTTCCTCGAATGTCCGGGTGATTGGTTTCAGACAGTCTTGCAGGTGGAGGTCCTTGGCCGGCGTAACACATGGTCTGAGATTGTGAGGCCAGTGGCGTGTACTGCCGGATTCTTGGAAACGGCATTGAGACAGGCTTATGGTGGCAAAATGAACCTTCAGTCCACAAACAACATCTCTTGTGGACATTCCTGCTGTCAGCATGCATGCGGCATGCTCCCTCAAAACTTGGGACATCTATGGCATTGTGCTGTGAAATACTGCATATTGTGCTGTGCCCTTTTATTGTGGCACATCTGTCTAATAATCAACATCTTGTTATCCCATGTCTGTCAGGTGGATGGATTATCTTGGCAAAAAAAGTGCTCACTGACACAGACCTAAACAAATTTGTGAACAAAACTGGAAAGAAATGAGCCTTTTGTGTCGATAGAAAAAGTCTCCCTTTTTTAGATTTTTGTTCAGTGTAGATGCATCATGTTTTAATGGCACGACACTAAATGCAAACTGTTAAGTTACCATAAGCCTCCATTAAACTGTACTTCTGTTTAATGGGTGGCTGAAAAGTCCCCCAAAGCTCCTCCTCGATTTCAGTTTCAGCGACTGGTTTGTTTTTGTTTTCTTCTTTCACCAGTGACCAGTCTTGCCAGGCGTCTGGCTGTTTAAAGATGGATTTTTTTCCCACATGGGTCCACAATATGACAGCAGAAGTGTATTTAACTTGCAGGCTTTAAAGGGATGAGGGAAGTCAAAGGGATGTCTTAGCTTTTTTATCTTTACCCCCCCACCTCAAGAGCGTTATTACTTTACACACCATGCATCAGTCTCACTTTGAATGTAACTGCTTTGCTTTGGAGGAGAGTGGGCGAAATATCTTTTATATTCACTTCGTTTGTTCTGAACAAACCAAAGTACAGAAGCCCACATGTCACAATTAAGAAGCATTGATTGATTGACACTGGGGGGGGGGGTCCACCCATCACCACCACTGCTTTTCCTCATTTGAGCCGCATTAGTTCAGCAACAGATAAATATGATAGGAATCCTGTGAATCTTAAAACACAAGCGGTTCAATGCCACCTGCAAATGATTTTTGATGATCAGTCCTGACAGGAATAATTGGTGCAGTGAAGTCATTTTAACGCTAAGCTGTGGATCTCATCGCCCTCCCTCCTCTCCTGCGTGTAGGAGGTGTGTGTGTCATGTGTGTGTGTGTGGATCTGTGTGTGTGTGTGAGTGAGTGAGTGGGTGTGTTGGTTAGCGACCCGCAGATGAACTGAAACTGTGTGAGAATTACGAAGGAGCATCAGAAAATGAAAGTATTACTACGGAGGTGATTTTTTTACACATATTCCACTTTTTAAATTAACTATAATAGACGCAGAATATAAAATATTCTCAAATGTGATAATAATAATAGTCCCATATGACATAAAAAGATAAAATGATAATTTCCACACATATTCATGCTATTAAATGTGTGTGTGTGGCAGCAAAATATATCAACTTTGACACAAATGACCCCTTTTTTCCTCCCCTCTTCCTTTTCAACATTGTTTTTGCTTTTCATAAAAATGACTTTGTGGTTCTTTGTCGGTCTTGTACTTCTTACCTGACCACCCCGTACATCACGAGCACGTTCCCCAGCAGCCCCACCACGCAGATGAGAGAGTACAGAGCCGTGATGCAGACGGCGATGATGAGGCTGGCGGTGTCTCTGCTCGCAGCCCTGTCGGTCCCGTTGCTGCTGCCGGAGGAGGTGGAGACGCGCAGCAGCTCTCCGGGAAACGTGGACGCGTTGAAAGGAATCACGGAGAAGCGCTCGCCGAGATCTCCGAGCGCGTCCGGAGGGAAAGTGAGGGGCTCCATGATCGGCGAGGTGAGGACGGACCGTGGCGCGCACGGAGAGGTCGGAGATCTCCAAAGACCGGCACGCAGGAGCGCACGAAAACTGGACGGCAGATTAGTGATGAGGCGCCCAGAGGAGGCTTGCTTTCCCTCTCTTACTCTCTCTCTCTCTCTTACTCTCTCTCTTCCTCACACACTCTCTCTCTCTTTGTGTTTGCGTGGTGCGTCCCTGCGCGCTCCCCTCGGCAAAGCGCACTGGTGCACAAGGCAAGATGAGCGAGAAAATAACGTCTTCCTTCCCACCCCCCACCGAAGTGACACCATTTGTCAAAGTGCTTTAATTAGCTCCAGCATATGAAAATGCCCAATCAGATCCTTTTTTTTATAATTATTTATGTATTTGTTATCCAAAATAATGGCCTCCTGTCCCACATCAACTTCAGTCAAACCCGACCTGAGCATCTCTCACTCTTGTAGCTTCACGGCTCAAATTACAGTAGACATGTCTTTACTGATTCCTCTTATTGCTGCCCCCTTTTCCCTACTTCTTCTCCCTCTCCTGCTGGGGGGACCTGCTGTCTTCACCGTGAAATGACCTTACTAAACCACAGGAGTGATGCAATTACCTGCCAGAAACAAAGGCTGATGAAATAGATGGGTTTTGATAGCCTTTAGCGGCAGTCAAGTGTGTGGATTTTCAAGTGAATCCCTACAAATGGTCATGTTAGCTTCTCAAGTTCCCCACCTGGGTAATTGTGTTAGTGTCAATTACTGATATCTGTACGACCAAACACACTGATGCAGGCGTACAAACATGCAGGCACACTCATTTCAGAGTGCTATTTCTGCTCTCTGGTCAATATTTAATCAATCAGCCTTGTTTTTCTTATCTCTGATCTTTCTCACTGCATCTGGATTTTCTCCTCCCTGGATAAAAGAGTTTCACTGTTGCCATGTTGGTTTGTAAGATGCACATATGCTTTTCATTGGGATTTAGATTTGTTGAAATATTTACTGCTTGACCTGTCCAGCTGCCATCATGTCACCCCCTAATTGCACAGTAGTTTGACTTTTGATACAAAGCAGGTGGGTCAGTTTCCTTTAAAGCACTCACTTATCTGAGGCTTGATCTTGTCTGTCCCCACCTTTATTGTGAGTATCAGAAATCATTAGGGTTATGCAGCTGCATGTGGTGGCCTGTGTTCGCTGAAATCGGCACGTATGTGTGCAAGCATGCAGTCCGTTGGAGCTCATTTCTCAGAGGAAGTGGTTTGTTTGAAGACACAGACACAGTCAAATTCTCCCATGGCTCCATCTGCATTATTCAAAACTGCAGCAGCCTTTATGCACTCTGCAGCGTGACCTTTCCAAAATCCGCCTTTAAGCAACCATAATCAGCGCGGCACAAAGCGAGGACAGTCAGAAGAACAGGGCCAGCGTGCTGAACAAAAGCTCCGAAGCCTCCCTCTATATTGTTCCTTCTAAAGATAGATCACGCGTGTCTTCCTGAGATGAAGAGCAGTAATTAAAATCATGTGGGTCATTTTGGGAGTTCAGTTAGCTCATTTCTCTTTTATTAATGGGGGATGTTTGTTTAAAGCTTCTGATTAGATTTCATCATAACATTTTAATTCATCCAGTCAGTCTCTAGGTTATGATCAAATTCCTGACAACAAATATATATTCCCATCAGTCAGCTGTACGTTTATTGCTAATCAAAACACTGAACATGGTAAAAAAATTATACCCCAATTTGCACTGTCATTAGGGTGGGTTTCCATCCACCCATTTTTATGCACATTTCAATTTGTGTATTAAAAAAACTGAGTGAAAATGTAAGAAATTCAAATAAATCTCAAAAATATTTTTGCACTTGGCTTTGGTAGAAAAGTTGGTTTATCAATAAAAGTAAAATGCAACAAAGTTCAATGGAAACAGATTAATTAAGCAAATAAATAATGATGTATATGAAACATGCATCATTATTTAAAATGTGACCTAAACATCCACTGAAAATACTTAAAGCAGTAACTTTTAATGCATTAAACACACACACACACACACACACATATATATACATAATTTAACTGGAAGAAAGGTACTTCAGCTTCAGTTTTTCTCCAGATGAAATCAGAGAAAGACAGAGCTGCAGTCTGAGAGGTGTTTACAAGAGAATCAGGATCTGATCTCTGGTGAAATTTAAGGGTGAAGCAGTGAGTGTAAGATGAGGGGAGGCAGGCAGTGGGGGCGGAGAGGTCGCAGGGGTTATTAACCAGGTACCTCCCTTCACATATGTTTCACTGAATTCAGTCCACGACACCTCCAGAAGGCTCTGGTCTTGACAGTTATCTAGCCTACACACCGAAGCCCTGATATCGACAGTCGGTCTCAGAAACAGCAGTCCAAGAGGGACAGCGGGCCTGGCTGGTAGAAAAGACTTACACAGCGGTTCAGGAAGTGAATTCACCAAGTTTAATTTCAGTTACTGCTGGGTGGGAGAACAGAGTATTATGATACCTGCTGCGGGAGCTGTGCTGATAAGACAGGGTTAGATTAAAGGGCCATCCACCCCCCTCATGAAGAGGGCTAAAAACAATATCATATGAGTGCAGGGTAGGTGCTCTCTATAATGGCGACGCACTGAGTGTATATGATGTGCCATTTCTTCCTGTGTGCACAATTTCTAGATGGGAACACGTGGGCCTGGACGTACAGTAGCCGACATCATCAGAAAAGCCGCTGTTTCTGTTGTGTGTTTATGCTTCCGCCTCTCCTCTCGGGGAGAATCACTCATGATTAGTCTGCACAGACAGCATGATTACTCGCATCACTCATCAGTCCGATGCAAACCTTGGGAAGCATTACGCTGCCTCCCCGAACACATCACATGGGAAGGAAGGATGGGTGGCAGGGAATACAGAGTGCATGCGATTTAAAGTGGGCTTGACTGTGGGGTATCAACATAAGGATGGCATGGCGATGGTGTTTAATTTCTTAATGATCACGCAGGACAAGTAGACTCCCATCAGCTGCTGGTGATTGATTAACTCTTCTTTTAAATACACCAACACATCAGCTTGTATCAACTGCTTTGTCATACTTGTTGCTCTTGCAGTCATTTCGTGTTTTATATGTTGCTGCTGTTACATGCGGGTGTGTTTTGTATTTACAATCAGGTTGCGATATATCATGCACAACAGCAGTTCTCATATGAGCTGGTATACTTCATAACTTCTGAAAGGTCATGGAATAAAAAAGGAATTTGTGCCGTAGTATAGCTTGACATTTTATTTCTCCAGGTATCCAGATATCTCTCCGCGCATACAGCATTAGGTGGGAGAGGAACTACAGCAAAACAAACATGCTGAGATGACTTTAATTCACCCGTTTGTTTCTGCAGCTGTCAGAGCTGAAGCACAGTGGAGGACTGGGCTTCTGCTGACTGTCGCATTGCATCGCTATCTAATAATCACAAACCTAACTGCATATAGTGCATCAGTCCAACGCCTACGACCTTAAGGCGTTAACTTATGTTGTCCTCTGACTCCTGGATAAGAAAGGACTGCTATTATCTTCTGTGAGTAGTCAGAAATACAGTACAGTACAGTATTTTTCATGGTCATCGCACATTCAAGATGTTTTGCTGCAATGACAGGTTGTGGATCGATTTCACTGTAACTAATGCTTTTCTGCGGGACAATTTACACACGCTGAAAGACAGCGGGAGAAGAAGTCAGAAGGCATTACTTTGATGCCAAGAAACCGTAAAATCAAATCTGACCATCTGACACCGCTATTTAAGGTTTTACAGTCGGGTTTCTGTGCCGTAATCCTCAGGAGACAGAACATCCATACTATTTTCAGGCCACATTCATGAGAGAACAAATGTCTTTGCGTGATCAATATTTCCTGTAGGAGTGCTTTTGACTGAATGAGCAGCAAAATAAACCAGAGTAAAAGAGAAAAGAGAAAAGAGTCTGTCATTATAGGGAGAAAAAGCAGCAAGCTCCCTTTCCTTCACTGCACTGGGAGATTTTTGCAGCCAGCAACCTGATTAATTTTGGACTGTGCTGAAGTCAAAAAATGTTTTTAGACCTAATAGGGAGTGTTTTTGTGGCAAATAAAAAGTAAGGCAGCGTCGACAGAGCACAGCCATTAACTGTTGTGGTAACCGAGGCGCATGGAGATAGATAAAGAACTCAAGCTCTGAAATGTTGTTATAGCTTTTTTTGTTATATCTGTCAGCAAAAAAAAACATTATTTACTTCATAAAATGTGGTGGTGGTGCAGCATGTACGTTTATGTGTTATTAATTTGTGGAAAAGTCATAGATACCCTGCTGTGGTATTATGCAGTTATGGTGCAGAGCAGAATGAGCCATGCTGAGGAGTGCAAAATGTGTCTCGAAAATGTATTTTACCCTTTTATAGCAGAGATACACATGTCAAAAAAGGTCATTTTATAGCATTTTCAAACTCAAGAAATATGTATATGTGTATATGGATGACTGCAGCATTTTTATATCATCTGAGTTTTTTTTTAATTATGGGTGTTGATAATAAATATATTGTTTTATGATGGCTGTAATGAGGAGCTGGTTACAGCTAGACCAATTTTAAGATTAAGGGACTGTATGGAAATTATTATCTTTGGGCCGGGGATCAGAAAAGTGTGAGGATTATATATTTTATATTTTTTGTTTACAGCGAGGGTAGTTAGTCTATATTTGTCGGGAGGTAAGAGAAGGATGCTTTTTCTCATTCCTAAATTGGATTAGTTTTTTTTTTCATGCATTCCAGTTACTAAAATGTTATGGCACTTCAGTCCATCTGCAGGATGAGAGTTAATCTTCTGCAATTCTGTCTCCTAAAAATTCTGTTTATACAGGGCTAAATTTTCGCTGTTGCCTATCTGTCAAACATAATCACCATCATCATTTGCTGTGATTTAATTGCAATAAATTAATATTCATACATAATAATTCATAATCATACATATTTCTGTTACATTTTGTCCTTTCACACTTTTTTCCACTGCATAACAGTTCTTGAGGTTCTAATTAGAGAGTGGAAATTTTGGATAGAGGGTGTAAAATGTTAAAAGGGCAACCACAAAAATTAGATACTTAGGCTTTTATGAGCTTGTGAACTACTGAGTTATTAGCACAACAATCACTTAGAGCAAATTTGAATATCGTTATTTGTGTAACACTTCAGGGTCCACAGCCTCAGAAAGGTTGAGGCTGCACCTCACACTTTGAGATCTTCTTCTTTACAACTGCACACAGACTGCGCACTACAGAGCTTGAGCCAGACTGATGCACTGACACTTCAATGTAAACACTGCATGGAATGAAACAGAAATAATGTCTTAGGAATACAGAATTCATTTGGAGTTAGTTGAATGGTTTATAAGAATTTAATTAGTCACACCAATAGTTTATCACGCGCCTCTGATTGCAAAGCTACTGATGCTTGTCAAATCCATTTATTTATTTTCTTAACACCATTAGCAAATAATTCCCAATGTAAAGTGTGAAGACGTCGCCGTGATTGCAGTGCTAATAACTTTAAACATGAGACCTCCTCGGGATAGCTGTGATTGACAGATATTTACACTCTGCAGCAACATGACAGTTTAAAGAAAATCCCACAGCACCCTTCTCAACACGTTATTGTCATCCATTTTTGTTTTTTTTTCTTTCACAGCGGTATTTGGCAATAACAGGAAGAGGCTCAGCAGTTTCAGCTGACAATTAGCTTTGCAACAGTGGTTTGTGTGGGTCCAGGACTTGATTAGTTGTCTGATTTTCTGTTTGTCGGAGATGAGCAGCACAGTTCAGGTATGACAAGACAGAGACAGCACTGAAAATGTTTGTAACTGTAACACACATTGTCATTAAATAATATGGAATATTTGTGGAATGTAATAATGCAAATAATAAACTTTATTTATACTGAGCCTTTCAAAACCACAGTAACAAGGGGCTTCACAGTATACAATGCCATGCAATACTAGAGCGCCTTTAGAATAAGACTGTGTCGAGATATTGTTTCTTATTCATTGTTTATGTTCAAAGGGCAATGATGATGTCTTACAAAGTTGACTGACTGAAATCAACAAAGCAAAGCAAAGAAGCAGCAGACACAGTTTACAGCCTTCAGATTGATGTCTACTTTTTTTTTTTTTTAAGGTTCTTCTTCAAAGTCTGAGGCAGCGCTCCTTTTGAAAGAGCAGCATTAGTCATCGCTGTCATCCACTGGGGGTTATGTGCGATGGCAGAGCTTCTGTCCTTGACCCATACAAAGCCATTTCGTGTCTTGTCATACTGTATGCTGTCTGTGCCAGTAATGAATTACAGCAATGTTGTGAAAAGAGCCGAGTGGTGATGCAGCAAGCCAATATCCATATTTAGTCTGCTCATTATATTCATTTAAATTATGCTCGGGGGAAAAAAAGGAGGGAAAAAAAGAGAGTATGAGCAAACACACAGTATGGGATGAAAAATTATGCTTGCGACTTTTTACGCAAGATTGAAACTCTCGGTCTTTCAGGCCTGTGAGCAGAGCAGCACCAGTTTTAGCTGGCTGTCTAATTGGTGGACAGTTTTAGTATTGATGTACTGCTTTTTCCCAGCAGCTGCAGGAAATCAATCTGTCACATGTAAGATACCTAGGCTGTGCAGGTACAGAAATAAAGGTTCACATAAAAATATTCATCTAATTCTCCTGTAATGTTTTTGCTTTCCTATGAATTGATGTTTTACATTAAGGTTGTCAATGCAAACAGTGAGTTTCATCTCACTGATGCAGCAAGGATCCTTATTATTGTTTCTTCAGGGTCACTGGATAGCTGTGCAAATTCACAGTGAAGGTGCAATATGTGGGTGGGTGTCAGAAAGGTGTGAAATGAGATGGAAGAGAGTACAGGGTGCCGGAGAGGAGCAGCATCGAGTACTCTGATTCTCAAACACACACACACACATATGCATGCACACGCTCAAATAGACACAAATGTAGGAACACAGTTATTACCTAAACGGGCATTTCAAAATAATGTTGTACACATGAGAAAACAAGAGGGAGGGAAGGGCTTATGTAACACCGCAAAGAGGCACAGATCACATCTAATTATACACATGATGGTTGGAGTGGCAGATGATCATCAGTGCTCACTATGACTCGCTAAAGAGAAACCTGCTAAGAGTGAAAATGGATTTGACTTCTATCTGAAATCCACCCTGTTGCAGCCGCACCAACTTTTTAAAACCTTTTTATTCTATACAGGAACCAGTAGCTGAGGTCAAGGTCTATATGTCTGTAGTAGTATAGATCACTCTGCCTGTGTGTAGGTTACTGAGTGTCTTTACATATCAATGAGATGGCATCCAAATTATTGACTGGGCCAAAGGATTAACAGGAAGATGGGCTTAATGAGTTACAGGACGACTAAAATCTGAGAAAAAAATCAGGGACAGGGACAATAAACAGCAATGAGAGATGAGATTTGAGAGCAGATGTTGAAAAACAAGTGAGAGAAAAGAGCATTTACACCAACTGGAAAAGAGAGAATGGGAGGCGTGAGTTAGAGGACCTCGGTGATCAGTGTGACACAAAAAAAAAAAAGAAAGAAATTTGGTAAAATTTGGTTGTCAGGGAAACAGCAGACTCATCTCCATATGAATTCTCCCTCAAACAGCTGAGGAGACCACTTCTGTAATTCTGCCTTTTGTCATCCTCTTGGAGGTCCGCTGCCCTCGCTGTGACACCTGGAGGACAGTGACACATACTGTACCGAGATGTCAACATCAGCATTCAGCCACCAAGGACGCTGCTGCTGTGTGGTGAATAGGAGAGAACTGCAATTTAGCGGAAATGCACCTGAGAACTTTTTTCAACAAAACGATGGAAGGAAATAAAAAGTTGTCTGTGCCCAGGAAAACAGTCTGGTTTAAAAAAAAACACCTAATCAAGGTTACTTTTGGGTGGTGACGTCAGGCTGAGTCTTGTGCAGATTTCATGTAAAATATCAATATTGAACTGAATTACTTCTCTGTGTCTCGGTCAATCAGCCCTTTCTGTTCTCTGCACAAAATGAGTTTACAAAATAAAACATTAGGAGGGTTTTCCACATTCCCTCCAATTTTATATAATTACCTGGCCTTTGAAATTTGTCAGTACATTTTTTAGTACAATTGCATCAGCTATATTTTTAGCAAATTACCTCCTGCTGCACATGAACAGAGCATATTGTATAACTTTGTATCTGTGTAAATATGAAGTAGTATCATAGAGCTGACATTAGCAAGTGTTGCACACTGTTGGCACTGTTCTTATTAATTGCTTCTTACTGATCTATCTTGCATTAGTAGCCATTATTAACTCTTTCAGCTCCCCAGTGCAGTATGTCAAAATGAAAAAATAATGTCAGATCATTTAGCTTATGTTGTGCTGAAAACAGACAGCAAACATTGGCATTGTAAACATCCAGTCCAAATCAAAGGTACTCACAAACATATAACCATTAAAGGGGGAGTTCAACATTTATTCAACATAAGCCTGGCTCTGTCTGTCTATCAGCACCTCTAAAGCTCACTAGTAACACCACATGACTTTTGTTTAATCCGTACAATGTAAAAACAACTTTTTTTTTCGTTGTACTGTGTTTAAAGCGAGACTATGAACCCGAAGGTTTACGAGCTAAGCTAAGCAACTGCTGGTGATAGATAACCTTTTAATCTAACTCTGAGCAAGAAAGCAAATAAGCGTATTTCTGATAATGTGAATCTATTAGGTGAAGCTCTGTGTGTCTAAATATGTATCATGTAACCAAACCACTGAGTTGAAAGAAGGTATTAGTAAAGCGTTGATGTCTCGAGGGTAAATTTGTGAATAAAACATCTAATGAGCTTCAGATGACTGAATTAATAAAAGATGGTGGCCACTGTAGCATTGATAATGACAGGAAAATGGTCTTACAGGGTGTTACAGCAGCCCCTCTATGTTCACGCTGTTCCCAGGAGTGAAAAAAAAGATCGAATGAAAACCGAGCTAATAAGCTGAAGTGGAGGCAGTGACCTTACCCAGTCAGGAGGGCGCTCGGAGGTGAGGTCAAGAAAGTAGAAACGGATAGGGAGATGAGGAGGGTGGAGTTTTAAGCCCCCTGCATTACAAATAAAAAGCTGTTTCCTTCGCATTGAGGGTAAATGCCATTCGGCTTTCAGTGTTCGTGCAGAAGTCTTCAGTCCCTCGCTGATGATAGCATTTAAGTTGGTAGCTTCTGATGGCCACTGACATTTGCTTAAAGGCCATGGCGCCATTCAGCCTTAACAGTGTCTCCCTATTAAGACTGACCAGGAAATAAGTTGAAGGTCCATCACTTGGCTCAGTGCACGCAACAGACTGTGCACTGGCAACCAGCAGTACACAACTACAATGTACTCTGTACTGGGTAAAACATTCAATCAAAGTGTTACTTCAGTAAAAGTTCAAAAGTATTAGTACCAAAAAGTACTTAAAGGGACGTAAAAGAATGTCCCATTTCAGAATAATATATGTTATATTATCGGATTATGATTATTGATGCTTTCTGTTTTACCTGTTGCTAAAGGTAGGGCTAATTTTAATGACTTACCAATTAAGCACATCATAATTTATTAGTTGATGTATATTTATTTATATTAATGATCTAAATCTGCAAAATAACTGTGCTGTCAAACAAATGTAGCAGAGTAAAAAGTGCAATATTTGTCTCCCAAATGTAGTGTAGCAGATGTATAAAATAGCACAGGTTGCACAGGTTTGGTAGCAGCCCCATGCTGTGGGACTGCAAGTGGTTAAAGTGGTTAAAGTGGTTAAACTGGTTAAATTGGTTAAAGTGTTAAAGTGGTTAATGTGAATACTCTTGCTTATGTCATGTAAAGTGCATGTTACTGCCGGAGCCCTGGTCCTCTTTGTTCTCTCCAGTCTTGCAGGTTCCTCACTGATTCCAGTTTGTGGTACCATCTGTCTGAGGTTTACCGGCCTGGTGGGGACATGATCTGTGTCTGTGTTGTGGAGAGAAGGTTGAGTGGCCAGAGCTCCATATGAGGACATCTAGAGATGCACCTGGACACACAGACTCATTTCCATTACTTGACTCGGTTCGAGGGTCTAAGGACAGAGGTTGTCACAACTGTACAGACTTGTAAAGCCCTCTGAGGCAAATGATGTTTGTGATTTTGGGATTTAAATAAATAAATTTGAATTTGTCTTTATCTTAAGATTGCAAAACAGATACAGTATTTCACTTTAGTGGCTGAACCTCCTTTTAAGATCAGTTTGAACTGCGAAGAGGAAGTCTGGTTCAAGAGTCAACTGTCTCTCAATCAGAGAAGTATTATGAGCAAAGGGTCTTCGGGTTCCACATGGCGAGATGGGGGGATTAGATTTAATCAATGTCTGATACAGGAAGCAATTCCCAGTACTGGGACATATTGCTGGGTTAAACTCTGTAGAGAAGAGGGGGATTATATGATCAAGTTTATGCATACAAGGATTGACAGAAACTCCCGGAGCACTAACCATAAGATGATGAGATGAAACTTTGATGATGTGTAGAGAAATTGGGTTGTTGCAGCTTCAAAAATACTAATTTGATACAGAAAAGAGAAATAGAAAATTTATATTTCATTTCAACAAAGTCAACAGCACAACATATCTCTAAAAAAAATAAATAATTGCTGCACTGTCAAATAATAGTGGTAATTCTTGATGTAAAAATGTACTAGCAAATAAATTCTGTACAAGCAACATGATATAACTGGACATTTATGATGCAGTGAAGGTTGTAGAGGTTGTGCAAACGTGCATTATATACATTTTATTAGGCCTACGAAAGGCCGCCGTTGTAGCAACGCACTGAAAGAAACTGTTGAATGAAAGACTCTGAGGAAAATTTAAAAGCACATAAAAGAGCTTCTAATTGCAACCTCAGTTTCCTGTTTTCCATCAAACACTAACGTTGGAGGCAGGGCCTTCGATGGTAGAGGGCCGGCTGCAAACCAAAGCCCTCCTTACATGCTCTTTGAGCGACAGACTGTTGTTAGCCAGAAATCGCAGTGAGATTCATCAGCCAAGTAAACAGAAGCAAGGATGAACGTTGCAGCTGCCACCTTCAGTTTCCCTGCTGGTCCCTACAATGACAGAGGACAGTGAGGGACAGTGTTTTTCCAGGTGCCACTGGGCTCTGATCAACCTCCAAACGGATCACAGCTCTATTGGCTCAACACAGGTGGTACGCATCTAATCATAGTGTTGGAGTTGTAAACAAGGTTGTAAGATCGCTTGTTACTCTCGCTGAGGAATTCTCTCGAAATGGTGGCGGCATCAGCTACACACGTGTGATAATATCTTAGTGCCTGTGTCTTCAGAAAACACATCACATTTAGAGATTAGCTTCTTCTTGTCCTCAGGGGGCTGTAAAAAGCAGGAGACAAGGACTTGCCAAGGTTTCTGGGAATTGAAAAAAAAGGACATTTTCAGATTGAGGCTCTCAGCTTCTTAAGAAATCTGATATTATTATTATTATTATTATTATTATTATTATTATTATTATTAGTTATTATTATATTATTATTATTATTATTATTATTATTATGCCAGCATTACAAATTCAAGGACTGTGGCAGTTAATTTCCCCAAGAGCAAGATAAAAAGAGAGGAACACAGAGGAAAAGATCATTATATTTTTCATTTCTGCTTTCTGTTGAAGACTTGTGAACTGCTAAGACAAGTTCTAGTAGTCTGTAGTTTCATAAACTTTTATGTAAGAAAAACATCAGCTTTTCTTTGACCTAGCATCCCTTCTCCTGCTCTAGTGAAGAAGCAGCTTTGGATGCTGCTGGCACAAGGCTCACTGAATAATTTCCAGTAGAATAGAGGAGATGAGCAACATTTCCATGAGAATGGCTTGAGCCTCATTACACATTATAATGGCGCTGATAAGGACTATCTGAAACAGACATGACATTTTGGCTATCATTAAGGTACATTTGCATACACATATAAAAGATTGTTTTTATTGTTGGTTGGGTTTAAGTTTCATATCGAGCAGTTTCACCTGCTGACTTTTGCTCTGACAGTCTGGCTTAAAGTTAAAATTTCAAATATTTTCATTGAAATAAATGTCTGTTAGTCACTATCTATTGCAGAATGACCTAACAATGGTGATTGAGCCTATGGCCCACAAAAGAAAGCCCTGCAGGCTACAGCAGACAAAACATGAGAGGAGAGGAGGTCCAAAAAACACACCTGCAATTAACATTTATCGCCATAGGTGCCATGAAAGACAATCAGATGAAAGTCTTTGAGATTATAACCTTAAGTTTATTTCTTATTTTGTTGGCAGAACTCTGCTCAGCGGTCTGCATGTGTACCGAGGCCGTTTTTTTTCGATAAAACCCTGACGGAGGAATAAGGAGACATCCACACACATTCTCAACTGAATCAATCCAATTTCCATGAGTTTATTTATTATATAGCCAATTCACCTGGCTTGAGTAACAAGCACTTCTGGTAGCATTTCAAATATATTTCAAAATAGAAGTATACAATGCTCATACCAGGTTCATACAACTGAGAGTAAATCATGGCAAATATGTCAACACCCCCACTTGCTCTCACATTGTTACATTCAAATTATAAAAAAAAATACAACAGGCAACTTCTTTCAAAGATTTCTTTGCATGTTACTCTCCAAACATAAATGTTTCAAAATTCCTCAACTTAGACTTTGTTGGCGGTTTTGTCATAATATCTGCCACCATTTGTTCTGTTGGGCAATACTCCAGAATTATTTTACCACCATTAACAGCAGACCTTACAAAATGATATTTTATGTCAACATGTTTACATCTCTGTCTCTGTACAGGATTTTTAGCTAAGGCTGTACCTTGATAGTCCTCATAAACCTTAGACTGCATGTAATGAAACCTGTCAATATTGTGTTTTAATCAAATATATACATTCTTGGATGGTTGCAGCTAATGCCATGTACTCAGCTTCACAAGTAGAAAGAGCTACAGTGGGTTGCTTTTTGGCTTTCCATGAAATCAAAGGACCATTTTGGTTTAAGCTAACACAATACCCAGTAGTACTATGTCTGTCAGTCACATTTTCTGCCCAGTTTGCATCACTGAATGCTCGCAATCCAAGTTGCTCATTGTTACTTTTTCTATAACATAACTGCTTCTCACTTGTGCCCTTCAGATATCTAAACACATGTTTTACCGTGGTCCACTGTTCTTCAGTTGGCCTAGAAAAGTACTGTGAAAGTTTGCTCACTACATAACTCAGGTCTGGTCTGGAACTTGTTGCTAAGTAGATTAAGCTGCCTACAGCCTCTCTATACTTCCTGACATCACTCATCACCTCTACATTTTCAGTTTTTGCTCACAAGGTGTTGCCCTTGGCTTACAATCTTGTCAAACCAATATTTTCCTCCACACATCTCTTCTGTGACATTGTTACACAGTGATCACTTTGTTTAAAATCAATACCCAGAAAGTGTTTCAGTTTACCCAAGTCTTTCATTTTGAACTTAGCTGTGAGCATCATTTAGACATCCTTCATCACATTTTCATCACTGGCTGCAATAATCAGATCATCAACCCATATCACAATGATCACTTTTTGGTTTTCTGTTTCTTTTGTGTAAACACAATGATCGGCTGGATTCTGGATAAACAGATTTTCACTCAAATAATCATGCAACATCCTGTTCCAGTTTCTACCTGATTGTTTTAAACCATACAGTGACTTTTCCAGCTTACACAACCAACATTTCACCTCTGTCAGATGCAACTTCATAACCCTCTGGTTGTTTCATGTACACTTCAAAATCTATTGGTGCATGCAGGTAAGCAGTTTTGACATCCATCTGATGTAAAATCAGGCTCTCTTGTGCTGCTTTTTGCATTAACACTCGTACACTAGTCAGGTTAGCAGTAGGAGAAAGTCTAATCATAATCTACACCTAGCTTCTGTCTGTATCCTCTGGCTACATAACGTGCCTTGAATTTGTTGGACACATCTGCATTGGTTTTTAAAGCATATACCCATTTACCCCCCACTGCTTTCTTACCCTCTGGTAGCGTGGTTAAGACAAATGTGTTGTTTTCGCTCAGTGATTCCATTTCCTCATCCATTGCATTAGACCATTCTCTTGAGTTAGGTGAGGTTACAGCTTCCCTGAAGGTAAGGGGTATATTAGACACCAACTTGTAGTAATCTATATTCATCTGCACCTGGTTGTCTTTTGCCTCAGTTATATGGTCATTTAAATAGGCTGGTTTCTTCCTCACTCTGACAGGGTAATGTGAAGTCCAATGTTTAACTTCATTCGGTTGTGCCTGGCTCTCCTCAGGCTTAACTACAGGAACCTGCTCCTGAACCTGCCTCTGAACCTGTCCTGACTGCAAGACAGGATGATTTTGTCTGTATCTGTGTATCTTCCTCTGCAACAGTTGGAATCACACACCTCACTAGTCTGTGCTTCTGCACTTTACCACTGTTGGGATAGTACACCAAGTAGGCAGGGCTATTTTTGTCATACCCATCAAAAAGTCCCTTGTCACACCTTGAGTCTTATTTCCTTCTACCCTCTCTGTGGGCATAACACAATGACCCAAACTTTTGCATCCTTGCTAGGTTTGGTCGTCTTCCTGTTAGCATGAAATACAGTGTCTGTTTTGTGCGGTTATAGCACCTGTTTCGTACCATAAATGCTGTCTGTACTGCATAGGTCCATAGCTCTTTTGGTAACTGGCTCTCTATTAGCATACACCTTGCCATGTCAAATAAAGTGTGCCAGTTTCGCTCTGGTGTACCATTTTGATAAGGTGAGTACGGGGCAGATGTCTCATGTTTGATGCCAATTCTCCTCAGTAATGACTGGTAATTTTTACCCATCAACTCCAGTCCATTGTCAGACCTGATATGCTTAACCTTCCCATAAGTGGAATTTCTCAGTGGCTTGTAATGTGTCACTCTTGTTCTTTAAAAAGTACACAACAAAAACTGCACTGGTAAAATCATCAGTGAATGATACTGCATACTTATGACCATCTATGGACTCTGGATCTATTGGCCCTGCTAAATCCATGTGAACCAGTTCTAAAGCTGCTCTGGCTCTTACGTCTGGTTCCCTGTTCCTAGTTTGAACAAACTTTCCCTCAGTGCATACCTCACAGTTTAAGACAGATTTGTCAGTTTTACCTTTGATTTTCATTCCATCAACCACACTTTGTACTTTTTGAATGTCTCCAAAATTACAGTGGCCTAAGATCTCATGCCATGTCTTGATATCATAACATGCATTTCACAATAATTGTTTACCGTGTTCAAGTAGTACAATCTATTGTACACATAGATGTTAAACTTTGTACCGTCTTTGCACTTGAGTACATTTTTACCTTCTTTAAAAATGACCGTGGCACCTCTGGTGGTTGCTGCTTGAACAGAGAAGATTTCCTGCGGATATGTGGCGTTGCACTCTGCTGTCGATCAAGATCACCTCCGCATCTCCTCTAGGCTCTGCAACTCTGCTGCATCTTGTGCCATCTGCCAACTCCACTGCAACCAACAGCAATGAGTCTTTGAATGGAACCTGTCATCGAAGCTGTTGAACTTTGAGATGTCCGTGATAACATGTGATGCAGTGTGTGCAGACCCGTCGGCTTGATACAACGTCTTTGCTGGACCTCTGTATCACAGTCGCTCACCCCAAACGTGTACTCGTTGCTGCTGGGCTGCTCTGACACTCTCCGCACGCCATCTCGCCTCTGCTGCCTTCTTCTGCAGGTTGCGTAACGGTGCGTGGAGCTTTAACAGTGGTTGCACCACTGCTTACGCTGGCACACTTTGGCTATGTGCCCTCTCACGCCGCATCTGTAGCACACCACATCCACACTTCCAGCTCCCCGCCAGTCACCTGCACTTACTGGAGCCCGCTTCACTGTCGGCTGCACCTGCGCCCTCATGACATTGTCAGCAGATGCTTCTGCTCCATGCATCTTCTCAGTGTCCTCAAGACTTCTGACCTTAATTTTAAATTCTACAAAAGGAACTGGCTCCTCACTTTGTGATATATGGATTGCAAATGGCTTTAATGCTTTAGGCAGTCCCTTCAAAACCGCTTCACTGCTTTGGTCCAAACTGAAATTCAGCAATTTTTTGATGGATTGCAGTGAATGTTTTTGTACAAATGTTCTTGGTTCCCTGAAGATGAGCCATAATGACTTTAATCACTTTCCTCCAGCACAACCAGAAGTTAACATTTTAGTTTTCTAGTGAAATCCCTTAACAAGTATTGGACAAATTATCATGAGATTTGGTACAAACCTTCATGTTGCCACCAGGATTAATTATAATAACTCTGGTAATCCCATGGCCTTTCTTTTAGTGCCATCAAAGTCACAATTGTAATTTGCCCAATACAATCATTGCAAAATTAATCACATTCCCATCAGCCTCAGCTGTGTTTATATCTAATTAGGTAATGTTAGCGGCTAAAATGCTAAACTAAAATGGTGAACACAGTAAACAGTACATCTGCTGAACATTAACATGTTGTCATATGCAACATTTTTTTTTTTTTTTTGTCATATGCAACATTTTAATGAACCCACACGTCCATAGGCATACTGTGTTTTCCAACTCATTGCATCCTGTAACATGAGTCAGATTAGATTGATTTTGAAGTTAAATGTTTGGCCTGTCTCACTGTCTCCTTGCTTTCCTGTAAGTCTGGAGAATGCTTTCGGTCGTTATGTGTTCCTTTCAGAGGGTGACTGATTGTCTCCCTGTTTCAAGTCATCAGATATCTCAGTATTAACAACTTTAAGCCTGCCACAACTACAGACAGCTTGCCTGAAGCCTCGTATCAGTTTTGATGAGGCTAGAAATGAGTTTTTCCCACATCCCACCTGCACAGTCTCAGAGAAAACAGACAGATAACAAATGTATTTTGTAGGCTGCAAAGATATCTCATTTTAATGTGGATGTTTCTGTGGTTTCAGTGTTTAATGTCATGTAAGGCAAGACTGAAGTAAAATCCAGCTACAGTGAAGTCCAGAAACAAACTTGGAGAATAGAAATGAAGTCCCGCGGCTTGTCCTCAAATGATCTCTAGCAGACCACTGTGTGCCCCCATCTGGTCCAGGTCATTTCACTCAGCTTTACGCAACCATGCATATTATATTCGGTGCTATCTGAATGCCACTCCCCTGGCTCCCTTTCCTTACAAACACGCTCCTTTCCTTACTTGCTCCCTGGCTCCCTTTCACTACAAACATCAGAGCTCCAAACATCAGAGAAGTTGCAGGCTCTCAAAGCTTGTTGCAAAATGTCAGAAGCTCTCCTGCTGGTCAGACATCTTTAATCTGCCAACTGTTAATTTCTAGTCAAGATGTCCAATTGAGCCTGCCAGAAAAGAAGTGTGAGCGATATATCAAACAAGCAGATTTTATACCAAAATCAAAAACTGAGGAGACGCTGGTCAGCTCAGAAGTCATGGCTCCTGGCTAATAACATTTAAGCTTTATATTTATTTATATTATTTTTACCTGTACAGCAGACCAGAAAGCACATGCTTTGCTTGAGGACTTTGCATGCCCTAAATGCATAAATTCTAAATCAAATAGACAGGTGTTTGCCCAGGATGAAAATATTCCTCTACAGTATGACAGCCTTTGATATCAAATGCTTTTCATCCCACCACTCATGAGCAAAAGGTATTTGCTTATTCGAGAGCGAAAGGCTAGGAGAGCGAGAGAGAGGCAGTCAGCTCCATGGGTGTCCAGACTTATAGATCATCCATTCCCTCTCTTCTTCAGTGCATTTAACTCCCAATTTAAAATGTCTGTGACGCTTTCATCTGACACAGCAGCAGTAAAGGTGAGCATTTAACATTTTGTGCCCACTCACAAGGTTATTAAAGAGACCTGCAAATATTAAGCATCAAAATTACTGAAATACTTCTACTTCACATGCTGCAATAAAATACTAAGAAATCAAGAGACTGATAAATTACCCATCAGTGTGAACAAAGATGAGATTTTTTTTCAAGATTCAAGTGATGTAATGCCATTTTTCAAACCTTTTAGATACTGGCCTGTTATCAGCCTACTATTTGAAAAGGCCATTTTTTTTTCAAAAGAAGATTAACCGACACTGCTTGCACAAAACAGTAATGGAGTTTGAAGTTTATTTTTAGGGCTTTTCAGAGCAGGAGAAAGTCGCAGAGGTTGAAAGACTGCAGCAGGTTTCTTGTGTGCAGGGATGGCACAGTTTCAAAGGATGAAGACAGTTCGGATGCTTTAGTGGTTGCAGATGTTCTAAATTGAAAAGTTTCATAGTGAGATAATGTTTCCTTGCAGCATTTTGGCATGACACCACAGCTTTTAAGACACATCACGGCAGAAAAACATCACATGGCCAAGATTATAGGGCTCAAACTCAGGGCCTTTACCTACGTAAGCACTTGCTGTCATTATCTACAAGCGGAGAGAAAAACTGAGTCATTAGCTCTTTTCACAATTTGCTACTAAGGATATTGCACACTTATTGCTTGTTATTTTCTCAATAATGTTCATCCACAGTAAGTCTTGTCTTTGACCTCCTTTTATGCAGAACTGGAAGTTTTGCAAGTTTACTTGTGTTTCGGAGAGATGAGCCACTCATCTTCACTGTCCAAGGTTGTCCAAACAGACACAAACCAGTAACCAAACATTGTTTAAGGATGCCACAGGGACCAACTGCACTATAATTTAACACAAAACATGTGTGTTTACAGAATAATAATATTCCTAGTACAGTCACAGTAGGTCTCTGCTGAAGTCTCAGTATGAAGACATTACCATCGTGTCCAGTAATGTTTGCACCACAACTTTTGGCCCTTTAAGCTGCACTGGTACCAAACCAAAATGGTAAACATTATACTTGCTTACGTATGCAGACACTTCAAGCTGCACAAGATAGTTTTTTCACCTGAAAAATCTGAAAAATGCAATGACATCACAAACTGCAGCCCGAGTGTTGCAGCTGGGGGATGCTGCAGCACAAAACAACAAAAATGCCTTTGGTTTGGGCTCACTTCAGCTCGAAACAAACACAGTCACATTTATGACCTTGACACATCTTCATTCAGACAGGAATGCAGATAAAAATGTGAATACTGTGGTCATGGAAACACTGAGATTAGCGTCTTAAGGTCTGAAGTTTATCACCACTGCATGAGATTGAACATTTAGTATATTCCCAGGCGTTCCCCATTTGTGTCTGCCAGGCCAGGCATTGCCATGTTTGCGGCCTTGTAACTGTCATCTAGCTCAAAGCACCACTAACCCAAAGTACAGCTTCACAGACCTGCAAGCACAGCTCAGTCTTGCTACACTGTCAAACATGAGCTGATTGATTTTATTTAACCTTAGTAAGTATGATAGAGATTATTTATTTTAAATGACTTCCATCAGTACATATTTGTTCTTAAAAGTGTGTAGATTTTAGAAAATATACCCAGCCAGAATTTCATACTGTTCAAAGCACATTTATGGTTGTAGGGTCGTGTTTAGAACTTTTAATCGCCTGACTGATTGTGTTATGCCTACCAGGTCTCATTTATTTCCATTTATAGAGAGGCTGCAACCACAGGAGGCTGAGAGGTTACAGACACACTGCAGGGAAACATTTCAGACAAAGAAAACTTCTTCAAGTCAACAAGGCAATAAGCTTTTAGGAATACCAACAGTATGAGCTGTGTGAGCCACAATTACAAGAGGTAAGAATATATTCAATGAATCAGTGTCCCTCCTGTGTAAGTTCAGTTTTAAGTTTTTTAAGACTGCATTATGAAGCATTTAACCTGCCATTAACTCAGGTCTGAGTGCAGTTAATGTTGAAAAATCCCAGCAATGCCTGTTTTACATCTGACAGAGATGTAATTATGCCCAAATGTTCTGACGAGTAGTTGAATAAATTCATCCTGACTGACAGTCACTTTAAGTCTTCAGGATGGAGTTATCCGATTGGACGAGGCACGCATTCAGCTGTTAGTGATGGATTGGCCCAAATGTTTTCAACTGAGAGACTGTAAATATTTATACAGAGTTCACGTCACATCAGTGCCTTTTTATTTTAGTTGACATGGCATGCTCACATGGATAGATTTATGCTATAGGACACATCAGAAAAAAAACAAACACCACCAGACACAACCAAACACTCGTCTCCTGCTGCAGTGCATGTAAATAATAGACAAATCCAACACAACATCACCACAAAGACTGAAGGGGAGCTAAAATTTCCGGAGCATCTGAACATTTAGTATATGTTGAGTGTACATTATAATAACATAGTGATGTAATAGTCATTCTGACTGAGATGCCAACACTGAAAGATGGAATTTAGTAAGGAAACAAAATCATCATCACCATCTGCATAAATGGATTTTTATTAGTCAGGAACCTATTTTAATACAGCATTCACGGATGTGCAGACTTGTTTTTCTTCTATAACTGACTGTAAATTAAAGGTTGAGGTACTTATGGGCTTTTAAATGTCATCTCTCATTGCAGTGACCCCATCAGATTGATGGCCCCCAAGCTACATCGTTCAATACTGGAATAAAAGTACACACATGTACTCTGTGTTCTGTGTTATTGGTGTTGGAAAAGCTAATAAGACTGTATAATAATAAGGCTAAAAAGGCTAATAATCATGAAAATATGCACATAAAAAAACACTTAACAATAATTTACTTTCATTAAAAGACAATTTGCAGTGACCTTATGAATTATTTTAAACTTGCATGGGAGCATTTTGCTATTATTTTAGAGCATTATTCACTTGGAGTAAAGTGTGGAGAGTGTTACTGTCTGAACAGCTTTTATTTTCTCGCATCTCGATTCACCAACTGTTTGGGTCACAGAGGTCGCACAGTAAAGCAGCTGCTGCTAAGTGAAAACATGGGGAATTATGTAGCAGAATCCATTAACTAATTGTCACCAAAAAAATGTTTGTTCATTTCACTTGCATGTGTGAGAATTTCCAAGCTTAAGTGCCTTTTCCTTTATGGTTTCATTTTTTCACATTCCTGTCTGCGTGGCTGTTAATTTGTACTTTAGGTGACATCTCCCTGCATACTTTCAGATTTCATGATGGAGGAGGGAGGGGTGATGTTTATAACACCAGTGCACCAGTGCAGAATAACACAGTCAGCGCTGATGTTTTTCTGAGCTCTGCCTGCACATCAACAGAGGACTTTTAATGGTGGAAATGATGCAGAAGAAGTAAATGAATGTGGTTTCAACTCAACAGGAAACCAGATGGTGGATACTCAGCCAGAGGGCGGACAGGAAGCTTTTCTTTTTTATCATTTCCTCTGACTTACAGTACAGGCCATGTTCCTCACATCGCCACCCAATTTTATATTTTATATAGTGAATTTACTGTGTCTGTTACAATTTCTGCAGAAAGGCAGAATTGATGGAGGTGCAATATTTCTCACAATTACATCAAATTCAGTAAAGGGTTTGTTTTGTTCAATGCTGTTAATATTGTCACGCTTAGTCTTCAGCAGCACTTCCCTCTGGCTTTACCAGCCTGTTGGACCGACACTAACAAGCAAATGTCTAATTTGAACTACATAACCTGAAGAGAGGAAAATTAAATGAAATAAATTAAATAGTGGGAAGTTATGAAATAGTTGAGTTATGAATGATAAATTGTTGCCATCTACTGTATGTTTTCAGCAGTGCAACAGAAAAACTGAAAAATGATCCAACGATGTCTTGACATTTTCATTAAAAACTTTTTTTTTTCAAATTAATATTAATCCATGCAATGAATTCTGGATCTGTTTTAATGATGTCAATTGTATCTCTAAACATGTCCATTTTGTAGACATGTCATCATAATGTAGTTTTTTTTTTTTTTATTACTTAGGTTCACATATATAAATGGATAATTATATAACTAAATTATGTTCAAATTAAATACAGATAATAATTGTAAAAAATATGCATATAAAGCATACTTAAAGCCGAATAATATATTATTTGTGCCACAAGAGTGATCAGGATGATAATGTGTTAAGTAACTGTGAGTAAGACTGATTGTCAAAAGTATTTTATTAAACCTTACTTTGAAAAGCCATCATACTGATGATTTATGCAGTTTTATTGGAATTCAATATGTACAAAGTGAACAGCTGTAATATGACATAGCATATTAACTGGATAGTCTTTACATCGTGACAGCACCATGATCTTATTGTCCAAAAGTCATCAAACAGACATTCATGCTCAGTCTTCAATTCCACATAAAGCAAACCTTGATCATTAGCACATGCTTAGAAATCTCAAAATATCAAGTAAAAATTGAAAGAACACTAATATGTGTTTAAATTACTAGCTGCAATTGTTTAACCCCCCCACTCCCCACTCCCTACATTATAGAAAATATGCAATTCAATATCTTCAGAATAAAAACATGGTTTCACCTGGAAGGCATCAGCAGAACTGAAATTTACAAAAGAAAAGTATTAAAACAGTCATTTTTATATGATCAAGTAAATAAGGTATGATTCATTGATACACAGGGACAGACGTACCTTCCAGCGGTTACCACACTCATTACACAGAACAAATGTGGTCATCGGCTCATCAGCACTGCGTGTCTGCACCTGAAACACAAACACATACAGGAGGTTTTGTAAGCTGTAAACGACAGATGACAGTGCAAAGAGGCCAGAGATTTCTTGATTAATTGAAGTGTATTGACTGCATTGAAGTAGATTTATTACCACAGTACTAATCTGGCTCCAAAATTTACATTTATTGTTTTCCTCTTGCATTGTGGGTTTGTAACATGGTATATAAAGGAGTACTCCTGATGATTCTCTATTTCAAAGCAAACAGCTATGGGAAAACTCATCTATCATAGCCTCCCTGTGAAAAAGGCCAGGCAGTTATATTATAATAATTTACTCCACACATCCCACACTGTAACCTGACAGCAAGATTTCTCTCTCCTTCTTTCATTCTCCTGGATTTCGAGAATAACAGGAAAACAAAATGCTAATTAATGCCTTTTCCATCCACTATCATTATGTGATTATTAGGAGTTGGTTCGTCAAGATAAGCAGTACGTGGCGCCAATTCTCCTGTCGGGTGCCATTAAATCATGGAAGAAAGCGCGACAAGATGGTGTAATTAAATGAGCGCCAGTCAAACCTCAAACTGTGAAAAACAACGTAGACAGCATGATGGAAATATGTTTCTTTCATCTGTTCATTTGAGGAATGTTTTAGTTAGATTTATCTCTTTTTTTGTCTCTTCTGTGGACACACTTCAATCGTGACTATACAAAGTAGGTCACATTTTCTGCTCATATGTCTGTTTACCTGGTTGTAGGTGCAGTTCTTCTTCTTGCACTTGCCGCACTGCAGCAGGTCAGTGGTGGTGCCACCAGTTTTGGCCATTTGGTGTTCCCTGATGGCCTCCTGGGTGAGAACGTTCCTCAGCTGTTTCAGCTCGTCACTGGCCATTTCCTGCAGAAGTAAGAGGAGAAAAAAAATAGGGCAGAGAGGGCGATGTGAGGTATTATAAGTGGGGAGTTCATGAAAGCTGTCGTATGCTGCTGCAGTGATCTGTACCTCAGCAGACATGGTGGCGATGCGTTTTAATTCGATGCTTCCTGCGAGTACGTTTCTGCGAAGCCCAGGGTTCTTTGGGTCCTTCAAGTTGCTGATGCGGCTGCGGACTCTATTTTTATACTTCATATCAGTGGCCTTTGTCTCTTGGTAGATATGTGCGACGGCGCAGTCAAAGAAGATCTGATCATAGTAATGTTGTCAAATGAGGTTCTGTCCATTTAGATCATCACTGAATGAACTACAGATTAGTCGAGCGACCAAAATAATGAACAAAATTGAAGGATATGATCTTCAATCTCTGCAGCCATGCTGTCACAGTTAGCTCCAAAATCTTTGTAGTCATCTGCAAAGACCAGAAAAACATTTCATGTTAATCTGCACACTACAGTGATATTGGTGCGTGTTACTTATGTAATATTTCACACTCTGTTTTGGTATGTGTTACTCTGCCTGCATATTTAGAGCACATTAGCTGCTGTAGTGTGTGTTCTCAGTGATGAGGTGTAATCTCAGCCTCACTGTCTGTGCGCAGGGCAGCCGCCAGCATTTCAATGCACTTGTCTCTGATGGAGTCTCCCGTAGCGAGGTGAGGAGACAGGTGACCCCCGGCAGAGCTGAAGCCGGGAGACATGGGGCTGGTCGGGGTGGTGGGAGATTTAGGGGTGTCGGTTTTGGCCTTTCTGCAGAAGAGGACACATAAAATTAATCACAAAGTGCAGCAATTTTGTCTGGTGTTTGGTGCTGGGCAGGTAGTGTGTGTACTGTGGGTTAATCAGAGCTTTTCACCAAAAACATCTGGCTGTTGCTGGAAACATGTCTGAACAGAGTTGTGAGACTGAACAAAATGGTAAAGGTAATTTTTCACTGGCTTTTGCATGGGTCCAATAAAACATGAAATAACCTCAAAGATGCTAAAATTCTCCGTAGAGCTGAACAGAAACTGCAGAGTCGTGTGATTACTTTTTTTTTAATATCATATTTATATGATGATATGTTTATATCATTATATCATAATTTTGATATAATTTTATAATGATATGAAATAATAGAGTATCATCAGCATAAACTCTGATATCTTGAAAACTGTAAAACTTTAATATTAAAGCTGAAATACCTCTCAACGCTGTCAGTAGAGGGCTTCCTCTGTGGGGGTCCAGGCTGAGAGGCCTTGGAGCTGTGAGACTCTCTCCTATAAAAACAAAGCCAATGTCACCAACTTCATGCTTTCCATTGAAAGAAAACCTATGAAACTCTTATCCCACAAGGCCAGCAGTTTCGTACAATTTTGGGTAATCCACACTTGTTTCCGTTTCATTACCTCTCAGCTGTTAGCTTCTTTGCTGGTGGTGAGCTGCTTTTCTTGGAGTCAGTGGATTCCCGCCTACAGTTGGTAATGAGACGATTTCAGTAAATCTGGTTTTGTTGATGATGTTTCTATGCCATTTCAAAGTGTGAGTGAGATTTACAGTAGCGCATACCAGTCCTACCTGTCAGGTTTGGAGTCAGTTGAATGACGTTTCGGAGGGTGTCCAGGCTTGGAGTCACAGGAGTCCTTCCTGCAACAGAAAAGAAATGTGTTGTTTGTTACACCATTTTTGGTGTAAGAAAAAAAAAACACCCGTTTGGGATTATGTCAGACATGAAGTGGAGTTAATTAAAATGTGTATAGTAGAATTAATTTTCCTGCTCTTGCACACCTGTGTTTTTCTGTTTTGACATCCACACTGGGCTTTTTCCGAGTTGGCGGTTTACCGTCAGATGAATCCTTCCTGACAAAGGAAACATTTTGTTTTTGATTCTCAAGCAAATCCACTCACGAACAGTGAAAGTACAAAAAGGCGAGCTCCTCACACTGAATAATGACTGTTTGAAGAAGTTAAAAGTAAAACAACCAACAACCGCCTTGTAACACACCCACAGCCTAACGAGCACTTTCACACTCATGACTCGCCAACCTTTCTCTCTTGGCTTCATCAGAGTGTTTTTTGGACACTTTGCTATCCGATGAGTCTTTCCTGAAAAAAGAAAACAGCCTTTGTACCAAAAAAATATCCTCTAGACTCTTTATTGTTTTTATTGTGAGTTACTGTGCACCAGCTTGAAGTAAAGATGTGAGTGATCAAAGATATCCTGAGTATATATGAGGAGTTTTAAACAATGGAAAAGTAAGAGTAAAATAATGAAAATTATAAACCTTCCAAGAATCAACTTTCATAACAGTACTACACACAGAATATTGATATTGACACTATACATTATCAATGTGTCACTTAAAACAAACGAGAAACAGAGATTACAGTCTGAGGTCACCGATGCTCCATAGACAACAACAAAGTAATGTTTTCAAGGATGAGCGAGAGACTGAATAATTTCCTGATCCCGGACCTGTCTTTCTTCACGTGATCTGACGTCTTCTTCTGTGGAGGAGATTTAGAGCCTGCTGAGTCCTTCCTGCTGTGGCAAACAACACAAGGATTCAATGCAGAGAAGAAAACTCCACAATGAAATTACAGGTTATTTCTCCAAAACAATCCTCCCAGACACTCAAGGGATACATGCAGATTGTAATGAGAACTCATCTGATCCAGACCTCTCCTTCTTCCCGTCCAGCGAGGGCCGCTTGGGAGGAGGCGGAGGGTGAAGGTGAAGAGGAAGCGGAGGAAGAGGAGCGTTGGGGTCGGGAGGCTCTTTTCTAAATGAGAAGACATCTTTGAGCTGAGCTGAATCGCTTCACGGTGAGAGAGAGCATTGTGTGAGGCAAGGCGGCGTTCATGCAGACCCTGACCTTGGCGGAGGAGGATGAAGGTGGAAAGGAAGAGGAGCTATGGGAGCGTTTGGGTCCGCCGGAAACTTCCTGACGTAAATAAATAAACATTCGTTTGAGTATCCCCTACAGTCTCACACTTCTCTGCACTTAAATGCTTTCACAAACTGAAGCATGCCAGACCTCTCTTTCTTCACTTCCAGCGAAGGTCGCTTGGCCGGCGGAGAGGCGGGCCGAGGAGCGTGAGGGCGAGGAGGTCGGGAGGAAGAGTCTTTAACATCCTTTCTGAAGAAATGTCACAACAGTACAGATCAGAGCGCTGCACCTCAGGAGTCCCCCGCTGATCTCGCATGCAGTTCAAGCTAAATACAATAATGCTTTTTTTAAATAAAGACACACCTGACTCACCCATCCCAGCATGCACCATGCAGAGCGGGCATCCTGTTAGGCCACGATGTCCGCTTATAAAACTGCAGGAGCAAGTGTCAGTGCATATGAGTGACTCACAAACGTTTATGTCATGCAGTGCCAGGGGCTTTTTTGTGTGTCATGCTCTCCGGCTCGGGCGATGCGAGAGTCCTGACCTGTCATTTTTCAGGTCCACGGGGGGGCGTTTGACGGGGAGAGGAGGCCGAGCGGGTCGAGGAGGAGAGGGGTACCGGCTGGGGTACAGAATGCTGCTGTCCAACACTCCTCTCCTGCAATAAATAATTCAATCTGAAGCCGTGCTGGATGTGTTTGGTGTGATATTAGCGTTTTTTTGAGCCACTTTTCCTCTCACCTTTCAAAGATGGGTTTGGGAGCGTCCGCGGGTTTCTCTCTCTGGGGTTCACTCGGCGGTCTCTCTCGCTGCGGCGCATTCATCACCCTCTTCATGTCATCTGCGTGACTGTGCCTCTTGTGCTCCTCGGGGTGTTTTTCTTTCTTGACGTCCTCCACGTGTCTCATCTTTTTTGGTTCCTCTAATGGCCTGTCTTTCCTTGGCTCTGGCTTGTGTTTCTCGCTCTGCAGGTCTTGTACGTGCTTCTGTTTCTTGTTATCTATTTCCATTTGACCATCCTCTTCAGGTTTTTGTTTTCTGGGTTCTTCTAAGTGCTTCTCTTTTCGGATTTCCTTGGCGTGTTTCTCATTTTGGGGCTCCTCCAGGTGCTTTTCATCGCCGAGATCATCTGCGTGTACCTTTTTGTTTCTGTGCTCGTCGTTATGTTTTTCTTTTCTGTTTTTATTGGAGTGCTTTTTGTCAGGATCTGAGTCATGTTTCGGTTTGACATCCAGTCTCCTGTGACTAACAGAAACAAAGGAAGTATCATTTTTACCTCTTCTCGTGAGCATGCAAACATTTAGCAGTCTCAGGATTGCTGTTGGAGTGCAGCTCCCTAAAAGAGGCGGCGGATAATTACAGTTTTCCCACTGACACTACAACAGCCCATTTAATGAGCTGGCAGGGTCTTTGTTGACGTTAACAAGTGATCTGCGTATTTACATCTTCAATAAAAATTAAATACATAAAAACTTAAAGAGACTTTATTAAAATGCAAACACATCTGCAGACTGAACGTAAATCATGAAAGGAGTTCACTGGAAAACAGCAGGTAATCAAGGCTGTAATTATTACATGACATACGGACATTTGTGGGATTAAAATATCTTTCCAGTTTAGATCTTATTATTAAACAATCTCCCCTTAACACATAAATCCAGTCCGAATGCTTTATCTGAAGAATATTCAGTGCTTCAGATGAAAATGTCACCCAAAAACACTTTGAAGGACCTCAGCTTGCATAGCTTGCATAGCTTTGTCAGAAATGTCTTGTATCTTCACTTGTTAATATGACTACCTTGAAAAATAACCACATTATAGCCTCAAGAAACGGGGCCATTATCACATGAAGTATAGAGGTACAGATTTCAAGATATTGCTCATCACTTACAAGGCCCTATGTTGTCATCCGCCTCACACATTTACAGACTTTTGCACCCCTATTCCTCCTCCAGGCCACTTAGGTCACCCGACAAAAGTCGAACTTATTCCCCGCGCCCTCTGTAAATCTAAGGGTGATTGTGGTTTTGCTGTTAGGGCCCCACCCCTCTTAACAGTCGCCCACACCCCCCTGTTAGATCAGGGGGGTGTGGGCGACTGACTGGGCAATCTGAAAGTCTGAATATATTGACTGAATATAAAATATAACAGCTAGTAGCAGTCACCTCCTTTTTAATTTGAAAATCTTGAAATCTGTCTGACAGACAATTTTGGGAAGATATTTCAGAAGGCTTTAATTTTGAAATCCTACATCAGAATGACATGATATTTTGTGAGTGACACCCTGGGGTGGCCTAGTGTCAGTCTGAAGTGGAATTATTGTGTGATAACAGGTGGTTTTCTTTTAAGTATAAGCTGAATGTAGAGAGGCAGGTCACTGTATACAGGACCATGCTTTTACTTTGAATTCAGTTAGACTCTCTTACCATAATGTCTAGTATAAACATGGCACCGCAAAACATCGCAGAGGCTAGTTTGACTGTTTTTCGAAGTGGAGGCTGGCTTGACCGCAGTGATATTTCTGGTTTACTATTCCGCTAAATCACGACCAGTATTATCTTTTAAACTTCTCCGATCCAAAATTTAAATGCAGTTTACATTTCATTACATTTACTTTACATTATGTTTCGGCTAAAACACAGGATGGCGCCTGTGCCTTGATGACGTCATGTTTCATTCAATATATTCAGACTTTCATTCAATATTCTCAAAGAAACAAACAAACGCATTTATATCATTTTGCATCATCCTGAAAGAATTATTGGTTTACCTCTGAATAAGCCGCAACCGTGAGGCCTCAAGGTTTCTGGTTTCTCCTGACAGTTCTTTCATCTTTTAATTTCTTGAGTGCTTTTTTTCGGAGAGCTGCTGTTGCGTTTGTTTTGTGGCTATTTTTCACTGCAGTTATGTCCAAACACAGTAAATGTACAAATACTGCAAGTGTAGTGTAATGTAGCTTGGTGTGCATGACAAACATCTGACCCTTTCAATGAATCCTTCGATGAACTCAGGTCACGCTCGCCAGTTTGGCTCTCCTGCAGGTGTTGCAGGTGTGCTGATACTGACCAAAACTTTCTTTCACAATGGCTCTGTGCTCCTGTGTTAAACGTCATGTTGTGACATTTCTGTGCAGCAGTTGTCAAAGCACTGACCTGCTCTGCGTCTCAGAGGGTGAGCTGCTTGAAGACGGGGCCGTTTTGCCAGAGTCCAAACCGTTCTTCATCTCAGATGGTTTCACAGACTCTGCGTGAGTGTTTGAATGAATCATATCGGTAAATCATTCAAATTTACTGCACAAACAACTCTTCAACGTCTCAGTAAATCATGCATCAAGTCAAAAACTCAAGTACCCAAAAGTCTTTTCCAGTCTTTAATGAGGACCTTTGCCAAAGCAATGACTTCCTCATCTGTGCAGTGCTTCCTGATACCGTTCACAGACATGCCGATCCTCGTTTCCTTGAAGAAATACATAAACGTACATTGTGAGCTTGAATAATCAGCCATTTAGTCTTGCTGCTGTGAGGCCTGTGCTGTTGTTTCAGTTAAACTACTGTCTCTGAATAGTTTATCAGCTGAAACCAAAAGCAAAAGCTCCAACTTACTCAGTATAATAAACGGGAGCCTACCTGGAGAAGTTTGAGTGTCATATTGAAACCTTTCAGCTCCCTCAGCAGGTCCATGGCGCCTTCCTGCACACACACACACACACACACCACACAAATTCTCACTTTCAACCTTTCTTGTTCGCTTATTTACAAATGTGTAATGACAATATGAAATACACATTTGATAGCATGCGTGCGTTTTTTTTTTGTTTTTTTTTGTAACAGCAAGCCACAAACATATCTGACGCAGCGGGACTTTCACTTCTGTATTTTTAAATTCTCATCAGAGCTTCAGTCAAATGAAGAATTACACCGAGGTGCGGAGCATGCAACGACATGCCTGTTCATCATATTCCGATCACAAGCCAGAAAGCAGAGTTTGCACCGTTGTTTTTTTGTTTTCTTTTCACTGGCTGCTGCGTGTCGTTTGCTCTGCCTGTGCAGGAACAACGTCCTGTTTGCAGAGTCAGTCCCAACACGACCTTGCACGCAGGCCGCCTTGTTTACTTTCTGCTGCGCGAGTCACGGATCGATATGACCAGCAGCAAAACAAAACACACAAAAAAAATACAAGAAAAACATTTGCATTTTAAAAAAACAAGTTTGAGTAAAGTTAGCGGGCGCTGCAGGCTCGGAGGGTGAACAGGCGCGTCCTGTCCGCCAAACACCTGTTGACCATTTGTTACAGCGCGGCCGGGATCGCGTTACAAATGTGCACACTTTACAAACATGAAATCGCGACAGTATCGCACTCGTCCCCTTGCGCAGAAATAAAAGAAACCCTGCAGGAAAACAAGAGGCGTTTGGTTGTCTCACGGGCCTCCTGCGCAGCACGAGGCGGCGGCACAACGCGCCACCTGCGGGCGTCAAACTCTGCCTCACCGTGTTATTTCTAGACACCATCTTGTCCAGTTTTTTAGCAATCCGTATGAGCTCTTCCTCTCGCGTCATCGCTGCATTTACTCGACCGGGAGCGAGTCACGCACGCAAAAAAAGAAAAAGAAGAAGAAGCGTCGTTTGGATGTTTGGTTTAAAAAATGTGAAAGGGGGGGAAAAAAAAAAAAAGTTTGGCTCCGCCGCAGGTCGGACTTTACGCACGGCGCGCTCCATTCAGCCCAGAGGCGTGTCCTCCTGCTGCGGGATCCCAGCTGACCCACCCGCGGGACACATGACAGCAGCTAAATATAGATGCAGGAGTGGACGCATGGGACGGGGCAAAAAGGTGATTTTCAGAGTTTCATCAAATGTTTCCACTACACAATTTCGATGTTTTGTCCTCTGTGCTCTGGCTTCACTGTGTCACCACTTCTTCTTTGCAGCCTGACACCTGATCACGGTTTACTACATGTTTGTGATCGCACTCCCAGCTTGGTAACAAAGATTTACTTAATGTTTTTTTCAAGGCTTTTTTTGGGGGGGGGTAGTAAGGGTGTAAACGTGGAGTGAACTATCAGGCGAGACTTTAACTTTCTTTTTGCAGAATGAAGTTAGTTTGGATTTTAAAAAATCTGCTCCTTCATTTGTTTATAACCTAAATGTTTGCCACCAGAGAGCGCTGTGGTGTAAGTCTGTAACCTTTCACAGCTGATCAAATTCTTCCATTAGAAATCAGTTTGCACCAACCATTGCTTGTTTGTGTCCATTTACATCTTGCAATTGTCCTCTTTTTGTTCCTCTATCCCCTTTTATGAAGAGTTTTCAATAATGTTTTTTTGTACTTTTCTCTCCAAGGAACCTGTCTGTGAAAACATTTGGTGTTTAAAGTATGAATATTAAGTCTGTAGAGGCTTTTCCAAGAAATGCAGATACACCCAGCGGTTGATGCTAAATTATCCTAATATCTAACAGGAACAATATTGTTCAAAATTACTTGAGCCTGTAATTGCGCGAGTCTGTGTCTTGTGGTGTGCACAGTGAGTGATCTGAGGTCAGTTAAAGAAGCACACAGAGATTTAAGTTACTTGCGACTGTACGAGCAAGTGCTTTCTGCAAGGTCCTTGTAAAAATGTGTTTGTGTATCGCCTCTGACAGCTTCTTGGAAGCATTCACTGACAGACTGTTTTGATAGGAGATCTCTTCCAGGGGAAACACGAAGGCATGAAAGCTCACTCCCACAGTCTGCCGGGAACCGAGCCCCGCTACAGTTCAGATCCTTGAGACGTCCCTGCTGCCGGACGTCTCGTCTTGTGGGAAGACAGAGATCACGACAGATGTGAGTTGCAACTGTTTGTTTCTTAAGTTAGATCAAATATCAGAGGGATAAAGACTTGAGGTTTTAATCAGTTTGGATTTTGCTGTCTAGAAATGTTCCCAACAGTTTATATGGACGCAGTTTATGTAGACAGAAATTCTCTCTAACATAATTGTATATCATTACAGAGCAGTATTGGCTGGAAAACTTACAAGTCAGCCCTAAAGGTAAAGATTTAAAACCCTGAAATATGATCCACGTCCAGTTCATCTGAGAGCAAAATGTGACACTCTTTCTTGGAGGATATTTGAAGATAACTGTGTTAATGATGGCAGGTGAAAGTACAGTCTGAAAGCCCGTCCTGAGCAAAGAGTATTATCTTTTTACACCGCTGTTACACAACAGGCTCAGCGTATAACCCGTCCCTGCCTCCATCTGAAGACAGCAGCGTGTCTGGCAGGTAGAGACGGTGTCAGCCAGGCTTTGATAAGTGGGACAGCTCACCGTGAGGTAGAAGAGGAGGCGGGCCAAGAGGAAGAGCCGGCGAAGATCAACCCACAGCATCCTCTCACTCAGTGGACTAAACCCTTTGGCTTTAGGCGGTGGAAAGGAAAAGCAAAGGATGAAGAGCTCTCCCTCCTGTGACCTCTGACCCCTTTCCCAGATGCTCAGACTAAATAAACTCTCTGATCTCTTCTTCCTTGAGAAAGGAACTCTGCGTACACCTTGTATCACCACACTTGCTCTAAATACTCAAACCAGCACAAAATATTAAGAATGATTACAACTTCCCTCCATTTATAGCAGTCACAAGGGAACAGTTGTGGAGTCAAACTAAGTAGTAGTGGTAGTAATAAGTAGTACACTTACATACTGTACACTACATACTGTACCAAGGTACTTAACTTGAGTATTCTCTTTCTATTGTACTTTATACTTATACTTTACTGTTTTTCGGAGGCAAAATTGTGGTTTTTACTCCAGACACTTTGACAGTTACTTGTCGGATAATAGTTTTACAAACAAAAGAAATTAAGATTTTAATATATTAAATAATGTACAGGGTGGGTCCATTTTTCTGAGTAATGTGTGTATTTACATAGTAGTTTTAACCTCAAGAAAACATATTTTTTGTCACTGGAGCAGCAGAAACAAGCTGAAATCTGAACATTGACAAATATACTTATTTCATATGTCAACTTATGTTATTGATATTGCAAAGTTGTTAGCAAACAGTTCCTTATTTACACACCCACCAGCCACAGAGCAACATTAGCATTCATTTGTAGTCGTCTTTCTGGCCTCCTGCTGGATGTGAGCACAATATTCACTCTCTTTTAGCTCTGTTCTCTTGAGGGAAACATCTGTCTCCTTAGCAGCTAAATGCTCCACTGTGTTCAGCAGGTAGGCGCTAAACTGTGTCTCTGTGTGCTGCTGAGAGTGGGTCTGTAAGAGCTTATTTGACGAAAAACAGCTACCAGTTTATCAAAAATTTATTTTACAGAACGGTGAGAGGGAACCAAAATAATGAACTTTGCGGGCCTTAAAGCCAAAAACAGAGGGGAACAGAAGAGTTTTAACCTCTTTCACATTACACACAGTCCTCTAATCCGTTGTTGATATTAAAATATTGATTAGTGCAGCTTTAAATTAGATTTTTCTATGAATCAGAACATGGCTTTACTTTTTTTAAATTACGAATGCAGGACTTTTACTTGTTGCAGAGTATTTTTGCATTGTGGTATTGCTATTTTTACAGAAGTCAAGGATGTTAATACTTTTTCCATCACTTGCAAGGGGAGACATACAAATTGAAAACCATATTTCTTCAGAAAACTGACGGTTTTGCAGGAAGGCACAAGTCCTGGATGTTTTGTGCAGTCGGTGAATCTCAGCTCACTCTGCATTGCTGGTGGCTCTCAGGCTTTACGTGGTTACATAACTGCATCTGTGTGCATTCCCATACGCTGCTCTGAAGAGCCCTGAGTACCCTGCTGCTGGGTTTCAGAGTCTGTCATTAGCCTCTCGGGTCTGACCACATCAAGTCCTGTCTTGTCTTTGTCATTTGCTTTCCAAGCAGACAGAGGAAAGTGGTCCCGCTCCCCTCACCAAACTGTGCATCCCACATACCGTAACAGACAGAGTTAACGCAGATCCGGCGGGGGAACATCCACCAGTCTCTCCGTGAACCTCACCCAGAGCTGGTGTCTCTGCCAGTCACAGACCAGAGACGCCAGGCCTGGGCAATTATGGCAATTTTTGGATGACATCAGACCAGAAAATGAATGATTTCATTTAGCTGTCAATTTTTTTTCTGGATCTGGTGTAGGACTGCAGAACCTGTAATAGAGCATGTCAAAACAGAGTGGGAGAATTGTTTAGACGTTCACATCTGCAGTTGGCTCGAAGGTAATCCCAGCCTGGTGGGGTTGGTTTGTCTGCTAATAATGACCACTGTTCAGGCGCTGGCACTCGCAAAAAGCAGGCTGAATCTCCTGGAGAGGTTGGACCACCCAAAGACTTTAAGAACATCCTTGTATCTTCAGCTGTCTCTTAAGTCTCTATTTACTGCCACACACCAAATCTGCCATATCCAAAACAGTTTTGGTGGTGCCACTATTTTAGGCTACCTTTGACCAAAATAACTGGTGGTGCCACTGTTAGATACAGTCCAACCAAAATAACTAAATGACTAGCCAAACTAAATCTGAATTATGCACTGAGAGAGAGAGAGAGATGTTTAACCCCATTCCTACATACAGTCATTCATACAAAAAGTACCTTTACTGTGTGTCACCCAAACTGTAGTTTATAAAGAAATAATAGGACAGATAATATGATTCAGCCTATAGCTTCATTGTGAATACCTCAAAGATGCATTTAAAGGCAGGGGAAAAAAAGCAGGAAAGGTAAATGTAAAATATGTACTATAACTTATCCACAACTACCAATTAAACACTGGCACACGGGACAGACTCTGACTCATTTGTGTAGTGTGTCTGCAAAAAGATCCTGTGGTTCTTCCCAAGGCTGCGATTTGATCTCTGAGCTCTCTTCGTTTGTGCTTGAGCTTCAGCTTTATGCTGACAAACAAGTGCATAACCTTTGGCATAACCCCTTTGGCCTTAGACTGAAAGGGTAAAAAAACCATCCTTCAAAATAAAGAACCAAATCAGTCTGTCCACGATATAATCGAGCCGTTTGCAAACATCACATCCCCCAAACACTTTAGATCAAGCTGTGTTAATTGAAAAAGCCCAGTTCCTACACTAACAGGCTAAACTGTGTTAGTGTGTAAATCCCATCTTACTCTAATTTCAACTGCCCACTAATCCAATTAGAGCACCATAGTTCAAAACCTTTGCTCCCTGTGTTAGCTGCCTTTGCGGTGCTTTCTGCTGGAACTGCAGCGATTTAAGAGGAGCAGGAATTGGACTCAGTACAAAATGATCCAGGTAGTTGTGGACATTGTGCAATAGCATCTAAATCCACAGATGTACCACATTTGTACGCTTGGTTTTAGCTTGAAATAAGACTTTGTTTGGGCTCTGCTGGAAATGCATGTCCCTGAATACAGGGGGCTCTGAAATATCTGTCACCAATACAGCTCATTTATTTCAAAGGCATCAGTAAAGTATGTAAAACCAAATGGAAACCTCAGCATAACAGTGACAATATTAATAGTACCTCTTCATGTCAGAAACACAGTAACTAATGCCGCTGTTTAAGAATATGAAGAAAATGTAAAGAAGTATGTTTGATTATTAACTTTTCAAGAAATTTAAAAAACACACTGGTGCATGCACATTTATGTGGAAGTGAAGAACCTTCGCTGTTACAGCTCTTGGCGTAGGCCAAAAAAAAAGAAAAAAGTATATTGTCTCCACTTTGACCATTTAATGTACATTTCTTCCCTTAACTGGATCCACGTGGGAGGAACTGAAAGCAGGGAAATCAGGCACAAAACAAAAATAAACATCCAAAAGGAAGAAAATCAGCTTATAGGAAGAAAAAAATACAAAGAAAGCACGAGGGGCTATCCAAATATCTTTCTGCTGTGTTCGTTTCAAGTTTGTGGTGGATTTATTACTACCACATGAGACTCCTGCAGCCCAAAGGAAACGGAGCAATTCTGTCCAAGAGCTTCAGGGAAAAAACCCTCCTGATGGCCTCAGAGGTCACCACAAGGTCAACACATGCAGACTTGTTAATGCGTGGGTGATGTCATGATCAAGAGGTCTTGTATGGTGATGTCAGGATATATACTAATGCCTTTGCATATGTGTTTGCGTGAGTAAACGCATGCTGTGGGTGTGTTTCTGTGTGTTTCTGGGGGGGTGGGAGAAGGATGATGTATTTGTTTCTGGTGCACTTCACTGACAGCACGAGAGACAGACAGTTAAAAGGTCTCAGAGCTCACTCCACCAAGGCCAGGATGCCTTAATTCATCCACTTGGACTTCCTGTGAGCAAACCATGTAGAACAACAACGTATGATTTAGATTTTCCATTTCTGACATGATAACATCAAGGTAACACATTTCTATTAAAGTTTTGACTGCTGATATGTAGCTTGCTTTGTGTAGTCATAAAGAGAGAAATAAACAGATATCCAGGACACTTTATCCAGGAGATAGCCAAGCAAGTGAAAAACAAAAAGATTTTCAAGATGAGGAAAAGCAATGTCATCCAATCAGATCGTTAATGTATCTGTGGCCACAAAGCTGAGGAATTTAGGTCATTGTGTTACATCACTTGAGTGGATGCCAAAGGTTACAGTCGGCTGCCACGGTAAACTTCAGTATGGTTTTATTGCTCCTCTGTAGTCTCACTGAAAATATGTATTTCAACCAGTCAAATTCATTAATGGAGCACACTTCTTTTGGCCCTCTGGCATTTGACGTGCTCATTATAACTTAAAAGAGACAGAAGGTCAAGTTAAACTAAGTGTTGTTCAGGTGGCAACTTTAAGGGTTGTAAATGTTGTATTTTCTATAATAAAAGAAACCAGTGGAACAATATGATGCAAATAAAATAGGGCCTAAAATGGAGTCTTGTGGAACGCCACAAGTGACAGCAGCAGGTAGGCTTTGTTAGAGGCCACCTTTCTTTGGTAGCCACCACTGGACAAAAATCAGCAACTTCAGACTTATCCTATAATATTCCTATTAATATCAATTATGATGGAAATTTTTGCAAGAGAAAACCAAGAGAAAACTATAGAGAAAACTATAGAGCGCAGTGTAAACAGGCTGACTAAGCTGGAGCACACTGAAGCCTCATGTGGTCTGTGTCCTGACTGTGAGATGTCAAAGTTTGATTGTTTTATTCTCTGGAAAAGTAGAGACTTGTATCCGATGTAGGTTGACACAAGTGGATCAAGCTGGTTCTTCCAAATCCACACATACCGGTGCAACGCTTCCAGACAGTCACGATAAAACCAGTGACTGGAAAATATGCTCACCAAAGCATACATTATTTTGACCAAAGTCAACACACCGTGCTGAAGAACTGAAATATATAATGGTTTTATTAATAAGAAAATACCGCCTCAGCTGGGTATTTGAAAAAAACAGTTAATGATAAGTTACAGGGACTATCACATGAAGGAAAATAGCGTTTTTTTATTGTTATTCCTGGGATTGTCCTGCCTACGCCACGTCTTTTAACAATAAACTTTAAACCTTTTGGTAGACAGACAAAATGATTTCATGAGAAAAGGAACTGCTCCGTTTTATATCTCACTATAAAAACTGACTGACAGAACAAGAATTAAAATTATCAACAAAACAGCTGGAACCCGCCACAGTAATTATGTGCTCGTAATTCACTCCCTCTGGCTGTTTAACAAGCGTGGTTTAATTCTTGGAAATGCATTTGAGTAATTAATTGGAAAATCTAGAAAAGTTTTTAACTTGTGAATGATTGTTGTATGCCATAAGAAATATATTTCCTAAGATTAAACATTTGGTTTGGTTCTATTATCTTAATTTTTCATTCAAGTGAATTATGTGATTGTCGAGATGCACGTGGAATCAATTCTTCTCTTGACATTCAGTGAGAATTATGAAATTTACGGCCTGTAGTGAACATAGATGTATTTTTTATATTTAGATAAAAACACATGCGGCTAAATTCTCACATAGAACACAGTCTGTCAGCTGTGGATACAATAAAGTTCAAAATCTGTTAGAAGTGAACACCATGCGACTTTAAATTTCATGACAGCACTCTGGCATTTTGTTTGCAGTTTAGATCTGAAATAAAAGAAAAAATATGACAAGTTTTATCGAGGCTGCCATGATCTTTTTGACAGTTTCCTGATGGCTGATGTTGATACATGCTGCAGAGGCACATGGTTTGGAGCAAATAGCATGTGTTTCAAAAGTAAAATGCATACTGGCAAAACAAATCACTGATTTATGTGTTTTGATGAGGCCTCATTTTCCATCTGATCTCAGTTGCAGACAGAGAAAAATGCAGTTTGACAGAATTTTTGGTTTGGAGTGGGGAAACTGCCATCCTCAAAAGTTCTCCAGTAACCTTGGAGTAACATCAAGACATGGAGCGTTTAATGATTTTGCCCAGATTAATATCAACACAAAGCCATGGAGTTATTATAACCAGATTGAGCTGATGTGCTCAGTGAATTGGTAGCCAATAACCTCAGCCACTCACAGCAGGAGGCAGATTGTGGGGGGCTGAGCAGCCAGCCGACGGCGGCGGGGTGAAGAGCACCTCCGAGACATGTGGAAAACTTAAAATGTGGAACGATGACTTTTACTGGGCCCCGAGTAAACAAACCCACATCAGATTGGACCCAGGTCCTCGTGCATGAGTCACCGCCATCACCCGTCTCTTTAAAACCCCTACATGGAGACCTTCAGTAATCCTCTCTGAACCAGTGTTGATGAGGAGCACAACCAAGTCCTTCTTTCAACATTATACTTCCTGTCCTGTTCTAGGAATGCGGGGAGGGGGACATCACTGAAAGGGGCCTTGGTGATGGTCTCCACATGATGTCTAGCTGGTGAGAGAGGATCCAGAGCAGGATTTCACATGGCAAACATGACTTAAGACCAGTTCTGGAAAGCACTTCAGCTCACTTTACTACTACTAAAAACTACTTTACTCTGCAATGCCACCATTAGGTACATTTGGCAGCTGTTCTGGAGCGTTTGACCTTATTACACAATCTTCCTCAGCAGATGGAGTTTGCCTAGTTGTCATAGTTTTAGTGATAAAGAGGGGCAAGCAAGGTTTAGCCAGTAGTCAGTTGTAGATGTTCAAATTTTAATTTTGCCTGAACACACTAAGGACTGAAATGGTTATTAAAAATAGAAAATTAGCCATGTACACCAGCTTATCCATCCTTCTACAGCCCCATGTACACTACAATATTTCTCTAACTATAGCCTTGTGTACACAACAGTATCTCTCTTACTATCACTCATGTGAAATGATCCATAACAACTTCCCACAGCCACAAAGTTGTGAACTTTCAACCTCTACTGCATTACTTTTGTCCTTACATGAGACAACAATATGACTTATGCAGAAAGGTTGTAGACGCACATGTATAAAACATGTGTCTGTGTGGGTGTATGATGCTAAAATAACATGCAATAGTTTGATCTTTTCCACAGAGTGGAGGGTGTTGAGCTGTTGTGCTCTCATAAAACCTCTTTTATAGTTGAACGAGGCGGATGTTATTTTGTGCTTTTGAATATTTTTAATCCCAGCTGACAGAACTTTTTTTTTTTTTTTTTTTATAGAAGCAAACATGTGTGCTTATGTATCTGGCAGAATTTACGAACATGTTTTGGTGTATAAATCTTAGGGCCCAGGAAAAAGCCATCTGGTACTGCTATAATGGGAATAACAATCAAATGAAAATACAAAAAGAATTGCTTGTTTACTTCCAAACACTAGAGATTACAAGATTTCCGACAGCGCGTTGACAGTTCCACCTCACACATTATACTGTTTGGACGGGGACAGAGTGAAGGACCAGGCTGGGCACTGCCCCCTTCAGTGGGTAAACTCTACACACTGCAGCCATTCAGTTGGCCCGGCTCACTGGATAAAGTTAGGATTGTTTGTCAGCGAGCTGTAATGCCAGGAATGCTCAGTGCTGGCTCCCCCTGTGTGTATGAGTGTCTCTCACACTTTATTTTGCCTCTCCCGCAGCAGTTCGTATCTGCGGTAGCGCCCCCACGCTCCCTGAACTCTGGAGTGAAATAACAGATTCTATTTCTCCCCTGCAAGCTATCTTGGTACCCCAACACACACACACACTTACACTCACCTTATCCACTCCCATTTACCCCACCCTCTGCGTCCCACCACCCCAGCAGAGACTGTCCTGTCTATACTCTGCACTGGCATTTTCCAGCATGTTCCATCCGGCCATCGTGACATCACTTTCTAAATAAGCAGACACATGAAAGATGAACACACACACACGTTGGTCTGGTGATTCACCGCCTGAGTCAAACTGGTGTCCAGCTGAATCTGAGTGCTGCTCAGCTCACATCTAAATCTGCTGCCCTGGGTTTTAATAAAAATAAATCAAGTATCATCTTGCTACTTCATCAATTTGTCTCCATTTTTTATTTACTCAGGTATACATCTAAAGTTTTTTTTTATAAGTAATTGCTTTAATAGTGGTTGTTACATGATTTATTAAAGCTTTTCCACAATCAGCCTGTCTAAAGCTTAAATGAATCAAACTTTTTAAAGGAACAGTCCGACATTTTGGAAGATTAGTTTTTGTTGTTATTGTTTTTCTTACTATTTTTGTATTTTTTAGATGAGAGGATTTACACAACTCACGTGTCTGTGAACTAAGTATGAAGTTAGCAATCAATTACCCTAACTTAGCATAGAGACTAGAAGCAGGGGAAAAGCTGGTCTGGCTTTCTCCAAAGTTTTAAACTACATCTACCAGCACATCTAAAGCTCCAAACAAAAAATGACAAGTTGTGGTTTTACTAATATATGTGTTGTATTTACAGTGTTGAAGTGTGAAAGATGTTTCAGATGTTTTACTTAATACTACTTATACTTAAAGTTTTACTTAAATAAAAGCAGCTCTATAAAAGTATACTAAGGACTTTATTGCAGGACTAAAAGTTCTACTTACTTTAGTGAGAGTATATATTATATTATTATTAGATAATATCAAAAGCAAACATACTCCTACTGCAGTTTTATTAGTAAATAGGTTTTGGTGACATCATGCAAAACCCAACACAGCTCCACCCAACTTACAAGTGAAGGTGTAATGAGCCAGAGTAAAAACACCTGTGTGGGTGTGCAGAGCATTTAATTCGCAAAATATCTACAAACTAAAAACAAAGGTAGTGATGTGAAAAGTAAAATATTCCCCTTGATGGTAAAGTACAAGTACCTCAAAATTGCATTTACATTCAACCCCTGGTTGTATTTTTCAGCTTGCATAGCCTCTTACTCAGTGGAAGAAAGCTTCAGAGCATGCAGGCCAAAAAGAAATGTATTACTTTATTACCGTCCAGATTTTCATGTTTTCATTGTTACCCAGGGGAAACTCTGTATCTCCAAGTTTTCATGTTTTCAGACAAGTTTTTATATTTTTAGATAAGTTACTGTCTAAAATTTCTTATCTGGGTTTTATGCAAGATAGGAAATGTAACCATGTTATCATTTCACAACCCACTGAATTAAAAATCCCAAAAAGTTTACATTTTGTAAATATGAGGTTTTTACCTGGTAAGAGCAACTCTTAGCTTATAGTACTATTATTTATAACAGCAGGCTTTGTGACTTATTTAAAGTGTGGGTTTCCTCTCTTTATAACATACTAGAAGATAGCTTGGCCACGGTCTCTCCCCTCATGATGAACTTGTGGACATTTCTCAGCGCTGCACCCCGGCAACACAGAAACACACAGACAACGACCCACACATCTCCTCCAGCTGAAGCTGCACTGTCAGCTTGCTCCAATCGTGCACTTCAGCTGAAACATGTGTTTCCCCTTTGCACCCTCAGGATGATGTCACATCCACAAAGTCATGAGCTCCCCAAGTACATCTTAATCTAAAACATCTCTATTTCCTGAATCGGGTCAGTATTATCTGGACTGAGTCTTTCAAGTTTGTCTTGCATCAGGGGAGACAACACAGAGGGAAAGTATGCAACAAACACAGGCACAAAGTGAGAAACTCCCCGCAGATAATGGGTAAGTGGGACATTATAATCGCTCCCTTGGGTGAATAAACCCTTTTTCAGGAGAGGTAATAGCACAAATACCAGGCCAGGATGAGTTTGATTTGTGTTGTGGCAAAAAATTGTGAAATCTCTGTCATTACTGTGTCTCTGTCCTGTCATCACCCTCCTTTCACACAGCCGTGTGCACAGAACCTCAGCCCACACACGTACTCTGCAAATTAAAGCCCAAATTAAATGTCTCTGAAATCTCAAACTATTATCCCTGGGATAAAATTTGTACCTCTGTCAACTAGACGTGGTAGTTGATAAAAGTCGTTTTAATCAACTGCATCAGTTCACCTGCTACTACTTGTTTTTCTGTAATGCAATGAAGTGTGACATTTGTTCAAAAATACTGATGTCTTCTTTTTTGATTTTATGTTTTTTAAGTGGATCAGTGTTGCAGTAAGAAGCCAGAGACAGTGAATCCATATTATGTGTTTTATTTGCACCTGTTTAAGAACTAATATTAACCTAAAGACCATAAATATATTATGCTTTGGCTCAATTTATGTGCAAACACGATAAGAAAGCCACAAGAACACACCCTGGGATGGTCTCGGTACCTTCTGCAAAACACTCACTGCTGCTTTTAAAAACACACACAGCACAAGAGGAACAACTTACCAATAGCACACAAGACTTGGACGTTGTGCCAAAACAAGCAAAGCCAGTGATTGTCAAGAATTACCAGGATGTGAGATTCAAAGCTAGGAATAGGCCCCGAACCAGCAAGAAATCATTTCCAGTGTGTTTACTGCTAAACTGCTTCCAAAATAACCCTTCAGCTCAGTGCTTCAGTGCTCTCCAAACATTTTTATCCTTTGTTGAAGCAACATGCTGTTATTTTATAGAGTGGAAGAAAGGATAATCATGTTCAGGGATAACCACCTCATAAGACAATGAATAACAGGTAATAGATGATAATCCAATACTGAAAGATTCCATAAACTATCCATCTCAGTGGAGGCAAGTGTGAAATCTGCCATTTGGGTCATTTGCGAATAAAGGAACTGAGCAGTGTGTAGAGGTGATTGTGTGATTTGTCTGCAAAGGTTTTGTTTTGGCACCAGTGAACTATCAAGGACATTCTCTCACAACCAAACTCAGTTAGAAATATAGAAGGGGGCTGCATCCCTACTTGAGCAGCTGCTCTATTGCAAAGACTCTAAGCCATAAGATCGCTTATAATTTTCTAATTTTGTATAAAGGTGCTCCAAAAGCCTCAAGTTCATTAAGTTTAGCTAACTGGATAAAAGGGATACTCCACTGTTTTTATATCTAACTTTAATAAAATCCAAAAAATGTACAAAAAATAACGTTACAAAAAGAATGGTGAGAATTGATGCAGCAAAGGCTGAGATATTATGAGTTTTTCTCTAGTATAGTCAAGAAATAAAAACACTAATTCCTGCAATTCCCATAATTCAAACTGATCTTCGTTCAACCCTTCCTGCCTGATAAATAGCTGTGTTTCTCACACTCCTAGCCCCAGTCCATTTGTAGTTTTCGCAGGCTGAGTAGAACTCCTGATGGCAAGTAAACTAATTTTAGCAAAAGTAAAATTGGTGGAGTGCTCCTTTAAGTGTAAAACTGCTGAAATTTGCACCAGCACAGCACAAAGAAGAGTGCTGCATTACTAGCTTATGTTTTATACTTTTACAATTACTTTTATGAATATATGCATGAAGTACGCACAACATAAATAATAGGTTTTAAAAAAGTATTATTTCTGTTGTGCTTACATTATGTATATTCCCATTAAAGTTGTGTTTAATCACCAATAGATATTATTCCAGCATAGGAGTACTGGTTGCACTGGACCTAATGGTAACTTGGAGGCAACAGGGTATGTACACATTATATAGAGGGGAGCAGGTGGGGTGTCAGGAGGAGCCCAAAGCAAGCCTCTGCCCCAAACAGGTTCATCTGGCTGTATGTGTAAAATGACTTATTAGAAATATTATACGAAAGACATATTAGAAACATTAACAGGCTTACATTACTTTATATTGGCTCCTGACTGTTCCTAGTAAATGTATACTGTGACCACCACAAACACCCCTGTATTTAACAGATTTATGCAAAGCTAAGGTAGTGTGTATTCAACAATACCACATTTTTAATGCTGTCTTTGAACACGTGCCTTGAAAATTTAGTTACAGTTGCACATGAAGGAGAAATGAAATGGGTGTGATGCATATATGGCAACCTAAACTGTTTTTTGTTCTCTGTTTGCACAGCGGATGTAAATATTGGCCCAAATGTGACCTGGCCAGGCTTTTGAAGATTCAAGGTCTGCTAATAATCTATACGAGCTGTGTTGTTTCCACCAAATTTTACTATCCTAGCTATGCCCGGAAAGATTTTTGATTTTGACTCAGACAAAATGACACGGATATGGTATTAGTCAAGCAAGCAGGGCTGGGTTTCCAGTGGTAACATGGGTGGGAGAACAGGCCAGCCTTTGTTAAAAAGCTTTAGTATCACTGAGGAGAGAGAAGCCATTGTGCTTTAGAAAAGCCTCCTTATGGTTCATGTCCTCAGATTGTAATGGATCCTCAGCCCCGGTTTAACAAATGCAACTCACTCCAGGCAGCAGTATATGCATTTCAATGGGCCTGGTTACTGGAAATGAGCTGCCTTGTCGTCAACAGCTTATCAAGTATAGGACAAACTACGTCCCATCCACCCACAGCAAGAAGACAAAAGTCTAAGTCAAAGCACCCAGGTCCATTGAAAAACCGCTGTTAATGATGGTCATGTGAGAATATACAAGTTGACTGTGTGAATGGTGAAGCAGTTCAGATAATGACCAGTTTAAACTAACTGCAGCCCTTAGAACCGAAGATTAAAATGTCAACAATCATTACAGGCCAACGTTAAAATAAAATAACCACGATACAAAAAACTGTAGGGTTTTTTTTCCTTTTTTTAATGTCACAAAAATGAATGCTTCTGTTCCTGAAAAGAGAGACGGAGTAATCTAGAAAACACTGAATGCACAGTTCTCACTTTACAGCTGTTTTTAGAACATTTCATGGTTCATTTTAGGCACTTGGAATCACAACAACATTCCCTTTCTGAACAAAAAAAATACATCTTTGGTCCGGTATGTAATTTTAAAAAAATAAAGCCAGAGTATGAAAATAACACCAGCTTCAATGTTTGTTTCCTCAAAAATGTATTTCCAACATATATAAAGCTTCATAAAGACATCTTTTCTTTTTTAAACACTTAAACAAGATATTATCGCTACATCTCAAGTGAGATAAAGTAATGTCGGCTCAATCAGATGTACAGCAGTACAAGATTGTTTAAGTCAAGTCACATTTGGCAAACATGAGTTTTTTTTTTTTTTTTGCATTTTTAGTCCACTTCCTTTGAAAGATAAAGAGCGATTGAGTAGCATCCAACACTGCCCTTCTCCCCGCCGGTTCAGCTACAGGGCAGCCACGTCTGATATGAAGCACTGCACGGTGAAACCTGTGGCGGCTGCACATGTGCAATATAGTAATTACTGAAGTTGATGTCCTGCACGTACGGGGCTGGCTGGTAGTAACACGTGACATTCGTTACAGTGGGGATGGCGTTCTGCTCAGCCAGCACCTTCAGCGCCAGCATGGAGATGAGGCTGAGCGTCTGGCGGCGCTCATGGCCCATCAGACACACTGTGCTCTCGTTCACTACTTGGTACAGAGTCATCAGGCACTCATACCGTTTGTGCTCCATCCCGGCAAAGTGGTTTTGCAGGTAGGCCTCCAGTTTCCGCTGCTGTTCTCCTATGTCAGAGAAGTCAATGAAGAAGCGTGAGCACATGTAGCGCTGCATCTGCTTCATGTCTGCCTCCGAGGAGGGTCTAAACCCTCGAACCAACAGGTGGCAGTACTTCAACAAGCCGCCCCCTCGGATTTCTTCGGGACTGCGTGTAGCTATGGTCCTCTGACACAGGTGGTCCATGGCCTCCTGGAAGTCCCCATACACACTCTCCCCGATCACAGTGGGGTGAAAGCTCTCAGACATGGGCGTCTCTGAGCAGCGGTCGAACAAGAGCAGAGAATCGAGGCAAATCTGGAAGGAGTCCACACTGAATTCAAACTGCCGCCGTAAAGAGTCCACAAATTTTAGCTCCACATTCTTGCCCGTGTTGTTGGACAGCGAGATGAGACTCCAGCGGTCCGTGTCATTACAGACTTTCACCAGTTTCTGTACATAGGCCTCTTTGAGGGTCAGTGCCGTGATGCGTTCCTTAGAGACCCCGGCTGGCAAGAAGTCAAACAGGCAGTCCAGTACGACGTCTTTCACCAGACGGAAGGCCTGATCGTCTTTCAGCGACACGCCAAAGATCAGATCGAGGTCTTTGTAGCCCAGTCCGGTGTCCTGATGGAGCACATGGCTGGCAGCAGAGCCGTTTAGCCTCACGTCCTTAACACAAACTCCCCGCTCCTGCAGCCTCGCCCGCACCACCTGGACAGGGATGAGATGCAGCATGTTATTAATGATATCCAAGAATTCATACAGGTTTTCTTTCAAGATAATCAAAGTAAGAAAATGGGGAAAAAACCCTTGTAGTTGCAGAAAAGATGAAAGCAATACACATATCTAAAAAGACTCCAGTTAAACTCTTGATATGTGTCAGAAGTTCCACATGAACTTAATGGAAATCAATAGTTTGTGAAGGCAAGATCAATACCACTGCTCACAAAAGTCCATTACATCACAATCAGCCTCAGCTTGAATGAAACCTAAAGAGTCTAAACAAAGAGCAGCAGCGCTGGAGAGTCTGTGCTCCAGGTCCATCTCCCTCAGCCTGTCTTATCTTATCACAGACGCAGCGATAGGATTTATTATCTTGAGCTGCAGCCAAGAGAGAGTAAATAACAGCATGCAGGATCAGTGGTAAAAAATAATAAAATAAAAAAGTCCCCTTGCTTTAGGCTAAACATCACAGCCTCAGGTCATTATAGGTCAGCGGCTTTTCCCTTCCTCTGTCCCAGTGACCTGTAAGATGTTTAAAGGAAGGGGTCTGGCCTCAGCGCGGCCACATTGGAAGAGGATAATGTACAGCTGGTCAGTGCAGGCCTACATCACAGCTAGCAAGAAACAAAAGCGGAGACATGACTGAGCTCCGAAACAAGACATCAAACATAGATTAAGCTCAGTTTCCTGGAGGGAAATGACAATCCAGCTCGTGCCATAAAAATGTTCTCAAAACATTTGGGGGAGATCAAAGTCTTCAGTGGAAACTTTGATCTGAGCGATATGACACATCAAGAGCTAGCTGCAGCTTCCTTGTTATATCTGGCGAGCTCTTTAAGGAGTTTGTGACATGAATTCAGTGTATACAGGGCGGGCTTGCTTGATGCTAAGGCAAATATATGCGGCAGACAGTAAAAACAAGACATATGTAGCTCGCAGACTGTAGATATAAGCCACAGTTGGTCTCTACAAGCATTTCCAATGAGCAAATAATAATCGCAGGCAATTCAAAACAGTCAAACCTGCAACACAAATTGGTTGCTTTACACTCGCACACAATCCTAAACCTACCTACTGGCACTGACCTGTCAGATTAGTGTCTATTAACTCTCTCTCCCATAGTGATCAGATAACAAGCTGGCTCTATTTATACATACTGGGTCAGGCTACAGACAAACAAGCATTTGGAGGCAACCCCCATTAACCCCCACCCCCACCCCACCCCCCACCCCCCCACACACACACACACACACACACACAGGAGTGCCGGGAGAACAAAATCATAATAGCATTGTGTCGTCTTTCAGCCATAAAGCAGTGCTGATTGGGTTCAAACTCCAAATCGGAAGCAATGATATGGCTTTGTTTTTTTTTGGTCATCCTGATATGTCAGAGCAGCAAAATTCAGGGTCAGGCCTCTAACTCCAGGTCCAACACCTCCCTCAGCCCTCTGACTACAGGCAGTCCTTCATACATGCTTCAATACAGGTGAATGGGATAAGCCCCTGGAAGCACATGTACGCCTCTGCTGACTTAGCGTATCCTGCCACAAACACGACTCCTGTCTAATCAAGTCTGTCTTAGAGAGAAAAAAAAAAAAAAAAAAAAGAACATCGAAACAAATGTTACGTGGAAATAAAAGTGAAACTCATGAGCTGCGGGCCACAGACAACAACACCACAAAGAAGGGTGTTGTTATCTTCAATCTGCAGTTCCAGCTCTGCAGCTCCTTGGACTTTCATGATGCTGCAGGACAAAGGTTCACGCTCTCGGTCGTGCCTGACGTGATGCACAACAGAAGAGGCACAATTGCACCATCACGACCGATTAAAACATACATTGAGGCTAAATAGGGTCATTCTGGGTTGACTTGACGATGAGATTTACTGTTCGGCCAAGCACTGAGTGAATCTATGTGGCAGATGGCAGATTCTAGCTGAGTAAAATTATATGGGGTTTCCACAAATCCAGGGGAAACAGAGTCCCCTAAAACCAGCATTTAAGCCTCCTGCACGCTCAATGGAGCATTCATCTTTCCACAACCACAAGCACGAAGCTCTGGGATTCACGGGCTAGATGAGCTCATCTGGAGTATGTGGATGTGTGAATGAAGTAGGAAATAAAAAGTATGTTGCACAACACATAACCTGAGCTGACTTTAGAAACCAGCTGAATGTTCATTCTGATATTCCATCACGGCATTTAGTTTGCACTTGAAAACTAAATGACTATCTGGAGACGTCGCAGGAGAGGTGAAATGTGATCCAGCCACGATGCACAGGAGGCTGAAAATGTGGAGGGACCTTGGCATGTGCCTGTTTCATACATTTGGAGTCAAACTAGGAGAGCTGTAACAGCAGTGTATTCCTCACTAGGTTACCCCACAAGCTGTTGTTTGAATTTAACAGTAATGGGCACACATTCTCCTGTCTGTGAGTGCAATAAAGTCAGTAAAATACTTTAATTTATTAGCACAAGAGCAAAAATAAACAAAAAAGTCCCAACTTGCCTGTAGATTTTTTTTTGAAAGAGAGAGAAAAGTAATAATGAGCTTACCCTAAAAAGAGGAAACAGGTCAAACAAAATGATGTAATGTGTGACAGAAATACAATGAAACAAGGAAGGATGCAAAGAACCGACATATGTTATATCCTGGGTTTGGTAAGTGGCTCCCAAATTGAGATTTGGAGACCACCAGGGGTCCTAGAGAGCTTAACAGGTGAGATCCAGACACTTTAATTTTAATATCTAATGAAAAAGAGCACATTTAAGAGTGACTACTTGATCCACATGTTTCTCTGTTTTTACCACCACTGCAGTGTGCTCAGATGTAATATTCAATTTCATATAGATGCACATAAATACAGAGGCTAAAAGCCTCAAAGTTAAACCTGCAGATGATGAATAACTCACCATGCTGGAAAAAGTGCAAAAAGTGAGACTGTAAATGTAAATGCATGTGTGGGACAGTACCTGGACGATCTGGCGGGGCTGCACGGACAGAGTGGGGAAGTTTCCTCGGCCGTGGATGGGCACAGCCTCCCCGAGGATCGAGTCCAAGCGCTGCACCTGATCCCAAGACAGCACGCAGAACCGCCGACTCTGATCCGACGCATCACCGCAAGACATGGCGATGTTAACTTTCAGCCCCCCCTCCAAGTGACAAAAGAAAAGAAAACAAAGAAACCAGGCTGGGTGCTTCCTCTCAGCTGATCTCGGGGTCTCTTCCACAAGGGGCAGATGTATTCCTGTGGCTGTCAGCGGGTCCGGATGTCGGAGCTGGAGCAGAAAAAAGTTGGTGGCGGAGGTGAGAGTTGGGATCGTCCGCTCCTGCCGGTGCGCGCAACTGAAATCCGGTCTACAAGTCTGCAAAGCGCCGATTCATAAGAGGGTTTAAAGCCTCCTCATTAGCATGGGCCCCGTGATTGGCTGCTGTGTTTGGTCATTGATTATGGACGCCCTTTCTGCAGGGAACACCCTTTCATGTGACGCACTTGACAGCCTCCTCTTCCTCCTCCTCCTCCCTCTTCTCATCGGGCACCCTGCACGCTGACAGGGTTTTCCCTCAAAAGCAGCCTCATGATCCCGCTGATCTTGTGATGTACGCCGCCTCGGCTGTGTCAGAAGTGAGCATTTTATCAATGCAATGCGTGAGGTCATCTTATTAAAGCAGATAAGGAGACAATGGCTGATTACAGGAGTCAGGTTAGAGCTGTGCAAACACAAGCTCCACTTTTTCCTCCTGTGATGCATTTCTTTATTTGTCCAGGGAAATGCTGCCAAAGCATGCAGGATGTTTTTTTGCAGCAACGCCCTGCTTCACCATCATGCAAATCTTGAAGTGACATGCAGAAACCCAGCAAAGAAGACCATGGGCACACTAGAGCTGCAGAAAGATGTTCGAGGTCTTGCCGGAGGGCACTTCAGCAGCAGCCACATCCAGAGAAAGCAAGTTTACGCACCTCTAGTACAGTGTTTACAGGCCTTCTTGGCTTGTGAACCTTTAAAACAAACCACTGTCCACCTGCTGCCACTGTTTGTATCTACCAGTACAACCAAGAAGGCCGTGTTTTTGTTTTTTCCTATTTTCCTGTTATATTTCACTGTTTGTAAAGAGATAGACTGGTAAAATTTACCAAAAATTCACAAATAACAAGGAATGTCTAAATGAAGACACTTTTGTGTGGCACGTGTGCTTTTTTCTTATTTTTCTTCTATTTTCTGTCCTATTTTTGATGAAGCAGCTTACTTTCCCATAAGTTTTTTCTCTATCTTTCTCCTGTCATGCATTATACAACATCATAATCTGATAAATTGTGACTTCATGGCTTTTTAGGCTTGTTATTAATCATTGTCACAGACTATTATTAATTATTGACACATCATTTGAGTTATTGACCTAATTGGTTAATGATATTAAGTAACATATATTTAAACATGTGATTTAAAGTAGTTTAACCACATGAAGTCCACAAGAGGCCTCAGAGACAGAGATACTTTCAAAATAAATGTTTCACACACAAAAAACAGTGGAAAGTGGAGAGCCAGGGTGCCGTCACAACAGTTTGGTGTTTACCTGTTTTCTAGTTATTTAAAATAAAAAAAAAAGAAAGAAGTCTTTCTGTAACTAAAACGCATGTGAAAAAGTCACTTTCTAGGACTCCCCCTCATTCATCTGCCACTATAATCATCCACACCTTGTGTAGTATTCCCAATGTGTAATGTTCCCAGTGTAATGTAAAGTTTACAAGGAAATACAAATGCATGTGATTATTTAGCTGTTTGTCGACCATTTAAAAGAACATACAGTATCTGATATATAGCCTAAAACAGGCTTCATAAAACATTCTGGTAATCCAGAGGCTGCTTGTCGGCCTCTGAGTGTTTATATTCTGATAGTAGGCTATTAAGCCTGTAAAATGTTGCTTGCTAATCACACATTTTTATAGGTCCTTATCATTTTTAGAATGGCAGTGTTTACAGTAGAGGGCCTTACCTTTGAGTTGTTTGTTTATTCAGCCAATGGAAAATTAAAGCCTACAACCACACATACAATCATTCATTTCATTTGCTTGCGATTGTGCAGGGGCTTGTGAAAAGGCTCAGATAACCTGTGATGCCCTTTCAGCTTTCCATTTAAGTTTTTTTTTTTTTTTTTTTTCTGATACCTCACTGCCATCTCTTTCCATACCACCTGCTTATCTGTGGTGCATTGTGTTTTTTATTTGTTGTAATGGAGATACAGAGACATTCCTGTGGTCTGAAGGGTAATTTGTCAGCTTTTTGTGCCTAATATTATAGCAGTGGTTCATCTGAGGCATAATAAATAATTACAGCGTGAGGAGGCCTGAGTTAAATAAGGTACCCCTGTTAGATACCTTCATTCAGCTGCTGTCGGATGCATCCAGAGTCCTCCAGTTAATTTACTGCTTTGAATTTCTCCGCATCACTTATTACAGAAGTGGACTGTGGTCACGTCATTACTGTCTTTATATGTCACCCTGTCCTGCATGCAGTCTATTATGTGTTTAAATGCACTAACCATCCCCTACTGAAGGACCTCACACATTGGCAGACATTACTCAGAATGGCAGACATTACTCCCTCAGTGGTGAGAAGGCCTTAAGGCTCTGTCAGCGTGTAATTTGCCCGTGAACAATACAGGTGAAAACTTCTGTAATTTCCGCTTTTAAAATGACCCAAATATGTCATCACTCGTACCTGCCAATACAGCATGTTAGTGCACCTGTAAAATGTTTACAAGAGAGTGAAGTCCATTTCATGATTGACTGATTCATGCCACAATAAAACAGAAACACACAACATGTCTAAGCGTGCGTGTGTGTGTCTGTGTGTTTAGGTCACACACTTCTCAGTTGTGTGTCCACAGCACACAGCTGGTTGGAGGCGCCTTACAAGCTGCCCGAGAGGCCTGTTCGTGGGCATACAGTTGATTTGTTCTCCACGGAGGATCTCTTCAAATCCTGTGATGTCAACATAATCCTGTTTCCCTGGCAACAGCATCCACGGTTGTCGGGCAGCTGGGCAGAGGCGTCTCCAGCTGAGGATCCTGCTAGGTGCCGATGTGAGGCATCTGCGTCATCCGACTATAAATAACCCGCCATGTGGCAGCTGTGCATCCTGGGAGTGGAGCCAGCCTCTACCTGAATGTGAAACACTTGGGGAAAGAGGGAACAATGACAGCAGATAAATGTCAGGCCACTTGACATTCTCGGGTTCCCTCACAGCCCCTTATCAGTCAGATATGATGTCTAGACATTCATGCAGTGGAACAAAACAATTAATACAACTTAGAGAGAGGGAAAAAAACTCCTGAAATGTGATCAGTACTGCATAATTCTGTTTTTCACCTTTTATTAATTAATGCCAGTGGACCAGTCACTGTATCCTCTGTTTGTCCCTGAGTTGACATCCTGCTGGAGCCATGACAACTGAGACTGTGAGTCTAGTAGGCGCGGTGAGATAACCAGTATTTAAACACACCTTAAACAAATGATGCATTAGACAGGCGTATGTTACAGTCCTAACCATGATCAAACATTATGAGGCCATGTGGTAGTCCTGAGCGTCTAATATTAAAGACTATCAATGACATCTGTTCTTGTCTGTGTATTTGCACTTAAAGACAGATAGAAGACACCAGGCTGTAATTTTTCTGTTGTCAGATATCTCTATCTGTCTTTGCCTCATGGACAGCGGGAGGAAGAGGAACAATGCAGGGCTTCTCCCAAGTGCATGGACATCATTGTGCGTCATGAAAGTGCAGCTGAAAATCAATGTTGCCAAACAACAAAGAGAAGTGTCACAATGATCAATTGTGCGGAGACAGATAACGCTCTGTCTGTCGTAGGGATGAGTTGTGAAGCTCTTTTCTTACCGGTCTGTCGGCGCTCCTGCAATCTAAGTGAAATGTTTTCCCAAAAAGGCTTCCGTCACCTGTCGCTGAGCACACTCGCACATGTCATACTAGAGGATCAAGTGTGTGCTATTATTAGAATGTGCATCATTATGTGTAACTTTGGACAGTGCGATAGCTAAAATAGTGATGCAGCTGCTACATGTTGAATTTTGAAAATCAGCTTGTGCTTTGACTTTGTGAGCGAATCAAAAGTTAAGTTTTTAGGCCCAGAGGTTCAGATAACCTGCCTCCACAAGCAGGTTGAGTTGACCAGTCAGGCTGGACGCTGGGGCCTACCCATGATACAGAGAATTTGTGATAAGAGAGGTAAATTTACTTTTACAGATTGCTCCAGATGACAAATCTATGGGACAGTGGAACAGGGTTGCGCAAGCAGCCGTGCTGCTGACGTCAGACTCCTCCGCTGCCTGCTTGATTGATTACAGTAGTGCTTGGCAAAGCACACCGGTGTGCTGCTAGAAAAAATACACACACCAAAACACACTATAGTTTCAAGTGGCATTACACATCAGCTCTCTGCTCTGTCCACACCTGGACAGTGAAATGGAAAAATACTAAATGAACAAGCAAACACACACTGTTGGGTGCTGCTCTGTTGTACGTTTTGCTGCTATTGTTAGGCTGAAATCAAATCATGATATATGTTGCTTTATTCTTATCCAAATCCCATTTTAGGTGTGTAATTAGTGGTTATAAATAGTACTTCCCAAAGATTACGAGTTTACTCTGGTTTAAGTAACAAACTTTTGGAAATGGTTTTACACTGTAGGATGACTTCAGTTTTTTCATCATTTTATTGATTGTTATCACAGTTAGGAATGAAAATCTGAGAGCTCTTGAATTGTTTTCTAGCATTTTCTATAGGCTCTGCAGTGCTGTAGTTATGCCATAGCCAGAGTAGTATCTTTGTATAAGAGAACTTATTACATAGTTGAGGCACCCTGAAGCTCAACGGTCAAAAATAGTGTTGCTGTTGTTATGTAACGCTCGCCTCACTTTATCTATGTGTGTCATTCTGTCTCTCTCTCTCTTACCTATGTCTTTTCAGACTCCTTTATGCAAAGCACCTTGAGTTGCCTCTGTGTATGAAATGTGCTGTATAAATAAACTTGCCTCGCCTTTCTGAATGTGTGGAAAGGAGAAAAAAAAAGCCTGGAATGTCAAATGCGTAAGTTAAATAGTGATTGCATGCTTAGAAACATGGATCTACACAAAGGCCTACAACAGGGAAAGATAAGAAATTCCTATATCTAATCTATGTTAGATATAGGACAATCTGTTTCCCAGTAAATTCCCAGTTTATGTGATATAGAACTAAAGGAGTTAAGGATAACTTTCTTCCTTTTCCTCAAACTCTCAGCTAAGCACATGGATATCCCACATGTGACTTACAGAAGAGCCCATGTAGAAGAGAGGAATGTATGGCCCTGGTAATAAAACACCTTCAGCTCCTTCTGTATGTCTGGGGTGTCCTAATTTGGATAGCTTCCTTAACTGGAGCTTAAATCATGTTATGCAACGGCTCCACACCCACCCGAAAAGAATATTTAGGGTCCCCATTGCACATCGCCTCCTCAAACGCTACACAAAAAGGAAAATAAACCCCAGTTTGCCTCGCTTCTCCGCTTTGGTGCTGGCGGATGAACGGCTCACTGCGGGTTCTCTTTCTGGTATTATTCTCCACCGATCAAATACTCCCAACTGCACCACAGGGAGCAAGAAACAAGATGACAGCTGCCTACAATGTGCAAATACTGCTGAGTCAACTAATGCAACCATAAAAGCTTATAAAATAAACATGTTCTGTAATTTTCTCAGCACATGTGCCCGGTGTGGACATTGCATATTAAAAGCTACCAGAGACAAGAACTGGCGCTTTCTGCTCGCTGGAGCATTTACCAGAATTGAGAGGGAACCCCTATTTAGCACCGAGCTCTGATTTCATTCCCAGAAATCCCACTCCTCACCCCCCCCACCCGTCCAGTAGCTGGAAGGGGGGAAAAATCGAGGCGATTAAGAGTGTCAAAGAGCAGTTGTGTCATATCACTGAACAACTTTGGGCCTCAGCCCAACAGAGATATAGAGCAGGTCCCCCCGAGACAATGTCTGTTAAGGTCATGATCGTACCAGCGTTACTCATGTAACCAATCCCGCTCCACATTATGAAAAACAGAAGGGCCGGTCTCATCCAACTTCGCAGCCAGGTTAAAAAACTCTGTCCAAATAAGCAACTAATAAAAAATATGCTCGCAGCAAGTTCCTCAGATCGTTATCCAGAATTCTTAAACCGTCCTTCTGGAAGGATTATGTGATCGGTCAAAAGTGTATCCCATCATGCTTCTGGGAAGAGCGAGCCAGCTGCATGTTCCAAGAGCTGCAAGAAAACAAAACAAAAAAAACCTTTATGATATCAAAAGAACAAAGTACACTTATTAGTTTACTATATTTACGTTCAGTGAGTTTAGGGTATTTCCAAAAGTGCGACAGGTGTTTGCGACTATTGACCACAAAACAAGCTTTTGAACGAAAACAAACCTGGCCTGTTTTCCACAGTTTGACTGATTCACGCAAGGTTTTCTGCTGATGGGTTGAGATTTATGTAGTGCTGTAACTGAACGCAGGCAGGAGGCGGGCATGTTGCACACATGGCCCAAAGCTGCTCTAAGTTACTCCGGCTGGGCTCGACACTCATCCGCAGTCTAAGGCGCTTTATTGCACAATTAAGACTCTTGTTTAACCTCCTTACACTATAGATCTGTCTCTCTGTGTGTCTTTGCCACCTTTCTCCCCTTTACATAACATCTTTTGAGGTAACACGGGTAAAGATGATAAGCCATATGGAACATTAAACCCCTTCACCCCTCCTGGGTGTATGCTGTAAGTGAGACACACTGAGAATATGTCTGGTCATGCCCCTTCAGTGACTCACCGTCCCCTATCTATTTGTCCTCCCTCCTTTTTTTGCCCGCTCACTTTATTGTCGCTGTTACACGAACCCTGGCCGTGCCCAAGTGCATGAAGTTCAGTGGCCTTTATTGCACAACCATCACCGCTGCGTAACCGCATTCTTGCAATGTATGGCTATCTAAAGATCCATATACTAACATGTTACGTAATGCTAGAAAAACCAGCAATGGAAGAAGTATCTAAATTCTATGCTTTAATAAAAGCGGCTGTACGACACTGTAAAAATACAAAAGACAGGGATGGGCAATCAATAATCTGAGTAATTTATGTAGTAAAACGATGCAGCAATTCCATCAATCCAAGGCTATTTTCTCATTTGGGAGACATTAAAACTAACTTTAACTCTAAGCTTAATGTTGTAGCTAGCTGCAGTAGAGTTAGTTTAAACTTTTTTTTAATATACCTTTGGGTGGTTTAAATTACTGTATAACAATGAAATGTACCTCATTTCGTTTTTAAAATCATCATCTGCAAAGTAACTAGTAACTGCAACTGTAAGATGAATAGGGGAGAGTAAAAAGTGGGATGTTTCCCTCTGAAACAAGGTGAAGTAGAGATAATAAGTAGCATAGAATTTAAATACTCAGGTAGAAGTAAAGTATCTTATCCACCAACTCTTGTATTGTTCTTTTCCTGAATGTGATTCCTGCCATCAGAAACTGTCTCTATGCAAGTGTGAGTGATGGACGCTCACTGATTAATGCTGACTTGATGGTTTATGTTACAGAGAAATGTGCACAATGATGCATCTCTGAAGTCAACTGTCTTTTTTTCCCCCATGTTGTGCAGTGGAAGTACTGTGTGGACGTGAAAACTGATCATCAGAACATTCAATATTCATAATGGGCCCGGCCTCACAACCTTGTCGAAAACAGCGAAGGGTTATCTGGCAGCAGCTGGGCCTTAATAATATCAAGAAATGATCCGTCAGCAACCAAGGCATTCTCCGGCAGATTGATTGAGGCCATATCAAACAGTCTGCATGATAATGGCTGCTGTGATAAGGTCTGACCCTGTGGTACCCTGGTACACTAATCCAGCTCCATGGCACATATTCAGGTTTCCATGGGGAGCTCTTTCCACTTCACCACGCACAGCCACTGTTTTTCCACTGCCAGAACCGAGGGTATCTCACATCTTTTTACTTATTCAGCTTTCTAATCTGTTCACCAAATAAAAAAGCTCAAATACCAAATGTTGCACTTCAGCAGATATGGTATCTTTGAAAAGTGGAAATTGTTTTTATGATTGTTTGGGAGATACGAAGGATAAAGTGTCATAAGCGTGACCTAAATATCAAAGCTTTTATGAGCAACAACAGTAATAGCTGCTGAGACACAATGGCAGCCCAGTGCAAAACGCAATAACTAAAGAACAATCTCTCTGACCATCACAACCTAACACAACCTGTGCACAGAGAGCAGCACACATCTGTAACCCTGAACCAACTCTTTTCTGATCTTTTAAGTAGATCAGTCAACAAACCTAATGCACAAACCAACCAACAAACACTGAACTGGTCTATCCTGAGCTTTATGTACTAAAAGGCTTCCAGGGCTTTTTAGGTGTTCACACACACACACACTGCCACAAGCCGCCATGCCAAAATACACAGATAATCAGACTTATCCGTGTTACACCCAGAAACATCCCAGGAAACGCGTTACACAAACATATGGTTAAGTACTGACCAAACTCCAAACACATGCAGGTGCGCTCACGTTTCCACATATATTCTTTGAAGAAATCTGCATTGCATTTACTGTCAGCTGGTATGCACGAGTGGCACAATTTTGACCTGCTATGACCCCCGTTAGGAGGTCATGTTTTGTTGTGGAAATTTCGCAGCACACGTCCACTTGGAGGAAAACACAAATATGCAAGAATAGCAGTAGTTTATTTTGTTGTGTTACAGTTCAACATCCAGGGCTGAGAAATTTCAACCACCGTGTGCAGCACAGGGTTAATTTTTGTCCAGCTTCACGGACGAGCGCAGAGACGCACTTTTAGCTCTCAAGGATCACAGCAGTAGTAGCAGCGATGTTGACAGCAGCCCTGACTGTGAGTCACCTGCGCGTTGCACAGAGGTCCTTCACTTCTGCTCCGCGAGCGATGAGGCGAAGACTTGTGAGAGTGTGACACACAGTCGCGCACATGACAGCAGGGCCAAACGTGGCCCGATGAAGAGGAACGAGCAGGGTGAATCACAGAGTGAGCGACAGCCGGAGGTGAACCGGGAGTAGATGGTACCTCTGAGGAGCTGGAAGTTATTCAATTTAAGGGAAATAGGCGGCTTTCCCGGCAGTTCGGATACAACCCAGTAAAAGGAATCAAAGTAAAAGTGTCATATTAAAGTTTTGTCAGAATGCTGGGCTCTGTACATAAGCAGTCTCCGAGGCTCTCCATGATTCCCTCCCCCCACATCTGTCCTATACACCAGAGGCTGAGTCTATATAATGACCATTTATCTCCTGTAAGCAGAACTAGCCCTTATCCATCCACTCCACTGATGTTATGTTTAAAAAAAAGGCTAAAATCCAGCAGTAAAGCAGGCCACTGACTGGGTGGCCCTCTCTGTCTCTGTGCCACACCAGTTGGGGTTAAAGAGCATAACACACGCCAGCAAGCGAATAATCACCTGCAGCCAGCAAGGACTCAGATAATCCACATGTCAACACTGCTGACAAATAAACCGTCTATGATGACCCGCTACATTAAAAAAAAAAAAACATCACAGCTGTTTGACAGTTCGCTGACTAAAGACACTGAGCCAAAAGTCTGATTGACAGTTTTACGTTAGCTCAGTATATCTATGTTGCCATACTGAAATGCCCGAGCAAGGAGTGTTTTGAAGTCAACTGAGGTAAGTTATATAAAGATCTTATGGAATCCATCATATTTCATGCAAATGTGCTGCGCAGTCTGTGCCTTTTAATCATGATCTTTTGTCTGAGTCCAGTTTGAGTTCATGTCTTCACCTTTTTTCAGACCTGTATTTCCTGATTTTTTTTCTTTTTAACACTGTCAACCTTTCGAAAACAGTCAAAGCATTCAAAAGTGCACCGAAATTGCCTCAAAACCAAATACATTCGTTTTTTTTAAATATAGGATACTTGATATTAGATGATGCATACGTATATATTGCCACATACGTATGCACACGTATATACACCACAAATTAAGACACTTTAAAATCTTATTTTGCATACTACTACCTCAAGAGATATTGGCTGTTGTATGTTTGTCATATGTTGTATATGACTTTGTACACTGTCATACCTCTATCTTCATTGCAGTTATCCTATTTATTCTGTTTACTCTGTTTATTTATACTTATCCACTCATTTTGCACTAGCTCATTTTTGCTTATTCTATCTTGTTTATTTTGTACTATTCTACTTTTTTTTATACTTATTCTACTTTTTATATTTATTCTTATTTGGGCTTGCACCAGGGACCAGGGTAGCTAATCTCGTTCCATCCCATGTTTAACTTGTGTTGGAATGACATGACAATAAACAATCCTTGAATCCTTGAATCCATATTCTGTGCATCCTGTTTAAAAGGTGAATATCATTAGAGAACAGGAGACACCAGCTGCGTCACTCAAAGCTTCAAAAAAGTGATTTTGGGGGACCTTAAAGCGATGTTCTCACTCTCCTGCACACAGCAGTGACAGCTGAGTACACTCAGACTCAGACCTCAGCTGCCATGGTCCGTCCGCTCTGATCACTGGCCTTCAGGCTATTTTTCTCCCGTTTTCAATTTCAATAATTACAGGCGAAGCGGCTTCTTAAAACGTATTCTGGTCACAGAATAAACATTGTGTCGTTAGCGATGCCAAGGAAGAAACTGACCACACAAAAATGATATTTTATTTTTTGTAGCTATTTACGGGGGGTTCTCTCAATCCAAGAGACTTTATCTTATTAAGTTGGGAGTGCATCTCTGGAAAGATGAAAAGAAAAAAAACTTTTCATCACTTCTCTTCTTACAGTCTTTTTTACAGTCATCTTCTTTTTTGCCTTCTTATGAAAGTATTGTCTTCACTTTTGGGACCCTCTGGTATCCCTTGGGTCAAATTGACCCGGGGCACATTTGGGGTTTTAAAAACTATTCTGAAATAAAATTTTACTTTATAAACCATTCACATATATTGTCTTTATCTCAATTTCAAACAACAGAGATAACATATATGTTTAATGATTGAAATCAGTCTCTACTAGAAGACAATTAACAACGGAAGTATGATTCGTTTTTGTGTTTTCCCTCACTGTGGCTAGAGAAGCTGGGGTCCTGGGCACATGTTGTCTCCTTTAGATGTTCAGCGTCACTAGTGCCTTGCCTAGCTCCTCAAGGAAAAAAGTTGCATCTTCTTTGGAGCTTCCTTTGGTTCCAGTTTGGGTTGACTTGCCACCCAGATTGTAAATGCAATATAGGCTGAGCCATCCAGCTTGTTGTAAAAGATCACGAGTGGTGACTGAAGTGTTTTTCTTTGACAGCTGTGGCAGACCAGCAGCTTGTCTAAGTTGTCTACCCCTCCTTTGGTAGTGCTGAAGTATGACCTTTGGCTTACGGTCCCCCTGGCTACTTATTGCTCAATTGCTGTGTAGAGTGCTCATGTGCACTTTCCCCTTTTTTTTTGGTATGTAAGATACCAGGGCAATATTGGCCATGAACATAAAGTTGGAGGAATGGACGGGCCTGACAGAGGGTAAAGACTTCAGGAAAGTGAGAGCAGCTGCTCTCTGGGCTTAGATTATAATAGTGTAACGTTATCTGTGTGTCTCTGTGTATGTGGGTCAAACTGACCTGACACCACAGACCATATGAAGGATGTAAATGTGTGGGGTATAGTAGCATGTGTGCTCAAATGATTTTTTTGTTTGTACATGTTTATAACAGGAAATAAGCTAAGGCCATTGAGTTTCAGGTAGAAAAAAAAAATTATAATTCTACCATTTTCTTCTTGTAAAAATTTGAAATGGGTCAATTTGACCCGAATACCATACAAGGCTAAAGTCACTTAAGTTTAAATACAGTGAAGTGTGTTAATAGGAAGCCTTTGTATGGTAAGACTATACATTTTTAATTGTGCTAATTTGATTACAAAATAAACAATTAGGAAATGAGTAAAACACGAAATGAGTAAAACAACAAAATTGATCATTTTATTGACCAAATGTTACAGTTCCACTGTCACATCCTACAAAAAAAAAAAAAAAACAAAAAAAAACAACTTTGTTCAGACAAGCACTGCTTGTAACTGTTTACACAACCTACAGATCTGCAGACTGATAAATGAACGACCCACCGACTATGGCAAAGTGGGTCTTCACAAACTCACAACCTATGTACAGCTTCACATACAAGAAATAAATAAAAACATCAAAAGGCCTTTCTTTAAACGGTTTTCATGTTACTAAATCCTGCAGTGACTAGGCTGCAATCCTCATTCACATGCTGCCCCCCGGTGGCAAAAAAAACTAACTCCTGCCATTTACGTTCACAAGAGGTTGTACTCCACCATCGCCGACTGAGGATTAAGTTTCATGCTGTAAGAGGAGGAAAAGGTCACAGCCATGAAAACGACAGCTTGCCCTGCCCATAAAGAGGCCTCATCAACATTCCTAAAACATTACTCCGCTTGACACGGTCCGTACGTCGAGCCTGAGCTGCAACCACCAACTCACTCGTGACAGGCAACGTATCGTTGAAAGAAGCAGATGCTTGCTCGCAATGAAAGCATCCCAGCAGGTCACGTTAACAGGAAAAAGTGTGTCAGCCAGAAATACTGCAACCTGACCCCTGGTGGGCAGCAGCACATTTGATTCTGATTTAAAATAAATACCCTGACAATCAACAAATTAAAGCAACAAAGTGGACATTATTAAATATGTGGAGGAAACATTTCAGTCAGTCATACATGAAAAATATTTGCACAAACCCCCCCAGGGTTACCTGTTTTAAGCATCCTAAAGTGATACAGCTCACAGAAAAATATTTACCATTCAGCCTAAGATCATCTGATGTACAGGACATGCAGAACATTTCATGACATACATTAAAAAAGTGATATGCTTACATTAGAAATGAAATCAAAACTGCACTTTTTCCTTCCTTCTAAAACTCTTGATTGCTCGTTCATCTAAAACACTGTCAAGATCTGCCTGATGACGCTGGGATGATGTAAGTGACAGAACGTGACGTAAGGCTAACTCTTGAGTTCGCAATCCTGAAAATGGCTCACTATCCAGAGCACACCGGTTCAGCATAAATCTAAACTTTTGTTTCTGCACTTCTCGCATCCACAGTCGCAAAAAAGAAAAAAAAAAAACACCAAGTATTCCCAGGTTTAAAGTTTGCATAAGATATTAGCAAGAACTGAAACGCTGCGGCTGTGACGTGTATGGCTTGAGGTTCTGCGGAAGGTGTGGGAGGCATGTTCTGGGTGTCTTCATAAAAAGGTGTTTAAAAAAATATCTCTATATTGTGCTTCCAAGTATTACTAAGATTTACCTCCATCCTGAAGGACACATACAGGAGAGCCGGACATTTGTTGATGAAACTCACAGAACATAAAAGAAAAAAAAAAGAAAAACCCCCCAGCTAGTGCTCTATCAACCCATCAGAGTGACATCTTGAGACACCAAACGGCAACACGCAGCATGACCAACACTGTGAAAGAGTTTCTTTGTAACCGGAAACATTGCCAGCGATGCAGAGCAGCGTTGAGTGCAGCAGGAGAAGTGCGCTACGGCTCCTTCTGTCCTCATTTGAATATTGGAGGTACTCAGGGTAGAGGGATAAAGCCGATGTCGGGTGTGTCGCCCAGGATCAAGGTGGTGCGGCCCAGCGTGGGGGAGGGAGACGCCAGACGGAAGGCTGGGTTGATGGAGTGCAGCGAGTCCCTTTTGCTGCTTCTGCTGAACGGGGGACAAGAAGCGGGCACGGGCTGGCGGGCGTGCTGTCGCGAGAATCCGGCGGAGTGGGGCGAAGCGTCTGTGGGAGGTGCTGCTGTGCTGGAAACCTCAGGGCCCAGAGGGGTGGTCTTTGGAGTGCTGGGGGGGCACAGGACTTGACGGTTGAAGGAGTGGACCATCCTCTCCAGCACGTCCTTGGTGCTCTGCGTGCACTGTGTGAAAAGGGGGGAAAAATAGGGAAGTCAAGAAAAAGGGTAGAAAATGTGTTAGTTTGTGTTAAAAAAAAAGGCTGAAAAAGAGTGGAAACAGGACGGAAACTTCTGCTACGTGATTTAAATGATTAGTTCAGAAACTCGTCAAGCACAGTGAAAGCGATGGCAGCACTGATGGCAGCACTAGATTCAAATGGAAGCGTGGAAGAAGTGTGTTAGATGCAGACAGCGCGACATAGACAAAGATTTAAATGTGCATGGAGAAGCTGCGTCTTCCCGCGTCTCTTCTGGCACAGACAAAAGTAGAAATGGAAATCCAGTTTTTATCTGCTTGCTTCGTCATGCACGCACAGTAGCGCCCCCCAGAGACACGTGAGAAATAAAAGCATCTCATCTAGCTACAGAGGGGACAAGAGTAAGATCATCGGCCTTCAAACATGTGATCCATCCCATACTGAGTGAGCAAGCAGATGTTAATGAGAGGAGGAATGAATGGTAGTGAAGCATGCAGTAAACCCATCACCACACACCAATCACAAGATCTGCCCCAGCTGTGTTTGAGTTTAAGCAAAAAATTAAACATTTGATTGCAGGGAAAAAAAACATAACTGTTTAGATGACTCCAAACCTAAACACAAACTATATTATGGAAGAAGACGCAGTGAATGGCAAGTGAAGAGATGTTGTGATTGGTTCAATGATCAACCCTACTCTTACCATCAACCGTCTACATGCAGCTGTGCCCTTCAGGATGTGCAGGACAAAGCAAAATCCTGACAGTTCTCCTCCTAGCAGGGCGGAATAGATACAGCACAACACTGAGTGTCAGATCCTCCAATCTAGCAATTAAGTTACAGGCACATGAAACAAATAAACCTATTTGTTCACTAATAGTTACTGAAATAAAATGAATAACTTAAGAAAATACAACTTTTTCCAAAATATGTAAAAATCTGAGTGTCAAAAATATGAAGACCTAAAAAAATGAAGAGGCAAAGTGAACTCAAAACAGAGACCAAAATAGCCAAAATACAAAAATAATGTTTATTTAACACAGATAAGAACACTTTGGGTAAATAAAATGCGTAAAAATGAAAGACGTAAAAGCGGATTCAAGAAAATAATGCAAAACATACGCAAGACATTTGATATGCTGACCACATGAGTGGGAAATAAATCCAAGGCATGTGACAAATTATCTGATAAAGTGCTGATAAATCAAATGCAAAATATTATCTAATAACATTTGTATGTCCAATGCAACAAGAGTGATTAAGTCCTTTGTGTGCAAACACCTTCACCACAACAAACAAACAGACCCAGTAGTAACAGTAACAAGGAGGTAGATACAGCAACACGTTCCTGAAAGTGTAAGCAAACATAAATAAAATACAAGTCATATATCTAAAGGTGCAATAATTAACGTGTTTACTGTCCCACAGCACCAAATGACCAGAATGTATCTACAGCAGTGTGACGAGAAAAATCAACACCTTAACAAATGGTTAACTTTGTGGCAGTAAAAAATCTTTAAACTCTCTGCCTACTTTCTTGCATTTTTAACTGCTCAATGATGCCAAACAAGTGTTACAAGCAATTCCAAAAGACATTTTGTTCTAAAGCTCTGAGAACAAATGACACAGCAGTATTTATTTCAGCAGGCTGTGGGGTGATAAACAGCCTCTTCAGTGGAGCTTTCTGTTGAATGCCAGCTTCAATTAGCTAGTTTAATCATTTCTACTGTGGAGATTTGGCTTTATATTATGTGTCAGCTCCAAGCCATCGTAAGATGAGCCCCAGTAAATGCAGTTCCAGTGCAGTGAGACTAGCTGAGAGGCCATCCATTATTAAAATCTGTGCTTTTTGTCGCTGTAAACAATTTGTATACAGTGTACAATTTTCACAACACCGGGCACATGTTCAAAGTACAGCATGTTGGTGACTCTACTCGAGGGACTGAAGCTGGAAGTCTGGAGGATGAAGGAGTGGACACATTGGAGAAGGCACATGGGGAGGGGTGCTGAGGGGGGCAGCCTAACAACAATACAGGAACTATGGGGCAGTCAGGAGGGAGGGACCACAAGTTGTTTCATCCTACCATGTGTGCGTCATTCTTGACCACGAAGGGAGGCAGCTCGATCTCAGAGGCAGAAGCAGCAGGGATTGCCTCATCGGGAGGCAGGAAACCTCTTCTGTCAATCAGACTGGAGAGGACAGAGGATTTATGTCACAGTGTACGTGGACTGGACCTGATGCTATCATGGAGGAAATGTTCATGCAGCATTTTCACGAGCTGGGTTTCCATTCAAATCTAGTGAAAATCTTAACCAAATTTCAAGGAGACCAACAAAAGAAAATGCTAAATGATGCACATTTCTACCCACAACTGTTATGTGAATTTTGAGGTAAACAGTAGGTGGCGCCAATTTTCCAGTCAGGTGATAAAGTTCAGAAAACACGTTGGAAATATCGCGTTTATGTTTGTTTCGTGTATTAATCTGAGGAATGCTTGGGCCTTTTTACATCACTGCACAAACTTATCTTTCTCAGCCAAGCATAAAAACAGTTTTTACGATATTTCAAATTTTTCTAATTATCTGTTTTTCCACTCTTCTATGTAACCCTCCTACTGACACTGTTTGTATCCTGTTTGAAAATGCTTCTAGACCCTGATCTGTTAAGATGATGACTGACAAGTGGGATGAAGCTAAAGGAAAATGTTTGTGTGCTACAAACTAAGTTAATAAAGAACTGTGACATCTTTACTCACCTTGGGGGCATGGGGCCACACAATGTCACACAGCAGTTAGTTATAATATTGTTGTAAGTGTACGGGTTCCCAGACTCCTCTGCACCTCTTTTGCTCGACCAGGAGCCCTTTATCTGCACAGCGAATACAGTAACCAGTAGTTAGTGGACAAAGTCTACTTTTACAATTGTGAACTGAAATGTTTCATTTAGGGGTAAATATGAGTACTTACATCTTCATTTGTTGTGAGGTTGGAGGCCACTAAGTAAGTATGGAAGCCTGAGAGGCCCAGAATTGACCAGATGGAGAAGAAACAAATCACCAACTCCACCACAGTGCACACAGAGTCAAGGCATAATAATATCACAATTACCAACAATGAGTTCAGACAGATCTCAATTAAAACTTTTAAAAATCTATAACAAGGGGTTATTCCTCCCACCATTACACACTCTCTTATCTTAAGTATCTTTGTCATGAGTTATTGAAATATAAAAGAAGTTAAGTAATTATGTAATTATTTAGACATTAGGTAGTGAATCAATTATTTGTAAATATTTCTCAACAAACTTCACATAACACACGTGGGCTATATGGGTTGATATGAACTCTGAAGCCAATGGACTACAAAAAACACAGTCCCCACACAGATCATTTCCAACATTAAAACATTAGATTTAAAAGAAAATGGAACTTCTCAAGTAAAATAAAAGGACCTAAAAAGTGTAAACATTTTTGTGATTCAGATGTAAACAAAACGGTTGCCCCACCATCATATAGTTGCTACTTTGAATAATTTTATTTTTAATGACTCCAATAACTCACTGGTTTAGGGTTAGGCTAAATGCTAAAATGCTACTATGGCCTTTAAAAATTGACAGTCAAAGAAGACTCATGAAATCATTAGTTTTCTATTCTAATATGGAAATTGACGCAATAATGTGCAAAAGAAAAAAAAAGAGTCAGGTCACCTGCGCTGTGAGATAAGTTATAAAGGGAAAAAGTTCAAGTATTGTTTCCGGATTGAGAAATACTCCAAAACATGACTTAATGTCATGCATGTCTTGCGTGTCATGCATATCATGTGGAGACCACAAGGATATAACCCACACCCCTACAGTGAGTAACTAATCGAACCACTCTGTAGTCATGCAGTCTATATTTGTCCACCCACTGACATCATCTCACAAGGACATGAGGCTGCAAACCTGCTCCTGGAGAGCCATCTGCCTAAAATCACTGCTTTGCTGGATGCTAACTCTCTGATCCTATTAGGCGTGGGCTTAGGCTGAAGAGCAGCGGGAAATGCCTTGTCAACAGTACAACTTGTGTTTTGTATTGGCACAAAACAGTCTATTAAGAGAGACCTCATCCATCCCATAAACAGGACGATTATGTCAAAGATTTGGTATATACAAAGGATATCTGGCAGGGCTCTCCTGGATGGCTTGAACAAGGCTTTTACCGGTTTGAGTACCTGGAGAGAAAAGGACAAAGTCAGAAACAAAGAAATGTTAAAGTAGTCCTTGATGACAGGAGCAACAAGGACTGAGTGCATTTGCGTCTTTATACACAGGGAGAGTACTTACGCAGAGTGATGTGTGTGATGACACAGCCAAATATGAAAGACGTCAGAAAAGACAGAGAAATTATGAAGCTGTAAAAAAAGCGGTAATTGCGTTTGCCCACACAGTTCCCCACCCACGGGCAGTGGTGATCAAATCGTTCTGAGGATGAAAAAAAAAAACAGCGCAGATACCAGAGATTAGAAACATGTATATAGTAGTATTAATGCCTAACACGCTGCATCTTGAATTATTATAAAACACAATAACTACCCTGTGATTAATATAGCATTTTCATCTAATTAGGATTGTCCTGTTCCAGTCAAAAGGTTTAGTCTGTCTTAAAACAACAGTCAGGTGTCTATGTGACAACTGAACAGTTTGTGGTTGCTGTGATAGTTGTTCTTCCTCCTGTTCATACTGGCCCTTAAAAAGGATCCCTTCCTGGTGTGACCTGGTGTGATTGCTAGAAGACTAAATCCACGGTCCTCATTCTGTGCAAAAGCAAATTCCAAAGTTTAACTAAGGTTCATGTGAGTCTTCAGAAGTCTGAGTGAAACAAACAAAGTGCCAAAGTTACAGACTTTTTAGTAAGTTCCATCTTTGGTCCTGGTCAGACCTGGCAATAACACGTCTTTGGCGATCTGATCACAAGTGGACAGCTCAGTACAGGCGTGAATGCACCCAGGGTGCACCGAGAGCTGTTCGGTCAGATCACATTCTGACGTGGTCTGCATCAGGCCAGAACCTTTTAGCAACCTCAGGTGTCCTGGGCCACAATGAAGCACTGCCAACTCAGCTGACATTCCTCCTCATAAGCAGCGTCATTTAAGTGCAACAACTGGCAAAAGGGATTCTTGTGGATGTTCTTCTTTCCAGCAGACTAGGCACAGTTTAGTTTACTGCTGCCTCCACTGGTTAAAGACAACAACACATTTGGTCTTTGTGAACGTAAATTATGTACGCAGTGTTTATTTGATCCGATCACAAGTGGTCACTCGAAATGCACATGGAGACGCGTTCTAGTGCAGGTCTGAACTGACGTACTTAGAGCTGTCCACTTGTGATCAGATCACCCAAAACGCATGTTAATGCAGGTCTGAACAGGGCCTTTATGTTACTATCCCTCCACTGCCAGCCCGCAATTAAAGGGGGGAACCCCAAGAGGGGGGGTTGTACTAAAAATACTGCAACTCTGAAACACACTTAATTTAATCAACTCAGACTTCTGTCATACTGGCTTCAGTTGAACTTTTGAAGATATTTTTGCACTCAACCAGATGTGCAGATTTTGTTTCACATCTCATCCAGAGAAAGCAGGCAAGGGTGGGATCTTTAACAGTCAGTGCAGAGAGGAGGAATAATTACAGCAAACACACACATACATATGCACATAGATGTAATGGGCATGTGAGTATTGTTTTAAGACAGACCTGAAAAAATGTGAATCTATTCATTTACAGCACAGGTTGGCTAAAGAAACACTCTGCAGTCTCAACCTGCAAAGAACAATATGCTCCATCTTGCCAAATGATGACTTCATGCTTTAAAAAGCACTTTATGGCAAACGAACTGCACATGAAAAAAATAATTCTTACTTTACTTTACTTTACTTTACTTTAATTTCAGCAGATTACATTTTGGTTTTATATTTTTTATTTCATCACATCTCAGTATTGGTAATTCAAAACCCTCTAGCTAAGCAAGTTGGTATGATGGGGTGTTAAGTTCAATTAGCACAGGTGGAAAAGTGGAAACTTCCCACCAAATCCTTACCAACACAGTTGTCACACAAGCTGCAGTGGGAGGTCCGAGGAGGGCGGAACGTTTTACAAGTAAAGCAGTATTTGAGCTTTACCACCTGCTGGTTGATGAGGATCTCCTTGGTCCGCGGTGGGGGGCGATATGTAGAGGATCCTGAGGTATCTTAAAATAGAGAGAGAGAGAGAGACACTTGCTGAGAACTTGATCAAAACTATTCACCAGGAAGCACACAGATGACAAAGTAAACAATAGATCATCAAAAATGATCATCAAATGAAGCTGTGTCTGGCTTTTTGTGCTCTTCAGCCATGATGGGGAGTAAGCTGCTTAGGTCTGCAGTTCAGCAACAAACACGTCCCTCAGAGATGCCCCATATGGCAAAGCTCTTTTACCCCATCTGGCCCGTGGCCCGTCGCACTGCCAGGGCATGCCTCACCTATCTGCTTCTCTACATCTGCTGCTTCGTCTGGGGTCGCCCTGGGTAAGATGCCTGGGTCCGTAAAGCTGGTCCTCAGCAGGGAGGTGACCACGAAGATGAAGAGCACCCCACCGATCACAGGTATGAAGACGGTCAGATGCACCACCAGGAACGGGCAACTGTAAAAGGAGTTTGTTTCAGTAAAAAAATGTTAAAAATACACCTTTACCCATCAGTTGTTCCAGTATAGTATGTCAAAGTGAAAAAATCATTGGTCATATAGGTTGTGTCATGCTGAAAAAAAGGTACCAAACATTGGCATGATAAACATTTTTTAAAGTTTTTTTATTTTTTAAATAAAAAATATTCACAAACGGCCTAAATAGCCCAAGACTTCTTAGGGTTAATACCAAATATAATCCCAAAACACCTTTAATACCCAAAAATAGTCATAAATCATCCTCTAATGCCTAAATATATTGTCACAAAACACCTTTGATACCCAAATATAGTCCCAAAACACTTTTAATACCCCCAAATAGCCTGGGGAAGTCTTTTAAAACCTAAATGTAGTCACAAAACACTTTTGATACCCAAATATATTGTCACAAAACTCATTTAATACCCAAATATATTGTTCCAAAATACTTTTAACACCAAAATACAGCCATGAAATAACCTTTAATACCCAAATATAGTCACAACCAAATTTAATATAGTTAGAAAACACATTTTATACCCAAATATAGCCAGGGAATATCCTTCAACACCCAAATATTGTCATCAAACACCTTTAATACACGACTATATTGTCAAAAACACCTTTTAAAACGACAATAAAACAATTAAAGATTTTACAACTTCCACAGGCGTGCTCATGTTGCATTCAGGGCTCACTGGGAATAAACAAAACGGACAGTAAAGTAAGATCTCTGGTCACTCACTCGAATGCAAAGAAAAGGCCACAGGTGACAACAATAAGGCCCAGGGTCAGAGGGAGGATGCCGCTCTGTCTGGCCAGGATGATCCGTCCGTCGCAGAAGAACCGGTTCTTCCCCGGGAACACCTCCCACTTCCTGCGGGGCCGCGGTGCTCTCTCCTCGGCGTGTCGCTGCGCGGAGGACGGCGACACCGACAGAGCCCGCGGGTCGATCTGCTGGTACTCGCAGTTCTTCATCGTGTAAACAGTCTCGACTCGGAGGTAGCTAAAAGGCACAAACTCTCGTCTTTTTTTCCTCGCCGCCTTTTTTTAAGTTAATTTTCCGAGAGAGACATCGTACGCGGAGATTTGTTCCTCTTGTTCGGTTAACTGCCCATCCTGAGAGCTAACGCCAGCTAACTACCGACCCGGCGGACTTTAACGAGTCCCCGAGCTGAGTCAAGACGAAGTACCATGTTTGGTCGTTAAATTAAAGCCATTTATACACATTAACGTTGATTTAGTTATACATAAACTCGCCCTTTTGTCTCCAAAAATGCAACACAACCAGGCGAGCTTCCTGCGGCGATTCACGTTTCCTTTTTTTTTTTTTTTTCTTTTTGTCCTGTCAGCCAATGTACGTCACTGGGAGGACGGTGACGTAACGCGGAGTTGTAACTACTCAGAAACGCGAGCTGCGCGGAGAGATGATTTGTAGATCAGTGGCGCATGCGCAGAGAGTATATATGTGTGGACGTATTAGGCAGCTTGATGTGCTGTTTTTTTTTCTTCTTTAAACACATCGATTAATTAAAGGCAACACGTAGGAGATATTAATACATTCATTATTGCAAATAAGCCAAAGAAATTAAATCTATGTATGTTTATATAGATTTCAATCTGTTTATCTGTCTATGGATAGATAGATGTACAGACTGAACACAGAGAGGATGGGTGACAAAGGAAAAACCTGAATGAATGAAAGGGAAAATATAACCAATGCAGATCATTCTGTATAGCAATTTCAAAGCAATTTCCTGCATGGTTGTCCACTCCTACTCTTATGGGGAAGGGTAAATCAAAGGAAAGGTATTCTGAGTGAACATCTTTTATATTTAAATAAAACATTTCTGTCCTGGTTCCAAGATGTATATGCCCCCATCAATGGTTTGATGAGTATGAAAATGATGTGAATCCTATGCTGTGGCCTTCACACTCACTTGGATGGGAGACTTTGGACCGACGTGTTAGACAGAGCTCTCAGCCAACTTAAAATGAAATCAAATGTGTGAATTCAATTTTATGTTTTAAAGTTGGCATTGTACTGGACTACATTGTATTTAGAAGCGTTTCTAATATTCTGACTCACTGGAGTTTGTAAATAGGAAAGACAAAAAAATCCACCTCTCGTGTAATCCAATGCAACACACTGACTTACTGAACATTATAAACTTCATAAAGGTAGACTTTATAGAAGAGCTGTTGTACTGAATTGCATTAGACTGTACAGTTGCACCTAAAAAAATGGCCACTGAGTATATATAATTATGATTCTAATGAATTTGTTTTCATGCCAATAAAGTCCTTTTAAATTTGAATTTAAATATGACCCTATTGCTGTTCTGTTGATTTTGCTAAGCGCAGTACTCTGAGCTCAGTATTTTCAGGGGAATTTTTGGTTTAGCAAATTGGTGGAGTCTAAACAGACATACTGGGTATTTTATAGTTACCAGAGTTACCAGTTAATGCATGCATAATTTGATTTATTCATAAATCATCATCGTTGGCAGATAAGATAAAATATAACATTATTTATTCCAAAGTGATTATTGTTAGTACTTTGTATTACAATACAAAGTAGAGGTAAAAATATGTAAAGAGAATATAAAATAATAATACAAATACAAAAACCCTAATCCCAACCCAACACCAAGTATCAGAATATATAAACAGGTAAACAATAAGGGTGAATTGTAAGGAAGAATATCTATCAGGAGAGGCATAAAGCTATGTACTGTGTGTACAATACCAAATGTGAAGTACAGGTATATGGTTAATTAAAAAATGCACTAAATGCCTCATTTATACACATTATGTCCCATATTCCTAGATTAGAGTTGTAATTATCTGATACTTACCAGATAATACATCCTGATAAACTCCATTATTACCACAAACTATTACTGTTTGATTACAAGGCCAGTCTTCAGTGTGCATGTGAGCTGTGACATTGGTCAGTGTGTTTCTAACATTGTTATGCAAGAAAGACTCGAGTCTCTGGCCCATGGACGATTGTTTACAGTCAAAATATTTATTCTATACAGGCCAAAAATGTAATGGTACACATCTTAAACCAATTGCAATGTTCACCATAGAGACATTGAGTGACAGCTGTTTACCTTGCTTTGTCAAACCAGATCTGTCTTTGATTATATGGACGCTGTGTACAAATAGCCACAGAGTCCAGTTAAATAGTTGATTATTGCTGGTTTTTATGTTTTAACGAGGGAGTTTTTCCATAAAGCATCCTCAAAAAGTAAATAATTTCATGAGTAACAGCAGCCTCTAGTGGTTTTACAGAAATGTCTACAAGATTAAAGGCAACTCTAGACCCCAACATGTCTGTGCCAATTACAGCACAGTAAAGGATCTGTTTTTTAAGTAAACCATAGAAGAGAAAAACCTGTTTGCACACACAGAGAAAGAGAGACAGAGAGAGGATTGTGTATGTGAAAAAAACTAGTTGACATGTTAAGTACATATTGGAATAGATTCTTGTTTAGTTTTATCAAATGTTTTATTTTAAATTCATGGCTGTTCTTTACAACAAAACACAATAAAACAGTTTTACATGAGTGCCTCAAGAAAAAAAGATTACCTTTACAAGAAAATAAAACTAAATTGAGGATCCTTTAGCAGCAACCAAAATCTTTTTTCCCCATTCACATCCAAAAATCCCAAACTATAACTTGCAATGAGTCTTCTAAACATGCAGTGCAATAATAAACAGAGTAAATAAATTACAAATGCTTCAGCAAAAAATAAAAATAGTTTTTTTTTTCCAAGTACAACCACAGTCTTTCCAAGATTTACAACAAAACAATGTTCGGTAAAGTTTCAGGTATATTGTACATTTGAGTTTGTTCTCAGACAGCTGCAAACACATTTAACGGAGATGTGCAAATTGAATTAGTTGGATATTGCACAAATTAAAAATGTAACAATAAGTTCCATGTAGGACCGGTTGACATAATCATAATATGAGGTAAAGTATTTTTACTTTTCTTTGCTTTCATTATATTTACCAAAATAGAATTTACAATGATTTCATTTTTTTCAAATAAATGTGACATTGTTATGAACACTTCAATAGTTACAATAACTACAATGATTGAAGATGTACCAAAAAACAACTCTGTGTGGATTCATATCCTTTTTAATATGGTATGTAGCCCAGTCCTACACGGAAACATCGCCTTAAAAGCTCAGAGTAATGTCTTAAGTCCATGGTAAGAAGTTGCAATGAAGTGCGAGGCCCAGCAGCCAGTAAGAGAGGAAGTATCCCAGGATGCTCTGTGTAGTAGGAGAGCAGGTCGTAAAGTGTGGCAGCAGAGCGACGATGGGGTTTTGAGGTGTGTGCTTGCATCCGTTCCTGGAGAGTGTCTGCAGCTGTACGTTGGGGTTTGAGGTTTTCCTCCGATGTAGGAGTGGCTCGTTGAGGAGGAGCAGATGAGCACTTATCCAGAAGGGCACGGGAGACGAGGAGGCCATGAATCTGGTTAGAACCTGGAAGTGCAGATGAAAAATGAGCGGAAGTCAGCGGTTGTTCCTCACATCCAGAGAGATTAAACAAGAAGGTGATTATACGATTGACTTACCTGCACGTGCATGCACAGTGTTCCAAAGACCAGAAGTACCGTTGAATGTACAATATACACAAACACTCTGGGGTTGAAAAATCCTGGCGTGGGTTTGTCAGGTCCCTTATTCGTCTCCCAAAGTCCAAGTCTCAGGCACAGTTCTGGATTTGTTTGAAAGTATGCATAAGCTGCCATAATGCCGAGGGTAGCCATAGGTAGAGCCAGAATAAAGTTTGGTATCTGCTTTAGCTCAAAGTAGCGAAGGAAGCCCACATCCCAGTACACATCCTGGATATGAGAATAGAGCAGGGGCAGGGGCCTCATGCACCACAGGGGCGGTGGACCGTTTTCATCTGGGACCCGGTAGCCCTTCCGTTCACCCAGGGACAGAAGAGCAGGGGGGATCCGCTCCAAGGAAACGGACGGTGTGCAAAACGTCCTATACCCATAGTACTGGAAAGCACAGAAGGGAAGGGCAATAATTGCGGTTCCCAAGAGGGAGGTGAGCAGGAGACGGATGATGGCCCAGATGTAGTGGAAGACTTTACTGTGGCCTTTGGTTGTTGTGCGATACACACGAATCTGGGATATGGCGTGCAGTGACGGAAGATACAGCAGAAATCCTATGTTGACGAGCCCATTGGAGCGCGCAGCGGTGGCGATGCTGAGGGCGAGGCAGGCTCGGAAGGTGAATCCTTTCTCCAGGAGGAACAGACCACCGAACGTGAGTGCGGCAAACAGGCTCTCCGAGTATCCGGCAGTCATGAAGACGTTGGCGGGTGTGATGCAGTAGAGCAGGCTGGAGAGCAGAGCGAGACGCCGATCCTGCAGAACCAGCCTACTGAGCGCATGCAGGGCGACCACGCTGAGCAGGAAGAGGGCACTGTTCCCCAGAGCCACGGCCACCAGCAAACGCCCCCGCACAGTCAGCCAGCTGCTCAGGGGCCACAGCAGCGTCTCCGCCAGGCCCCGCAGCACGACGGGGAAGAGAGGGAAGAAAGCAAAGTTGTGCTCGTAAAGGTACCCGCGCTCGGCGATGAAGAGGAAATGCTCGGCATCCCAGTGGGAGAGGCCGCCAAACAACCACTCCACCGCAGAGTCCAAGTATAGAGGCTCCTCCGTCTGGGGGGGCCTGAACGCGTCAGCATCATGGTCAGGGATGACAGCATTCAAGACAGCCTGAGGGGAAAATTTAATGGGAAAACACATCCTGCCATTATAAACAGTCCATACAGGTGCAGCCACTTTGTCTGTGACCTACTTACCCCACACACACACACTGTGCTTTGCTTTGAGCATCATTAGCTAACACACAGTAACACCAGAGGAAATCAGGGTTAATATCTAACCTTAGAGCTGCAGTATGGGGAAGCTACATTGGCTAATTTACAAAGTCCAAACTTAATTTAACCAAAAAAAAAAAAAAACAAACTCACCTGTAAAAACAGAGACAGACCCCTGGTAACTGTGGCAAACTCAAGAACTGCTCTGACATCCATGGTCATTGATGTGACGGACAGACTGTGACAGGCCTGAGCATTGTCGCTGCTACCAGACAGCCACTGTTTGGTTCGTCATATTTTCTATTAAACATAACTAGCTAGGAAGACCTGTTTGAGGTAAAATGATAAAAGTAAAAAGAAAGAAGGGGGCAGCCTCTGGGAGTCTGCCGTCCTCATTTGGTTTGACAAGTTCAAAAAGAGGTTAAACGCGACATTTATTGTTACCACCACCGCGTTTGTTGTCGCTCAGGTGCAACCTTTGTCCTCACATCCTCATCCTGCAGCAGCCTGACTCCTCTTCAACTGCGCACTTCACTTCCGGGGCACTCGCGGAATTTCAAAATAAAACCTCCTGAGCCCATGCGAGGAGGACGTGCTGTTTCTTCCACATGGCACAATGAGTTTGATTTGTTCTTTTAACTATAGTAACGTTGAGCTTTTATTGACTTAATGTTTATAGCACTGCATCAAGCTTTGATCACGTTATATTATATCATATTGTATGTAAAAATCTTCACGTGTGGGTGGTGTAGATATTTTTTCCTCTCCAGCAGGTGGCGCTCCATGCTGCATTATGAACTGGTTTCTTCAGCTGATACATGCAGGTTATTCTACATTGAAAAATGTGAAATCATTGTTTTTGCCCACTTTTTAGCCTCTATTACACTTGTATCTGCATTATTTTGCACCTTGTAAAGCAGCATATTACTGTTCAACAGTTTATAAATATTTTGGGCATTGTTTTAGGGAGCCTGTGACTGAATATTTTCACACATTGATTAGTAATTTAGGAATCTAAAGTTACCTCATATGTGCATACATGCAGGTTTAAAGCATTTTATTTGACGTATGATAAATGTGCACAAAGCAGCGTCTTACCCGGTATTTCTGTGTTGTCTGCAAGCTGAAAACTTTGGATTTGAGGGAGCATAACACTGTTCGACTAAACAAGTTCACACAAAGAGAACGTGTACGTGTGGTCCTCCGCCTTCAAGCTTCATGTCACGTACCCGGTTAAACTGTTAAAATTATTCACTGATGGCTGTTATTTAAAATATATTTCTGCAGTAACTTTACTGAAACATAAAAAAATAGTACATCTAATTTAAATAGTAAATTCCATGTATGTACAAATGTTTCCTACAAATTTCCTGATCAGGTGAAGATTTATGAATTTCAGAAATTCTTTTGAACCCAATTTTCTGGAAATTGACCCATTTGTTTGATTTGTTTGTCCACAAGAAGTAATTATTCCAGAAGAACAAAACCATCAAACAGCTTACGAAGATTTAATGTACATTTATTCTTACCACGTGGAACATATAGTATAAAGATTTCATACTGAATAAATGATATTCATTGAGCCAAAAAAGGGAAAGGGAGGAATTTACATGTTGTCTTAGCTACATAGTCTGAAATACAAATATGCAGAATCCATGACTGAAGAAAAATTGTCAAATGTGTACTTCATCTAGTTTATTTTCGTTGTACCAGGAGATAACAGGTTTGAGCCGTGTCTGCCGTACTACGGAGCTGTGGAGAGACCAGAGGAGTGGGTCTAATCAGCGGGGACTGGAGGTCACGGACCAAACTCACGTCAGCCTCAATCCCTCACCGATAACAAGTGTGAGAATAGTGACACAGACAGAGACAGACAGAGAGAAAGGAAGTGTAATGTACAACATTATATATACACCACAGCAAAGCTGTATTTGAAGTTGAAAACCAGTCCTAAGAGGTGATTTCTTTTCATAAGGGTATTCATACAATCAAGGGATAAGAGGAGGTAAGGGTGTTGTAGGTTCTTGATACTTTGGGGAAGAAAGCCATTTTCTGTTTAACACCAAACTAAAATGACCTTGAAACTCTAGAAGAGCTGCATCTTCTGCTTCTGTGTGAAACGTGTGTGTTACAGAATGCTTACACTCAAGAGCAGTACGGTACAGAAAATGTCCTACAATCTACTGCACACTGCACAGGCCTCCCCGGTGAAGGTGTCTATTGACAGCACTTTTTCTACTGTCGGGCTGACTGGTGAGAATCCAACTACAGCAACTATAACCAGTAGGCCACTTGTCAGTCTGCTTCACCTCTGAACGTCAACCACTTACAGACTCATTGTGCCCTCAAGGGGAGAGCTAGGGCACACTGGGTCTCCCAAACTCACTGTAAACGAGACAGCAACTTTGGTTACAGTTTTTGTTTTTCAGCTATTTATTTATTTATTCATTTATTTATCTTTATTAAAAAGTACTTTCCCCCAAGTGCAGAACAGTCTCCCAACCGTGGTGCTCTGCTCTGTGTCATCCAGTTGGCATTCATGTTGCAAGTAGTGTCACTCTGTGGGCATCTCTCTGGTTTGTAATCCACCACAGCTCTGTGATTACCCTACTCCAGCAAGGACGGCCTGGGGAGGGCTCAGAGAATGGAATCTGAAGGATTTTCATAAATTAAAGACAGTCACTTGAACTTTCTTTGCCCTGTTACACACACACAAGCCAGGTTTCCAGGGAAGAGGGGATTTGGGGAAGAATCCCCCCCCCCTAAAAAAAGTGGAGCCACGGCTCCCTACAGCTGTCATGACTGGCCAATCAAAAAGAGTACATCACAGATAACATGAGAAACCAGCGAGTTCATTAGGGGAGACACTGAAAGGTCGAGGAGTCGGGACTCGTGTAGTGTGAACTCTGAGTGATTCTCCTCCACCTTGGCTAAGGCGTGCAGAGCCCGGGCAGCTCGCCGCATCATGTCCGGGCTTGTGGGCTCGAAGTGCATCCCCTGTAGGTGTAGTAGAGAGCTCTGGCTCTGCTGCAGCTGCGTGGCAGCCAGACTATCCTCCAGGAAGCCCAGCAAGGTTCCCACGCTGCCTTTCTGAACAGCGATTGCTCGGGCTGCCATGGTATCACCCTGGGCCAGGTTGGCCAGTAGGACCACAGCCATCTCCCTGCAGACTGCAACCTTCCTGTCTCCAATTAGCCGCACCAGGTTCCCATATAGCTTCTCCAACCGACTGAATGGCGGAGTGGCCAAGATGAGGTCCACATTGTTGTCTTGGATGCTTAGTTTGCTTAGCGTCTCCAGGACCAGTCTCTGGGGTGACAAAGCACTGTGGGGGCCCAGGGTGGGGAAGGGGTCCTGGGCCTCTGCTGAAGGGCAGACAGCCCAGTGAAGAAGACCATCCAACAGAGGCAAGCAGATGCTCTCGGGGTAGATGGAGAGGTCCAGCTGGCCTGAGATGTTCGCCAAAGTGACCAGTGTGTTCTCCCGCAGGAGCCCCAAGCAGTCCCACCACCATTCATCCCTTTGGCCCACTCCCTCGTCTGAATCCTCATCTTTCTCGTAGGTAAGCGGAGCCTGTTTGCGCTCAGGGTGCCTGTGGTGGAGCAGGATCAGGCGTCCCAGTAGCAGCAGCAGCCCCGGATGTTTGGACATCTCGTGGTCATTGCCTGGCACAAAGGAGAGGCTGCGGACAATATTGGAGACACAAATGCAGCGGCGAGCTAAAGAATCCTGCCAATTAGCCAGTGCAATGAGCGGCGCCTCGTCTTTACTGTGAGGCTCATCCTCCAGAATGGTGCCAGTCTGCTGTGCCTTCTGGGCGAACATACTGCCGGAGAAGGGAATGGGTCTATTATTCTCCTGGTGGTTTTTAGCACCTTTCTCATCTGTCTTTGTTTCAGAATCTGTTTTCCTCTCCTCTTCGCTGCTGAGTGGGGGACTGGCCTTCTCCGAGACTGCTGCTTTCTCCGAGGAAGATGTCTCTTTTGGGCTTTCTTCTTCATCCTGCTGCTTCCCTTTCTCCTCCTCAGGTAGCAAACAAATTTCCTGCATCTCCTCTTCTGGGACTCGTCTCCTCAGCAACATTGGGGGCACAGGTATTCGTTCTCGGGGTTCCAAGAAGTCTTTGCGGGGCTCAAAGTGAGTCTGGATGTGTTCTGTGGAGTCCCCCCCTCCAGCGCTCCAATGAATCAACCCACTGTCAAACTCCTGCAGTTTGCCGTGATTATTGGACTGGCCAGCCACAAATGGGTCTTTCTTTCGTACCACCTTTAGGGGAAACTTGTCAAACTTGCTGGCCTGTTTGGGTCTCTCATGGGCAGCCAAGGCTTGCGATGAGCCTGTCTGTTCAGATGAAGATCCCTTGCTCTTCCTCTCCTCATCCTCTGTCTTCTCATCTCGCCCCCGAGACTCAGAGCACTGCTCTTGCTCCTCCTCCTCCTCTTTCACACGAGCTGACCCCTCAGTTTCTCGTTCCTCCTCTTCTTCACCATCCTCTTCCTCTTGTTCCATGTCCTCAGCCTGGGGTTCCTCTTCTTCTGTGCTGTCCCAGTCTCTTTTCAAGGCATCAGGATCAAGTAGTGTCCTCTGGCCAGGGTCGCCCACCTCATACTCTCGCAGAATGCCAAAGATTTCAATGAGGCAGCGTCTGAAATACTCGACCACCAACTCTAGCAGGCCAGGCAACTGAAGGAAGAACATAAATATAGAAAATATCAGAAATGATTGCAATACATAGTGTACTATCATAAACCAACACAAAGGACTCCATGTTAAATCTCACCGTGTTGAGATCAAAGGTGGAAATACTGCTGTCATCATACAGGAGTATGTTGATGGTATCTAAGGCCCATGTACTCTCAGCCAATAAACCAGACTTCAATGACATCATGACTCTCCAGGCCTCTGGGGTTCCTGAAATTGAGACAAAAACATAGTTGGTACCGAATATGCAGAACAACTCACAACGATAAACTTGGACTAAGCAACATTAGGCAATGCTGTCAATAAGAAGGAAGGTCAATATCACAAGATGGTTTCATTATCTATAATCTATAGTCTTACCGATATCTTTCACGGTGAGTCTCCGACGTGGTTTCAAGACAGGATGCGTAGCTTCTATAGAGCCTGGGGGAAAAGGCATGTCTCGCCTTATTAGAGGCGACTGCACTGGAGGGGGCACTATGTGAGATGCGGGCACAGGAGGACCGGCCTTCTGCATCTTCATGACTCCGTGCATATAGGGAGATTTGCTCGGTGATGTCCTGCTCTCCATGGGGCGGGGCATGGAGGCCGGGCTGGACACCTGTGGAATGTGGTTCTGCACACCCTGAGGGGGCTGGTAGTTGGACTGTACTGAACGAGGCATAGGTTGGCCGGGCCCTGCCGGACCATAGGGAGGCTGCCGGGGGCCCATCTGACCGCCCCACTGGCCGTCATGATTCATGCGCTGTTCTGACATCATCTCCTCTGAGCGATTTATGCCAGGGTAACCAGGACCCTGGGGTGGGCCTCCAGGACCACCCTGCCGGCTGGGGTAGTTCTGATAGTTCATGTCTCGCGGTCCCTGCCACATACCTCCCTGAGGACCCTCAGGGCCCGACTGCATCATCTGAGGGGGCATGTTGGGCTGAGCGTTAGGCCCCGTCGCTCCCTGCATCCTTTCACGACCAAAGGCAAAAGGGAACTGATTTCCTGGGCCAGGTGGACGGCGATCAGAGCTGGGATAGGGCCCGCTGCCGCTGTACTGATTGTACGGCTCCTGTTGTCCTGAAGAGGGAGCAGAGGCAGCTCCTTGCTGTTGCTGCTGCTGCTGTGGTGGTGGTGGTTGTTGTCCGCCATGGAAGGGCCCACTGTACTCTGTCTCATGACGTTTTGAGGGAGGGTAACCCCCTTCAACAGGACGCTTGTAACTCTACACATGAAAAAAAGATAAAGAGAGGCATAATTATCTCCCACCATTTCAGCTGAAATGTTCTAAAAATGAAAACAATGGTTCATCACACTGTTTCCTGGTGCAAAATTAAATAAAAACCTAATCTACTGAAGCACCTCAGTGATTGAGGAAAAGAAATAATTAAACAATAAAAGAAACTTTGATATTACAGACATTATTTGTGTACTGAGAACAGCGAGAGTTAGTGTGGTGCAGATTGATTATTGACCTGTTGTTGTTGTTGTGGGTACATTCCAGGCTGCTGATTTGGGTAGGAGCCAGTAGGGGGCGTTCCCTGTCCAGGATACTGATTACCATAGGAATCATGCCTGCAAACACGATGCCTCGTCAGTTTGACCACAAAAAATATTAAGCATCTTCAAATTAGTGGATTAAGTCACAGATGGTTTTACACATGTACAGTCATATACATAGTCAACATTACAGCATACAGTGACAAATTTATGTCCAGAAGGTGAGTTTCTTCACCTGTATGGCTTCAAAATTAATTACATTATACTAAATCTCCTTTTGACCTACTAAAGATAGATAATACAAGCCTTGGACAATTTTAAAAGGATTCACTCATTTTAAATTTAAAGTAAATTTCAGTCAATGCAACTCTTGCTTGTGCTTATGTCACCACATCACACAATAAGAGCGAATGATGATGATGTGATGATTAGGTACATTTAAATAAATAAATATATATAATATAGTAGAAATTTTACCAATGCCAACAAAATGTATAATGTTAATGATAATAAATTAAATAATCTTTAGCAGTTCTGAAAACCCCATAAGACATTACATTAGGACTAACAAAAGCAGTATTTGTTTTAGATGACGAATGACCTGTTTCCATCAGCATTAACAGTGGCTTTAAATCCAAAATGCTTGGCAAATAAATGCTATGTGAACTGACCGTGGCTGCTGTGGTGGGAAGCGATTTGGCGAATACATCCCCGTGTCGGCGTTGGCAGGCATCATAGGGTTTGGCTGAGGTGCACCGGATCCCATGTTGCCCTCTGGGCCCATTCCTTGCTCCGATCTGGGAAAATTAGAACAATACACGTGGTAAGTCTTATCATATTTTGTTACACACACAGACATACAATTTATGCCAGGGGTCATAAAAAAAAAAAAGATGACGAGTGATAAAAATCACTGCTTCAACATGAATACTTTGGTTGCAGTTCAAAATGAGCTACATACAGGCAATGTATGTATGTATTATACCTATTTTGATGGTAAAATAGGTATAAAAGCAACTTAAAGAATTTACCAATTTGCAAAATGCCCAATTGCCAAATTAAAGCACGATCACTCCAATATTTTACCATGAATTTTCAATGTAAACTCCAAGGTTTATCATTTCTGTTCATTTGTTTTTCAGAAGAGCACAAATCCAGTCCATAACCTTAAATCCAAAAGACAAAATATCAGTCACAGCAGTAAGCAACATTATGACTTAAAATAAAGTTTAAAAAATGAATTAATGATGACATTAAACAAAAAATAGGATGAATGGTCACTATCAAACAAAAGAGAGTAAAGTGGACTCACAGGATGGCCAGAGACAATGACAACGACATGAAACATGTACTGACCACAACTTCCTACTTTTCAGATGTTTAGGTGAGCTTGAATATTTTATTTGGTTCTTGTTGCAACAACAAAACCATGTCAATCCCTGGCAGAACACGTCATCACCTCAACGCCTAGTTAACTTTCTATGAAGCCAGTCAATCTCATTTCCATTTCCCATGGATTTCTTGAAATTCACTCAAATGTAAATCAATTCAGTCTTGAATGTAATTTACGAGATATACTTTCCTGACCTGCAAAGCTTTGATGAGGTTTGACTGACCATAAAAACAGCTACTGGTAATAATCAGCAGTGTTCAATGACCTTGAAAATGCCATCTTTAATTATATCAGTCTTACCTCCTATCGTAGCCTGGTCCATAAGGATACTGCTGTCTGGGTCCCATTGGCATGGTGCCCATGGCCCCAGGCGGTCCCCTGTTGAATGGAGGCTGTTGTTGCTGCTGCTGCTGCTGCTGTTGCTGCTGTTGTGGAGGTTGCTGCTGCGGCTGGTCTCCCACCCCACTGTTAGGGCCCTGGTTAGCAGGTAGAAACTGCTCCCCAACTGGAAATGCATTCAGAAATATAGCCCACTTAGTACTGATTAACTGAGTGGATAATTAAGGAAGTACTTTAGTTTCTAGGGTTGACTGTGCCCACCTTTCCGCATGTTACCAAAGGGGTCCTTGTTGGGTTCATAGGTGCCCATGCGCCCCTGCATGTCCGGTGTGTTCATGCCAGGCTGATAGGCGGAGTTGGGCGTCATGTTCTTCCTAGGGAAAGCGGGGTCACTTCCTTCAGAAAAGGGGTCCTGCAGGTTAACACTGCTCCTACAGAGAAGCAGAGGTGAGGGGGGGGATTAGGAGATTAGAAAAATGCAGAAAGAAATTAGTTTCTCCAATTAAAATATCCTTTAGAGGCTAAAAACAAATGGTTAAATCAGAGTTTTAACAAAAGTCACCTTGACCCGGGTGGCATGGGGGGCATCTGGCTGTGAGGAGTGGAGGCTGGGGTGGGAGGTTTTAGGTCTCCCCCCTCAGCCATGGAGCTGCTGGTGGATTGGGGTGTCTGAGGACCCTGCAGAGAGCCTGACCCAGCTGTGGAGCACAGGGACGCTTCAGTTTGAAAAACAAAGAGAGGAGCAGACAAACATGGTAAATAACATTAATGACACTCAAAACACAGCATGTTATGCTGTTGGTTTCAAAGTACTGAATGGAAACTACACTAAAAGGTGTTTATTTGAAAAAAATGAGCAGGGCTCTAACCTGGAGAGGGTGGCTGGACTTTAGCAGCCTGGTTCTTTTTGTTGTCTGTAAAAATCTCAGGAGGAGGGTCCTCACCACGCTCAATTTTGCACTCAAAGGCATACAGACACTGGATGTACTGTTTCTTCAATGAACTGGCAGCACTGCTGGATGTACCCACATTCAGAGAAGTGGCCAAATCGCGCCATTTCTTATTCTTATTCACCTGGAAGACATACAATGAGACATATTTAGAACACAGATAAATAAAATCTAATAGAAATTAAATAATATATTTTGGAATTCATTGCTGTTTAAAAATATGACATTAACCTGGGTCATCCCTCCGATCTCTTTAACTGACATATATAGCCGGAAGAGGTCGAGGGGTTTGCGTCCTACAGCAGGCAGGTTCGTCATGCCCATGGCTTTCTCTTCAATGAAGGACAAGTAACGGTCCACCCACATCTTCCTCTCAGGCTCTGGTCCTAACTCATACAGGCGGGTTATCTTTTCACTGGTTGTGGTGGAAGAGTTGGACTTCTGTTTTGTGCAATAGAAATGAGAAAATAATGTTAATGCAGAGTGGAGATGGTGGTGTACAGGTTCACCAACAGAAGAAATTTAAGCTGTTCAGACTTTGAAAAACACAAAATCTATAGGTTACCTTAGATTTGGACTCTGGTTTGGGTGTTGTACTCCCATCTACTTTGTTATTCATCTTGTTGTTCATCTCTGGACTGGGAGCCATGCCTAGACACAGTGAGAGGGATTGGAATTAGATGTGAAATTGAAAAATGAAAAAGAAAAGATGCAAGTTGCTGTCATCTCTGTACAGCTTACCACTTGAATTATTGGCCATGTTTGGCCCCATTGGATAGGGTGATCCACCTTGAGTGTTCATCATTCCAGACATGTTGTTCATAGGAGGGCCGTAGGGTGGACCAGAGCCCATCATGCCAGGAGACATGTTGGGGTAACCAGGCATCCTGGATGGAGGGGAAAATGAGCATCCAGTGTTCATAAAAAGAGTATGGTACAGGTATCTCATATGTAAGCAAAAGTGAGAAATCAATCAGAAGTCTAGTATGAGGTGAATGAGTGTAGGGATTTCACAATCCATTTTAAACCAACCTGTTGTGCATGGAGTTGGTGGCGGGATGTTGCATGGCCGCTGGGTCCTGGGGCTTTCTGTTCATGCCTGGAGGAGGACACATTCCTGAGCCTACCTGGGGTGGCATGTTGCCCATGTTAGGAGGCATGTTTGGACCCATGTTAGGGCCCATATTTGGACCCATGTTGGGGCCATAGGGACGTGCCCCCATTTGATTTGGAGGCATCCTTCCTGGAGGCATGCCAGCATATGGCGGTCCCCCACCCTGTCCTGCCATGGGGTTCATTGGGCCCATTCCTGGCCCAGGGTAGTTTGCGTTGGGCATATTGCCATAACCAGGCTGTCGGGGATAACCTAAGGATGACATAACAAAAAAATATCAGGAAAAGTATTCACTTGTCTTTAACTTTACACTGGTATGGAAAAACCACTGGACCCCTAAGACGTGTATTTGTGTTCAACATTAAAAGTGGATGTTTCTAGCTATGACAGACTCTTTCCTTGAGACCTGTGTGAGGCAGATCTTTTCCCTACAGTGTGCTAGCAGAGAGAGCTATGCACCCTGAGCAACAAGCCTTCGTCACAGTCTCAGCTCTACTGACAGGAGGCTCTGCTACGTCAGCTGACTCTCTGCTTCACGGCTATAAATAGCCGCAACAGAGTCAGAGGGAGGGACCAACGATAGCATGGTATTCCTATGAGGCAGGGAGATATATTCCATATGTTTGTCTAATAGGAAATGTACATGAGAAAACTTCTCAAATTGATGATAAATTAAGTGGTAAAACCATAAAACCTAAGCCTTAAAAATTATTTATGTCTTTTCCGTAAATCTTCAAAGTGAAGTCAAACCTCAACAGAGAATACACACCTTGAGGGCCATATTGTCCACCTTGCTGTCCATAGCCACCCATTGAGTTGTTCTGCTGATATGGACCCATCCCTGGATGCATCTGTCCCCCTGAGGACTGTCGCGGTGACAGTGCAGAGGCTGACTGGGGGGAGCCATAAGGGGGCATCTGAGGGTTTCTCTGCATAAATCCTGAATGAGGGTGAGAGATGAAGTTGCTCAGTGATCAAACTTAGATTCTAGGGCAAACACTCTTAACGCACTTATTTCTATGAACACTTCTATGCGCTTAGACTGCAGCATACCTCTGTCCTGGGCCATAGGAGACTGGCTCATTGCAGGGTGGAGACTCCCATCTGACTGCACACTTGATGGCCTGGGAGGCATCTGGGTTCCTAAATGACAATATTTAAGTTAAGTTAGTGTGAGCCCAAAAAAGGTAAAGTAGTAGTTTCAAACTACTGTGGTTACAATGTACAACTGATTATTTTGATAAAGGACACTGGCTAATTTCCATTCTTAAGCAAATACAAAAATTCAACCAGAAGGCATATTGCTTAAGAATGTGTTAACCATTAGTTCTTTGAGCAAGACATCATGTAGTTTTATTCTGTTAGATGTATTTGGCCAAAACAAACATTTAAAAAGTCGCTATCAATTTTATAGATGGATAACACTTTTACATGCAAAATGAAAACAAGTTGCATTTTTGCAAGATAACTTTTAAGACATTAATTTAAAATGGAAAATCATGGCAAGAAAGACAAACGCTGTATTGGTTAGTATGTGGCTATGCTTTTCAGTCAGACTTTTGGCAAACAAGTCCAAGATGTTAACCTCTAAGCATTCTCAGAGCCATATTTGACATCTTGATTTAAGTCTGGCCAAAGCCCCAAAATAATTAAGGAAACCAAATATATCAGGCCCTTTGGGGAAGTACTGAGGAAAGGTATGATCATCTTGACATCTTTAATCCATCTTAATGCTCTAAAGTGAAGCATCCACAAAACAGAGCAAAGGAAGATAGAGGAGGGTATTGTCACGGCATAGGGAACTGTTTTTTCTAGATTTAAATGTACCTACGAGGAAATGAATTAGGACGATCAGTGATTTGATAAGAACTTAATATCAATGAGGTTTAATAGAATAGTTTCATTCTTGTTAGTGTAGAAGCTAAAAAGCAAGAACCTAATGACAGAATTTAAGTTGTCTTGTTTCCACTTGTGAGGGATCAGCCCACCTGGCATGTTGGCGGGTGACAGCGGTCCTGTGCGGGGTGTGCTGGCGCTGGCAGGGGAGCCAGCTGGGGAAGGTGAAGGCCCTCTGATGCCTGGCAGGTGGGGAGACGTGTGAGGAGAGAAGGGCGACTGGGCCTGGTTACTCTGCTCGCCCTGGCTGCTTGACACACCTGACGTGCTCACACCGGGACTCAGGGCACCCTCTGTACCTGTAGGCAGGTCATCGATGGACCCTGACAGGTCCTGAAAGCAAATAAAAGAAGAGTAGAGGTCAGCAAGTAAGTATATTAAAAGGAAGAGGTAAACTGACTTCAGCTGTTGTGCATCTTGACAGTTATTTTATGTATTTGCATGTTGCAGTTCCTTCTTTCTTGTTTAGATGCGAGTGGCACACATACAAATACTACACACAAACACAAACATACACACACAGACCCTGAGGCCTTTGTCCTTATTTATCTTTTTCAAATAAAAAATGAGTGCGCATTAGTGCCGGGGGTTGTCATGGTTACCGAGGTTTGTAGGATGGGAGCTGAGTCAGCATGTAGCAGCAGCCCTGCCATGTGATTTCAATACACAAACAAACTCTTGTATTCATCTCAGATTTACTCGGTTACCCGGCACCTTTTCCTCAAGAATCAGCCGCACAGCCATCTCTCAACAAACACTAACTAACGTGTCGCACAGAGTGTGTCTAAAAATCACCAAGGGACCAAAAGCACGGCAGCCACCATACAAGCATGCAGCAAAATTAAAGCTTTAAAAGCATTAATACCTGACATTGAGTGACACAAAAGGAATTATAAATGTAACAAGCCTCATGCTGTCACACATTTATGATAGTTAAATTAATATGGTCCGTGTAAGAAAAACTACAAGACACAAATAAAAACTAGCCCTTTTATGTGAGGGATTTTTCATGTTCCAGCAAAGATGTTTACAGGCATAACTGACCGGAAGGCTGGAGGGGCGGCCTTGACTGTCCTCTGGGCCAGATTTAGGCTGAGTGGATGGAGGGGCGTTGGACTGAAATGAGTCCTGGGATACCTCCTAAAGGACACAGAACACACGCTTAAGAGTGCTGCCAGAGTTACATGGAAGCATGCAGGGAAATATAATTAGGTATGATGAATATGGTCCCAGACTGAGGGTGGTACCTGCTGTTGCGGAGGAGGAAAGCGCTGATAAGGTGACTGTTGTGCTTGCTGCTGCTGTTGCTGCTGCGGGTTCTGTGGGTACGCTGCAGGCTGGCCCTGTGGGTGTTGGCTGTGTCCTGGTTGCTGCTGTGAAGGCTGAGACTGTGCCTGCTGTTGCTGCGAGGGGGGCTGCTGAGGTCCCTGTGTGGATCCTGGGTAGCTGGTCGGGCCCTGTGATCCAGGGGGATCCTGGGAACTTGGCTGCTGAGGGGCCTGACTGGGAGGACCCTGCTGCTGGGCGTACAGAGACTGCCCAGACTGTGGGGCTGAGGCTTGGGAATAAGGTGGCTGGGGTTGTGGGGGCCCTTGGGATGGGCCTGGCAGTGCCCCCTGGGACTGTGGGGGCATGTGGGACTGCTGATATGGGGGTCCTCCCTGGGTGTGTGGGGCAGAAGTTGGAGGGTGTGGCTGCCCTGTGTAAGGTGTCTGGCCACTCTGTTGTCCCGGTGGAGGCTGAGAGTAGGGGGTTTGCTGCTGGCTTGGATGAGGAGCCTGGCCAGGCTGGCCGTAATATGGTGCCTGGCCCTGAGAGCCATAGCCTGCTGGTCCCTGCTGTCCATAAGATCCCATCTAAGTAGAATACACAAACACATAAGATTTCAAACACAACTAAAAAAACACTAAAACTGACAAAACATTAAATCAAGACTAAGGATTTCATTTTGAATATGCTGGCCATGACACTGAATAAATCATGTGAAATACCTGTGGACCGTATTGCATGCCACCCATGCCTCCAGGGGTACGTCCTTGCATTCCCACTGGGTATCGCTGGGGACCTGGTGGGCCATAACCCTGGCCAGGGTAGCCGGGCCCCTGTTGTGGACCTGCAGGAGGCCCCTGTTGCGACTGCTGACCGTATGGACTGCCTGCTCCATATGGTTGACTTCTCATTTTCCCCATTGGGTCCATGGGACCAGGAGGCTGGATGATAAGAACAAGAGAAAGTACATTAACAACCACCAAGCGGCATAGGAGGAATCTAAATAGCATGTGTTATAACTTACAAGCACCCCCCAGACTCTTAAACAACTTAATTATGCCATTACAGTGTTTTCTTCAAAGTCAATAAAATGCTTGGCTGTACTTGGCTGCAGTGTGCATCTTTTCCAGAGCTGAAAGTGTAAAAACAAACTTCAATGAATGAGGAAATTGTGCTTTTTTCACCTTATTTCCCACGGTCATTACCCTGATTTTTTTCACCTTGCTTTGCCATAGTTTCGGAAGTCAACAGAGCTATATATATCTACTTTCAAATGGAGGGCAGTCTGCCCAATCTTAAACATATCCCAGCTGTGCTCCTGTTTTGAGCCCGGTCCAAGTAGCTTTTTTCCCCAGAGAAGGCAGTTTGGCTCTGGATGAATGACACCAGAAATGAAGGAAGTACTTTCACAACAGCCGGAGAGAGTGAAAAATGCACGAGAGCATACTCATAACAGTTTGTATAAACACACTTTCTCAGGTAAGAACTATGTGTTGGGTCTAAATCATCAACACACTGTTACACTCAGCCAGTGCTTTAGATTCCCTCGCCTCCATCAATAACTATTTGCCACTAAAAAGATGTGGAATTAAATGTTAATTTCCAGAAATGAACATCTACTTCTAAACTCAAAGTATCCCCTCGCATCAGGCCAATTCCCACACGTGCACTTCGCTGAGAGGAGCGTCCTCAGCTCAACAACAGCCCTCTACAAATAGTATGCAAAATGCCTTACGTGACATTTTGCAGATCCCAGATAATGAAGTGAAATAAATAAGAGCAGCACATGGCTAATCTGCATAAGACAGAGAGGAAACTCCCTTGGCTCCTGAGAGATGGTGGACTGCCTTCTGATTGGCTTGGGGGGAGGATTGGGGGGAAATTCTTTGCAGTCACACAGTCAAACTTGTGTGGCATGCCAGACACACAGCAGCAACTACGCGCACACGCACACACACCCTCGCAGGCGGAGGTCAAATTTGCCTTATGCTCCTGTGTAACAAGTTAAAACACCAAAAGTGTCTGAGTCTATTCTTTGTTTATGGGGGAACATCAAGCATGACGAATATGGCTGCATGTAAATCAATAACAAGGGCAGCATGTGTTGTCTTCAGCTATCATGTTGTAAACATTTAATGGCTGTAGTAATGTTATGTTGTACCTGTCATGATTATGCAGACTGTAGTCATCATATGAGCTTATACTTCCATCATGCTTCAAAGTATGTGAGCAGATATTAAAACCACGATGCATGCATGTTCGAACAAACTGCGGACACTTGGGGATGTTTTTCAGCCTAATTTGGGGAGATAATAGCCCAAAAAAATTAAAATGAAAAATATTTTTAATAATACACATGATCAATGTCCCTGTTGCTCCAGTGATGCGTGCTTTGCTGAAAGTAAAGTGTAAAGTGAAGAAGGAGCAGAAGCAGCAAAACCTCTGATGACCCTGCCATGACTTAATGCTGTGTGCTCTTATCAGCAACTGTTGCCTTGCATCACATGTAATTATAAATGGTCATGAGCTGCGGATGAGGAGCCAATCAGATTTCAGCTAGCATGTCAACCAAAGACCAACTATCTCCTGGCTTTGACAGCAGGATTTTACCTCCACAATTCAAATCCCAGTGCAAACTGCAATCTGCAGGCGCTCACTCAGTCACACGGCCGAGCTGTTTACAGGCAGCATGCATGGGGAAGCACGGCGGCTTTTCAGCGCGGGGAGGGGGCTAATTAATCGATATGTGGTCAAAATGTAATTATTTGCATCCTTTATTGGCACCTCAGAGGACATTTAAGTGGTTTAAAGTGGATATAAAGAGGCCGTTTGAGCAGCAGAGAGAGGCTGATTCGGCATGCAACACCTTCCTTCCGTCGTGGCCGCATAATTACATCTTATCGGGCGAGAAAACAACACCAAGTATCACAAACTAACGCCACAACACGGTGCACTTCACACATCTATAAGGTATAAAACATGTATAACAAGGAGTGAGTAGATTTAAGGTTAAATGCGCGTAAGAAAAAAGCAGCCGGGGAGGGAAAAAAACCGAGCCGTGTCTCCTCGGTGAGTATTTTTCGCCCCCTTTTCAAAGTCGGGCCTTGTTGGCTCCCTGAACGCCTCTTACATCGATTCAACAACTTATATCGTCTTCAGGCGGCCACCCCTCTCATCTCCACACACACTCACACTCTTCGGCCACATTAAGAAGCAAACTAATTATTTAACCGTGTTGTGGAAGGGGAGAGAAAAAAAACACACACACACACACACGAGAGGCAGCCATTTTAGAGTCTTTGCGAACTCAGACAATGGCTGGCCTGCTGCGTTGTGAACTGAACCAGGAGGAGTTAAAGTGCAAAAAAGCCCTCACCAGGCTCCTGTATTAATTATTTTTCTTTACCTGGTTTCTAACCAGCGGCTGCCCGGCGCTCCCGGGGCTCATAGGCGACGGGAGGTGGCTCCTTTGTTGCTGCCAGCCCGGGTTGCTCCCTCCGTACAGCCCGCTGCTGCCCATGTCTGCTGGTCCCTTGCTTGCCCCGTCTTGGCTGCCGTAGTCGCCGGACGGGTAGTTCGGATACCCCCGCGTCGAGCTGGGGGAGGTCAGGAGCTTGTTGAGGGTCGGTGTGGACGTGGGCTGGGGGTTTCCAATGTTATATCTCTGGTTGTTGTAAGATCCAGCCATCGCCGCGGGTCCTCCTCCCGCTGGTGGCTGCTTCACGTTAGCTGGCTGCCCCCCAGCTGTCGGCGCCTGGCTGCTGCCGCCGCTGCGAGGGGAGTTCATGGCGTACGCCTGGCCCGGGTACGGAGTCCTGTTCGGGAACGGGCTGTAATTGTTAAACTGGTGGTTGGGGAAGCCATGGTCGTGCGAGTTGGGCTGGTACGGGTCCATCATGTTGCTCGACTGCACGGCCGGACCCGCAGCAGCTGCCATGCCAGGGCTTTGTTGTCCGCCATGTTGATGAAAAGGGGCCCGGCTGTAGTGCTGGCTGTATCCGTACGAGGGCGGAGGGAACGCGGGGCCGTGGTGGTGCACCAAGCCGGGGTGGTTGTTCCCCTCCGGTCCGACAGAGTCATTCTGGTTATTATTGTTAGCCCTGGGCGGGTTCCCATTCCCGTTCTTCATCTCAGGTTCCCCTCCTCCCCCTGCATTTCCACCGTCGGCCCCGTCCTGCAGATCCCCGCGGCCCGGCGAACCGCTCTCCAAGCCCGGCTGCTTTTTCTCGGGCTGCTTCTCCCCCGGTGCCGACTCCTCCTTCGGTTCTCGATCCGGCTTTTTGAGTTCGGAAGGCGGGCTAGTGTTCAGAGTGGCGGCGCTGACGACCTGAGCGGCCATGATATTGCCCCCCCCACCACCACCTCCAACACCACCACCACCACCACCTCCTCCTCTCTCTCCCTCTCTCGGCGAGTCAGTCCCTATCAAAAGCTCGCATTGAATATAAATAATTGTTTATAACCATTTATCCTTGCGCCGATTCATTCCCTCCCACCCCACTCCCCGTCACACCGGACCCAATCCGGCTGCCATCCCCGCGGCTCCGGCTCCGGCAAAACGGCTTTAAAGGCGCGATGGAGGCTCCATACAATGCGTAAAAAAAGAGCGACAGAAAATTGTTGTGGGAGTTGTGTTACTGAGCCCGGGTAGAGGCAGGGAGCGACCCCAACCAACACGAGGCTCCGCTACATACAGCCATTTTACCGAGCTGCACAGATGGCTGCAAAACAAGAACCGGACCCCCTCCCTCCAGACCGGAGTGGACTTTTTTTCCTTTTACGCCCCCCCTTTGCCTCACAACCTCACATTGTCTTTTTTTTTTTTTTTTTTGGTGGTGGAATATTTTCTCCACATGCACACACAACTCGTGAATGTTTAAAAAAAATTAGTGCACTTTAAATCAACCTGCAAACATGCATGCTGATTTTTTTTAGGAGGATGAAGAGGAAGATTAGAGGGAGGGTGACTAATTAATTCATGTAATATATAATTTTTCATGTTTGCATTGCACACACTTCAACGTGGGTATGAAATGAAACGATTGGATGTAGCATGGCTTGCATTGCACACACACACACATATATGGGAAAAAAGAAGAAATATGAAAAAATCTATAAACGTGTTAATATGCTAAATAAAAAAAAGCCATTGCACATTGTTTTTTTGTGTTTTGAGTAAATTCCCCCATCATGGGTCTGAGTGGTATTTAGGCAAGCAAAGGCAGCACACACACACACACACAGGTTTTTCCAGAGCAGAAGGAGGAAGCCTTGCAGCAAACGAGACTACCAATGCACATTCCCTCTTCTTCTTCCCTCCCCTGCCTGCTCTGCTCTGCTCTCCTCTACCACCCCCTCTCCTCTCCTCTCTGTCTGTCTCTCACTCCGGCAGAAACACTCCTCTCTGCTGAGTGTGGGGGGATGGGTGCACAGGCTCCAGCTCCAGCTCTCTCTCTCTCTCTCTCACCCTACTAACATTGAACTACGCCGTGCAGATGGAAAAAAAGAAAGCCCCTTATCAACCAGACAGAGGATGCATGAACAGTTTCAAAGTCTCCCAACAATTAGAAAAATGGAGCATTTACCCCCCCCTCGTCTCTCTCCCCCTCTCTCTCCTCTCAGTCAAATGAAGCAGACATTTTTTTGGCATCCACAAAACGCAGAGGGTGTGTGCGCGGCACTGAGCAGGGGTGGGATGGTAATAAGAAGTGTGTGTGTGTGCAAGGCTGAGTGAGTTTTAGTTTTTTATATATATATAAAGAATCAGATGCAAATACATGACAATGTTAATGAGGCGTTTAATAGTTCGACTGGGGATCGAGTAAAATTCAGATTTTTCTTTTTTTTTTGGGGGGGTGCAAGTGGGATGAGATTGCCTTTCCGTTTCTTTTTCTCACTCTCGACACACACACATGCAGGAACTGTCTCTTTCAAACACACACATCTACCTCTAGGGGGCTTACATGGAGGGGGGGGGGGGCAGGGGAAAAAAAGGCAGGAAGTGCCAGTGAGAAAGCATACTTGATCACATGTACAAACATCGGAACACAATTTAACATTCCGCCTGACACACCCCCCTTAAATGCGAGAGAGAGCCCTGCTGCAAGGCGAGGAGGGAGTCCACGTATAATTTTCACAGCCACATCACACGGCACCGCGCAGGGTTAATGTGATTTCCCACACCAGTGCGAGCTCTCAAAGTGCATCACGCTTTTTTTATATTTTAGTCTGGGCTGCACGACGGTGCATTTTTGCACGAAGCCTCACGTTTAATATGTGTGTGTGTGTGAGAGAGTGTGTGTGTGAGAGAGAGAGAGAGAGGGAGGGAGGGAGTCTACTTTTATGTTTTAATAATCAGAGGTGCATTTAAAATGTGAAGATTTAAAACTGACAAAAGAGCACAGCAGCAGAAAGGTGGGAACAACCTCTTCTCCCAAGTTGAAAAAGAGAGTTTTTTTTAAGTTGCTTTCAGAAAGATAGAGGCTCTTCCATCCCAGAGACCAGACACAGGGCCAGTTGTGCAGAAACAGATTTAATGTAGCTTCCTCTCCCCGCCTGACTTAATTTTTCTGCTCCGGCTACTCGGAAAAGCTGCGGCGGACTTTTTTTTTTGCGGATCCGGGAGGAGGACGTGCGAGCACATGCGCCACCTGCTGCACAAAACACAGAGCAGACACACACTCCTCTCCCTCTCTCTCTCTCTCTATCTCCTGGCCAAAGTCATTACTTCTTCTCATGTGTTGGGGATGGATTTGGCCAGTTGTGTCATCACTTAAGTGGCCCAGTGTTTGCTTTGGATTTATGAGATTCAACAGTTTTCCATTTTAACAGCACCCATCTTTACAAAAAAAAAATCCCCACAAATGTATGATTCTGTCATAAGAGCAGCACTATAGTTTATAACACACACTGCATTAGAGTATTTGGTATTACATTTGTTCAGACACCTAAATACATCTTAAATAATACAGACTAATTTAGTTTGATATTAACCTGTGTGCTATTTGACCCAATAAGATGACTACCATTTGTCCTCAAATGATGAAAACTGTAGTCTTTATGTTTAATATTTACACCATCGACCGCATGCACACTCTCGCTAAAATTGCACTTGCATCTCTGAGGCACCGCCGACTGTCAGATTCCATTATAATGGGCTGCATATCGAGGGAAATGTGCTGTCTGTTCGCTGTATCCTTCTGTCAGACTTACTCCTCACTAATACATGCACACGGTAGGAGGGTTCGCATAAGGGAAGTCCCAAATCCTCCGTATAATCTTTGCCACAATGTTTTTCACAGATTATGCAACAAAACAACAGTGAGAAAGAAAGTTTTATTTGTGCACAAATAATCTAAAACAAACAGCAAATGATGTCAATATGAGTCCTATATTTTAATAAAAACAGAGAAGACAAAAAAATATTTTTTACCTGCAGTCACTTTATTGTTTCAGATTGAGCATGTCTATGTAGATCTTGGGACATTTTACCTGAGCTTGCTCAAAAATATGACGGCCCTAATCATCAGATTTAAAAACTGAAATGAAGGTGTTGACACATTTTGACACACTTAAAAAAAATGTTTATTGAAGACTCCCTTGAAAATCACACCACTGTCATCGGTTTATGAAGAAAAACTCGGCCTCTGCTCCCTTCAGTTGTCCTCTTTGTGATTTTTATGAGGTGTGGTGCAACCTTGAAGCATCTATAGCACCCAAATTTAGTTCTTCGTCTCTCCACTGCCTTTGTAGAGAGACTCAGAATTCAGGCCGAGTGAGATGGATGTTGTCAAGGCTCCCCTGGTACAGTATTCTGGTGCTGAAAAGGCAACCAGTTTTGTCCTTTCATTGGGGCTTCTCATTCACAGGTCCATCATTTCCTCCTCCACAGTCTTTCCACTGGTTTCAACATACCTCTCTTGCACTCTAAGGGTACTGCACATGCTGTTAAGAAAACACAAAAACGTATACTGTAACATTGAGGTTACTTTTTACCATTATCCACCTTAAAGCGTAACAAACTAAAGAGCATTCAGAATTTCAGCCAGCTCCCCTAAAGCTCGAGGTTTGATTTTAAACCAGATGAGTCACAGTGAGTCACCATAGTGATTAGGAAAGGATACGAGTCGAACTGGAAGTCTGCCCCCACAGCAGCTGACATCATGGCCTGCAGATTCCTCTCCTCCAGGTCCCCAAAGCAGTAGCCGTTGGCTTTGTCCACTGCTCGTAAGACCTGAATCATGCTCTCTTTGTCCTGTAGGCAGAAAAGAGAAGAGCTTGTGATCGGGGGGGGTGGGGGGGTTTCCCTGTAGGAATTCACTGAAACTACCCGATGACAACCCATTTTCTCTCAGTGAAACCTTGAGAATGTGCTGTACTAACCCCTAACCCCGTTTTCTGAATATTCAGTATGACATATATAAAGCATATAGAAGTAACCAATCATAAGATTTCTTGTCATTCTTTTTCTCTAGATTTTTTTCTACCAATCAGAACTGCAGCATGAGCAGCACACAGGCAGACTTCACCCTCGAAAAAGGTTTTGAAACCTTGGAAATGTGATAATGCCGCGTGTTCAGCCTCGCTGTATGTTTATCAGGGTTTTAGGGTATTGAGATAAGCTACGCATGGACACAAAGCCATAAACATCCAAACTTACTCCAGCGCTTACAGTTTAGCATCTCGTCTTTCTCAAGGTCAAAAGTGTTTTTTGGCCATTGGTAACCACGGTAACTAGCAGCTGCTAAACTTAAAGGAGGTAGAAAACAGAAATGCATCAAGACTGCATTTTCACCATGATGGAAACGAGAGCGCCAACCTGCCATTTGTATAAATTACTAGTCCCATATGTGGTGGTGGCATAGCGGTCTAGACTCCTGTCTCTGGAAACACACGCAGGATCATATCAGTCTCCATAAAGAAATAATGTCGGTGTGCGGACAGCCCACTCCCTTTCAACAGTCCAATCCCTCTGCAGAAAACTGATCCAGTGTTCAATTTCAAATGCTAAAAATGATTTACGGTTTACCTGTTGAGGAAACTCTTGGAAGGGAGCCATTTTGGCATAAGTGGATCAATGTTGGAGTTTAACATGCTGGTGGGTAATAAAGCCCTTCACACATCATCTACAAAATTATAATGAACAAACTCTTATTAGTCCGTCCACACAACATCTCCAAGCGGCCTCAAATTCTCCCACAGAATATAAATATAACACGAGACCAAGTCCAGATACAGCGCTTAAGCAAGAATTAATTCATATTTGGTGCCAAATTCCCTTTCAGTCAAAACATGACAGGGGTTTAAGGTAGAAATGTGTTACTCCAGTATCTGTCAGCCTGTTACTCTGTGCTGCACACAGAAACCGACTGGCCTCATTTCTGTACATGACAGAGCGTTTTGGATGATGCTCAAAGCAGGCTCGACATTTGATCTACACTGAGGAATAACCTCCCCAAGAAAATGACATGATTCAAGTGTAGCAGAGCGCAATATGCAGTGTTGTGCTAACACTCCTGCAGCAACAAAGCAACAACTCTCAATGCCCATTTTGAGGAATAGACAGAGAAATGTTGTTATAAAATGGCTGAAGATCATGCACACACATTGGGCTGTTTGAGAAAATATGTAATATTACTGAATTAACTAGCAATCAGAATTAGAAAGTCCCCCAGTGACTCTACTTTTAGTCAGCCATACCTGCACATTAAGCGGTACAAAGGAGACGAGGCTGTAATCTTGAATGACCTCGGCCAACTTTTCATTCAGATGGTGGAATTTTTTAAAGAACGGGTCTGCAGCCAGGTGATCCAGCAGATAGGTCAGGTCCATGACCTCCGTGTAGAAGTCGAGGTTGAAGGCTGCAAAAGATGGAGGTGGTGGGGAAAATGTCACCCTGGCACACAAAAAAACAACATGCAGCAACGTTTTGCTTCGAGGCGGCGCCTCTCAGTTTACCCAGTTTGCCGTACTGCTCAATCAGGTCCATCTTGGAGAGGACGTTGACGTGGGGAAGCTCAACATGCAGCATGGTGGACAGCGAGGTACACAGCACCGAGATGAACTTGGCCGGGTCAGCGCAGTAATGAGAGTCCACGAGGTGCACTGCTGTCAGCTATAGAGAGGAGAACAGTCATGAGACCTGGGTGTGAAGTGGAAATCACTTATACAAGATGATTATATTACATCATTGCAATCCCTGCTTGTCTATAAAGGAGCTCACCCTGAAGTTCCACTTGGCCAGCTGTGAGAAGATGTTCTTGACTGAGCTCTGGTGGGTATAGAGCTCCACTTGTCCGGGGCAGTCAAACAAGAAGTAACAGTCGCTGTGCTGCTTGAGCTTCTTCTCCAGCCAGTCCAGATTGGCCTCCACGTACTCCATGCAGTACAGGAGCCCACCGTTGGGCCCCAGCTTCAGCCCCTCCATCACATCGTCCAGGGTGACCAGCTCTGAGACGTCCACCGCGCAGGAGTAAGGCAGCCCCTCGTTGGCAGGGTCCATGTTCACCACGACCACCTTGCGCCCCAGGTGAGTCAGGAACTCCTGCATGGCTTGGCAGTAGGTGGTCTTACCTGAGCCTGGGGGTCCAATGACCACCTGGCCGAACCGCAGAGAGGGCTGCTTGGACATGGCTTCAGCACCAAGGGGTGGTGGTGGGGGGGCTTATGGAGATCTTTGGAGGATCACATCAGCTGGGATCAGGGTGTCAGGAGGGGGCAGAGTCACTGCAGGGTGTCAGCATGGCAGCTTCACTGATACTGGCTCAGTAGATCAACCTATGAGGGATCAATACTCTCAGGTAAGTTGAGATAACTTCTGGACTGAAGTCAGATAAAGGTTGCACAGATCTGACTAATACTAGCTGTAATTTTTTATACGATACTGTTACTCTTTATTTTTATATATCACGAAGAAGTGCTGGAAATTTACCGTCTGCCGCTTTTCTGTTTGCATGCGCACTGAGTGCTCACTGCTAACAGGCTAAGATAATCCGGGTTACGTAACCGAGCTGTCAAAATAAAAGCATGTTTTTTTTTTTTCATTTAATGTGGGGCAAAACACGACTTCAGCACCTGTTATAGTACTCTACCTCATCGTATTAAGCTTTCTTTATCGTTATTATTCATACAGTCGTAAATTAATACCTTTCATACAAATGTGAATGCTACCATATTAAGTTCTTATATGATAATGAGTCAGCAAATTATAAATTACACGACAAAAATCAGCAAGTGGAATGATAGTTTTGAAAAAAATGTTTTAATGGCACAATCAGACAAATAATTGAGCACAAAATGTTTAAAAATAATAATAATAATAATAATAATTTAATTCCGGTCATCTTCGTGGCCCGATGCTGCCACCTGGCTGCCAGCCTCTGTATTTTATGCTGGTGTTCGGTTGGCGTCTCAGCAAGGTGTCGCCTTCGTCTATGTTTTTGGGTTTATCGTACGCTGTGGTTATATGGAAATCTGCTCTGGGCTTTTTCGCAGGATGTAAGTTCAGTTTCTCTCCATGATACCTGCAGAAAAGAAATAATAGCATCAGGACAGTACTTTAAAAAAAACACTTGCATACTAAAACAGACAGGCAATTTTATTTTGTTGATTTAGTTTTTGTGTTCACACGCACCCAAAGCCTCTTTTACAATTGGGATGTTGGCCTTCATTCTCAAGAGCATCTGGCATCCCAATCTGACTGTGTCCCAACCCTTCACCATCCTTCCAGCCCTGTTTTTCCATCAATCGACGACCAAAGCCCTAAAAAGAAAAAAAAACATGAGAAGGTTGCTTCTATAGGTGAGGATAGAAAAGATGGAGACAGATTATTAGACCTTCTCTTTACCTTAGTGAACCTCTCAAAGCTGCCAATGGACTGATTGTGTCCAGATGTATCTTCAACACCCTCCCTCAGCCTTTTTTCATACCGCATCCGGACGTAGTCACGGGCGTCCATGTCACCTCCATCTGTGAGAGGAAGAGCTGGGTTAAAGAAAGTCTGCAGAGAAAGTTCACAGATTGGTTCCCTTTGTCAATAAAGAGAATCACCACAGATATATTAAAAAAAAAAAAAGATGAGATACCTTTATCGTAGTAAACGCTCATGTCCACATCCCAGTCATCTGCCGTTTGTTCATCGAAATCTAAAGAATGAAAGGAGACATAAATTTTGTCGATATTAACCCTCTGGAGTCCAGGGTATAATTGGCCGTTTTTGACTACTTTTTATTTTGCTTTTATATTTCACCTTAAGAACTGTTTACCATGCCTTGTTTGGTATCATTTTTTTCAGCACAACCTCTCATGTGTGATTTTACAGTTATTTTTTCATTTTGACATACTGTATTAACACACTGGACCTAAAACCACACAAAAAACATAAAATCCGAATATAAAAAAGTTAGATTTTGTAATGTGAAAACCACAAACATGTCTAACGAACCATTTTTATAACTTAGAATGCAAATATAAGTTGTAAAGTTTCAAAAAATTATGTACAAATGTATTTACAACTATTTACATTAAAAATGCAAATGCAGGCAATGCCTCAGGCGTTTTTTTTGTTCAACTATTTACAAAACAATCAGGTGTCACAATAAGATGCCACAAATTATTTGTGCCACTGTAAAAAACAGTTCCTGTCCATTACAAGACAGAGGGGCACATCACAAGCCTTCTTCCAGCACCAAAAACGTGCCAAATGTGACGACAATATTCAGGAAAAAAAAATATTATACATTATTTATTACAAGTCTGTTTTAATTGGCCAATCAATTTATAAACGCGTATGTAGTTTGAAGTCCGCATTTTCGACACAAATCGAAACTGAAACTTAGCGAGGCTGCGCTTTTCTGCTCCATACCACGCACCAAAAGTGACGACAATATTCAGAAAAAAAACGGCGTAAATTATTTATCATAAGTCTGTTTCTACTTGGCCTATCAACACGATTTAAAAACTGGTATGTAGTTTGAAGTCCGCACTTTCGACACAAGTTGAAACGGAGACTCTGTGATGCTGCGTAACCCTAACCCTAACCCTTTTTGCTACGTCATCATAAATCGGACCTGTGATTTGGACGCGCCGGCGCGTCCGTCGACTCCAGAGGAGGATTAAACAACACTAGCTTAAAATGACTGTTTCAGTTAGCCTTCCCATAACCATGCTGGAGTCTTTCCTATATTATGATATGCAAACTTTTAGGGCAGCAACTAACAATTATTTTCATTAGCAGTTAATCTGTTGACAATGTGCACGATTAATCAACTGTCATTTGGTCCGTCAGATGTCAGAAAATGTTAAAATCATTGATCACTGATTCCCAAAGCCCAAGGTGACATCCTCAATCATCTTGTTTTGTTCATAATCCAAACATATTCAGTTTACTGTCATAGAGGACTAAAGAAACCAGAACATTTTCATATCTGAGATGCCAAAAGACTCAAAAAGCTTAACCAATTATTGAAATACTTGGCAATTAAGTTAATAATTGACAACTAATTAATCCACTAATCACAGCTCCACAAGCTTCATCTGGTTAGTGTGGAACAATAAGCATATTTTCTGCGTACCTCCTTCTTCCTCCTGCCAGTACTGGGCGTCGGTGTAGAACACGAGGCCCGAGCCGCCCTTCTCCCACTTCAGCTCTATCTCCTCCTCGTACAGCCTCTCTTTGCTTCGTTCCTGGCTCGTTACATCTTCATGCAAAGCCTCGTGGCGCTCCCACTCCTCACAGCGGTCGTCATCCTACAGCCAACAGGATGAATAATTGTAAAACAACACAGCAATGTAATGGGATGTGAATAAATGAAAATGTATTCATACATTTGCATTTATACATACTAATAACTACGAATGTATTTAAAACCCACATCATCTGCATCTGACTGTGCATCTTCCTCCTCTTCTTTCTGTGGCTCGTCAGTCTCTGCTGTTTCTCTGTGACCTGCTAACTTCCTCCGTTCTGAGGGTGGAGCAGCCCATGTCCCTGGTCCTGATATTTCGTGTCCAGCAGCCGTTAATACAGTCTCCTCTGTGGCTGGAAGTGTAAAAGAGTTGTGATACTGGAAAGGCACGTTGCCGTAACGGCGGTTGGAGCTGGTCTTGGGGAAGGTGAGGCCCAGCTTCCGGATGAGGCGCGGGGGCAGGCGGCAGGACTGGATGAGCTGCAGGAAGACTTTGACCGGTGTGCCCACGTTCCCATTCTCCATCAGAGCCGGTGGATTCAGCTCAGGTAAACTTTTGAGGTCAGTCTCGGTGAAACACTCTGTTAAGGACACACGGTGCCGCTGCTCGGACTTCGTTTTATACGGGAATGAACCTTCGTCTGAAAGAATAAAAATTCAAATTAGATGTAACAGTGATAACACACGGTGCCACAATTAATCACAACACATTTCCAGTTATAAACCATACATAAAGAAGCTATGGCATGGATTATATAATTCCTACACTGTTTTCTTACTGAAAATTAATTAACAATTTAAGTCACTTTTCAATGAAAAAAAGCAAACATTTGATGAGTACAACTTCAAAATACCACAAGATATTTAAACTTTTTGTGTTCATATAATTACAAACTAATCAGAGCAGGAAAGTCGGCATACGATAATTTGAGCTCTGCTAACTTGAGATAGGCATATTTTAATACTGCTTAAGGATAAAATCAAAGCAACAAAAATATGATAAAGACAAAGACAATATATAAAACATGACTGTTGTTTAAAGTAAATACTGAAAGAACTGTGCAGATTGTGCAAATGTGCAAAAACTTTTCCCATGGATGTGCAAAGGTTTACAGTGTTAAGTTTAAAGGATATTTGCAATATGCAAGATACAATTATATTCACAAGGAATATCTACAATTACATACAATGTATACATACAAAAACATATACAATTGTAAATTCAGTGTGTCAGCTAAAAGACTGCTACAGTAAAAAAGTAATAATAAACATTTAAAAATCAGGACTCAGATCCATGTAAAAAAAAAAAATCTGTGATCCATTATAACTACCTTTGTACCTATGTGTCCTTTTCTGTTTATACTTTAAATTCTGTTACTATTATATGTATATACACACACACACAGTCTCCAACATACGTATATACATATATATGCAATGTGTAATATCAGCCTGTCAATCAGAGTAGAGTTAAGTACGTTTTTTAACTTTACATGAAAGGTGACAACAGTCTCAAGCTCCTTAAACACTTAAACACTACACTTCCCATAATACAAACATCTATAACCCCAGTTTGTAATGCAGGTCACGTGTTATGGATTTGTAGTCTCCAAACCAAGATGCTCACGACTTAACACGTGACTTAATCCAAACATAACGAGGAGTCTTTGTCCCAAATCTAAATTGACTCGAGTTACAGCTTAATTTTATGGAGTAAATATAAAAATAATCATGTCACAAACCTTTATCATGTGAAACTTTCACTCTTCTGATAACACAGCGCCTTGACAGCCAGCTTCCCTTGGAGTCGATCCAGTGATTTCCAGCGTACATCCTGACGAGTCTGTCCGCGTCCTTACTGTGAACCGAGACGACACAGCAGCACGACTTGTTGTTTTTTTTCGCCCTCAGCTCGGAGCTCTTCGCCGGTTTGTTTTCTCCGGAGCTCTCCTCCTCAACCTTCTCACCCTCTTCATCCTCCTCCTCACCCTCACCGGTGTTTTCGGGCTCCCTGAGGACCTCGGGACGGTGTCGGTAGTGGAAACAGCGAAAGCCGCCGCTCTCTATGAACTGGCTGAAATAGTTCCTCAGGTCTTTGGAGCGAAACGCTTCGGGGATGTTGCTAACGACGAAATACTCCGTGGCAACCGTACCAGAGTCCGCCATGTTTGTTTTCTTTCTCTCGCATAGACGGCATACGTCATCGGAACGACTTTCGAACATAACGTCATATCCGCTTTTTGAAGCGTTAAAAAAATCCATTATGCAATTTTATATTACATTATTACATATTTTATCATTTACATTAAATATCTACGTTGCATTAAATATCTAAAAAATACAATAACAATAATAAATTATATTACTATACATTTTATGTAATAATAAGTTACATTAAATATTTGAAAATATCACATTATTACATATTTTATGTTATAATAAGTTACACAAAATGTAATAATATTCCATCATTATATATTTTATTTAATAATTACATAATAGTTAATTAAATATCTAATATTAAATATCTAATAAATTTACATTACATTAAATATGTTATGTAATAATAAGTTATAATCCAGTATTTAAAAATATTACATTATTATATATTTCAGGTAATAATAAGTTACATAAATAATTTAATAATGTTACATTTATCTATATTTTATGATAAGTGATATATTCTTATTCTTCGTTATTAATATAATAACACTGCTATTATTATTATTATTATTATTATTATTATTATTATAGTACTTAAAATAATTACTTTTAATTTTTTATATAACAATAGTCTGGATGTTGTTTATCGTATGCTTACAACTTTGAATCAAGGACAGGTATCTAGCTTGGCAATACATGCTCAACCGATGCAAAGAAAAATAAAATGTAATAAAAATATTTTAAAAAAGACACATGGATGTGAAAGTAGCTAACTAACAACAAGATTAGAGTCCAGATTTTAACACATTTACTATATTTTTCTTTCCTTTTACTTTCTTTATCATTTTTTATTTCTGTTATTCTCATGCATTTCACAACAAAAAGAACAAAGACAAGTGAAAGAAAGAGAGACAGAAGATTATCTCCATGCTCAAATATACCATTATGGAGTTATGTCTTTATTTCATCTCCAGTATGAAACCACATCTTTTGCACTACCAACATCATAACCATAACAAATTCTTCCTGTTAGCACTTTAATTGACATGATACATATTGTACAGTTGCACTGTTGTACCATCACAATCTGACTTGAATCTCTTGTGGGATTTGAAGAAGGCAGTTGCAGCATGCCATTCCAAAAATATTAGAGAGCTGGAGGCATGAGGAATGGGCTAAGATTCCTCAGGAACGCTGTCAGAACATGCTCTCTGGCTATACATCACATTTGCAGAAGGTCATAACAACAGAAGAGTGCCCTACTAAGTACTTAATATTCTTGTCAAGTCGGGGTTGAATAATTCTGAAACTGCAGTAGTCACTAAAAGTGGCATGCTGAGTTGAATTTGGAGAAACCAACTGTAATATTATTTGTGTTGAGCTATTTAAATGGTTCTTGTTTGAGCAATTTATTGAACACAGCTGAAAATGTATGTCTATTTTATATTATTGTCTATTTTATATTTAATTTATGCTTCTAAATTGCAGTACCTGCTTTCATACTGTCTTATATTTTTCTGCTTTTTGTATTTAAGTACAAATTCCTTGTAGGTAAAAACCTACTTGGCTATAAACCTGACCGTGATTCTAAATCTGATAATTTAGTTTCCCTTTTTATTTTTTCCTTTAGTGCTACTTTTATATAGTTTGTTTATGCTCTATTCTGATTTCAATATTTGAGTATCTGTTTATATATTTTCTACATTTATATAAAAGAAATGAACATAGACTAATAAGAAGAAACCCACACAACAAACAGATAGTCATCGATTCTGCAACCTTGATAACATTCAAAGGTAAAATGTTAAGTAAAATATTACATTAAAGGCAACAACAGACTCCTACCCTGTTTGACCTCATTGGAAAACTTATAGAATACAAAATGTGAAATCTTTCATATTACTTTAATCGTTTTACCTTTTTCAGGGGGACAACCAAGAAATGTGTTTAGTCAGAGTTCATTAACCCTGAGGCTAACGCTACGTATGGCCTTCACCTCAGCTTTTATCATTGTGTTTTGATAGTAATAGGCAGTAAAACAAGTCCCGGGTGTCTGGACCCTGACATCACTTTACACATTTTACACACTGATTCTGCATTAGTCACAGCCACCCTGACTAATATTCATAGTGTCATACTGTGTATGTCTGGAAATTACAGATAAAGAATACAAAATCTACATTGAAACTAGAACAGCTTTATAGACATGATTATGCAGGTGTGTCAGGAATTTTATCTAATGTTTAGGTTTATAGTCTTACAAAATGTGTGTCAATGTGTGTAAAATACTGAACGAATAAAACTTTTTACACATCCTAGAGCCCTGCTATGTGTCAGATATGCTGCCATAAAAATAAAGCAAATAAATCAATAGTGAGCCTGGAAAAAAAGACATCTTCCCACTGACACACCAGTATCACAAACAAACCAGTATAGGTCATTGCACTGGAGATTTTGGCCTTCATAAAATAAACATAAGGCTTCACAATTAAACCGTGGGGCTCGGTATTGGTTATGTTTTTTTAGATACCAGAACCAGTAACAATACTTTTGTCATGCCTCACATTGGGAAATATAAAAATTAACTTTACAAAACCTAGAACCTTTCATATTTCACAGTCTGACCTACCACTATTAATAAATGACAGCATATAAAAAAATTAACTTATATGCTTAAATATCATTTAAAGATATTGAGTTTTGGCACCATGCTCTGCTTTTTAAGGCACTACATCAGAGCACAATCAAGCAGTACAGCATGTCATTTCAACAATTATTACTATTTGAAGAGATTAATGAGTTTTGAAACCTTGAAATATTGAAAATGACCTTGAAATTGACCTTGAAATGTCCAAATGAGCAAAAGTTGGAACGGTCATTTTATTCTGATGTGTTAAAATTTGCAAACCTTTAGTATTAGTAAAACTGAATTTGTATTCACCCTGATTTCTCCATTATATACAATAAATCTTCTCTTTTCAGTAATTTGCAAATTTAGTCATAGAGCTGATTATTTGTCATTTGTACATGTGCATTCTGTACATTCTGGATCTGACTAAATTTGTGGTGACTTGTAGGCAATGGTGGACTATACATTCATTTAAATACATTTATTTAAGTACTGTACTTAAGTACAAATATGAAAATGTTGCGCTTCACAAGTGTTTCCATTTTATGCGACTTTCTACTTTAACTTTATTAAGCTACCCAATAGTCTCAACTCAGTTCCACCTGAACTAACTACAACAAGAAAATGTTCATCACACATGAATGCATCAGTAACAATAATACAAAAATACAATACATAAAAGTGAAATATTCATTGGGGACACATTATGAGCTCTTTTACTCTGCTTACAATACTTCTGTACTTGTAGTTAAGTAATATTGCATGATTTTTACTGAGTATTTTCACAGTATGGTTGGTACTTTTACTTAATTAAAGGTTCCTTGTAGGTTAATATATCTTATACATACATATATCACTTTTTATCCTGAAAGAACAATAGGTCAGGATGTGAAATTAATTCCTAAAATTTGAATTCAAGGATAATAAATTGATTTTTTTAAATTACGCCACAGTGTGAGAATAACTGTCACTTTGGGTTGATGACCTTGTGGAAATGAAGCCAGGCAAATTAACTCCACTGTACTGGCAGAGGGTGAAGGTCAGGTGTCATGTACCAGGTGTCCATTACGTAGTGAGAGTCAGTGACCTGGGAAAACTAAAATAAAAGGGAAATTAAAAGTCTGCATTTGGGGGAAACCTTACAAGCAAACTGTTTTTCAGGATGGAGGAAAATGTCGACACATTTCTCAGCAAAATTAAACAATAGTTGACCTATGAAATTGTTCTTATTATTCGCTTGGTAATGTTATTCCATTCAAGACAAGAGACTGTGTGTATTAATAACAAATACACTCTTCAGGTAGCAGTCATTACATCATGCTTCGCCACTCCTGGACTGATTCACTGGCCTGATTTCAGAACAGAGTTAGTTGTTCAAATTATAGATTGAAGGACACTATATTTTTACTGTCTTGGTGGAGATAAGCGTCTGTCCTCCGTGTCCATCTCTGCCTGCTCCTAACCTCTATAAACACAGGCCTTATCACAAAGCATTTATGGCTTTCAGCATGTCTCATGAAGCCCGAGGTCCTGCTGAGTGCATTATAGGTCACTTTTCTGAAAAAAAAGGATTGCATTCTCGAAGATAATACGTTTCATCATGCATTTGAAGCTGCACGTCCATCATGATTTAGCTCCTGTGAGTACAGGCATGTCACCCTTAACATAATTCATCACTGTAGTGTATCATAATGAGATCACTCCCAGAAAGAAAACAGGGCAATGAAAACTGTTCTGGAGTGTTCTTTGAAGGAATGAGTAAAGAGACTGATGGAGTAGAACAAACACTCGGTGACTGGTGCTGCCAGTAGTGTCTGGCTTGTAATCTCTTTATTGCAGCCATTCACTTTATGGACTGACCTTGACTCTACTGCTCTGTGGTTCACATTTTCCCTCTGCAACTTCCATCCTAAGACAGTTTAAGACTTAAGAGTGTGATATGTTAAATATTCTGTCACCCACTATACTATACAGTGTGGCACTACATAACACTTCAGTTGATTTGGCCGTTCCAAATGTCTGATTGAAAAGTTGCTTTATCCATCCATCTATACCTGCTTATGACACACAGGGGTGCTGGAGCCTCAGCTGTCATTGGGCAAGAAGCAGGGTACAGCCTGGACCTGGACACCAGTCAGTCACAGGGCTGAAATAGAAAGACAGACAAACAAACCATTCACACCTAGGGGCAGTTTAAAGTCACCAACTAACCTAACCTGCATGTCTTTGGATTGTGGGGGAAGCTGGAGTACCTAGAGAGAACCCACGCAGGCCCATGTCAACCAGGGATTGAACCCAGAACCTCTTGCTGTGAGGCGACAGTGCTAACCACTACACCACTGTGCTACCCCTTTTTGTTTATTTGTGACAATAATAAAGCAATTTGCTTATCAGTCTCAAACCTTATCAGTCTCAAACCTCCGTGCCAGGCACCGGGAAGATAACAAATTAGGGTAACCTCAACTTTAAATGAGAAGCATAACATTGTACTACCTGTTACAGACACCATAAAGTGGAATTCTTCAATTTTTCCTGGCCAGATTGAAAGAGAGTCACTATAACTACCTTACAAAGTGGGTTTAAAACATGGCAAGATGAGGCCTAACATTCTCTATTGGCAGTGAAAGAAAGGCTCTATCTATGAATCTACTGGGCTTTTATAACTAAACTGACAACATTCATGGTGGCATCAATGCATCTATTCATCAGGCGGCCACTTGACTTTTTGTTTATGTGTTTTTACTGAGAATACATCTCTCTGAACCACTTTTGGTAAAATTATAAGTAATAAAACAATTACTGGATAGACTGCCATTGAAATTTTATATACACACTTGTGGTCCTCAGCAGAGGAATCCTACTGACTTCAGTATCACCATGATTTTTTTTTCTTTTTTGTCTGAAATCAAAAGCCTATTGGATGGAGTGCCATTAAATTTGGCACACACACACACACACACACACACACACACACATTCAGGATAAATTGTTATAACTTAACTGTTTATTTATTGTGAACTGTTTATTTTCTATAACAGTTTATTCTAATGCCATCATTGTGTTATATCTTCAATTTTTCCAGCATTCTAAATTATGACTAAGGACATTCCTATGAGGTGCAGATGTACTGTTTGGATGGTATTTCTAAAATCCTGGCTACGGCGCTGCAGAGCTGTTAAACCATGTTGGTAGGTCTTAATTGATATAAGATATATCGATATCAAAGGCAAATGTCTAAAAAAAGAGGCTGAAATAAGAGAGCTGTACACCATCTGTACACCACCACCAAATTAGGTTTTCAGAATCCCAGGGCTTTTCTAGGATAACGTATAAATAAAGCAGCTACACGTACAGGTTTGGACTGAGGAGGCGTCTTTAGCATTACAGGACTGCTTTGAGTGCACTGACTGGGAAGTGTTCAAAGAGAGGCACAGATCTGGATGGATACACGTTATCTGTTCTGTCCTACCTAAAATTCTGTACTGATGCTGTTCTACCCACAAAGACCATCAAGGTTTTCCCAAATCAAAAACCATGGCTGGACAGCACAGTGAAGCCCCTACTGACGCTGCCTACAGGTCAGGTGACAAGCTGGCCTACAGCATTGCCCATAAAGAACTGAAAAAAGGCATTAAGCTAGCATGCAGGTATAAATGGCGCATTGAGGAGCATTTTGAAAACAACAACCCACATAGTATGTGGAGAGGCATCAAGACAATAACAGACTATAAGCGCAGTGATCAGCTGGTTAGCCACGATTCCACTCTCCCCGACACCCTGAACACTTTCTATGCCCGCTTTGACACACCTGACAGCAGAGAGAGCGTTCAGCTTTCCCGCCAGTGGTAAGAACAGTACCAGCCTCTAGTCCTGCAGCTGCACCAAGTGAGCATCTTCCATGAAAAGAATCAACATCAGGAAAGCTGATGGACCAGATAAGGTGTCTGGTCACACTCTGAAATTGTGTGCAGACCAACTGGCAGGAGTTTTTCTGGACATTTTCAACCTGTCCCTGCAGCTTGCTACAGTTCCTGTCAGCCTCAAAACCTCCATCATTGTGCCTGTGCCTAAAAAATCTGCTGTCACCTGCCTAAATGACTACCGCCCTGTTGCTCTTAACACCGGTCATCATGAAGTGCTTTGAGAGGATCGTCCTAAAGCACATCAAAGACATCATCCCTGCTTGGTCTGGATCAATATCAGTTCGCATACAGGGAGAACAGATCGACAGAGGATGCAGTCTCCATTGCACTTCACACAGCCCTGACCCATCTGCAGCTTCCTAACACCACCTACATGAGGATGTTATTTGTGGACTTCAGTTCAGCCTTCAACACAGTGATCCCGGACAAGCTGATACTGAAGCTCCACAACCTGGGACTGCCCTCATCGCTGTGCCATTGGATCAGGGACTTCCTCACCAACAGGCCTCAGGTGGTGAGAATTGGGGACAACACATCCTCTACACTGGTCCTGAACACAGGCACACCACAGGGCTGCGTGCTCAGCCCAGCCCTCTTCACTCTCTTCACCAGTGACTGTTCTGCCATCCACTCCACAAACACAGTCATAAAGTTTGCAGACACCACCACTATAGTGGGCCTCATATCAGACAATGATAAGACCCACTACAGCAGAGAGGAGATCCAGCACCTTACTCAATGGTGCTCAAACAACAACCTTGTTCTGAACACCAGCAAGACCAAGGAGGTCATAGTGGACTACAGGAGGTCCAGGAGGACAGAGCACGCTCCTCTCCTCATCATCCACGGGGAAGCAGTTGAGCGTGTCAACAATATCAAGTTCCTGGGCATCCTCACATTACATCTGACCTGACTTGACTGGTCCATGAACACAGCTCACCTGGTAAAAAGGCTCAACAAAGACTCTTCTTCCTCAGGAAGCTGAAACATGCTGGACTCTCCCCTCAGCTCCTGACAAACTTCTACAGGGCCACAATAGAGAGCATCCTCTGCCTCAGTGCAGCAGTGTGGTATGGCAGCTGCACTGCACAAGACTGAAAGGATTTAGCTTAGCCTGGGTGGTGAAAACAGCACAGGGGATTGTGGGAAGTCCTCTTCCAGACCTGGACTCAATATACGCTGGCTGGATCCAGAAGAAGGCCCTGACATATTGCCACTGCCGACCCTACCCACCTGGACGGGCAATGGACTGTTTGTACAGCTTCCCTCTGGAAAAATGGTACAGAAACATAAAGACCAAAACTACCAGACTGAAAAACAGCTTTTTCCCCAGAGCTGTTCAATCCATTTCCCCCTATTGAGAACTTGAGACATGCACTGACGCACCCCCCTACTGTACATTACTGCTACAACTTTAAATCTTGATTCTTGATTCTACACCTACATTCTACAACGAGGACGTAACTCACAGGTCATTGACCTCTCTGCTCTGGCCTCTTTCCAGCTCCCCAAGTGTGAGCTGGAAGTGTGCAGGGACACTCAGCATGGGGCTGATTACCTCTGCAGTCCTTGGTAGCTTGGTACTGCCTGGGTTAATGATACTGGCTATGAGATAAGGCCCAACCCTCTTGATATTCAGGAGTTACTCCTCCAGCTTCTTTTCATTGAGAAAAGCTTATCAGTTTCCCAGGGTTATTCCATCAGTCACCTGGCAGAGCACATGGTTGTTTTTCGAGGAGAGCATATTGACAAGTCAAGGTCCACTTTGCAAGGTGGGTTGGCCTTATAAATACAGGGGAACTGCAGGGAACAGCAGTAGTACTCACACTCTCATGAAGAGCCCATCCTGTGAGAGGTCACTCACATTTAACTAAACAGATCTCTACAACCTATAAAAATGGATAACGGGTGTCATTGTTCAGCCAACAGTGACAGGCTTTTGAATCCTATCCTCTACAACATCCTGAGCCAAATGGATAACAGCAAACTGAGTCAAAACAGCTTCAGCTACAACTCAGTACCTCATAGATGCAACTGTGAGCTGCGACGGACTGTGTGCTTGCACAGGCCCTCTGAGATTTGCAAAGAGGCTTCATCTGTTCTGGTTAAAACCGTTCATTTCATGAAGAACCTACCCGCTTTTAACCAGATGCCACCAAGTGACCAGTTCTCGCTTCTCAAAAACTGCTGGGCCCCCCTCTTTATTTTGGGTCTGGCCCAGGAGCATGTGGACTTTGAGGTGACAGACACCCCCGCTGACAGCATGCTGAAAAAGATTCTCCTGAACCGTCAGCAGAGCCCCGAGATGAAGAGAGAGCAGCCCACCATGGCCGGAGTCAGCAAACTCAAGTCCTGCCTCAAAAAGTTTTGGAGTTTGGATCTGAGCCCAAAGGAGTATGCATACCTCAAAGGGACCACAATATTTAATCCAGGTATGTATTCATCTGATGTTGTCCTTAATAGAATAAATAAATAATACTTATACCACTGCTGAAAGAATTCCTGCATTATATGCACAAGTAAAGCTTCATTTTTTGTCTTGACATTCACAGATGTCCCAGATTTAAAGGCAGCTCTGTTTGTCGAGGGACTGCAGCAGGAAGCTCAGCACGCCCTCAGCGAGGTGGTCCAGCTCCTTCACCCAGGCGACCATGAGCGCTTTGCTCGAATCCTCCTCACAGCCTCCATGCTACAGAGCATCACACCCAGCCTCATCTCTGAACTCTTTTTCCGGCCCGTGATAGGCCAGGCCGATCTTCTGGAGCTGCTGGTCGACATGCTCTTCTACAGATAGAAAAGCGCCCATGGACTTCACGTAGCCTCACTGACACTGGATCTAAGTCAGATCCAATGTTTTTAACAGTGGTAATGCAGACTTTTTTGTTGACCAACCCACAACAAAGAAGGAATGCTGGAAGGTGGACTCTTCAAGAAAGCCAACAAAAACTATGTGAACTGATGAGCATTAATGACTTGTGTTTACATTAAAGCTGAGGTCACTTCAGCTTTAAAGAAGTCTGAAAAGAATTTATCTGAATGGTTTTACTTTCAACATAAAGACAGACGGCACCACTGTTAATATACTGCATCTCATGTTGAAGATCTTCTCTGTTTTGCTTCAGTGTTGTAAATAATTTGCATTTACAGAACATTTCAAATAAATATATTTTTTTTACCTTGATGGGGAAGTTCTGTCTCAGTCTTTAAAAAAACACTCACAGCGAGCCAAACTTGACACAAACATTTGTTTTATATGACATGTTGCACCTGATAGTGACACTCTGTTCTGAACATCAGTTCATTTGGCAGGTCCACCATTAGTGATATGTAGGGCAGCCAAGTGTTGCTCAAGCCCAGTTATTCTAAATTCCTGTCAAGACGCCAAAGATAGCAAATGTGTCAAATGTGAAACATGTGTAAAAGGATGCAAGAGACACACTAACAACACAATGTGGCGATTGTGAGATTGAAATAATCTGTGGTATAGCTTCAGTACAGCTCTGGAACAAGCAGATACATAAGCAGAAAATACACTGTTAAACCGCATCTGACTCATGCAAGCTGCGTTCTCCGTCTTGTTTTACCAGATTTTGTTTAAACCAAAGTTAAGCTTCAGTGTTATATATGAGCATTCAGTGGGAGACTTCATGTGAAAGTTGTACCACTTCACACCAAGATGACTGTGTTTCTAATATGACCACAAATGTTCAAGCACTACAGTTTGTAATGTTTTTCTACTACTGGTGCTCTGTCTCCCCCTCATGGAAATTAATGGAAGTCACATGTGTATTCGGAGAAACTACACACAAACTAAGTTCAGCCACTTTTTGTTACAGACATTTAAGAAAATAAAAGCAAACCAATCTTTACATTCTTTATGCACAAACGTAAGTGCGAGAAATATATAATACTAAATCAAGAGTCGATGCTTGCTGTACACGATCAGACAGGCTATTTTTCTTATGTACAGCAAGCCCTCTTGATTCATCCTGGCCTGTGGTATGTTAGTTGTGAAACAGTGAGCTTTTACATGACACCTCATACAGGTAAAACAGGAATGTGCTGGTGGGGGCAGAGAGCCAGGGGAAACGGGGTTACACAGGGCAACTGCGACACATTACAAACAGAGAAGCAAGTTGAAAAGCTTAACATTAGGCACACAAGAATTCACATAAAGTGCTCATTTCTGGTTTTCAGCACGATAGCATTGTTTCAGGAATGTTTTAGAGTCAATTTTTTGATGCAAGTGCAGCTTTCTGCCTTATTCTGTGCTTTTCCAAGGTGTAGGCAGTACTTTTCTGAAGTCTCCATGGCTGAAAATGAACATTACTGAACAAAACACAGTCCCTTAACATAAAAATAACACTAGCTGCCATAACAGGACTGCCATCTAAAGGGCAGACTACTTTAAGACTGACGTGTATCTTAAAACATACATTATTGATAAAAATGGTTTAATTCATTTGACCTAAAAAGACTTCAGGATAAGTTCCTGAAAATGGGCCGCACCGCTTCTTCCCTTTGCAATAAATGACAAAGACAAACCCCAGGATTTTATTTCCTTTCTGTCAGAACCAGCCAAACAAGTTCCTTCTTCTGCTGAGGGCGGAAAAAGCCTGCCTGGTACAACACAGTGACCTCAGGGAGATGAGCCTGACAACAATAATCCAAAAGATAAAGAGAGAAAGTAGGCTAAGGAGACAGAAAGCAATGTGAAAGAAAGATGTGTTGATATATTAAAACTAAATGATATTACAAGATATTACTTTGGTTTGACACAAAGCTCTGCAGGCACAGTATGAATTAATTTACAGTTTCTGTAAATTAAATGAGGAATAAATGACTTAAACATCACAACTCTACAAAAAAGTGTGCAGGCACATAAAAAGGCATAAACAAGCATTGAGATTTTTATTTTGTTAAAAACAGGACTTATCTAAGGATAAAAAAAAAAACTGTGTCCAAATTCCACAAATGGACCCAGCAAGTAACATTGACATAAAACTATGTACAAAAAACATCAAAATATGGCTTAACAATACAGTTCTCGAGTCAAAACATGCTCTGAGGAAGTCTAAATGGCAGGAGTCAGTAAGGCCATACATACAACACAGTGTATGCACAAAGGCCTGCATAAACAATCACAGACAAGAATGAGGACAGTTATGTTCCACCATCAGTCTCTATCCTCTGGCCTGACTGCTAGGATTGCATGGAGTGTAGTCATGTTTTTCTAAACACTGTATGCAAATACATAAAAACTTGCATTGTCTTTCCCTGTGTAAAAAAAACAAAAACAAACAATGTGTCCTCTGTGGGTCATTTGCTGCTAAAGATAAAAAGGTCCATGAATTTAAATGACACTCCAAGAACAAACATTAGCCAGACCACTAAAAAGGAGAAGTACAACCGCCCCGGGGTAAAAGGTGCTCCAGTCAGTAACAGCAAAAAATACATCATAGGAGAAGAATACCATTGTCCATCTAGTTGGCGACATCACTTGTCAGTACAGGTGCTTGAGTTTCTGTGTTCAGAGAAGCAGAGGAGCGCCTGAAGACTCTGTTTCGGTGTCATGGTGGTAGGCTGAGTAGGCTGTGGCAGTGCTGGAGGAGTACGCTGTGGAAAGAACGAGCATTTATTTAATGCACCGAGAAGAAACACATTGCAGCAATAGGAAAGGGGGAGAAAAAAAAGCACATGGAGTTAATGCTGTATTTCATGCACACACACAGGACGCATTCCCAGGCCTCAGTGTGAAAGTTGTGGAAACACAATGTGGTGTACCCTCATTCAAAGACATGTAACAGGACACCTAGTCCTGCAGCCAGCCTCTCTGCAGAACAAGCCAAAAAAGAGAGGAAAAAAACGACGCTGCTGTGCAGTAATCCATCTGTAACCCAAGACATTCACTAAAATTACATAATAAACCCTCTGGGACATTATGTGGCATATATTTAATGTGACCTGATCTGCCGCTCTAGCAGGTGGTGTAGTGTGACCACTGCACTGGAGGGGAGGATGAAGCAGATTGATGGGCGGGTGTAAGGTGGCAGATGAGGGCAGGGAGGCGGCCAAAGAGCGAGGGATTGTAATATGTGCAGAAAAGGGCAGGAATGTGGGGCTTTCACTGTCTGAAGAGCGGTATGTTACTGGAAAGTGGAGAAGAGGTGAGAAAATGCCTGCAGCTGCAGCAGGTACAAAAGACTGAGCCTTGCACACAGATTCACCCTAATTATACATCCATGACTGTGACAAACACAGACTGCAGCTCCATCAGCACAATCAACACCTTAAGTAATAAAGAATGCAATATCTCCAACCACTAATCACACTCTGGCGCTAATTAGTTCTGGATCTTATTCAGCTCTTCATATGCCTTTACAGTGACATGAAGGAGGAGAAAAGTTAAGGAAAACGCCCACATGTACTCACTTCTCCCGCTGTAATGTCTCATTTTCCTCGCCAGCTCATCCGACGGCGTCTGCTCCGACACTTTCACCTCTGGAACTGCAGCGGGGGATAAACAGGAAAAGAGACGTGACAAAATGAGCGCTACCAGACGGGGAGCGACAACAGACACCAAAACACAGCATTAATCTGGTCATCTCTGCTATTGTGCAATTTGTTTTACAAGACAGATGGCACCTGAACCAACTTGTCTCAGATTAACCAATTATTATTAGGTCACTGAAATACCTGGTTTATTAGGGCTCAAAACTATGAGCCAAACAAAAGATCTTCAGCAACAGACTATTAGTCATTCTGGGGAAGATGGATCAGATGATTGGTATATTTGGTATGTTGCAGGCAGGTGAAAAGGGCTGTCACGTGTGATCTTCTAAATATTTATACAGCAGTAATAATTAATGTTAACTGTTTTTTTAAGTGTGGCACCATGCTCTTACAGTCACTGCTCATGAAAGTGTTGGTCATGGTCTCATTGCCGCTGTCGGGGAGCGTCCCATCACTCCTCCCGTTCGGACGCTGCCTGGTGGACTGGTGGCTCTTGTTCCTCTTGCCTTTGCGCGTGCTGATGCGGATGACTCCGTGCACCAGCTTGCACTCTGCCTCCTGCTCCTCCAGGTTGTAGTCCTGGGCGATACTGTAGATGAGCTCACTGATCTCGTTGGTCTTGCGCGAGAAAGAGGAGTCGGAGGTGCACTTGGCCAGCTGGTCGATCTGGTGCAGGGCGTACAGCTCCAGCAGCTTCTTGGTGATGAGTGAGTCAATGTCCGTGCCAGTGTCGCTCAAGTCGTCCAAGTCGTAGTCCTCGCGGGACAACAGGCTCGTGTTGCTGATGGGCCGCTGGCTCTCCCCTTTGCCTGGAGTGCGGTTCCGTTTGGGGGCTGGAGCCTGGTACCTCACTGTTTGGCCCGCGATGCGCACATCCGGGTAGCGGAAGCTGTCACTCAGGGGCAACCTAGAGGCTTTGGGAGACTTCCTGGACTCCAAAGGGATGCCACAAGTGGGATTGGACACGGCTATGCCATTAGCAGAGATAGGCTCGCCGCCTGCTTTAGGGGGATGGTCTGTGGAGCTCTCATTAACGGGCAGGCATGGCTCCCGGCTGCCATAAAATCCACAGGTCAGTACACAGCAGATAAGAGCCTTGCAGTCGCTCCAGCCCATGGAGGCGCAGGAGCCACAGGCATGTCTGCTGGCGGGCGTGCTGTCTGCAGACCCGGGAATAAATCCTATAGTCTCCGAGCCCCGTGCCGTGCCATTGCGCGGGTGGCCTCTGCTGCGACCGTACTTGTTCTCAGAGTGCCGGTGGTGGTCGTGCAGTTGCTCCCCATGAGGGTCCTTGCAGGAGTCTTGGCTGGCCGTGCTCTCCCTGGATATGGTACGGGTCTGTCTGTACTTCTCTGCCCTGGAGCCGTGGTGTTTGTGGTGGCGGGACACCTGGGGAGCCCCTGTGCTGTGGCCAGGCATGGCTCAAAAGGCCCGGGACCTAATGTGGGAGAGGCATGTTTAGAAATAAGAACCAGGTCTAAATTTTTTTTTTTTTTGGCCACGCAGTCTTGCAGCATTGAACGCAGCACGGCGCATTAAAATAACATTGCAGACGTGTGTGACACAAACACTTGGTTTCCAGTAAAGAAGCCTTCTGTGAAACTCTGGGAATGTAAATAAAACACAGAGCTCTGATGGCTTTTCCTGATAATAATTTGGCCCATTTCGGCGCGCCCTTAAAAGCTTGTTTGGCCTCCAGTGAACGTGCAGGGGAGGAAAAAAAAAACAGTTCACACCATTTAAGTTTAACCCGCAAAAAAAAAGCTCGCTTACCGCATAAGAGGGAGCACTTGTGGTCGTCTTTTCTCCCGGATAGCCTGCTCGGTGAACGAACCGCGGAAGTCTCGACGAGGAAAAAAAGAAAAACTTCAGCTTCAAACACACAGGGAGAGAAAAAGACTTCGATTCCGGCCGCCCACAAGATTTCCAGGTGACCACGAAACAGCAAAAGTTTGATTTAAAAAAAACTTCTCGTCCTGCGCTTCGACCGGCAGCTGGGCTGGTCGTCGTCCTGTTTTCTTGTTCTTTCTTTCTTTCTCTCTCTCTTTTTTTGTTGTTGTTGTTGCTGTTAAACTCAGCTCCTGTGTAGCCGAGAGTCTCCCAGTGTTTGGCTATCACCTGCGGCTACAGCTAATCCCGGAGCCTGCACCCACCCACAGGTGAGTCGTGACGTCACGCGAGGGAGGAAAGAGGGAGGGAAGAAGCAAAGAGGACAGTTAAGGAGACATAAGAAAACAGGAGCAGGGAATAAAATAGACATAGGTTTAATAGAAGAAGATGCTGGGGGGAGAAATGAAACTTTAAATCTTGGATCTTTCCAGAATCAGGTTGGATTTTGGTGCCATGTGAGGCCACAGGACAGCTGTGATGGAGGTGCCCGGTTTAAAGTGGACTTTCTTTCTCACCGGGGTACACAGAGGTGCACAGATGCAGAGCCAGCAGGTGTTTTCCCGAACAGCATCTTTCATTCTGCCCTATTTTTTCCTCCCCTTTTCTCAGTATGGAAACATTTAATCATCCACTCTTCTAGTTTAGTTGGATTGTAAAACAGCTTGGGGGGGGCAACCCTCACCTGGGAGAGAGAAATGTGAGTCTGGGGTGTCTCTTGGTTTCATAATAAAACAAGGAGCGCATGTGGGGCGTTAAATACATGAAAGGTTTATTTTATTCAGGATAAATGGAAGTTTCATCTCATACAGTATCTTTAATGTCTATTCTAATATTATAAATACACACTGCATAATGAAGTCTGGCACAATAAAGACAATATTTTTTTTACTTAAGTATCTTATAAAGACCTATTATAAAATGTACTGGGTGTCTATGGATTACATTCTCTGAGGTCAACATACATTATCCATGCCACTGAGCTACCATCTGTGTTATTTATCTTTCTGGCAGTAAGATATTTAAAGTCATGAGATTAATACATTTCTTCCCCAAAAAAAAAAAAAAGAAGAAACCACATTTGTTGTTGTCTTCGATGTTTTAAGGATTTTTGTTTTATATGTATATAAAATGTACACATGCAATGCCTCGACAAGCAGAAAGGCACTTGAAATAACTGCACAGGAAGCTCATAATTGTAGATCTACCGTCATGAACTATTCACCCCCCCCCCTCCATGGAGAGACCACAGGTGGCTTCATGGGTGGTCAGAGGGGGACACCTGTTTGACCCGCGTGTCTGTGGGGACCTGCACGATGCAGGTGTCACTGGGCAGCTGCTGGGGGAGAGCTAACCCCGGCTGCCGCCCTCTCCCGGCCCCTGCAGAGATGTGGCCCAGCCGGGGGTCCGAGTCGATCTCGTACCGGTAGTGGTACCCCTCCAGGACGTCCCGACACGCGTCCCTCATGTCGTTGATCCACTTCTTCATGCCGTTGCGGTTCAGGTAGAGCACGAACAGGAAGACCATGCCCACGAAGCCCAGCACCAGCCCCAGGAACACGTAGGACGTCTGCAGGGTGAGGTCGGCCACCTCCGCAGCCACCGGGCCGACGCACCCGATGGCCTGCACCCCGAGCCCCCTCACCCTGGTGCCGCTCAGCCCGCTCGGGGAGGCGCACCTGACCGCGTCCGCGTCCACCCGGGCTCTGGTCTCATTCAGCCAGGCCACGTAGTCTCGGATCTCGCAGGAGCAGGAGTAAGGGTTGTCCCCGAGGAGGATGCGGATGCTGCCGAGCGCCTCCAGCTCCTGCAGGGCGTCCGTCCTGAGGGTCCTGAAGGCGTTGCGCGTCAGGTCCAGCACCTCCAGCCGGTCCACGCCGGTGAAGGTCCCCCCGTAGACGGCCACCAGGGAGTTGTTGGCGAGGTGGAGCTGCTGCAGGCTGGGCAGGTGGGAGAACATCACCGGGGGCAGCAGGCCGAGGTGGTTCCCGGAGAGGTCGAGGCGGAGGAGCCCCCCCAGGCCTCCCCAGCGCAGCGCCGTGGCGAGGTCGGTCAGGGCGGTGAAGTTGTGCAGGGCGCGGCTCAGGTTGAGCTCCTGGAGGGGGCTGCCGGGTATGCTGAGAGCCTCCGGGTGGATGAGGGCCAGCTGGTTCCCGCTGAGGTCCAGGAGGCGCAGGTTGGGGAGGGCGGAGAAGCTGTGGGACGCCACCTCCACGATCCTGTGGAGAGGACCGACACTGTGACATCTGAGAAACCAGTAAAGATTCACACGCTCGAACAAAACACATGCATGTCACTCACTGAAAGTACACACATACACAAATCACAATCAGTGAATTTGATGTCATTTCTTTATTTATTAGATCCACATCAAGAAAGTCAGTCATATTATCCAAATATGGCTTAGTGTGCGTGGATGAAACGCTGACATTCTCACCTATTATTGCTTAAAATGATATTAGTGACATTCTCCAGCTCTGTAAACGAGTCGGGTCCAATCTGGTGGATGTTATTCCCCGTGATGATGACAGTCCGCGAGTATCCCGGGATACTCTGTGGCACCGTGAGCAGATCCTGGGACACACATTTCACCGTGCGAGTGACAAAGAAACACTCACAGCCGGGAGGACACCCCAAACACAGGTGTGGTGCGCAAAAGAGGATGCCCAAAAACACCCTTACTGCGAAAAGATGCATCTCTAAAGTACAAGCCAATTTAAGTAAAAGCTAATTTAAGTAAAAAAAATGTAAACACGCAGTACAGCAAGAAAGAAAAAACCTATTTGAATGAACAAGTTTAATTCTGAATCCAGTTTTTGTTCTCAAAAAAATGCTGCAAAAGAGCGCTCCAGCACCAGCCCCTCTGAATGTGCTCCACTCTGGGAATAAAGGTTCCCACAAATTGATGGGAGTTCTTATCACCGCTGGATGAAAAAGGTGCGTGGTTCCCTTAAAGGTACAGGGGACGATTAGGACACCCACAGCCTGCGACCTCCACCACACAGGGAGACTGTGTGTGCAGCGAAACCAAGTTACAGAAACCAGACATATTAAACCGATAAGAGATGCACAGTAATAAATAATACTCTTTTTGGGTACACAGCCTTAAAAACAAATCAGTTAAATAAATAATATGTAATGTAGTGAAATGTTGCTTATAATTTAGACTTATAGTGATATTTCAGCCAATTCTGTCTGAAGAAAAGCAAATAACACGTTTAAGACTTCACACATCTCTCTTAATACACCAGAGAAAAGCAGATTGGGGGGGGGGGCTATAGAGCACTATACCACTATTTATCACATGTGGGTCCTCCATCATTCTATCTTTGGTAGTGGCTCATATCTCTTAGACAAATAATTGATGAATACTTTCAGCATTAAGATTTCGCTTCCCATTTTGTGGCGATTCGTCACCGAGACGTACATTAGCCGGCGTGGAGGCACATTCATCATCACTGCCGTTCTTGAAAAATACATGTCTGGATTAAGGGCAATGTTGCTCTACTGCAGTGTAATCTAGAGAGCGTAGTTAAAAAGCAAAACACAGAGCCCACCATGTGGAAAAAAAAAACAGTGATGGTACATTTTGAAGAGATATTTTGTAGATACTGTAGCTTATTCACCTCACTAAATCATAAACACTTAATAATATTAATAATAATAATAATAAATGAACATAAATCAACTACTGATTCCAAAACTACCCACAAACAGCGACAGATTACTAACGGACAAGGAAGTGCTTCATTTTGTATAAATGTCCAATCAGAAAACACGTCGTTCAACAGCCAGTGAAAATGCACAACCAAAGTCTATGAGGTGGCCCCCGACGAAGCAGCTCGCTCCACTAATGCAGGTTGAACGTCAGGATGAACGTGGCGAGGACCCCGGAGAGCATGAGGAAGGGGAGCCAGGTCTTGAGGAACGCTGCCCAGCTGAAGGATACAGAGAGGGTAAAGTGTGTTAGAGCAACACCTGGATATAGTGACGGTGTGTGCATGTGTGTGTGTGGCAGAGAGGATAACACATCCTCGTGTGTATATTTCTGGACAGACAAGGACATGTGAGGTGTGTTGAGGTGTCACACGGTCTGATCTCTGTACTCCCAGAGGCCCATAGCCCCCCCCACAATCTGAATGCACCCTGCCTGCGTCCTACTGTCCTTTCCTCCCAGCCGGTGCAGGGAGCCCCGCTGAAGAGGTGACCTTCTGGGGTGACACAGAGCGGGAGGGGGGGCAGGGGAAGGGGGGGGGGCGGGCTGCTGTCAGTGATGAATTACTCGAGTCCCCTTCTGTTTAAAAGGCTCCTGTGCCGTGGGAGTGTATGTGCAGAGGCAGCACAAACGCTGCTATGACGCCGGCGATCTCTATGTGGGTCAGCGGAGAATAATGGGGGGGGGGTTCTCGGAGCCACCATACGTCTCTTAAGGCTCACGAGCGTCCAGCAGCAGAGCAATTTACAAAAAGACTGTGTGGACGTTTGTGAGGAGGCTTCAGGTGTGTTTGGCCTAGTATTGTTAGCCGTATTATTAGTATTATTTTTCCAACATTTCCCATTAAAAGGTTGTTTCTGTGTATCCAGTTTTCTGTTGTTGCAGAGGGTATATGTTGTACAGATTGATAGGCAGTCAAATGAAGCAACAAACAAACAGTTTTCTACTGTTTTTTTCACAATAAAGTGCTGCATCCTCACTGCCACGAGCTTTTGATAGCCATATCTGAGGACAGCTACAGCTCAGAAGGTAGATTGGACGCATCATTATAGCTGGTGGTTCAGTCCAAGGCTGCTTCTGTCCACATGAACAAGCGTCCTTGACCTACACACTCAACCTCACAAGCGTCTGACAAATGAGTGTCATGTAAATTTAATGTAATGGGAGCTAAATCTGTGTAAATGTCAGTGAAATGTTAAGAAGGAAATAACTGTTTTCATCTTGGATAAAATTATAAGCTGTTCAGATATTACTGCCCAACTTATGAAAATATGAGAAGATTTCACTATGATGCTTGAGCAGAGAGTCAGATTAAAGAAACAATCCATCTCAATCGCAGCCCAGTCTCAATGAAACTATAGCAAAATATTGACAGATACCCAACCTGGAAGTGGTGTAGGATTCCGGTTCGATATGTGCTTTAATTTTCTAGAAGTGGCAGAGCAAGGTTGAAAGCCTTACCTCACATGTTTTCCATGAATAAGAGACAGCACACACAGGTTCACCATGTTCCAAGAAGTGCTGTTGTCGTAGCGCATGAGGTTGAGGGCCATGGCGACATGGGAGTGGCAGTTATCTAAGCACAGATTGTGCTTCAGCAACACAGAAAAATTTGTTATTACGACATAAATAATGATGTGAAAATGTGTGTGTGTGTGGTAAAAATCCTAAATGTCGTCTTACCGGCCTACACTTGTATTCCTCAGACGCGTCGTGCACTGCTTTATCCCATGTAGCAGCTCCATTTCCACACACTTTGTCCACATCAAGCTTCCAGTACCTGTGATATTAGTTAACAGTCAATGTGTTTGTTTAAACGTATGATTATATGTGATCTACTTGGTGACATACTTTTAAAATATGATATTTTTGATACGGGAACTTACTTTGTTGGTCTACCGAAGCCCATGTTGTCCTCCTGGGGAACAAAAGAGTCGCATTTTAAAACACTTATCAGGTCATTATTGGATTCAGCTCTACTTGTTCTCATATTAAAGGTCTTTAACTTCGGTCTCACTGGACTCCAGGGGTGGAGTCGGGCTGTCTAAAGGCCGATGGCGAAAAAACATAAAACTGGCACCAACTGCATGAGGTTCAGAAACTTCTAAACCATGTTTAAGATTAAAACTGTTTTATTATGTGACTCAAATTTAAAGTATAACTACTACTCCTCTGTAATAAAAACAGACATGGAGCTATTAACAGAACCATTTAGAGGTCCTGCATTGAGTTTTCTCCATTAGAAGGGCACCCGGTTTTCTTGGACATTGGACCACTACACAGGTTTTGTCTGCCATCCAGGAGGGCACCTCTACTGCGATTTTCTTTTCCAACATGGAGCTATCATTATTCTTTATTCCTAATTAAATACAGTGAACCTTTGCACATTCCTTGGCAACTATTTCAGCATATCCCTGCACTAAATTGTACATTTCTTTCATTTAAATAAACCACACTGTACATACTGTTTTTATATGATGATATTTTACTTTCTACCTTATATTTAATTTATGACTTGCAGCACTTGCTTTCACCTTCCTTTACTTTTCTACGTGCTGTTTTTATTGTTATGCACCGACAAACAGGTTCACAAAACAGATTCCTTGTATGTGAAATCCTACTTGGCTGTAAACCTGACCCCTGCCAACAGAGCTGAGGCATTACACTGAAGTGTTGAATGAGATCAAACTGCTTACTGCAGCTGATAAATATTAAAAACATAAACTGAGTATGTAGGTAAAATGGATACTCACAGAGACAAAGTATGACCCTGCAAAATCCCGTATGACTCCTGAGGAGGTGCATATGCCCATGTGACCGATGAAGGGGAGCACCCACCTGCAGGATGCACCCACACAACACAACAACACACCGACACACGAGTCAGTTAATGCACCAGATACATTAAAGAGCATTTAGTGTTGTATTTTATTAAAAAGAAAACAGATGGCATGAGATTTAAGCGACATAAACCTGCCGCACGTCATCTGGTGTTAGCTAAATAACAACAACCTGCCGCCCGGGCTGCCTGTAAGCCAGCTGATAAACAACATGGTGTGTTTGCTTCTTACGATAAAATGGGAATGGGCGTCCACACGACGCAGAAAGGGTAGCGGCTGTTTTTTCTGTCGCTTTTCAAGAAGTCGCCGTGGTAGCTCATCATCACGTCGGTATCGTCCGCCTCCTCCGCCATCACTGCCCGGAGAGTGACAGGAGGGGGTTTTGGTGTGTGTGTGGGGCGGGGGGGCACTGACGTACAGCCGGAGAGACGCGGCGTGGGGAGGAGGTGCGCAGCCGTCGGTCCGTGAACGCAACACCGACCAGGCTTTTAATAACCGGATGTTGGTCAGATTAAATTCCCAACAAGCCCCCAAAATTTGTACTAAAAAACTGTTATTCATGTAATTTGTGTCATTTTGTCTCCTATATAATATTACTACAACTATCAATATTATTCTTATTCTTGCTGTTGTGTACATTTAGGATAATAAAATATAAATATAGTGCTCAAAAGCAAAGATCCTTATGAACCCAGCTGACATCTTTTACATTTACCTTTTATCAGCTGCTCTTACTGTTGAAAATGTACCAATATAGAAAATGAGTTCCATCTAGTTTTCTAATGCCTCTTTTTATTGGGAACGGAACACTATTTAGAAACATTAGGAAAAAAAGTTATTAATTATTATTATTATTAGTAGTAGTAGTAGCAGTAGTAGTAGTGTATGAATAATTGTGAATCACGTTATGAACCGTTTAAATGAAGTAGGTACTTGGAGAAAACCTGGAAGATGAGATGTTTTTATGTCTGGTAAGATAAGATTCATCTAACTATTGTTTTATTATTCATTGTAACATGCACGTCAGAGCTACTCCAAAAAACAGAACAAGTTAGTTTACAGTGTAAATCAAATAATATTTTGACATTCATCAAGCAAACATCTTGTTTTTCAGCCCTATTTGGCACCCAAACTCACTGGTTCAGTCATCTGGGAGCTTCATCAGTGTAACCTCCTCTGCTCCTGAAGCTGGGTCACCTCATTACTGGGCAGTATATGGGGCATGATATGCTCCCCTAACTACTCATGCTTGTGATGTACTGTGCTCATATTTGTTACCTAATAGTCAGCAAAAGCAGGGAGACGCAGACACTGATGAATGACCAGGATAGTTCATACCGTGGCCTCACCTACGGTACTTTCTTGCCAGGCTAGTTAGTAATGTGAGTGCTGCTGGATCTGTTGTATAACACTAAAAAGGCCAAACAATTAATCATTAATGTTTCAAGAACAAAGGGAAAACAGACAAGAAGATGTTCAATAAATTTATTCCTCACTTTGTTTGCAACAAAGGTTATTAAGGGATTCCTCAAAGAAAAACAGAGTATCTCAAATTAATGAACAAAGTAAAACACATGGAAGCCTAGTGTTGCATGTTGTTGAAGACTCATTCCTTCACATTTACCCTCTTTGGGGGGCAAAGAAGACCCAATGAGCTGTTTTCTGAGCAACGGATGGGATGGCTCTGTGTCCTTTTTTTGCCCACAACTATGGTCAAATGCCTCAAGCAAGCAGGACTGAGCGCCTGACTGCAGCAGAGGACTAGTGCTAGAGCCACACAGCTAGTAGGCAGGAACCCTATCGCCACTCAATAGTTAGCGCCGAGTTGCCATTTATCACAAAGCAGCATCTGTGTTCCACTTATACCCAACTGAAGTTTCACACCAACATTTCATGTAAAATTACTTTGCAATCAATGGGACTTGATTTCAAACAAAAAACGGTATTAGAAAGTTATCTTTTTTTTTTTTTTTTTTACAAATATTTCTTTGTCTATATCTTGTTGACTTTGTCAACAATCTATTGTTGTAAAACCTCTTAACTAAAAGGAGCACAGTATGCCAACATTATGTTTCAATGAAACAAAGAAAAAACAACATTAATCCTTGGCCATTGAAATTATAGATGGCAACCTTTGGCAGGTCAAACGTCTTGTTTTTTTCCCCGACAGTTATAAACTAAACAAAGCTTATAAATACATTTAATTGGAGCGACACTTGCGACTTTCACTACTTGGCGAGTGACAATAAATTCTAGACTTCCTGTAACCAAAACTCCAACCAAAAACATGATCAAGTCTCACTCGGTGACTCGGGTGCGCAGCCTTTCTGAGATGAGCGGGCACTAAGACTCTTAGCTCCAACTGTAGAGCAGACGGGAGATGCAACAAAGCATCATCTTCTGGTCTTTGATGCGATCCTCCACGGAGGACACCTGACCTGAAAATAGGTCGCCCAACCGCAGGATTCTCCCTCTACGTGTTGTGAGTCTCTCCAACATAAACCTGAGGAGGGATAAGTGCTGAACTCCTCCTTCTTCGTGAGAAACCAGGGGAGTGACGTGGAAGGTGCTCTCCTCAAAAGGTGTCCCCCTGCCACCGCAGGGTGGAGGGAGAGGCTGAGGTGTTGTTGGTGCTTTGAAGGGGCAAGATGGGTGTCTTCTCCACCCTCCATGAATTCCTCTCCCCAAAGTGGTCTCCACCAGTCCTCTCTTTGGACAGGGGAGGGTGATGCATAGTGCAGAGATGTGACATGACATTCACTCAGTGTTTCTGTCAGGTAGGGGTTGGGAATAAAGATTCAAACAGGAGCTGGGAGAGTGCCTTGCTTCCTACATCCATTCAAAAGAATGGCTTACACGTTTGCTTAGCTTGGCCGACACTGCACTTGTCCCTCTGAGCTGTCTTCGTCATCTGAGCCGTCTGGGCCAACACCACGCAGGCCTGTGATGCGATAGCCCATGTTGAGCAGCATGACCTCCAGTGGATCAGCGTTCATACGCCGCTGGTTCGCCTGAGCAGCACCATCCATGTCTTCCACCACTCGCCCGTTCTCACTCTCTGTCTGTATTATGAGACGGTAGAGGGAAGGAGATAGAGTGATGAAAAGAAAGTGATAACAAATCAGGTGTAATGGTAATGGATTATTTTTTTTGTATTTGTGGATTGTGTGCAACAGTTTTCTTAAAATGCATCCCCCACACTTCAAGATAAATAATGTTATAAAGACTTTGCCAAATGTGACTTTCTTTGCACAAATTTGAGGACAAAATCAGTTTATGTTCTGAGGATCTCAGCATCCCAGGATCCATATCAAAAGAAGCAAGCAAGCATTATGAGTTCAAAACCTAATGTAAACAAATACAGTACACTCCCATATGACAAATCAAAACTACTTTAAAGGGCCTTAATGGAACTCCAACATTTGTCAAACCATAACAAAGTATACAGACAGATGTTTCAGTGGTTTACCTCTGGTCGAGGGTTCCATAATCGCACCACAGGGTCAATACCACTGGTAGCCAGGAAGCAGTAGCTGGGGTGGGGCTGCAGACAGTTGACTATGGACTCATCCCCCTGCAGGATCCTCACCAGATTAGTCGTCTCCTTTTCCCAGATAAAGAAGGAGCCGTCGTCTGAGCCGCTGACGATGTACTGGCCTTTGCTGTTGAGAAAAGGAAGCTATTCAGATCTGCCTGACGAGCTATGTTTTTCCGGGACAAGGTGGGTTTTACGAGGGATCACAGAAAGTTGTCTCCGCTTTACACTGAACTTCTTGACTTTCCCAATTCTGGTGTGAAGGGTAACTCGGCAGTACTGTATTACATTCAGACGGCTCCGGTTATTCACACTTTCCGACTGGCTATAGTGATGGGAAACCAGGTGAGAGAGAATGAGGGAGAAAATCTTATGTTAGCAACATAATATGAAATATGATTAGTGTTTTAAAGTCTCATACAAAAGTGCAGAGAGCTGTGAGATATTTTTTAGTAAATTATCACCTTTCGGACTTGTATATCGTATTTGCATTTTGTGAAATATTTGCAAGATGTTAAAGTGGACGTTCTAAACATTATAAGAAATGTTTGACTTTTTCTCAGTCACAGAACCTGGTAGATACAGTACCTAGAGCCAATATTTATGAATGAAAGTTACTTTCATTGTAGCTTTTTGCTGCACTGATTCTCCACTGTAGATTTATGGTTCTGTCTACAGGGCTCATGACTGCCCCCTACTGAAGCCTCAGCAGACTGGGAGCGAGATCTACTGACCTTCCAAAGAAGTTGGCCTCTTTGATATCAGTGGTGGTGTTGCAGTGACCACAGTATCTGTGCTTGTAGTCAAAGCTGCGCTCTCTCAGCACCAGCTCATCTTCGGGGATGGACTCCTTCCGACTGAACGAGTGGAATCGAATGGAGCTGTTGGCTTTCTTATCTTCAGCTGGGGGGAAAAAAATCATAATTATTACTATTCAGATACATTCACAAATAAACAATGGCTGTCTGTTATATAAATACACACAATTACACACATGCAACAAAGCTGTTTACTTACTCTGTAAGTGACCACAATTACCCAGTAGCAGGGTGGTTTACATGTTCATTTCAAGGTTTAACTGTGTACATATTTGTTTAACAAATGAGAGAGAAGCACCGATTCAAGTCTTTTCTACCTGATTCTGTCTTGGAGAAGAGGGCAGCCTTGATGTCTTTATCCAGTGCATCACAGGCACTACTTTGGGCCTGCTCTGGGAACTTCCCTTTGAAATCATCCAGACACTCCAGAGCTTCAGACACATACTTCAGCTCAAACAGACACCGTGCCAGCCTGAAATGAGCCTTCAGATGACCGGGGTTCAGAGTCAGAGCCTTCAGACAGTCCCTGAGGGCGTCATAATGATCTCCATCCCTGTGAATAACACATACCAACATTTGCTTGTATGGTCTTTAGCAGTAAATGATCACTCCTTTCTCTGCGGATATATGACGACACGTACCACTTGCGTTTCATGTAGGCTGCAGCCCGGTTCCCGTAAAGCATGGCGTTACAGTTGGCCTGATGAATGCCTAAACTGTACAGCTGGATGGCCTGTGTCCACTGCTGCCGTGCAAATGCATCATTAGCTTGTTGCTTTATCTTCTCCAAATGAGGAGGGAGCTCAGTAGAACTGGCACAAAGAAAGCAGAAGAAGCATTATACGTGTGTCTGCATGCTAAACTTTTTAACACCCTGTCTGTGTATGAAAATCAATCAGGGTGAAAAGATCATTACCTAGAGCGCATCTTGCTTTCAGCAAATCGAATATGGCTCGTTGGCAAGTGAATTCCATTGGAGACGCCATTGGTTGTCTTTCCGTTCTGTACGTCTCCTGGGAAGCCAGTGTTTCAGAAATCAACAATACGTCTATGGATACAGTACTTTATGTGACTTTATTAAGCACCATTCAATTATTTTCTTAATACAGATGCCTACCTGTTGATGACTGGCACTTTTTTGGAAGCAAGAAAGTGTATGGCCTCTGTTTAAACGTCAAGTCAAACAGATACACCTAGAAGAAGCAAAGCAAACATTTAAACACTGAAACAGAAATTAATTACTCCTCTCACGATTTCTTGTTTGTTCTGAGAAGAGTTACCTGTTCCCCACCCATGTTAACAAGCAGCTCAGTGCCATCTGGACTGAAGGTGACATAGGTGGCCACCAGGACTCTGAGACGGTTATTGTAGTCTGGGAGTTTCACCGGCAGGTGCCCTGGAGCATTCAAACAGACGGTCTTGTTATTCAACCACATCCTTCACAGTCACTTTCCTGCAACCTGCACATCTCCTGATGACATTACTATATAATTAGAATATAAATGTGCTCATTAAATAAATCTGATACCAGCCAATTCAGCTACATACGCACCTGCAACATAATACTGCCCAGCTCCGTCTGGGATGGGCTTCTGCCGGTCACAGAATGTGTGCACAGCTGCTGATGTGCTCTGACTCATAGATTTCCTGTGTGAGGAAAGAAAAAACTTAGTTAAAACCCAGAATGTCAAAACCTGGAACGGGGAATGTATCACGCTTAAGTGATTGCTTAATACTATTTACCACAGAATGAGCTCAAAAAATTTAACCAACCTGTAGTTGTGAATCATCCTGATGTCATAAAGGCGAACAAATGGCCCATTGGCTCCCACGGCCAGGTAGTTGTTGTCCCGTGGGTTGACAGCTAGACACTTGGCCTCAACCAGCTGACCACAGAACTCCGTCAGGTCAATCAGCACTTCAGAGCGTTTACTGCTCTCCCTCAAGTCATACTGTCTGCAGTGAACAAGGAGAAAGTGAACATATTAGCTGTAGCAAAATCAGAAACTGGGATATCTAAATACATCCCTGGTTTCTGACCTGATGATGCCATCCTCTGCAGCACTCCAGAAGGTGTTGGGCCACATTGGTGCTGTGGCGATGCGTTTGACTCTGTTGGTATGATCAGAAAACATATGGATGGTTTCCTTCACCGTCAGGTCATGCACATGGACCTTTGTGTCAGCTGCGCCTGTTACCAAAATTCTGTCTCCGGAGTGAGGGAGGAACTGTAAGGACAAACAAAAACACCAGCACAAACTGATAAGTATGCACATATGTCTTTTAGCAACCCAGTCATTGCCAGTAACCCAGATTAAGACATTACTACCACCACATTATCTTACAAAGTAACATCTTTTTTCTCCAGTATTTGACATCATTCCCAAGCTTTCTGTCAAGAAGGTGAAAACTGTAACAAACTGTTGAATGGCTTCAACATAGAATGTACCAGACAATATACCACCCATTAAACAGCCAACAGTGCCACCTAATGTGCAGAAAGTGAACATCTGTTAATGACTCGAATGAGATGAGGCAGAGCAAAGTGCCTAACCAGCAGAGCATTTTTGCATGCGACATCCAGAATCTGAATTGTTCTTTATGTTGAGAATTGTGATGAGAAATGCGACACTTGTATTAACGTGGTTAAAATGGGAGTTCTCCAGTTGTCTTCCTCTGACTGTAAGCATAATGCAATGACACAAGAAGTGTATGACATGTGATTAGACAATACCGTTTATGCACTGCTGCTTTAATTACACTGTGACATACATACATTATCAATTGGTGTGTAAATGCAGCCACTGTAAAATACTTAAGCCGACTTTCCCTCCTGGCATTTAATACATCCATCTCACAATCAGCTCTCCTTACCTTCACGGAGAATATATTTGCTGCATGTCCTGTGTGCATAGTTGTCAGCTTCTTGTGTCTGAATGGATCCCAGATGACGGCATGTTGATCGTCTGACCCCGAGGCCAGTAAACTGAAAACATAAACAATCACCGGGACAAGTCAAGCAACACATTTGTTTGAGTACTGATGCCATTTAAAATCGTATAGTGTAATACCTGTTAATATGTGCAACAGCAGACTCACTGTGTATCATGTATGGAAATAAGCAGCGCAAACGGTACATTTAGAAGTAGAAAAGCATAATAATTTTATACAGACATGTAACTGTGCTACAGTTGACCATCGCTGTACACACAGTGTGTATAATATACATAAGGATAAGAGCTTATGGTATACATGTATAGTGATATAACCCAGCCGATGATCCCAGTTCAGATTACAAATTTACATACAGTGAGCTTTTGCAGACTTACTCTCCTCTTTCGTTCCATTCCAGACAGTTCACACAGCCCGTATGGCCCTGCAGAGACACACGGAGGGAATATGATGATAGACATGTCTTCACAGTCTAGACAGACAGACTCACACACACACACACACACACACACACACACACACACACACACACACACACACAGCTGACCTGAAGCTCAGCCTCCAGTCCGAGTCTCTTGATGAAGGGGTCCGTCACATGATAAGACCTTTGGAAGCCCGATGCTCTCTTGTCCTTAAGACATTAATCAAAGCCTCTGTCATACTTTTGTACATCAGAAAGCATATTTATAAAAATATAAACAATGCTTTAGGCTGAAGAAAGAGTCTTTTCTGTGCGCAGTCCCACTTAAATCATTCCTAAATATGAGAAACACTTCGCCTGATTGCTGTTTGTTTACTCACTCTGATCTGCCTGAGCAGGATATCTCTGGTGATGTTGACAGCAGTCATGGCCTCGCCACAAAACATAAACGAGTGATCTGGGCTGCAGGTTCAGAGGGGTCACAGCTCAGATGACATTTACTCCTCTCTCCAGAATGAGCTGTGAAGCGGATGAAAACATTCAGACAATGGCAGATCGAAACAGGGAGGACACTCATGTCAAGCTTTCGTTTAATGTCATTTTCAAATCAAGGCTGAAAACAAAGTGGTTCACAGCAGATATGTGAATTAAATGAGCTGTCATTTAACATTTACAGACAGACAGGATTGCTCAACGAGTCCATCAGCTAACCAGCTAATATTAGCTTTGCAGCACTGTTAGTGCTATGATCGGCAAGTTATTTTTAAAATTACTGACATTTATTTACGCCTTAAGGTAGTGTTAGCCTGCGAGAAACGATAGCCACCTATTCATCGGGCCTTTAAGAGACCTGTCGTTTCCTCTAAGTAGCTGGCGTTAGCGCATTTGCGTTACCTTGCTAGCTAAACAAAACGTCCACTTCAACATTTTTCAGCGCTTTAATTGTGATATAAGAGCGCTAATTCAGTCTCACCGCTTTCCTTGACCTAAAAGGGCGTCTGTCAAGAGATGTCCATTTAGCAGACGTGATGAAGCCCACTCTGCGTGGGTTTGTTGACAGGCTTTCACGCTAATACCTTCTCAGACTTGAACACAAACCTCCGAAGACAACTTTGATCCGACAGCTTAAACACTTCCGGTCTGACTTCAGAATAAAAGCACGCGTCCATGCAAATCACAGCTGTTGACAAAAATGTCACTCAAAAATGTCACTCAAAAAAATCAAAAATGAAAAAGCAAATTAAAAATAAAAGTAGTGTAGTAAGAATTATACCGTGTATACGGTGGTTAATGTGATATATATATATATATATATATATATATATATATATATATATATATATATATATATATATATATATATATATATATATATATATATATATATATATATATATAATTATAATAAAACGTGCTAAATTATCAGTGGTGGAAAGTAACTCAGTACATTTACAAGAACTGTATACAGCTTACTTAGATGATACTGTACAATATATAATATATATAATATAATATAATATAATATAATATAATATAATATAATATAATATAATATAATATAATATAATATAATATAATATAATATAATATAATATAATAATCAATAAAGCTTTATTGATGCCTGGGGGAAATTCACAAGCTCCCCAGCAAATAAAGTGGCTGAAATTAGTTTCATCTTAACCAGCTACAGTATTAAAGGTAATATATTACAATTCATCTCTCTCATTAAAAAAGAAATATGCTGATTGTCTGTGGTGAAAGTAATACATTTACTCAAGTACTGTGCTTGAGTAAATGTATTACTTTGAACGTAACTTGAGTATTTCCCTTTTAAGCTACTTCATACTTCTACTAAACTCCATTTCAAATGAATTTATTTGACCAATCTTAGTTTTGATTTACTTTGCAGATTGAGATTATTAATAAAGAATATATTTACAAAAAATATAATCAAAAAGTAAATAATTATGTAATATTATAGATTAAGATAAAACTTTATTGAGGGAAAGCATTAAAGTGCAATTTGTGCAACTATAATTATGATTCAATAATATAAATCATTCTGAAATGTGTCATGTTTACGTTTGGTACCTTAAGTATATTTCAATGCTGGTGGTATTATTACTTTTACTAAAGTACAAGATCTGAGTGCTTCTTCCACCCCTGCTAACTATCTCTTTACATTGCACGTATTTGTTTATTCATACCTTCTTCACATTCGTTATTCAATTCAACTCAACCATACAGCTCATCCTTTAAAATAACAGGTATATTGGACAAATGTTTTATTATATTTCTAACTTTTGCAGACCTTATTTTTTTGCTTTATATACACACCAACGCCAAATTCCTTGTATGTGAAAACTTACTTGGCAATAAATCAATAAATCAAAGTAAATCAATAAATACATTAGTATGTTTCTATTCAAATGAGAGAGGGAGAGATTTACCAGAGATTTTTTTATTTTCCCCACTGAGGAAAAATCTATTTTGTTGTAGATAAATAAATAAGAATAAGATTAGGATAATAAGGGAGACACTTTTGATGTTGATCACAGAACATGAGAGAGAATAGAAACTGCTTATACAGCAACTAACCAGACAACCAAGGAATGCATATTAAACTACACTACAGTGGCATCTTAAGGATGTAAAGATGAATTAAATAGGCTCAGATTAATATTTTATATATCATTTATTTCTTATGTATTATTTATTCTTATTTAGCATAATTAAAAACAACAGCTAGTGTTGTCTCAGAAGAGAGCCAACTTATAAGTAACAGATTTCATGGATATCTATAATGCATTTTAGCAAAATACTGATAGAATATCTCAGAGCATCGTTTATCATAAAGTGAATACATAAATTAGAAAAATATGGCTCCTGCTTCTTCATTACAGCCTTTCGCAGATATTCAGGAGAACAGAAACGCCTGCTGATCATGACAGAAAGAAAACATGTTCTCACACTAATCAGGGGGCCTTGTAAAGGCTTGATTATTCTATTTTTAATGGTATATAAGACTGCACTTTTTTTGCATATGGAATTCTTAATAGTGTTTTTTGTATAGGCCATCATTATTGCACCAAGAAAAGAGAAAATACAACAGATGTTGCTAGCGATTGCATTTCTTCCACTACAAAAACCCCTGACTGGCAGCCTGTGTGTCACTTGCGGTTTGGTGTTACAAATGTTCAACTGCGATGTCCCAACTTCCTAAAACAAACTGATGTCAGCATTTGTAGTATTTTCACTTCTTTGCCACCCAGAGCTGCTCTGGTTGGTGTAAAGCAGAAGTGCTTGAAATAAGCCAGTAGGATCACTGGACTGCATTTTACCATGTTGTATAGCTAATGAAAAACTAACACTCTGGTTACCCATCACTTTCACTTCACATTACATTAAGATACAGATCATCTGACTCAGTGTGTTACATTAATGCACATTTTTTGGACTCTATCTTTGCAAATTGCAAATATTCTCTATTCTTTACTGTGACATTTTGCACATTTCTTAGCACAAATCTTTGCAGTAGCTTCATTTAAATAACAACCATATTGTCATAAATGTCTTGAATGATTGATATTTTTAATATTTTATTGCCTATTTTACATTCAGTCTATGCTTCTGGCTTGCAGTAATCACTTTCCCATTTTCGTACAGTTTGCTGAATTGTACTTACTGTGTTTATTGTTATGCACCAACATACAAAGACAGACCTACATGGCAATAAATCAGATTCTTGTAATATAATACAATATGCCACCTCTGTAAAAATATGACAAAAATATTTGCATGTAACCTTATAATTATTACCTATAAGCTAATTATTGTGTTGTAGTCTGATTACATAAATCACCAAACAGTTGATTATGTGTCTGCGCTTTTATTTTCTAGGTTATTCTAGTAACGCATCTAGGTTATGTGCGTTCGTTTTGTGTGCCAGAGGCGGATGTTGGTCACATGGCAGAATGAAGGCGGTCGCATTTTTGTTGCATCAGCAGCAACACATATTAAAAGACACTCCGAGTCTTTTAACGACACTGTTGGTCTGGTTTTGGGGCTTTGGTCTGCAAATGTAATCCTTCTGCGGTCACACAGACCTCACAGGAAGGAGACACTCAGACAACACGAAACGTTTTGGCTCAAGCGGGCGGTGCTGTGACGCTAAACGAGCGGCCGCTGTGTCTTCCCCGGGTCGTCAACGGACATCTGTTCAGTCGGCTAGCGGAACAACAGCGGATGGTCCGGATTCAACCTCGGTTTCCAGCCTCAAACAGAGATTTCCCACCGCGTTTTTGTGTTTATGTGAAGCAAAAGGTAGGACCAACATCTTCATCATTGCCGACACATAGCTATCTTAACAGTAGAAATGTTTTAAAGAACAAATATTTGTTACCTTAATGTGAACTCAAACCGTGTTAGCTTACAGCTAGCTCGTTAGACGGAAACGGATTTGTCGTGGGTTTGCTAGAAATGGTTGCAAAGAGCATCGCAGCGAAATTTAACATCAAGGCGAAGAAATCTCAAAGAAGTGACCATTTAAAAAAAAAGATTTTATAAACGCAGTAGCTGTGATTGCCGCATTCATCTATCATCCCCAAAATTTCTAACAAATCCAATTTAACGATTAGTCACGTTGGCGAGTCATTTCCTTTATGAATTAAGCCACTGAAGAGGATTAAAGCTGAATCTCAAGGCTGCTCTGGTGTCCTGCGGTAATACTTATATATATATATATATACACACACATATACACATAGATTTTCCTTCTCCACAAATAATATTGAGCTTCTTGACGCCTCTCATGGTTGTACATGTTTGTGTAACACATTATGTAAGACATAAGACATGTGCTCATGTTGTTATTTTTGTTTCTGCACAGATCGGTGTCGAGGGGTAGTTTGAGGGGGCAGATGAGTTTGATAGGAGGACAAATCAGTCAGGACCTACCAGCTGTCGAGTCCAAAGCCTGTGGGTGTCCAGTTTATAATTCAGTGGGATAATTTTCCACCTCATTCTGCTTTGGACAAACATCGATTTTTTACCTGCTATATAATTTTACTTTGTTTGCTTCATTAAAACCATTGCATGCATGCAAACATCACTCAGTAATATTAAAAACGGTACAGAGGAATAAATGATGCTCCCGCCCTAGCTATAAATTGAATTTCGTTTTATCTGTGTTGACCTTGTTCATGCTTGGATCTGTTTTAATTGTGTTCAGATATGGTGGTTTCTACAGGAAAATGTTGCCTGTAATGACTAAATCTAAAATATTACACAAGAAAGGCGTTTTTGTGCAGGTATCTAGTTTATCTAGGTTGTTTGACATTTGCAATAATTTTGACTGTGATCATTTTGTCAAGTTGTGAATCTAAGTGTTTCTACTATATAACTATGTTTTCCTTCATTTTTATCAGGTGACCTTGTCTTGTATGGAATGACAACCTCACAGAGATTTATTGAATCTAAACCAGCGGGTAAGTTGACGCTTGGTCGGAAATGCACGAATACCGTTTGTGAGTTGAGCGCTCCTCGTCATCTCCTCCTTTCCTTGTCTGCCTTTGTCCTGCCTCACACATGAACATTAGCGCGGTTCGCTGACATGGAGTGGCAGACACCAGCTGTGTCAGAGAAGTTTCAAAGCCGATTTGGACGCCGGCCTGGAACATCGGACAGCGGGGACACCGGTCTTGGCACCTCAGCATCTGACAGCGCAGAAGGTGATGACTCTTTGCTTGCTCTTCCGCTGCCTGTAGCGTGTGTTGTGTAACACTGCTTTAAAGTTTTGTCTGTCAGTGACGGCGCCCCGGTTTGCACTCTCTATAGTCAGTGCTGGACACTGTAGTGGAGGATGTGTCTTAATACGTTTGGATTGGTGTTTAAGCTGATTTGACAGTATAATATGTAATGTAGATTCGACCCCCATCTCCATTTTATTAGTGCCGCAGCTGAGGAGACTTTGTCTTCACGTTTGTGCTGTTGTTTCTTAGGCTATTTATAGAGTGAAAGAAATATTCATGATCCGCTGTGGGTGCTCGGGGTAGATTAAAGCCCCGGCCAAAAATGCTCCGAGGCTCTGCTGCACGTCTCTGGTGTTAAGGTTAATTGTGAGGACGGCGTGTTGGGATGCCAGGGCTGGACTGCTAAATGGAAACTGGACCCTGCCTGTGGAACAAAATGTCATATTCATTTTTTTTTTTTACTATTGTTGTTTTTTAAGCTAATATCACACTGGGGAAAATATGAAATCTCACTGGAGAGGGTGTGTGTGGTTGTGTTTGTGTGTGCTATATTTATATGTGTATACACAGAGTGGAAAGAATAACAGACACGCTGTATCCTCCACATTGGGGAGGATGTTCCCATGAGCGACGGGGAACACGATGAAATAATGGACTGGAAAATTATCAAAGCTGTATCGACACTGTTTGAGCTTCACAAAGCTGGTATTTGTGTCAGGGCTGCCAGTTGGAAAGTTTTCATAACAACTGAGATTAACATCAACTTACATGTATGTGTGCCTTAACACGTGATTTCTTTTGCTAATTGTTAAACAGAGAAGTGAATCTTTAATGGTATGGGTAAAGATAGCCTTGAGTGTCATTAGTATCCATAATCACTAAGTATATGTTTCCTTAAATAAAGTCCATTTTACATGCACTGCTACTTAAATTGAGGTGTTATTTGAGTTCTTTCTGCTCACTGTGGTGGTTTAAAAGAGCTCTGCACACCTCCAGTCACAATATGAATGTCACTGACCCTGAAAGAGAAGGTGCAGAGAACAGCTAGTAATGTTAGTAGATGCATATCTTCTAAATAAGTGAATATGCTTTGTCTTGGGGTATCCAGTGTTCATCTTAAAAGACCTGAACTCACCGTTCACTGAGCTCAGGGCCCATAAGACGACATTCCTTGAAGCTACATTTGAACAAATGGTGTGCGAGCTGTGTTAGATTCTCAATATTCACCAGTTGTTAGGTTTGCATGTTTATTTGTTGGTTTTTTTCCAACCCAGATGTTTGTGTTGTGTGTGTGAAATTGTGGATATATTTCTTGTAAAGCTGTTTACAGGCCTCACTTGTTTAGTCAAAACTGTTGAGCATGCTTATGGTCCGGCTTTGTCCTGGCACTTAAACTGACAGCCTCGCCTACCAAGCAACATGACAATTAGCCAAATTTAGCCACGCTAATGACCTGTTGTAAATATACCGTAGGGCATACTTTGGATGAAAAATAAATAGTTTTAGAATATAGAATAAGACATTTTTTTTTTTAAAAATGAACATTGTTTTTTAATTTTAGTTGCCGGGTGTTCAAAACATTCTGTTTAACGGCTGCAGGTAATTTTCATCACGTTATAAACTTTCCAAAGGTAGAAATGTCTGTTCAAACATTTAGCAAATGTTCTTCTCACAGAGCAGTTTAGACTTGTTCTAGCCAGTCATGAATCAGTGGAGCCTGGAGGCTACTTTTATATTTGAAGTTTTACCTTCGTGAAAGCTTGATGGTGTTTCTTCAATATTCTTGCCTTTTCAACAAGTAAGTAAGCACTTTACTGGTTATTATTCTCCTGTTATTTTTGAAGAGTTTCTGGTTTAATGAAGTTGTGGTTTCAAGCGAGCAGACTATTCAGTCTTTGACTTTGAATGTACACATGTGTTACAGTGGGAGGAGGCAAGGTGCTTAAATAAGCGGCACCCACAGATCACTCTGTAACTTGAGAGGTGGGCTATAAATACCCCTAACCTTTCCTGTGTACGCCTGTTTGTGTGTTTGTGTGTCTGTTTGCTCAGCGGTTGATACAGGCTGGTTTGGCTGTTAGAGGACAATACGGCTTTGGGCACTACCTGCTGCCAGTCTAGGCTTCAGCAGTTTTGATTTGGTACTGACCAGAAATGCAGAGGACGGGCTCTTGTTTTGATTTAAGGCATTGCACAGTTCGGCTCACCTCAGTTCAGCTTTAGAAAAAATGCCCCAGCTAATAACATGTTTGTTCCGTTCGAGTGAATGCCAGATTTCCAGACTTCAACAGGTCTCTCAGGTTTGTAATGCTGTTGAAATCAGAATTGCGCAACTTTGAGCAGTGTTGGGGCTCGTGGAGATGTCTGTTGGTTGGTTGTGGTGATCTGTGCTGTGTTCCTGACGTTGTTTTTAAGCATAATGTGATCTCTGAGGTTTCCAAATGAAGACGGTTAACATTTTTGTGCATGTTTAATGGAGCCGATTGGGTGTGTACTCTGTGGGGTAATCTGAGGGTGCGTATCTTAGCATGTTGTTAGGGGAATAATGATAGGAGGACCTTTTTAGATAGATTGTAATTGTCTTGCATGTACACTCAGTTACATGGCAACCAACACAAGCCTTATCTTGAGTTGTTGCTACACAGCGACATATTGTTGTTGATAATCATGGAATAGAGACCTTTTATTCTGTGTGTTGGTTTAAGACTATTATAAGCCTATTCCCTTGGCTGAGTCAGTCAGAGCCAGTTAATTCTTTCAGTGGTGACACCTCATCATCAAAGTAGGCCACCCATAAACCCTGCTGCATCTACTTTACATCACCAACTGAAAATAGAGGAAATGGCCTGCAGGAGTGCTCTAGATATTCTGCACTGATTTAACAAGGTCTGTCTGTATATTGAATAGGGAGAGAGTTACACGTAATGACATTTCTAACAAGTCTCTCTTCATTTTGCTCTTTAAAGATTTCTGCAGTTCCAGCAGCAGCCCCTCTTTCCAGCCCATCCGTAGTCAGATCCCCATACCCACTGCACATGTCATGCCATCCACGGCCGGAGCCCCGGCCTCTAAGCCCACGTCGTGTGTCCAGGAGGACTCCCTGTCCTCTCTTGAGGGTCATAGGTCTTCCTCCGGGTCCAGAACCCCAAGCGGCTCCACCTCAAAGTCTTCATCTCTCTCCAAATCAGCGTCTTCACCCAACTTGGATGCTCAGGTCGGTGTGGGAGGTGATCCAGTGGGGCCAAAGCCAGACTGCCTGAGCCGCTACCGCAGCCTTGTCAATGGGCTGGACCACTCGCTTTTCCCTTCAGATCACACACGAGTGGATGAGGCCCAGAGGTTTGACACTCCTGCTGTGGAGCCTACGCTAAATCAGTCAGCGCTGCTGGGGGGGTTATGCCCCGATGTCAGACTCCGATTACAGACGACCGGGATTAGAGACGCCTCAGACTGTGTGTCTGAGGCCTACAGAGGAGGCATGGAGCACAGCTATAAGGTTCTGCCTGAAGCCAGGCCCGGGGTTCCCGGCACAGCAGAAACCTCTAATCAGAGGGGCAGTCAGCCTGGTGCTGCTGGATCTCCTGGAGTTTATGCAAACCCTCTCAGCCTGCAGACACAGGCTCTGCTAAGGGAGCATGCTGGCTCCAAGGGTTATGAGCCATTGCGGCAGGACAGATGTAGTGAAATGTCCAGCTGGCAGCAACAACAGCAACATAAGCAGCAACTGGAGAGTTTACGCCTGCAAGTGGAACAAATGCAGGTAAGCATTTATCCTGAATAAAAAAGTTTTCAGTACTGCTCTTTGTGAATAGAAGGTAGTCATTGATGTCACTCTTTCACACAATACTTCCGCTGGTTGGCAAAACAAATTTGTCTTTGCTGCTATTAAAAGGAAGAGGTGGATTCTCTGAGGAGAGCACCTTTATTAGATAAAGGTCAGTGGAGTAGACATGCAGGTCAGTCAGTTGAACATTGAAATCTGCCCAGAAATTTGGTTCATGACCACATATAGGTCAACATTGGAAAACAAAGCCTGAAGCCATACAGACGCCTTGTCCTATTTAATAGCAGGACTTGTCAAGTCAGTCAGCAAAATCAAAATCACAATAGCTGAAAAAGATTTGCTGGCGTCAGGTTAAAAAAAACAAAATTTAATTTTATTGATGTTTCAGGATGTGTCAAATCGTTTGTTAGATCAACACTGGACAACTTGTAGCAGTTTCCCTTTTGCAGCTTGTAAAAGGTGTTGAAAATTCAGCAGTGTTTTTAACAAATGTTTCTCTCCTTGGCAAATGCTGACCACTTCTACTTACTCTGTGCTGACACTTTATCACTTAAACACAATTTTGAAAAAAAGTTCTCTGTTTTTTGCGAAACTTAGACTGGGCAGAATATATAAATGCATAATCCCATCAGAACCACCAGGGTTTCTACTGGATGAAGAAATCGTTGAACTTCATGCGAGTTTTTGTTATGCTTCCCATTCAAACACGTTTTCATAAACTAAAAAATCAGCTGATGAAGTTGTGAGGGCATCATTCACTCGTTAAAAACATTCATGGTGCTGAATGTTTTCGTCAGGGCACAATAAAACACAAACATTTCTCAGAGTCTATGATTCTGTTGTCAGGTGACTGCTGCAGTGTAAGAATAATTAGATCAGGTGTCAGTCTAAGCAAGGCTAGCAGTGATTCCTGAGGTGTTTGCGGTTTATTTTGTGCAGCTATTTTTGTGTCTGTCAACACCTTTATTGCATTATGCACTATACACTATTTATATTGTCCTGATTAAAAGTGGAAGGATGTCACGCGGTTCATTTATTTTCCGGGGTTAAAATTCTATATTTGTACATTTTTGTATCTCTCATTACCATTGTTTATTTTCTCCACATGGTGCAGGTTTAACCCTCGCATGTTTTTTTGCCTTTCTGTTGCAGTTAATGAGCGCTGGAGTGGGTCAGTACCCGTCTCTGTATTCAACGCCTACTCACTCAGAGTCTGGCAAGTGGGACGCTCTGGTCAAAGCCAGCGAGAGTCTGCTAAAGGAGAAGGAGCTCATCATCGAGAGGCAAGTGTCCATAATAATGTTACTGTTCTCATTTCATTTGACAATAATGAAATTCTTAATGCTTCGTGATAGTGTTGTATTGTTGTTACTATAGTATAGGATTATTTTTAGTCTTTTATTTACTGAAGAACATAATATTTTGTCTTACAAAATACTAAAATAGTTGACTATTAAAAGGATTTAATACAATGGGAGAAAAATATAGTATTTAAATATTCATGTTTGTCCCATGAACCCCAGAGACTATACAGTGCTGTAAACAGATTGTTTTGCCACAGTGTTTCTGACTGTATTGTTTTCGTGTTGATGATGTTGGATCTGTTCATGTTGCAGACAAAAGCAGCACATGGCCCAGCTGGAGCAGCGTCTGAGGGAAAGCGAGCTGCAAGTCCACGGAGCCCTCCTGGGCCGAGGAGCTTCTTACAGTGATATGTGTATGCTGCGTCTCCAGGTTAGTGGAAACATTCACCAGCTCCTACACTGAGAGCCCTGTGTTACACCGTCATCCTCCAATTTGCCCTCAAGAACCGTCGTTGAAACTTTTCGTGTCACATATTGGGTACACAGGAGGCTCAGAGGGAGAACGTGTTCCTGAGGGCGCAGTTTGCCGAGCGCTCCGACTGTGCTGCCCTGGAAAAAGCAGAGGCAGAGCGCAGACTAGGTGCCGTCGAGGCCGAGACACGCCGACTGACTGAGAGCCTCAAGGAGACCTGTGAGAGACACGCGGAGGAGATGAAGAAACAGGAAGAGAGGGTTTGTGCTTCCTTCCTAACCTACAGTGCTGCGAGCAAACAAAACACAGTAATATGGAAAAAAAGGCGCGGAGAAGTTTGAATGATGCTATCAACTTACAAAGCGTTCTTTGTGTTTCTATTTTAGTGGCAATTAATGGCTGACAGCAATTTCTGTACTGTGTGTGTATGATTAAGAGAAGGTGTTAAAACCCTGTCAAATTTCACGCCACAGTAGTTTCAGACAAATATTATAGAAACAAAACACACAGGGAACGCAAAGGAAATTTCTCTCCCCACATGAGCTGCCATTGATAAAATCACCTTTTAGCTCAGAGCATAAATAGATCCAACATGTTGCGTATAACTGTAAGCTTAATAAGTTCACTTAGTCATTTTCAAAGAAGAAGATGAAAGAACTATGCTGAAGCGGCTTCCCCGAGGCCTACATGACGATGGTGTTTGTAGGAACAGTTTGTCACACGTTTTCACTTTGAGTTTTCTCCCTTGCCGTACGTTTCTGAATGAGTGTAGCACCTACTGTTATTTTTCAAGCACTTTATCCCGCATTTACTCATTTGCGCAGATTCGCAGTCGAGACAAGCACATCAGCAACCTGAAAAAGAAGTGTCAGAAGGAGTCGGAGCTGAAGAGAGAGAACCAGCAGCGTATTGAGACTCTGGAGCGCTATCTGGCCGACCTGCCCACCTTAGAGGACTACCAGAGCCAAAACAAGCAGGTTCGGACAGCTCTGCTCAAACTTTCATCCACTCTTAAGGGGTCTGCTCTGCTTGGGTCAAAATGTGTAAATCATCACACCTTTGTTTTCTGCATCAGCTTTTAGAGGCCGAACATCATGCAGCTGAGCTCCAAGAGAGAGTACGAGAAATGGAGGCCTCCGTAGAGACGACGCGCTCACAGCTGCGGGAAAAAGACGCACAGCTGGAAGAGCAGAAACGCAAGGAGAGAGACCTGCTGACCACCATTACAGAGTATGCACGCTCACTGTCAGACAACAACGTTCCAGCTTCTCCGTGGGCATGTTACTTCAAACGATAATAAACTGTCCACAGCATAATGAGAGCTCTGTGTTTTTTTTTTATTTTATTTTTGTCTCGGTCAGTATGCAGCAGCGGGTACAGCAGGGCCTCGAGGACGGAGCCAGACTGCCCTCTCTGGATATTGAGAGGCTCAGAGGAGAGAACAACGCCCTAAAGGAGGAGCAGCAGAGACTGAAAAAGGTCTGTTGTTGTTATTGTGTTTTGTTTGTGTGTGTTCACTCATTTAAAAACTCCTCTGGGTATTTAAAATACTTAAGGGCAGATTTTTTTTAATACTTCTTTTATTCTTGAAGTGGGGCTAAGGTAAAAGATCATCACTAAATGCATTATTAATACATTGGTGGCATTTTCCAATTAATCCCTGTGACCTGTTTGTCAGTAATGTCATTAAGCAAGTAAAGCAACTCCCAGAATACCAAGAAAACAAGTAAAAACTGGTACCTGTTAAATGTACCTCTCCTACATATTGTAGCACATAAACTCTTAATTTTAATCAATCCAATTATAGTTTTGTTATTTATAAGCTTGAGCCCAAATTACTTCTGCTTTAAAAAGTTGATCTGACTGAGAGAGCTCAGAGGAAGAGCGCGTTCAGTTTGAATTTGAACCAACGAGAAGTGTTCGTTTCTCTGGAAGGAAGTTTTTGTGTATTGTGGTTAAAGCGCGTCACAGCAGACTCTCCATCAAAGGGTAGAACACTTTCAATCTTCTCTAAGCGGTATTTGTTAGTGTGGTTTTGCTCTGTTTTCAGGGCACAGCTACACACACTACTCTCATGAAACTTAGATCACAACCTCCCAGTCCCAGAGAACAGGAAAGAGAAATGCAATTTATTTATTTATTTATTGCAATATTAAAATGAAAGAGGAGCAGGAGCTGATAGTTGCATCATCTCTGAGTAGGAGGTTAATGTTTTAAAGCTCAGTTCTTCTTTTTTTGCAGGTCATTGAGAAGCAGCACCGGATGATGGAACAGCTTGGCTCTCAGATCCAGGTGTTTTATCTCTTCACAATGAGTCTAAATGATTTGTACACTTACTGTTTTGTAATCTGTTAACATTTGTGAGTCATTGATTGTTTGTGTCTGCAGGCTTTGGAAGAGCAGATATCTCAGGAAGAGAGCAGCTCTCAGGCTCTCAGAGAAGAGGTGTTGGCCAAAGAACAAAATGTGTTGGAGCTCCACACAGCCATGAAGGAGGTGAGATGGACTCCAACAAAAAAAAGATCCTGTTTCTTAGTATGTCACACAGAGAAACTCGGAGTCCTTAACGAACCTGGTCTGAGATCCCCTGACGCTGGACTTTACTGTGTTTCAGCTATCGGCCCAGAACCAGGAACTGATGGAGCAGAATCTGACCCTACAGGAGCAAATGAGTGATCCGGAGCAGAGGAGCACTAGCCAGGCCTCCTCTGCCCTGCAGCCGGCTGGAGCTCGCCTCACTCAGAAGCTGCATGCAGAGATCGCGTCCTGCCTCAGTGACCTGCGCTCCCTGTGCAGCATCCTGACCCAAAGAGCTCAGGGACAAGACCCCAACCTCTCCCTGCTGCTCGGTCTCACATGTAGGCACCACTTTACTCTTGACAGCAGAGTTTAGGTTACTCTTTTGACGTAATTAATAGCGGGGGGGATTTGTAGACGAATCAAAATCTTTATTTTTGTTTCTGCAGCGCCCCCACCAGTGGCAGAGCAGACCGAGGACTGGATGAGTCCAGAGGTGCTGCAGAAGAAGCTGGTCGAAGCTCAACAGCTCCGTCGAGACGTCGAGGAACTTCGCAATGTAATACTGGACCGCTACGCACAGGACATGGGAGAGAACTGCATCACCCAGTGACCTTGCCACCCAGGTGATGGGAGAAACTTACGCAAGCCCCACCCCAACTCCAAAGCATCTAAAACGGGAGAAACGTCTCTCAGTTACTGAATGTCAGACAGAGGACTGAGTTTTAATTTACTTAAAACGAGGACAGAGGAAAGCCCAAATGGTTTAGGTTCTACTTCTCTCGACTGACTGTGCGTCGATTCTCAAGCCGCCTGCCTGTAGCTCAGATCCCCCCCACCCCCCCTTTGAGTTCATCTATTTCAGTCCAAGGGCTAACGGAAAAATAACTTACCTCTAATACTTGTTCCTTAAGCATTGTGTGTGTGTTTTTTTTTTTTTAATGATGACATGATACTGTCAGTTACCGAACAGTCTTATACTTTTCGTTCCACTCTAATGGAAAACTATTTGTGTAGAAGTCCCACAAATATAATTTATTTAAATCTTGATTTCCCTCTTGAGGGGAATTTTTTTCAAGAAGTGGTTGACAATCAACTGGAAATATTTTTAACCTGTGCTTTTAACTGACTTTACAAGGAAATGTTACTAACGTGCCATTATTTAAAATGGTGAACACCGTAACATCTCTCTCTCTGCTGTGAGGTATAAAACTTGACGACTGTGTGTTTCATACCAAATCAGCTTCTCACACCAACAGGCCTCCCAACAGTTGTGTTACCAAAGAAACTCCGGTCGAAGCAGTCGGGCAAGTCCATGAATGTCTGTGAACGCTTCTCTCCACTGTGGGCCTCGTCCTGACCGAACACCAACATGTGCCTTTCTGTCACGTTTGCAACCCACGATGCTAATTCATTTTTAGACCAACCACACACAAAGGGCTTTCTGCAGCTGACTCTTCCAACATGACCTTTTCTCTCAGCGTTATCAACCAGTAGGATAGTCGATACATTCCCTGACTCTGAATGTAGCAGATCACTTTGGGCCACGTCACAGAGCTCGTGGTCCCTACACAATTTTTTTTTTTTTTTTTTTTTTTTTTTGTTGTTTGTTTTTGTTTCTGTTTGATAAATGAAGTTAGTTGAAACTCTTTAGTCTGTGTGATGTTTGCAGATTAATAACTTCGCAGCATACTGTACACTTCAGGTTGATGATGTCTGATGGTTAACTGTTAGATAAAGGTATGACTGAGAAACAGTATTAATCTTCAGTATTTATTTTTTTTCTGTTTGCATTGACAACTCAGTGAGTCCTCCGAATGTGTTGCTGTAACAACATGCTAATGTGAGCAAACTTCCACAATGTGTAAAGGTCCCATGAAGTGGCTTTTAGATAGTTTCCTCCTGTGGTTTGTGTTTCAAAGAAGACAGCATTAAGGATCCTTCTGCTGGTGGAGGAGGGACATGTTTTTAATCCCACATAGTGATGACGATGATGATGGTGGGAGGGGCTGGCTGGATCACCCCGAAGTCACCAATCACATTGTCCTGGAATGAATTTTATATTTGCTCTGAGTGCAGGAGAAGTTATTTAAATAACAAACTCGACACTTTAAACAAAGAGAAAGGGATTTAATGTAAAAATATGCAACAATAACTTTTTTAAAAACAAAAACGTGTCCATAACAACACACCCAGGGACACACAAGCCATTTTTTTCCATTTCATGGGACCTTTTCAAAAACTCACATTAGCACAAGAGTTATCTTTGGAAAGTCAGCCTCCGCATGCCTTAACATCTCAAATGTTTTTTGCAAAAGGGAAAAAGATGTTTATATTTTCATACTTTTGTCCTTGTTTGTATTTGCATATTTTAGAAATAAAGATTTTCAACAATTTCTTTTGTTTTTCATTTGTTTGAATTTCATTTTAATTGAGGATTGATTGTGTTTTCATCCCATATTTGTGGAGAGCCATGCAAACAAACTTTCTATAACTGGGATGGTCAGATTCAGTATGTCTGATCAGTATGAGCTGTGACACTTCTTATTAAATACATCAGATATTGACTGTATTGACTATATTTTTCAATTGAAATTAGGTGTAGGAAATACAAACACAACCAAAGACCTTACAGATAAAGACAGACATTAAACAGTGAAGTGCTCCACAAAATCACTAACAATCAAGTACTGTTAAATGTTTCTTTTGTCAGTGTCGCAAAATTTAGTGTTTTTCTCTGTTAATTACATTCATTCAGTCAGTGTGAACCACCAACTTTCAGATTTTAGAGGCACAACAATCCCAGGCCTCATGTTATGTAGCATAAAAACGATTCCAGTGAGTTTCAACACAACGAGATACTCAGTCTTTAAATTTGGAAAAAAACAAGCACTGTTGGTGGAGCAGAGCGTTTTGACATGTCACAGCAGGAAAACGCAAGTGGAAGTAATAAAACGAATGACGGCTGAATTCCATTTAGCTGCTTCAGTTTCGGGGTCCTGGTGGCATCCATGCGGCATCACTGGAAATCTTGAATAGAATAGACAATGTAATGCGTGGTTTTTCTACTCAGCTGTAAAAACACCTAATTTAATTTTTTAAAAAGTACATTTTTATTTTAGTTTATTTTACTGACGTATCCTCTTTCGCAGCAGCAGAGCAGCATTAGTCGTGAGTCCACATGATCGGAGCGTCTGGGCGTCGGCGTCGTAGCAGCCCTGTGGGTACGCGCTGATGATGTCATAACCAGAGAGACCGCCCCCTCTGTAAACACAAGCAACCAGTGTCACGCATATTGCAAAGACATGAGCAGACAGAAAGCTGCTTGAGGACACCGTCTCACCTTTGTTTGTCCAGATGTTGCCGCAGTTGGCCGATTGTTTCTGAGAGGTACATTTTCAATATGTAGGTATGATTCCCGTCTTCTGACTTCACCTTGAGCGTGATGACATCACGGGCGGATGGGGGCCGGGCGGGGGTGGATGTCTGCATCCTGTGAGGCATAAAATTCAAACACGCTCAGACTGGCCTGAGACTCCTTTAGGATGACAGACGAGCACCAGCGGTCCATGGCTGTCCTGGCCTATGATTGTAAAGCTACATGATTTGACAACATCTTGCATGCAGTACATCTTGTATTCTACATTCAGTTACTTACTAAGATGCATTTTTCATAACTTTGGATCTAATATTTTATAGTGAACCCAAAATTCAGCCACACATTATTTTGTATCTTCAGAAATGTATGCATAATGTGAGTTTGTAAAGGCCAGTAAGTCGGTCAATTGTCAATTAAGGCAGCAAAATAGTGTATAATAGTGTGCTCACATAATGGCTGAAACATTTTTAATACCTCTCTTTTATCGCTTGCAGTGCCGGTGTGTCTATGAGGATCACAGAGTTGCTGCTCTGGGGATCAGATGACCCCTGGAGAAAGTACTTGTTAGACTGTGAGCATACAGTAGTGTTTGTGCAGGTGCAGACAGCATATAGAAACACAAGAGACAAACACACAAGACTCAGGGGAACAGGGGAGTGTCTGTGGAACGAGCTGGATCTTCTCCGCTTGCTGCTCACCTGCAGGGTGGCCCTCAGCGAGTCCCTGATGTCGATCACACGACCGGCTTTTACCACCGCCTTCGGTAACCTGTTAAGGAACTGATCCGTGCTCAGCTTCCTGCCTGTGGTCAAATGTAAATGTAAGAATGGGAAAAAGGATTTTTTCTTTACCTCAGGTGTGACTTCTGGAGGTGTTAGTGTGATGTTTGCAGGACAGACCAGGTAACTGGGAGCTGGCGGCGTTTGATGATTCTTCTTTCTCCCCACGAACAGCCTGTCCTTCACCAGGAAATCTATACCACGGGAGCCTGAAGATGAATTCCTCATCTCGCCTGTCGTGCACCTGCACAAGGAAAATTATAATAAGAAGCAGAGTCGCACATTTAGGTTATCCATCTGCTCACTGGCATACGGAAACAAACCTCAAAAGGCACACCATCTGGAAACCTTTCTTGAAGCTCAGATGGAAAATACCCGTCCATCAGGTCTCGCATGCACAGCTGCAAAGAGCAAAGACAGATGATTTGAATCGCCAAAGATTTGAAGTATAAGAGTGTTTTCATTTCGTCCTTTGTTCGGGAAGCCAACCTGGGTGCTGTGCTCCTCATAGGAGCGGAAAGGACCGCTGAACATGACGATGCCGTTTCTGTAGAGACTCAGTGGAATAGGATCCTTTTTTGCCAACTGTGCCCCCGTGGCTGTCGACTGTACAAAACACTCTCCCTCTCCTGCGAGGATGTTCAGCTCCTTGATCCTCTGCAGCACGAGGTCAAAGTTCATGCGGAAGCTCCTGACAGCAGAGGTGTCTGCACAGGGAAGATACCCAGGAGGTGGGAACCATTTTAGGTAGAAGACACGGTAAATGTTTTTTTAAAGGAGAGGTTGAAGCTGATAAAAAAGTCAGGGGACTACCTGGCTGCCGGAGGCCTCTCTCTGAGTTATGTGGCTGCTCGCTTTCAGCCGAGTCGCTGCTCTCGCCGTCTCCCACCCAGATCAAACCATAGTCGTTCAGAAAGCTCTGAGAGGAGGGATCAGCGGGATTCAGCACGGTGTGATCGCAGTGTAAAGGCGTGGATGTAAAGTGTTATCAAATCAACTTACTTCCATTTCACACACTTGATCCTGCAGTTGTTGGCACCTTCTCTCAAGCTCGTGTGTGCTCCCTAAACACACACACAGGAAGGTTAAACGTCCAAATAAAAAAATCCAGAAATTCAGTATCACACTCTGTGGATGTTACCTGACTCTTTCAGAAGCCTCTGTTTGTTCTCCAACACTGAAATCCGTTTATCCTTCAAAAGAAAATTTAACATGAGAGTTTGACATGTTTGATGTTTGGTGAGGAGGCGTGTGTGTGTCTTCACCTTGCGCTCGATCTCCTCTGCCTGGCTCCTCACTGTTTTCTCCAGCAGGGTCAGCCGCTGCATCATGGCAGACATCAGCTCAAAGTCGCTCGGTGGAGCACCTGAATAAACATCAGCGAGTTAAATAAAAAGCAGCATCCTTTTCACTCTTAAACATTTCGTTTTTGAAATGGTTAGATGAAGAAAATCCCACAAAGTGATTACATTTGGATTTTAGGTTTTGATAAATAAAAGAGGATATACTTGGCTTAAGAATAAAAAGCTTTGTATTAACTTTCTACCTTTCTTTAAAGGAGCTTTAGACTTTGAAGTGGAGGCCTCATTAGCTGCAGTGTGAGAGGTCAGAGGAGGATCTGGACTGGAGGATTCGTCATCATCGGCCAACGCTGCCTGAAATTCTGACAACACAATAAAGAGAATAAAAAAAAGAGAAGTTGTGGCGTGGATGGCTCAGTTGGTAGAGTGTGCACACACATGTACGAGGCCATGGGTCCATTTGTTGCATGTCTTCTCCCCTCACTCTCTCCGGTGGTCCTGTCCAAAACCATAACGTGGTTGCAACCCCCCCCAAAAAAAATTATTAAAAGAAAAAATTGTGTTTTAAATGTTTGAGGAAAGGAGTTTTATATTATATTATTTATATTGGTTTGTTTTCAGTTTGTCAGAGGGATGTGATGACAAATAAGTACATTTACTCAAGTACTGTACTTTTGAAAAACAGAACATTACAGTACATTAAATTTATTTATTTTTTTTTTACTATTTTCAGAAGTTTTACACACCAAACAATACAATAATCTGTTGATTTATCCATAATGGGAATAATCATGAATTGCACCCTCATATAAAATAGTTAAAAATTAGCTCCAACAGTGAAACTCAGCTTTTATATTACTGCATAAGTAATAATAATCAATCATAATCAATTATATAATACTGTAACAGTCACAGGGGCCATTTGTCTGCATTGAGTACTTTTCCTTTTGATAGTAAGGTACATGTTCCTGATCATACTTTCATCATTTTACTTAAGTGACATTTTTAATTCAGAGCTGTCACTTGTCATTGAATATTTTCACAGTGTGGCGTTACTACTTGAATACTGATGTTTTATTAACCTGTCAGTGTGGTGTCTTTTCTCTTTAGATTTGACCACCTACCTTTCAGCATATTCCTTCTGAAAGGCACCTTGTGTCCGCCCCTGCAGGTCAAACACGCAGTTTAATGTGAATGTCTCCTGTCCGTCCTCCTCACAGCTGCTCACCAAACTTTGCACCTCCTGTCTGAATAACATACCTCTGCTCCTGCAGGGGGGCGCGCCTCGTTTTCTTCAGCATCGACAGAGGTGAGCTCATTTTACCTGAGACGGGACGGGAGAAGCCCCAGGTGCAGAATAAACACCTGTGTGGGCTCAGGTGGGAGCTCAGGTGGATCTCTCTCGTGTTTCTTCTGGTTTGTTTGGAGTCTGTTGCCATGAGCGACGCGGAGCGAGCAGCTGATGGTGTTTGAGTGATGGAGGTGTGATTCCTCCTTCATCCGCAGGGGGGCGCTGTTTGTACCACTCACTGTCTGCCTGCAACACACACACACACACACACAGACTCAAAGGGCATGTGTGTAAAGTGTCCTAGTTATTATTTTAATCACTGGCCTATTTTGCGTTGTTGTTGTTGTTGCAATAAAAAAAATAAACAAAAACAAGCAGAGTTTCACCAAAAAATGATCTTTTAATGGGACCAACTGATGGAATAAATAAATAAGACTGTGTTTATTTTATTGCTTTTAAAATATATATATGTTGACATTCTGAGCATCAGGCCGTCTTGATGTCCCGGTTCAGTGTGAGGGCAGCTGGGTCCCGGTGCCCCCGGTGCGCAGCGGCCATGCTGTCCGGCTCAGACGCGCTCTCTGCGGGCAGGCGGAGAGGATGCTGAGGCCTGCCGGTCCCGCAGCACATCCACCACCGAGCCGGGGCCGCTGCTAGGCCAATGGCTGCACCCATCGCGCATCTGGACGACGACCGGCCGGTTTTAGGCGAGCTGAGGATGGTGTCGGAGCTGAAGAGCCGCGGGGAGGCCGCCGCAGCGCCGCCGCTCCTCCCGGCCGGTGATGATGATGATGATGATGGTGGTGATGATGATATCCCCGAGCTGCACGACAGCAGCTTCTCCCCGGGACACACCGGCGCTTTCAGGTCCATGGAGGACCTGGTGAAGGATTTCGATGAGAAGTTGTCCGCTTGTTTCCGAAATTTCGACGCCCGGACGGAGAGCATCGCTCCGGTGGAGGAGATCGCGGAGGAGGCGCTGCTGCAGGGAGACGAGTGAGTGTTTGTGGCCTTTTGTTTATCATGTGCAGAGGCTTTAACTCGCCAGCTGGGATGCAAAACACACAAAGACACGTCACCTGCATGAAGGGACATTTCATTTCTTAGAGCAGGAGGGCAGCTTTTATCAGAGGAGGGTGTTTTTGTCTGTGCAGGACGTGACAGCTGCACCCTGCCTCCATCTTTCCTCGTCAAAACACACAGCAGGGGTCTGACACACCGCAGGAATAACAAACTCAGTTATTTACACAGTCAACCCAACAGATGCTCTAGTATCGACATATATCGGTATCTGTCCCTAATTTGACCTTAAAAACAGATACTGAGATATGAGCAGTGGCAGTATTCAGATCATTCAGTGGAAAAATACTCTATTACAAGTAAGTGCATTTAAAGGCCTACTTGAGAAAAAGTATCATCAGCAAATTGTACTTCAAGTGTCAAAAGTAAAACTAATTCTACATTATTATTATTATTATTATTATTATTATATTATTATTATTTCATATAATATATTGTCAGTATGGTTCATTGATATTTAAGCAACATGCTGAGGTGGGGGACTACAGAGCTCTGCCATCAATTTGGAAACAGTTTTCTTTGCTTTTTTGTATAATAAATGTATGTTAAGTTTACAGTTACTGACATGAAACCATCTGAGGAGTTTGGAGGGAGAAATGTGTCTTTAACAACTATACCCTATTCTGAGGGTTCACAATGAACCACTGGATTAATCTTTAACAGGGTTAGGGTATTTATTTATTTAGAGGATTAATCTAAAAGGAAACTATATCTGTAAGGATGAAGTGGGAAAAAAAGTGCAACATTTGCCTCCAAAATGTAGTAGTAAAGTACAAATATCTCAAAATTATACTTAATTAATCAACTTGATAAGCTTTGTCGGGATTAAAACTGTTTAATCTGATTGTATTTATAAAAGTATTTCTGCAGTGTCTTTCAACATGCACTCACCACCAGTTACTTTGTACAGATGTAGCTTTGTTTTCCATACATTTATATTATTAAAGGCATTTATCTGGCACTCCAGCGATAAAGTAAAAAAATGTATGGTTAAGGATGCCCTCATAAAACATAATACTGCATCATCCCTGGTTTGATCACTCTTTTCTCTCTCTCCACATCCAGACATCCTGTCTGTCTATTTATTGTTGTTGGTGAATGATGGTGGAAAGTAGAAAATAAAATAATCTTTAAAAAGAAACAGTGATGGTGATAATGGATTAAGCAGAGGGGAAGATATCCTGACCGTCCCTAAAATGGGCCAAACTCCAAAAACTCTACATCCTACATTTCCCATAATGCAATTCAGTAGCACCTTTTGTTACACTTCCTCTGCCTGGTAAATCCCACATCTTTCAAACTCAGTGCTTTAGATTGTAATGCAGATTTTTCTTTCTCTCAGTCTGTATTGTAAATTTGTAGTCTCCAACATGATAGGGCATAACTTCAAAAAAATTCAATGATTTTTTTGTTATTTTCTCAGACTTAACTAAATTTCTCCAGAAGACATTATACTAACTTTTTCTTTTCTTCCCAACTGAATCGCTCTCTCTATTATGAGTGAAGTGAACCTTAATTATGCAATTAAATGTTGCTTTTCAGACTGAAATGTTGTTTAACGTGACTTAATTTATCTCCTTCCTCCACAGGATCTGGAACACTTTGACCAGTAACTATGGGCGCACAATGCCGGTGGACTGGAAACAGTCTCGGACACGCTCCCTCCACGTCACAGCATTTAACCTGGAGGAGGAGAAACCTGTGAGTGATTCTGCCCCTCCCATCCCATCTCTGTCCCACTTTCCAATCAACCCCCACCATCCCTCTCTCCCTCCTCCGCTAAATCTCTTTTCCGTTCATCTCACAAATCTCAAATATTCATTGTGCCAGGGTTTGATTAAATTCCCTCCCCCCCCCCCGCCCTTTGCCAGAGAAAGACGGATGTCGCGGCGGAGCTGTCGGATGACGAGGAGCTGAGGGAGCAGCTGGACATGCACTCCATCATCGTCTCCTGCCTCGCCGAGGAGCCCCTTTTCACAGCAGAGCAGGTAAGTTACATGTAAACCTCCGGTGCGGTTTAAGCCGGATGCAGCCTCAGCGTGTCGAGCCTATAAATGCAGAACAGCGGCTGAACACCGCTGAAATCCCACAGAGGTTTAATAACTGATGTCCGGGTGTACTGTGAGTGCTCGCTCTCTGATGTGTGTGCAGGTCATAGAGGAGATAGAGGAGATGATGCAGGACTCTCCTGACATGGAGGCGCGACATAATCCCTCTCAGTCTGACCTCTCGATGCTCTCCCTGGACGTCCGGCGGTCCAGCAGCAGTCCCACCTACGAGTGCAGTGAGTGTCCACTGATCTGGACCTGATGTGGTCTTTTTGTATTTAAGTGAATGAAAAAGGTACAGTTCAGAGCCGGTGTCTGATGATACTCTACCGTTTTCTTATTAGCAGCAAATCCCATGAAAAACACTAAAAGCAACAATGAACACATCTGTTGCGACATGTTCCCTTATTTCAATGAACATGAGCGCTGTAGTTTGTCGTGACTCGATCCCACACACACCTCCCTGCTACTGTAAACACTCACCAGGACACCAACTGTGTATGAATCTGCAGCTTAAAATAGTCCCCAACAAATACGACGTTTGCTTATGTTTACGTTTGCCAAAAATTACAGTGCACAGCTGTTTTAGGAACTGAGTCAGGCTTTAAAAAAAACAAGCAAGCATTTTGACCAATGTTTGAAGATTAATGTCTTCAGGAGGAATGAATGGGCTTAAGACTAAGAGCCCCAGACAAGGCAGGGAAATTGATGAAAGATGTCTTGTCGGTTTTTGTCTTTTCATGAGATTTGTTGGCAATGAGAAAAATCTAAAATAATTCCAGACTTATCCTTTAATGTGATCAAAGCTTTTGTACCAGTGTTTTTCAATTTGTGTTTTGGGAAGATACTGTGAACTGTGATCTTTGAGCTGCATCTCACTGTCTTCATTCATGATGGCATCGTAGTTCTAAGCAAAGGATTTGTGATAATAATAATGTCATAAGTTACCCTGTTGCCCCTGATCAATGGATAATAATAACTGATGAATGAAGGATCAAAAAACATCAACAGCAGCTGTGTTTTTTTGTGTCCGTGCTTCAGGAGTGAGGAGCATGAGCGTCGCAGAGCTGAACGAACGTCTGGAGGAGACGGAGACAAACATCCGGCGGTTCTCGGAGGAGCTGGTGCAGCAGCTGGCGCTCAGGGACGAGCTGGAGTTTGAGAAAGAGGTGAAGAACAGCTTCATCTCTGCGCTCATCGACGTGCAGAACCGACAGAAGGAGCACCGGGAGCTGCTGAAGAAGAAGAAGAAGCTCAAAGGCGGAGCTGGGACGTCGCAGGAGAAGACCCTCGGATCAGTGAGCGCTCGATTCTTCTCCTTCAGCCTGGTTACATAAGTCAACGTCTTAAAATGTTCAGAAGATATCTTAAGATCTCTCTTTTTCTATCTATTCTGTTCTTTTTCTCTCTTGCTGTATTCATTGTTCTATTTTCCTGAAATTTTTTTCCCATCTTTGGTCACCCCTCCGTCTGATGTTTCTCTGCCTCACTTCCTTCCTCCTCAGCGCTTCAGCATGGAGGGACTCTCCTCTGTCATTCAGAACAGCTTCCGGCAAACTTTTGGGAGCGGGTGCAGTGAAAGACAGGTCACTTTCTCTCTCAGTCGCTGAACTTCATCTTTCTATTTCCTACGTTTGAAATATACACTTTGATAACCCCACAGAAACATGCACCACAGCGCCTTTATGTCAACAAGCCTCCTTTTTTTTAAAAAACATCTCATCAGATTTGCAATTAAAATAGATTTTGTCTTCTGTTTTATGATGGTTTGCAGTATTTGACCACAGTCATCCCTTATGAGAAAAAAGGACATCCTCCTTCGCTTGAGGATCTCCAGATCCTGACTAAGAGTACGTTTCTTCACCTGTAACAGTTCATTTTCAGTGGCTGTGATGATGATTGATTTATTCACTCCTCTGTATCTGCCGCCCTGCAGTTCTACAAGCAATGAGAGATAACAGCGATAAGGTGCCCGGCCTGTTGACAGACTATATTCTCAACGGTGAGCTTTCCTTTTTTTTTTTCTTGTTTACACTCTCAGGAAGTCGGTGGTGTTGACAGTGCGAATCACGTTTCACAGTAGCCAAACAATCAAGTGTGACTGGGGATGTAAAGTTAAAGAAAATTAAAAAAATTAACTATAAATCATCTATATTTAACATGACTTTTGGCCACTTTTTTATCACCTATTGTAGCCTTTTTTTATTGGATGTCCTACAGCTCAGTCATGGGTTTTAAAAACATCTTGAAACATGTTTGATATACGTGATACACTGTGAACACGTCATTTGTTTTTTTTAGTTTTGAGCTTTTGAGACGTTTGCCAAGTTTGGTCAAGTTACATCAATGTTGCTTGGTATCGCCATTGAAAGTAGGTTATGTTTTGAGGAAAATTCAGTTGGCTGCTGTTAAGTATTGCATTTATATGTTCTATTGTTGGAAAATAGTTTGTAGATGAAAACCAATAAGCAGATAGTGTACAAAGCAATGGTCTCAGATGCTGCAGTTGTTGTGTACATTACAAAGCAGCTGTAAGCTGCACATTGACTTTCACACTGTGCTGAAATCAGGTGCCTGAAATAATAGCCAGTAATGTAAATAACTGTGTGTACGATTTACATCCAACAGCCAGAAAAGAACTTCCTCCCTTTCACACACTATTTTTCATCCTTTCCTGTTTTCTATCTCTGCTTCTTATGATCTAACTCGTTGCTGCCTCACGCTCACTAGCTCTGATGTGAGCGATGGATGGAGAGGTTTGTGACACATTCACACGTCATGTGCGCTGTTGTGCGCCCCCTCTCTACCACTGAACTGTAGTGCAGTCTGACCCTGATGTTCTCCTCTTCATGCCCCCTCACTCTCCCACATGGTGACTGGCTGCAGCGTGGTTGATCCCTCTCACTGATAAAGACTCACATTTACCCTGCACTTAATAGTCAAGACACAGTTGTATGAATATTCAGGTATTTCACACTAAGTTGTGTGATCTTTCCTTTAGTTTTTCCTCTTTTTTTTGTATCTCTCACTTTGTAACTTGTATTGCTCCCCTCACGCTGAACCTTCATCAATGCTCACTCACAGCTCCGATAACATTGATCTCTACTGTTATTGCAGTGCTTTGCCCGACGTAGACCAGAGGGACGGTGCAGAGACTTGAGATGGTTTACCATGGCAACGAAATGAAGAGGACACGTTGGGTTTTTTTTTTTTTTTGCAGACATGAAGCACACTTAATTTATTCCTGCATGTTTTACCTCAAGATGTGTCTTTTGTTGCGTTCCTTTCTTCATTTCTTTGTATTTATGTGTGATTTTGCAAACTTCGTGTGTTCCTGTGACATTTGACTTCTTGTTAGTGTTTTTTTTTTGTTGTTTTTTGTTTTTTTTTTACTTTTCTTGCACTGTGAAAGAGGATCCTATAAGTGATGAATTGTATAAGACGTACATATAGGATAGGAGCTGCATTGTTTAGAAGCTGAACCTTGCTTGTTGGTTAAAAGTAAAAGCAGAGTTAGTTTAACTATCCACCGAGCAATGAACAAATGCACAAAGCATGTTGAACACAGTACATGGAATAATAAAGAGTTTTTTAAGGCAACAATACTGTTTAGTGTAAAGAAAAGAGTGAAATAGGATTAAAAATGATTTGGTCGATCCTCAGGTGGAAATTCAGTACTTCAAGTATTACAGCAGCAGGAGTCAGATCAGAGAAATACAGAATACAGATACAGAGAAAATGTGTAATAATAAGAAATAAATGAGTTAGTTACGTTAGACCAGTGTGCATAAACATTATATAAGTTCAGAACCGTCATATAATTCAGCACTGCCTCCATGTATCAGCAGACGGAGCGCGCTTTCTGCTTTCACCTCAGCGGAACACAACATTCGTCATTATTACTATTCTGTGGAAGATGAAGTGTTGATGGTCAAGGTGATGAAGTCTTTACTGAGCTCAACTCATTAACTAACTATGCATTTAAGTGAATACTGAATTGCGACTCATGCACTGTCTGTATTTTCGTGACGCTGACAGGAGCTCTGAATCAGAGACTCGAGCGTCGACGTGCCTGCTGTGCACCGGTATTCTGTATACGAACAAGCTGCCTTTGCCTTTGCCTGAACTTTTTGTACATTATAAATGACTTATTTTCATTGAATGTCAAATTCTGGACTTCTTACAGAACCTGCTTCATTGTTAATTTATTTTGTAAATATGTTATTTCAAATATATTGATAAAATCACACCCTCTTTGTCTCAGTCTATTTTATTTTGTTTCATATTTGACATACAAGCAGTAAACACATAATAATGACAATAAGACAACATAATCTGAAACAAAAACAAAGTAAAAACATAAAGTCATGTAATATACAGTATAAGACGTAAATAAAATAAGTGTCATTAAAAAAAAATAAAGCCCCGTCCTATAAATAGATAAAAATGTCTGAAAATGATAATAAAATACACCAATAATTCCACCATATCATTGGATTTTCTGTTATCCCTATTACTTTCTGTCATATAATTTTCATGCAGAATTTCATGCATATAAATAATCATATTATCATATATATATATATATATATATAATCAATGGTAATTGCTAGGATGTCATTTTAAAAGGATCCTGATTTTGTTATTATGTCAGATGGAGGAACGCCTCAAACCATTTATATCATAAAATTTCCTTGGAAGCAACAAATGTTCCCCAAACGTTTAAATTCAGATGTATTTAGAACTAATGACTCTTTAAAACATAAACATAATATAACATAAAAACATAATATAGCCTAATATGTACAGAAGATAGTGTGTAGCTGAAGAAACTTGAGTATTGAATTAGATTAATACTGAAGCTAAATATAAAACACTCTCTGTCTAATCAAGCTGTTTCCCTTTAAATATAATGAGGACAAACATTTTACTATCCAGTTTTCATATCAGAGCCCAGCTCTGAGTGTATTTGCTCATATTTGGAAGTGGAGCTTTTCATTGCATCACTTACATGTGCTGCTTGGCTGTGAGGTTTTTGTACTCAAGAGAGAGAGCGGTTTGATCGCTGAGCATTTAAAGGCACAGGCAGTCTCGCTCTGTGGTCTCACAAAAAAGAGATGAAAAATAAACAAATATGAAATTCACAACAGCATTTTCCTCATTATATAAGTCTCTGCCACGTGTCAACTGAACCCCATCCAGCTTGCTGAGGAGATCCAGATGTGGGCTGTGGGACAAATCCCAAACCACCCAACCCCTGGCCTGTTGGAGCCCCGGCAGAAACACAACAACAACAACAACAAAAATCCAGAGTTCAATTAGAAAGTAGCCATGAAAAGGCAAACTGTTTGCAGCTTATGTGTTGCCATTAAGTGTCACAGACAGACAAAGATCATTGATAAAGATAAATTATTCAATTATGATTCAAACACACACACACACACACACACACAAACAGATAAAGGTCTGCTTTGATTTATTGGCACCCTACAAACATCTGGAGCCAGAGTCATGCCTTTCTGAACGCTGTTAAACTCTCCACAATCCACATCTCCCCTCAGCGTCTCCAAAGCAACACAAACGTCTGTTAAACATCTGTAAAACATTTGTTCACTCTGAGATAAGATTTCCTCAGTCAACTCTGTGCTGTCACTGCAGGCGTGTAAAACACAACAGTCTGTGTCCGGCCACCGCTTCAGAGCTGCGAGGAGCTTTCTGTGGAGCTGCACCAAAACAGTTTCTCTGCGGTGCCTTCAAAGTGTTTCTCCGAGTATTATGGATGCTCGAGGGGTTTGCTTGATGTCTTTTTGCCTCCTCCTGCTGGCACACAGCTCGTTCCAGCAGACCGACTCAAAGAGAAGAAATGGGAAGAAAGGTAGGATTTGATATGAACTTGACATTGGGAATGAAAACAAGGTCCTCGCTTGTTGAAACCATGAATCACTTATACAGAACGGCAACAGTGGGGAACTATGTGAGGCTGTATTGTGCTTTGAATAAATTTTTTTTTGCCTCATTTTCCAACAGACTCAAACAATGCTGCAATTGAGGAGCTGAAGAAACAGATTGATGACATTGTTCAAGAGGTGAATTTGCTGAAAGAGCAGCAAGCCTTACAGACAGGTATTTTCCCTCCGGAAATTCTTGCATAAATAATAACGTGTATTTCACAGAAGTATGGATGTCTGTAAAATAAAAAAAAAAATCAAGAGGAGTGATGAGGAGTGGCAGCCTGTAGCTCATATTTCAAAACACCAATTCCACAGATTTCAGTGACGGACTGCTTAAAACAGATGCCTGAACCACACTAACTCTCTCCCACATTCCTCCTCAGTTTGCCTGCGAGGCTTCAAGGTCCTCGGCAAGTGTTTCCTGTCTGACCCAGTGAAGAAGACTTTCCACGCAGCAAGTGATGACTGCATCGCCAAAGGAGGCAGCCTGGCCACTCCCGTGACAGGGGACGAGAACGACCAGCTCTACAGCTACGTGCGCCAGAGCATCGGCCCTGAGGAGCACATCTGGCTGGGCGTCAACGACATAGTGACCGAAGGCCAGTGGCTGGACCAGTCGGGCTCCAAAGTGCGCTTCAAGAACTGGGAGACGGAGATCACCCTGCAGCCAGACGGAGGCCGCAGCCAGAACTGCGCCATCCTCTCCACCACGGCCAACGGGAAGTGGTTCGACGAGAGCTGCCGAGCCGAGAAAGCCTCTGTGTGTGAGTTTAACATCGTATGAGGGTTGTTTTTTTCTTTTTCTTAACATCACCAAGAGAGCCACTCATATGAACATTACACGCTGAATGAAACGTGTAGAGCACATTTATGCAATACATTGAAAAGTAATGTTCTGCAACTTTCTTAAGCCATTCAGAGGTCACCTGGCTTCACACAGTGGTCTGAGATACACTACGTCGTTGTATAAGCTGAACTCACATGATATTTTTACAGACATTCAACAAACTCACTATACTCCTGCATACTTTATAGCATCAAGGTAAACACCACTGGATGGCTTGTCTTTGTTTTATGTTATTTTTTATATCAATATCAATGCAATAAAACTTTTTTTATTTTTACTTTCTTTATTTCTGGATCTGAATGTCAAGTTATGCTGCTTATATTTCACAATATGTTAATAAATACATGTCTCCTCACTGGTAACCTTCTCATTGTTTCTTTAAATAAAAATATCAGCAAATATTATGGGGATCTTTTGATCATCAGAGAGAAAAAAAAGTATCGTGTAAAATAAAAAGGTAACTGGCTGGTACAGTGAAGGATAATAACTAAACAAACTCTTGGCTTGCTGATTCACAGGGTTGGTAGGGTTCAAAGGGCACAAGCAGCCGAAGGTTTTCTTTCAAAATAAGACTAAGAAACACTATAGTGTTTCCTCTGTCGTCTGAATTTTAGTAATATGAATACAGGCTGTCAGCTCTGAGGAAAGAGTTCATTAAGCAAACAAAAACAACAAAAAACAAGGAAATGGTAAACATCAACTGACGGGCTGAGATAACCAGCACAATGAGGACATTTCCTCATCACATATTTAAGTCAAAGACAGGAAAATATACTTTATAGGCAGAGAGGAGGTTGTGTGCATTGATTCTCTACGACAAATAAAACACCCAAATAATTTACTATGAAAACTTGTCCTACTTTTCTAAAAAACATCCAAGTCGCTGCTTCATGGGTACAATGACTTATATCCACCCACTCACACTCTTCTCACCATGAAACATGGTTCTGCATTGGCACTTCTAATAGTTGACCCTCCCAGAGGAAGATTACATCAGATCAACATGTTTGGACGTTTCCATGGACATTCACTGATGTCAGCAGCAGCCCTTCCTCGTCTCAGCCCCTTTAATCGCTGATGTTAGTCGATTGGACTGTGAAGCATTTATGATCATATTTTACATGACTCTAAACCAAAAGGAACTTAACAATAAGGGTGGAGCAAAAGGACACTTTATTTCCTAAATTGAACTTTGTCGACCTCTGCAGTTCATTTTCTGAACTACAGGGGGCAACATGACTTCACAACAGGGCAACGCACAATCCATTCAGTCTTTCAGTCTTTGTCCTCAAATTAGCCAGGTAATATTCTGGCATCTTCCTGCTTGGCCACATGTCAAAATCAATACCTTAATATGTTATGTTATTATTTCCTCTCCCTGTTAAACTGTTAAAACAAAAGCTGTAACTAAGTCAGGTTTGACTTGTCCTCACATTAAGACATAAAAATGTCTTTAGCACTTCTGTTAAATTATCTGACTCATGTGGTCTCGTTTCTAAAGGCCACATGTTATTAATAGCCAAGCTGAGTCAACCAACACAGATACTGACATCTTTAATCTTAGTGAGATGTAACTTTCCGCTCTATCCTAAACTGTATAAACAGGCGTGTACTGACCTCTCTGTAAAGCACATTTATGGTGTAATGACAGTGTACCCAGAAGTCTCCATGGCAGGTGTAAAAACAGACATAAAAAATAGAGAAAACACTCTGCAATCTCCTGCAATGCAGGCCATCATCAGGCCATCGTGTTTTGATGATGCTATAAAAGTGCAAAGTATTTCAACAACAGTGGAGCCCTCTCTACTCACAGGTTTAATAATAAAAAAACTCAGCATGTAAACAGCACACGATTGCTCCTGAATAAACATCCATATTATGTACAAAATATCTCAAACAGAAAAAAAGGGCTAAAAGCATCACAAGATCTCCTTATATTGGCAAAAACTGGTATAAAGCCGGTGATTGTGTGCTGCTTTCAGAACCAAATGTGCCTTCATCTGAGATAAAACAAGCTAACAGCTGCAGGCAGGTTTGAACAGGGTTATTCTGTGTGCCTGGGTTTGGTGCAAAACTACGCTCAGGGGAAAAAACAAACGCGTCTTGCAAGGCTGAACATCAGGTAATCACACAGATTCCAGTGAATGAATATCTCAAAGTTCAAGTGGGTCAAGTGAAAAGCAGAGAGCTGAATCCAATCTCCTCTTCAGTTCCCTCCCTCCGGCTCCAGCCGCGGCCCCAGACTCGGAGAATGTTCCTCCTCACTTTCGTCCTCAGTCTGATAAATCTCATTGTCCACCAAGTTTTTCCCGTGGCTCAGAGGCCTGGTGGGAAGCAGAGGAGCCACTTGAGATGTAGACTTAAAGTTTTGGTAAGCCTCGACTTGTGTGTTACCGGTACCAGCATCTTTAGGGACCAGTGGCTTCTGTGAGTCAGTGTGCCCTGTGAAGGGCCGGTATGTATCAAACTGTCCGTAGACGCCGATCTCATTCCCCTTTCTTAGCAGGTGTGTGTAGACCAGCGTGTCGTCAATGGAGGCATACTCATGGACATCGTTGTCTTCGTGTGTTTCTGGGAGGCTGTTTTGTCCTGGGAGGAAAGTGGTACCATTTGGATTGTAAACAGACACTTGGTGATCGAGCTTCTTCTTCTTCTTCTTCCTGTTTGACAGGAGAGACAGGACGGTGAAAGGTTTTATCCACAGCATCTCTTACAAGTATCAGTTTGTCAGCAAAAAAAGAACAACAAGAAGATTCAGGCATACACAAAGTCTATTAAACACTAAAAAAAAGTCCTACTTACAAAGTACAATTAATACGATCTGAATAGTAAAAGATGAAGCAGATGGACTCACCGAATCACCACACAGACCACGGCCAGCACGATGACAAAAATGACCAACAGAGTAGCCACCACACTCAGGATGATCGTCAGCAGAAGGCCTAAACAAGAGAAAACAACAACAAATGCGATCTTTCATTAACATTTTCTGTCACTGACAAGTTCAAGTGTATAATCCTTGTGATGAAATTTTGATATTAAGCATAAAACACTAAAAGAAACTGAATCCTGGAGATCTACAAATACTGACGAACTTCCTGTAAGTGGTACAAATATTTGGGCTTCGCACCTTTCAAGTGTATGCAGAGTCATTAGTTAAGGGTCCGTTCTACATCTGGTCAAACGCATTGTTGGCATATTGCTATCTTGAGGCTGCAGAAAGTGATTGTGCCACTTACCAACAAAAACCTGGTCTAAAGTCATAGTAATAGTGGCCTAAACAGGGAGGTACGATACACGCATACACTCTGCTTGTTACACGCACAGCGGTGTAGATGGTAGCTCTGTATCATTGAAAGAAAACACACATCTCCATCTTGCTGAACCTGCCATATAAATAACTATGCATAATGTGTACCTGGGAGATGGGAGATGACACTGGTTTACTGTCACGCCCAGGACACCCATGATTAATTAAGAGATTCAATGCAAACTCTCAATGCCTTGTGCTTTACTTTGCGCCTAGATTATGAAACTTTAAAAAAAAAAAAAGTTTACACAAACGTTGATATAGGTAACCCTGCGAAACTTACTCTTGCTCTTCTGCAGGGTGATCTCGGTGACGACGCTGAAGTCTCCTTTTTCAGGCAGACAGTTGGACATGTTGAGGAAGAAGCTCTTGGAGACGGTGATCTGACTCTCGGCCTTCTCGTCCTCCCTGCGGCTGTAGTCCTCCTCCAGGTAGCCGACCCTCTGCACCCTAATGTTGGTGTGGAGGTCGCTGCATTTGGGCTGGCTAACTTTGTCAAACCTCAGGTGAGCCTCCATACTCTGGGGAACAGAGACGAGCCAGGAGACGGTGGACTGGGGCTTCATTCCTGCTGGCCAACCAGGACTAGCCAGAAGGACGGGAGCATCACTCTTTGGAAACACGGTGAATATGTACCTTTCTGAACAAGAGTGAGAAAGAAAAGAATATTAAATACTACTGACAGGGCATTTATTATATTTATTTATTTGATTAAGTTGAAGGTCTTACCTGGAATCTCCTCTTTTAATGCAACATTCAGGACAGGCTTTAAAGAGGTCCTTTGTCGTCTTTGTGCTTCATCCTCAATGCCGGACACGGTGACGGACACGTTGGTGTGGATTTCCATCGTCTCTATGACTCCCTGGTGGCAGAAGCGACCGATACGGGCGCCGTCGCCTTCAGCCATGTCGATAATGATGCTGTCGTTGCACAGTTGCCCGGGTAGGGACTGTTTGAGGCGGCCCATGGGAGAGGTGAACTCCACTGTGCCATGCTCAGGAGGACGGAGGGTCCAGGTCACGCTTCTCAGGGGAGCGGGGAGGCAGGACGGCAGCTGCTGAGGCACCGACAGACTGGCTGGGGTCTTTGGGCAATCTTTGAGTTGACTACACCCTGACATGAAAGCACAGGGGGTTAGAAATGAGACTTTGTGCCTTCAGGAGCTACAACAATCAAGTCCAGTTTACTGAAATGACAACAACATGTTTTCTAACATTTTACTTTAACCCCCTCCCATTTATTGGAATTGTATCAACAGCTGACAAATAGTTTACAGCACCCTACTGTATAATTACTTTCTTCTTAGTTGTAAGGGGAAGAGAAGGACGTTAACAAGAGGTTATAACTGTAAAAGATACTTTAATCTGCTTACCACTACATTATAGTGTGTTATATGCTATTAATGAAATGTTTATACACTGCTTATAAATGCTAATAAGAGGAATTAAAGCGTTACCTTTACTCTTTGGTTGTGTTTAAACCACAGAGAAAGGAATTGTCTCTGGAGACAGTCTAAGTGAAATTAATTTCTTGCTATTATCTCTATAAGAACTGTGAACAAAGAATTAACCAGATTATCTCAAACTCTGGGCAAATTCAGCCAAAATGCCACTGATAGTAAGTAAGAAAAATGTAGTTTTTAAAAGAAAAATCATAATTTGGGTGAACCGACCCTTTCACTAAGAAGTTACTTGCTACTACTTGCTATAAGTCAGGTCTCTGCTTGTTCACTTGGACATTGGAGCCAAAGACTTTACAGTGACTTGCACTGTCTTGTTTTGCTCAAGTTAGGAACAGGAAATATTTAGGGTGAGACGTGACATTATTGAGCCACAGAGACACCGTCTTCAGTCACGATCTTGTAGAGGACAGAAATAAAGTTGAATAATGATTTAAAGGTCCATTCAAGGTTGCAGTGAAATTGAATTTTTAAAACTTACATAGATCGAACTGCCTTGAGAATGTATATATACAGACAGGTGTGACAAATTAAAGGAAAAACCAACATAAAGTGTCTTAGTGAGGTGTTGGGTCACCAGGTGCTGCCACAACAGCTTCACTCTTTGTCATTGATTCTCCAAATCTCTGAAATTCACTGGAGGGTTGAACACCATTCTCCAAGAGGATATTCCCCCATTTGTTGTTTTTATGATGGCAGTGTAGAGCAATTGTGTGTTCAATTGTGTTGAGATGTGGTGACTGAGAAGGCTATAGCAGATGATTCACATCATTTTAATATTCCTCATACCGTTCAGTGACCCCTTGTGCTCTGTAGATGGGTGTATTGTCATCATGATAGACATGTTTCATCACAGGATAAAATTGATCAGTCAGGACAACTTTGTACTGATTTGCAGAGACCCTTTGCTCTAAGGGGACAAAGAGACCCAAACCACGCCAGCAAAATGTCCCCTTTAGTGTAGGGTGTAGTGGATCTCTTCACTGTGGGGGGCAAGCATTCAGGTTTCTTCATTAATTTGTCACTCATCTGTATATATAATCAATGGAAATCTACATCTTAAAATATTTGTTAGGATATGATATACTAACCCACGTTATGAAGATTCAAGATTCAATTCAGCTTCCACTAAACACTCAAATCTTACCTATGAGTCTGGTGGCGGTGATTTGAATGTCTTCAGGAAGGCAGCCCTGGAAAGTCAGCTCACTGACCGATGTGACTGTGATCTTCTCCTTCAGCACAGAGTTCATTTTCATCTCGCAGCCAGAGGCCGGTCTCAGCTTCTCAAAGTGAAGAGAAAGGCCCTCCATTCTGCTCACGTCCACTTCACACGACACTATGAAAAACATGAGACGTTAGCATTTCCTCGCTTTCATTTTTTTTCCCTCTTTCTGTCTCACACACAGACGCAAATGCTCAGCACAACCACGTCCATCAGGAATTTGAATCTTGATTTGACTGACAGAGCAGAACGTGTCGTTGAACCTGAACGAGTCTTTCCTGGTTAATGTGCCAGTGCTGTCATCGTGAGTCAGCTGTGACGCAAACCTGAGACGCAAAATAAAGTGCACAAAGCTTACTCTCCATTACTTACTTATTTCGTTACTCACCCGCTTTCCGGCCGTCCCAAAAAAAAAATAAGGAGAAGTCAGTTAAACCCCTGACTAATGAAACTGAGCACTTGCTGCGACATGACATGTAAAAGGAAAATCAAGATTATTTATATTTAGTAATCACAGGCCTGCTGCAGCATGTAGGGGAGACACCACTCATCAAAACTATTTTCTGAACTGACAAAACCTCCGCATGTTGCTCCTGTTCCCAAAGACCAGACCTGTTCCTATTTTCTACAAACTGATTCAACAGAGCTAACACTTCAAGGAACAGTGCTGATTTTTTTTTGACCCCTTGATGACAGGACAGCACGCTGTAAATGTGGATCTATACAGTTAGTGTATATTTGTTTGATGTTTATCCATCCAGCACACACAAAGCAATATTAGTATCCATTTGGAGTAGTGTGTCTGCCCACCTGATGGATGGAAATCTAATATCAAATGTTTTTTTTGCTCTGGTTTCGGCCTCTTTAGGAAAACATTCAAATTCTTTAGCAGCAAAATACTCCATTATGATCACAGGCTCATTGATACCTTTGTGTATAGTGGCATTTTAGAGCTTTTTTTAATGACACTGATGACAGTGAACCAAAACTTTGCACTCTGGAAAAACAATGAGCTTTGATATAAAAAAAAGCTTAATAGAGATGAGAAATCAGGAGAAATATTGATGATAGCATCTCCATTTCAGTTGAATAATCCTTTGACCTACATCTTAGTTAATTTTATCGGTAGTATAATATGGATAAATCACACATACTTAAAGATCTCCCAAAATCAAACCAAGGTCTATCTGACCACTTTTTTAATACATATTTGAGATTACTTTATCCTCAGGGGGCCAAACACATAATCATCTGAGCACAGGTTAAAAGTTAAAACAGTGCCTGCAAAGACACAATCAGGTGCAGATGACGTACTAACCTGGTGAACTTGAACCTGGTGAAGAGGACACCGTGAGGTTTAGGGACAGTCCGGGGGAACCGGCACGTATTCTGTCCATCTTGCAGTTCCTCAGCATCAGGGAGAAGTTTCCCGTCTGTTCCAGCTGGGGGTCCGACAGCCTCAGTGCCGACGCCCCTCTCCCTTTGGTGTGGTACTCCAAAGCCGTCTCCTTCGCCAGACAACGCGGCTGCGTGAGCTTCAAGAGCTTAACGGTCGTCTTGTGTTTGTCCGGGACCTGGAAGTACCACTCTATCACGTCGTTGTCAGGAAAACTGTCCGGGTAGTTTGGAGAGAGCAACTGCGACAACGAGGTCCCTTTTGGTAATGTCAGTGTAATTTTGGCAAGAGCTGTGAGACAAAAAAAGGCACAACAGCAGTCAAATAATGTGATGTGTGAAATATGACACATGAGACAGAGACGAAGTTATTCAGACACTGAAATAAAAACTCACATTTGATTTCCTCCCCGACAGATACAAGAAACTGGCCATTTTGCAGACTCTGCCCTGCTGGGACATCCAGAGAAAACTTCCCTTTGCTCAGTATCTGAGCACTCTGGATATGCCCCGTTCTGCAGAATTTCCCCACGGTCACGGTCCCCGTGGCCTGGAGGGTGTAGCTGTGGCTGTCTGGACATCTCTCAGATGGGTCAATCTGCCTTAGACCGATGCTGGTGAAGTCTAGTTTGAACGCTTTCGGAGGCCTCACAGAGGCCTTCAGGTTCCAGGTGTACTTGCGGTTAAAACCCAGCAGAGGAAGTGAGCCGGAGTCGGCCTGGACGATGTGGCTGCTGCACGACTTTGCGGTACATTCTGAGGGGAAGATGTTAACAGATTTTTTTTTACAGCAAATAAATCCACCCGCACTGTGTCAGCTCAGCGAGATAACGGGGTTGCTTTGTAAGATTCAAATAAAGCCTTTTGCGGTGCTCTTACCTATATTTCGCACGACTTCCACACTGAACACATCTTGAGGTCTGGAGCACTGAAACTCCACTGAGACAGGAGTGGCCTGCTTTAGGAGAAGAGATGTATTACACTGCGGAGGGCTTCTTGCCACAGTGCACACTTTGCAACCTTTGGCCTGACTGCTGGTGATGCTGAGGGTGGTGCCTCTGTCGGGGGTGAGGCTCAGCCTCTGGAACCCTGGAAAAAACAAACACACAAAGAAAACTGATCAAGAGAGAAGAGACGAACACCAGATTAAACCGACCACTTAGAACCAGAGTGTTAAAAAGCGTTGCTGCATATCAAACAAACGCCTTTACTCGCTGTTAGCAAAGTCACAGTGACTAACAAACTGTGTTGAGAGCTGAGGCGGACAGCTTGGCTTCACCCCTCCTATGACTAACCGGGCCTGTGCTGAGCAAACAGCCGTGTTCACACACACACGACAGCGCCTAATGTCAGCTTCATCTCCATTGTCTCACATATCCGACCTCACAGTGAATTAGTTCTCTCCAATATATCTGTAAAAGCTCCCTAAAAGTGGACACGACACATCATCTGACAGCATGACACATGAGATCAGCTCTGGATGATGAGGTTTAGCGTTCAACAAACGACGGGAAGAAATCACTCAGACACTGACACTGTGAGGGCCTTTCTTTCAGTTCTGTTCTCCCCACTTACCCTGACAAAACAAATCAATACACTCACGAAAGTCATCCCAACTCATCAGCTGCCATAATAACAGTGAAGAGCACATTAAAAAAAAAAATAATAATAATAATAATAATAATAATATATGATCTGATATGATCTGAGGAATAACAGCTGGTGTCCCACCTCATCTGGCCCGCTGGTTAATAAATAAGCTCTAACTCACCTAAGGCCGTGTGGGCAGAGACTGCGAAGGAGTAAAATCACAAGGCTGGACACCGATGAGTTCATGCTGCTGCTCTGTAACTTCGATCCTGAGGAAGGGGGGAAAAAGGAGGAAATCCGCGCACATCTCATCGCCTCTCGTCCGGAGCCGCGACCTTGATGCGCCACATTCTCCTCCTCCGGTTCGTACGTGAAGCTCCGCTCTTTCGCCTGTTGAGAAACAACTCCTCCACTTCCTGTGTGTGTGTGTGTGTGTGTGTGTGGCGTGCAGGGAGGCGGGGTTACAGCAGCAAGGTAATGTGAAGGCGTGGCCCGATCCGCCATTTTGACAGGTGCAGAGTTCATTCATGCACTGCAACTTTCCTGATTTAGAAACTAAAACTAAAACTATCCAGGCATATTTACAATTAATAATACACACAGTTATTTTAATTATAGCCGATGAAGCGCAGTGATATTATGAGATATTATAGTAACATGAAGTGGATAGATTCCCAGTCGGCCCTCGGAAATATTCAGTGTTTTTCTAATATGTTTCCTTTATTGAGGTAATAAACTCAGTGGCCAGTTTATTACACCCAGCCAAATAAATAATGCAGTCCAATAAACAGTCCTGCAGTCATTTCTACCTTCAGGGAGCAGAAGATTTTTTAGTTTTTTCTTTTTTTGTTGTTGTTGAAATAGTTTTTGAGGTGTTGGTTCAGCTGTAAAATCATTTTGGAGTAGTAGTTTGTTGAACTGTTTAGTGTCAGAGGTGTTTCTGTTATTTTGTCCACCCCCATTTAAAACCTTTGTGAAGGTAGGATTTATCGCAGGGCTGTCGCATTAGTTTAGTTTTATCCAGGCGTACCTAATAAACTGGTAAATGATCATTTTATCTATTTAAAGCTTTTTCTTTTTCAACAGGTAAACACCCACTCTTGTTGATTTTTGACAGAAATGTTTGATTTATGTTTTCTAAATCAGCCTCTCATCATCACAAACTACTCAGCTCAGGACTGAAGGAAGCTAGAATGAGTTGCAGTGACGCATTAACAGCAGCACGTCCTACTTACAAATTTTAAAAAGGGACAGGTGGTTAAACTTTCTTTAGTCCTGTGGGGCAAACCAGTCCATGTGTCTGTAAATGTTAATATTACTGAAGTAACACAACCACTTGTAACAGACGACGAGCGATTCTCAAATCTGTTTCGACGCTGAGCATGAACTAGAATGAACGACTTCAAGATTTTACACAATATGCAGAATTATGAGCGTTTATGAATCGCTGCAATCAAACTACCCAACAGTGTATAAAGTACCTAATATTACCTGAAACAGATGCAACATTAAAATGCTGCTCATTATGCAACAAAAATATAACACTCTGAAGGGACCCTTGTCAAAATGAGTACTTTTACTTTGACACTAAAATACTGGCAATAACTCTAAATCTGTGCTTAAGAAAATGACGGAATCAAAATGTACAATTAGAGTTGGATTAGGTCAAACAGCCGTGCATTTATCCTGTGTATAATCAGATAATAAACACTCGATAGAGTCCTTTACATTGTAATTTAGTGATGTTCACAGTTAATTTAATTTCAAATTGAACACAGTCAGTGATGGATACAGTTGATACCTTATGCTCCCCTCATCCATGTTAGAAAACAACTTTATGATCTTTTTGGAAGCAGCAGTTTGTGGTGCATTATACTGACAGGTGTTTTTTTTTTTTTTAATTATTATTATTTTGTCCATCCCATTTATATCAGGGAAGGGAGTCTAAACAAGAGAAACACACAAGACCCTCCAAAATGATCAGAAAGTTGAAATAACACTTCTCTAAAACAGTTTCAATGTTATAACCTTAATGAAAAGAGGATTTCCTGCAAGACAGTTTTATAATCCTACACTAATATTATATAGCCTGTCTGATAATCTGAGTATGTATTACTGACAGTGTTGGCTCTGAGCTTTTCAACTTGCTGTGTTCACCTGTCTGTCATAAGTCAGACGTAAACTGATTTAGGCTACAGAGAGCAGGTCAGAGAGAATCTGAGCCTATAATCAATTTTATTTTCATTTAAACTGCTGGAACATTAATACAAATACGCACGCATATTGAACTTGACATTATAAATCTAACAATATAAATACTGAAACCCTCTCAGTCAGTCATAAACAACATCTATTTTTCTTATTTGGAAAAAGAAACCTGTTACATTTACTGTGAACATGACTATAGGTTATATGTATATGTATCTATATATATCTATATATATATATTCATATGTGACGGCACACTTTAAAGTTCAGTTTTCAGTGCAAAAGTCCTACACATGGGATAAGGCAAAAACTTTCTAGAAAGATTAAAAACTATACAAACACTGTTTAAAGAGAAAAAGTTTGCACAGTTTACGCAGACATGATCTATAGGAAGGCCTACAAGGGTATACAAAACACATTGGCGTTGGTCCCAGTATAGATTTCTATTGGCTAGTATAATCCATCATACTTTACCTTGGTTGTCCTAATGAGGAGGAGGTCTAACAGGGGCTTCAAGAACACCCAAAACTAAAGCATTTCATCAAAAAAGGCTCCCCACAGCTCCGCAATCACTCACTCAGGTGAACAGTTGAATGGCTACAATTATAGTATAGGCAGCACAGGGTAATTATAATAAAGATCATTTCAATTATCTCGGTCTCCTCTGCTCCATCCCGTTGGGCAGAAACCCTGCAATGATCGGGACCGGCCATATGAGAGCAGCAACACTCCACACGATGATAACCAGAGTCATGAAACAAGCCACAAGTGTCGACTCGATGGGCTTTCTGTTCAGCCTCCAACTTTTGTCCCCCTTCAGCTCGTCGAGGCTGAAATCCACGCAGCAGAAAGTCACCTGGTCCCCGCTCTGCTGGCCCCTCGCCCGGCCCTGGCCGAACCTGCGGTAGCGGGACATCCCGCAGCCCACGCACAGCCGCAGCTCCTGCTGACCCCCGGTGACCCCGAGGTGCTCGATGACGACGGGCGAGATGGCCCTGTTGAACGCCGCGGAGAAAAAAGCCCTTCCGTGGTTGTTGGTGGTGTAGATGAGCACGTCACACTGGAAGCCGAAGCTGCTGTCCCAGCGGGCCACCAGCGACGTGGGCAGCAGCCTCTGGACGCTCACGTTGCACTGGGACAGAGTCTGCAGGGGGGAGGCGTCGGGCGCGGCGTCGCTCTCCTCCACCGACCTCTTGGAGAAGCGCACGTCCACCTCCAGGTTGGCCAGGAACCTGTTGGAGGAGTTGATGGGCGGCAGGAGGAGGTCTTCGTCGCTCCAGCCTTGGCATCGCTGGAGAAGTCCGGCCACCGCGGTCAGAGCCAGCAGGAGGGTCGGAGAGTCGCTCAGCATGGCACAGGGCGCGTCTCTCCTGCTCGCATGGTGCTGTGAAGATCCGCAGGCGACGGGCGAGGCGCGCAGTGTTTGAGGATGCCAGTCACCGGTGGGGTTTTCTTAAAAAAAAAAAAAAAATGCAGCTCCCGGCGGAGAGATTCAACTCCCTGCCCGACTGGTACAAATGGAAACGTCCAAAACCTGTCACATGCGCGCATCCCCCCTCCCTCTGGATATTTTCCCTCTGAGTTGTTCTCCAAATGCGCCCTGCGATCGGCTCGCAGGAGCAGCAGGCTGAGCAGCCTTCATCTCCAGCTCCGAGGCTTCACTCCCCCTCTGACACTTCAGGTGTGAGCAGGAAAACACAAGAGGAGTGGTTGAGGGGGGGTGAGGAGGGAGAGAGAGAGAGAGAGATCCTCCAGTGCGCAGGGACAGAGTTCAAGTTGAACGACACCACCTCCCAATCGACACCTCAATGCAATTTTTTCAGTGATATACAATTGGGAAAAAAAGACCAATCTGAATGCAAAGTCTAGTTTTTTTCTGTAAGGCTGACTTTTCTTTATCACTTTATTCCCAGCATGAGAAAATACAGAGGATGAAGCAAATAAAAATAAAGTGTCACACTTTATTCAGACAGCCTTCATCAAGTGCTCTCACACTGATGCTTTGAGACATCATCCAGTTAAGCAGTCGCACTGGGGAAATGAACAGCACGGCCAGGATGTTAGAAATGATGAAGGCTTGAGTTGCCTTTTCTCTCGGGAAAAATGATCACCAAGCACAAAGATTTTAAAATATTTTTTCATATTTATGTTAAAATCACTAGTAATGTGTTCTGCACCATGGTGGAGGTTTGATGTGCTCGATAAACACATTCTGGTGGCAAAGCAGTGAATCATTTATGCATGCATTATTATTATTAAAGTAGGCAGATTGAAACATGCTGCAACAATAAATAGTGGGTTGAGTGTTAAATATCCACTTTGTGTACTTCCTGAACTGTAAAACACCATAGGTCCCCGAGGACACGAGCTCAGTGGCCTCAGTGGGTGCAGGCCTGCATATATAAGGAAAGAGATATGAAGTGTTGCTGATTTCACTCAATTTAAATGTAATTTGGCTTTGATGTTCCTAAAGATCAGAGGTTAATCTACATACCATGAAGGAAAGATTAACTTTGGGGCCTTTATGTAGGAGTATGTTCACTGAGCTCAGTGTGAATGATGGCCACTGAACAAGCAGCCACACTGGACCAGCAGGAGGTTAGATGTCCTGCTCAAGAGCACGTCAGCTGAAGATGAGTGCTGAGTTTTCATTTCAATGCTCAGATTAGCCCCACTAGTCCAAACTCTGCCTGTAGATAGTAAAGATATATATTATAAGTAAAATGGCCTCAACATGCTTGAAAGCAGTTCCCTCCATTCAAGGATGAAACATCCAGACGTTCACATCTCACAGCTTTATGCTCAGTCTGCAATAATGCAAGCGAGCAAGGACATATTTTACACAAAATGTCATTCATTTTTTGTCATTTTTCTATTTAGTTATGAAATCAGCTCTTCTGTGTGCTGTATACAGGGCCGGTCACTATGGTTACCCATACTGATGTACTGTAGGTAAACAGAAAATACTGTGTTCTTCAACTCTTTATTGGTAAAATGCTGGAAATTATAATTAAGCACAGTCAAAGTGAAAAACTCTAAGTTTCGGACAAATTAAAGTATTAAATTCCTGATTGTCAATAATATATCATTTTACCCAGTAACAATGGGTTATTTTATTTGGTTAAAACAGCTGTTTTCTATGATCATTGTTGTTTTTATCTTTATTTATCCATTCCATTTTATTTAGTGTATTATTTAAATAGTCTCTTTTTATTTGCTTCATTGCAGTCCTTAAATGTTTTAACCATGTGAAGCACTGTGACCTTGTTTTGAAAAGTGCTGCATGAATAAAATGTATTATTTTTATTATTATTTCACAATAAATAAAAACATCGAGAGCTTAACTCAGCAGTCCGTAATCCGTTTACTTGTTTGCTCATCTGTTGTCTGCTCTGAGGGCTTTCTGTACGTTGGTGTTTGTTTCTCTCGGCCATGTTGAGCGCTCTGGGGCAGCCAGACACACCAATAAACATGTGCCTCCACTGTGGTGCAGCAGGAGGGGCGTTTGTACACAGTGTGTTTCACCTGGCTGCTGTATCTGATGCTAAAGAGGACACCATCACCGCCCCCTCCCTCTCTCCCCCTCTCATCCTTTACCCTCCCCTCTTTGTGTTTTGGATCCAACGCTTTATCACAAACAGCAAATCTGATTACAATTACGGCTTGGGACACAGCTGCAGTTAATCTCAATTTTGTTGCGTTCTAATAAAAGTTTAAATATTAGGACTAGTGGTTGAACACCTGGTGCGGTTTGGCAAGGAGGGATTCAAGCTGCGGTCACTGTGAGCCAGCGTTGGCCTGGATTACGCTGAGCTCAGAGTTAGCCCTGTCTGCTAAAAAATTACGTTTATGTTACTCAGAGTTGAACTGGACAAAATTTGATGATGGAAAAATGACTTTTTTAATGCTCATAGGATGGCACACATAAAACTTCTTGTTTTTAATACATACCTTTTTGTTGCATTTGTTCAACCATATTTAAACCTCTTACTGGAGATACATCAGGTATTAAATGTATCTTTGCCTGTGACGTGTGTGGTTGTTTGATCTTCAGTCAGAGCTGATATTTCACTTTTTACTGCCTTTTTAAAACATACAAACATTTGCAGAAAATGCTCTCTTGACCTCACATTGTGCAAAATGTTGGGCATGTTATTAAAATATAGTACAACTCAGCACTTTTAAAAATGAAAACCAACAGTTTTCAGACATTTGTTTAAACAAAACATGAGGCAGCATTCATTGCAAGGCTTTTATGTTTCTATCATGTTTGGCTCTTATTGTGCCCAGCCTCCTGAGGTGTCCCTTCCTCATAGAAAATACAAATCCACCCCATTTATCGATCACTTAACTGTCCATGCATCTTGCTCCTGGTAGCCACTTTTTAAAAGTTTACATGGCTTTTAATCAGGAAATAATGATGCCTTTCACCAGTATACTCTTCCTAACAATGTATACATAATGTATCAGAAAAGATAATAAGCCATTACAGACAGAATTGGGTCATTGACCAGAGGCAAAATCATGATGAATTATTCTCTTTCATCTTTGCAGACTGGGAGATGTGAATCCCACTTGTATGAATTGTTTTCTTTGGTGCTGTTTAAATGGTGTAATCTGCTCTAGAGGTCTGCCTCCATGTATTTGATGTGAGCGCCAGCTGAAGTGAAAGACGCTTTGGCCTTAATTTGCACCTGAAAGCCTCGCAGACTAAAGTCCTCTTGTCTCTTGAATACGACAGTGTATTCTCCTCAACATTTCTGCTTTAAAACAATCATGTAGTTGTTTGTTTCTCTTTCTGCACACTCAGAAATCTCTGTGGTGCTCGCAAACACTCCCACACACTTCCAAAAGCTGGTTCCTCCACATCAGATATGCTCCAGACAATGTAGTAGTGAACAGAGCAAGAAAATGTAAATGACTTTCTTGTTCATTAATTATGCTATAAAAATGTAAATTGCTTTGGTGACAAAAAATGCAAATGGGACTAAGATAAAAGTCTTGTGTGCCAAAGGAGAATGTATGAAAGATTCATTCTCTCAAAGTGTGGCTCTTTATTCAGGGAACCGAGAGGAGGACCTGTTAGCGGTTCCTGGCCGGCCTTCAGCAGCTCTGTGCTGTATCAGACACCATTAGTCTGACCCACCGGCTCACACAGACAACCGGCTTAATTAGAAGGTGAGGATTCAGCATGCGGATCCTCAACCACACAATGTCCAAGCTCCCTCGTGTACATCTGAGTCTGGTGAATCCCCTGTCTGTCTCCCGGAGTCCTGTCACACCACCAATCACGGCCAGGACTCATCACCACGGCAACAAAACAGCAGCTTCCCTCGAAGCGGGGGAACGGTGGGGTGTGGAGGAAATATACTCTCTGTTTAGTTGATAATGACAAGAAAGTTAATAACATCATCATCGTTATTATTGTCATGTTTGGTGTCAGTGCTGAGAATATTGCAGGGGGATCAGCACAGGGGCAAATATTCATAATGATGTCGTGTTCAGGTCCTGTCTGTCAGCAGTTATCTGTGATGTCTGTCCGTCTGTCGGAGTTCATCACACAGCTGCTGTAGATAGTTTCTTCTGCTCTCATTTCTCTTTCTGAAGAAATGAGACTACCTGCTCAGGCGGTCTTCAAATGGATGTGATATATCTGATAAATTCAGGCTTTGAAGCTAAATATCCCAAACATTTTGGAAATTAAATCACATATTACTTCCACACAAAGGTGGATAAAGTAATCATCCTTTATTAAAAGGGGAAAAAGTACAGTTTACTCATCAGGAGGAGAGCTGCACTACTGTAAACTGTTTCTGAAGGTTTCTGACGCTAAGAAGGATTTTCTTGAGAGATTTTAACAGAAAGTGTGTGTTACAAATTTGGCACATGGAATTTGAATGATGTGGGCATTGACCAGGCAGTAAGGGTCTGACAGATGATGCTCCTGAGTTGCATTATGGGAACTGTAGTATTTTGGTGCTTGAGCCATCCTAGAGAGTAGAAGGCAGGATTGGACACAGATTGGTTGGTGTTCATCTGTTGTCTCATTTTTAATCTCTTGTGAGTCCGACCTTTATGGAAATGCAATGCTAAAGCATTTTAGCTCCCGTTTTAAGGAAAACAAGAATATGACTATAGATCAGTTCATTACAGTGCATCGTATTTTGTAGGTTTGGATGAAAATATTACTCTGAAAAGTAGCCACTAAACTCTACTCTTATGAATGAATATAAGCACCCAGGACTCCCTGAAAAGCTGTGCTGATACCGAGTGGATTATTCATGTGAAATAAAATTAATTGTATGAAATTGACCTCGCAGTCAAATAAAATGGATGAACAAGCACAGTGTTGACTCTAAAATGTAGTGGAGCAGGAATCTGTGTAATATTATATAACAAAATAGTATATAAGTATAGCACACACTAGACACTCATGTTAATTGCGCTGTTGAGTAAATGTGCTCAAATACTTCTTGTACTTAAACTGTGTATTATTTCATCTTTACGTGATTTAATATATCACAATTACTCCTCTCTATCTCATTGTTATCCTTTAAGTAAGAGCAATTAAAATGCTCATGAATATGTGTAGAAATTAAAGTTGTACACAGGGAAATAACAAGACAGCAATTTAAAAAATCATTGTGTTTGTATCTTAATGGGATTGTCACCCGATCCTCTCTTATAGCCGGTTTAAGACTGCAGAGGGATCTGCAGAGCTAAGGAGTTTTACACTAATTAATAACATTAATTGCCAAGGACCTGCTCCGAAACCACGCAAAGTGGATCGGCAGCCGGATAAAAGTCTACATCCACATTTTTCTTTTAATCTCAAATAAGGGAAAGTCATGAAGCAGTGATCAGGATCAGGAGAGAGATTCTGCCTTAACGGATTCTTTAAGATCTTGTTCCAGCTCCAAACCTCCTCATCTCCTCTGTACCTGCATGTTTCTCTCTGAGGCCTTTGAGAAGAGATAAGTGAGCATGCGGGGCTGTCAGTGCAAAACAGGCCCTGGAAATAACATCACACTTATCAGGCTCTCTGAACCTCGGTCAGACGCGTACACAGACCCTTCAGCCCGCTCCACGCCAGTCCCGGGGAGCTGAGATGGTGTGAGATTGCCTCTTTGTTGCACCACCGGGCCTACTATTCATTGAGGCGGATGCGGATTGTGAATCACACACCCATCTGCGAAAAGGTCACCTTGGACAGGTGAAGACAAGTCAGCCCTCCCCGAACCACTCCCCTCATCCACTTTCTACTAACGCATTGCTGCTCCGGCTGCTCTGTGTGGTCGTTTGTCATCTGGTTCTCTGCTGGTGAAATGCAATCGTCCTCCGAAACAGGGAGAGAGGGGGTGATTACCATGGGTTGTTTGTCACGGTGGGAATAGGGGAGGCGGATGTGGGTGGAAAAGGAGGATGATTGGTTGCTTTCAAAAGTGATTAGTTTGAAAAACAACAGAGGCTGCTTGTACCTGAGACTCAAAAGCAAATGTAGCACTCCAAAAATGCAGAACTTTAATGCAACCAAAAATAAATGATTAAAAGATTTTGCTATCAGACTGAGGAATGGTGCCATTTATTTTTGCTGTTAATTAGAGTAAAATTTAAAGAGGTGGAACACTGAGACAAAGCTGGCAACTGGAAAGAGGATAAGACTTTCACAGAACTGATTTCATTTTTTATTTCAGTGTTTCATTTCTCCACAGATTTCCAGCAATAAACTGGCTTTGCTCACTCAGCCGCTCCCTGAGGACAGAGAGCCTCCATCTGCTCCTGTTATATGATACCCATCATTTTTCCTTATATGTCACGTTGTTAGAGGACCATTATTTAAAAAAAAAAATATTGACCTGGACCAAATTTCACTGAGCGCAGACCTCGCAGCATCTGATGAGTACAGCATTACTGTTGATTGAAATTTAGAGTCCCTGCATGTACACAGAATATCTAATTTCATGTGAAATATTTCTGTCTCTGTGACTCAGTTCAGAATGCATGTTATAATGTGCATGTTACTAATGAGTTTTTTTCTGTCATTTATTCATTTTTTAATATTTTATTTGAGATTGGTGAGAGGTAGACATGAAGTGCAGGGAGATTGTGGGGGGAAAAGGTCTCAGGTATGTTTCAGTTATATAGTATCAAACTATATGCCAATAATCGACACACAAATCACTCCACTGTATTAAACCAGATTTATTCAGCTGATGTGTAACTTTCTGAATACAGTGAATATTTATTGATTCATCAATTATGAACATGACACTCACTGGAGACAGGTGGAGAGGTGAATATTCACAATAAAGAGGAGTGATCCCATGGTCAGCTCACACAGCAGTAGTGTGGTCGTGTGTGTTTTGGATTAGAATAGCAGACTTTAACTCCTCTTTGTGTTTTTCATGTCACCCTGTTCCTCCGTGAAATGACAGAAATCAAACCCTAATTCACAATGAGACTCAGGTGATGGTGCTTTTTGGTCGCCAGAAAACATGCTATAAATGAAAAAAATTTATATCTGTAAGCTTTGAAATGTGTCTGTGTTGTCAAATGAGCTATGGTGACTTCAGTCATATTCACACTGTCTTCCTCTGCTTTAGATCTACTCCAGTTCAAACACTTATTGACTCAAAACATGAAAGCCCTTGAATAGAAGCTGACCAGAAAAAGTGACCTTCAAGCTAACCTTTTTTTGCCCTCAGTACATCTTTTTCATCCATGTACTTTGATTTTCTTCTCTTTGTAAAACAGAATAGTTACTAATACATTTTAGAACGGGGAAATCAAAGTGAAGTTGAGCAGGAGGAGCTTGTTTCCCAAAATTGTCAGTATTTCTTTTGCAGGATTTCAGCAGAAATATACATTTTAAACAAATGACAAAGCCCCATTCAGCAGCACCTGCAGTCCTCCATGATCCCCAGTAATGATGAGGAAGTGAGTATCACATTCATTCATCATGGGAGCCTCCCCCTATATCTGCAGACAGATCTTTAGCTGTATGTGGAGAGTTAGTGTCTCAACTGTGTCAAAAACTCATTTCCCTCTCTCATTCCTCCTCTCCAGCCACATCCTGTTGTGCCCTGGGCGGAGGCGCCCATTTAACTCTGATATACGACGGCAGGCTGGAGCATAGCCCCAGGTTTAGCTCTCTGACGTCAGGCAGAGGAACTCTCTCCATCTCCTGCTACTGATACCCTCCCTCCTCCTTTTTTCTCTCTCCCCTCACCGGCTCCGACGTCCTCCCTCCTCCACTGCTCCTGTCTGCACGTCAGATCAAAGGTGAGAGCCACTGTGAAAGCTCGTGGAAAAGAGACACTACCTCCTCCTCCTCATCATCATCATCATCTTCCTCTTCAGAGCCTCTGAGCCCTGTGATGAAGATGAGAGTGAGTGAAGGAGCTCTCTCAGTCAGCAATCACTTTGTGCTGGAAGTTGGCATCACAGAAATAGTGCTCCTTTCAGAAATCACATATAATGAAAGCCCCTCCTGAGGAGCCTCGTATTGCTGCTGGTATTAAATTTGTGTCATGGAATTATTTCAGTCATGTTTCATTTTCCTTATGTGGGACTGTGATTCTGAGTGGGTTTACTTTGATGAGTACAAATATAATTGATGTACATTTGACCTCAGAAGATAAAAGAAACTTAAAAAACTTTAAAAAGAGGAGTATTAAACAAGAAGGTTATCTAATGAAAGATGATTTGTAAATGCTTATATAGTGTAAACAAATTCCTTCCTAAATTATTAATAACTCAGTTAAAGTTCATTAAAGAAACAAACTTTTGGCTTCCGGGTTGTGAAAAATCTCTTCTCCTCAAAACGTCCCGAGTTGCTGAGCATCTGGATCAAAATCCACTTATCAACTTTGTAACATTCATCACTGTAGTCTTGATGGCTTTTGGAAAGTGTGAAACCCACAAGTATCTATTAATGCATTACAAACATTTACAATGGCATTGATATCTCAAATGAAAGATGTGATTAAGAGAGGTTTTTCACAACCTGGCAACCCAAATTTTGTACCTATGAATATCTGATCTATAAATCACCAGTTAATAATCATTTTGCATTAATACAGACAACAGTTAAAACCTATAAAACTTTTATATGTCTTGAGTGAGTCTTGACAACAAGATGTTATTTGTCCTTTTAGATTTGCACATTCATTTTTCTGCTGCCGGCAGTAATTTTACTGGAATGAAAAAATAATAATAAAGAAGATTTTTATAATGAAAAAAGACAAAAAATAATAATAAGAGGAAGAGACTGCAGGGTTGCTAAGGTAACAAGCAAACCTATTACTCATTGAAACCAACAATAAAGCTCAGACACACACACACACACACACACACACACACACACACACACGCATTGTTTATGTGTGTGAAAGTAAACGGAGCAGAACAGTATTTATCTGAATGTAAATGTTCATAAAATAACTTTATCAAATTACCTCCCAGCGGTATTGTGTTTGTCAACCTGCGACGTGTTGATAAAGTTTATTGAAATCCAAGATGGCTGCGCCTATGCTGAAGTCGTGATCCAGTGAAACAGGTCACTCACAGCCAATTTAAACACCTTAATATCATGGACTATTGGATTTTTGTCATTGCGACAACAACTGTGATATAAAGGAGCTGAAAATAAAACAGTAAGTATCTGAAATCTGAAGTCTTTTTCTCTGTTTCGTCCTCCACCGTGCCTGCAGGTGACGCGACAGGAGGAAATGAAAGATTTAAACCAGATTTACAAAAATATGTGTAACAAGTATATGTGTAAATATTGTAGCCAGTCATGTTAAGGTATTTAAAGTCTCGAAAAGTTAAGTTTATGTTGAATTTAATTGATGGTTTCTTTCTGTATCTGACGCCTGATGCCTCATTGGAAATAAAACTGACCTGTTTATTAACTCTGCCAACAACATTACATTTTATTATCGTGATTAGGAGGTAAAAGGATTAACATCTATATTACACATTACGATTATGAAAGATGAGCTGCGGTTATTGTCAGAAAACAAAAGGTATTTTGGACCTGTATGTCAATATAGATATTGTGGTGATATTTTAGATGATATTTTGCAGGGCTGCAATTAATATTTATTTTAACTTCCTATTAATCTGTCGACCAAGTTACTATTTGGTCTCTAAAATTGTAAAAAAAAAAAAAATATATATATATATATATATATATATATAAATATAATAAACTCTTAAATGATGGCCTTATCAAAATAATCAATGGATTCATTTCCTGTCGTTTGCTTTTATTGTTTCTTTGCAGTGCGTTTTTGACACACAGCTGACACACAACCAAGAGCAACATTTAAGCTCTTTCACAAGATTATAATAACCCAAGTCTCAAACGATAGCGATATCATGACTTGATCTGGATAGAGAAGTCAAAAACATTTCTCTGAAAATCCAGTTTTCTATAAGAAAAAATAATAAAAACATCTCAAATGCATCAAAGTTTAATTTAGTCTTGATACAAAAATATTTACCTGACAAAAATGAGTAAACTTAGGATTTCATTGTGATTAAAAAGCAGTTTAATACCACCAAGGATTAGGCCAAAAATTGATGCCAGCTGCAGGTACACAACACATTTTGTTTTGTACCCTAAAAAAAAAACATAGTTCGACTCCAGGCTCTCAAAATGACCGGTAACTATTTTGGACGAAGCATTTGCCTTCCTCTGCTGCTCACACGGCAGAGCCAGCTCGCCGTCTGCAGAAATTTTCGGTCACTCTTCAGCAGGAGACACCCGGATGGATGAGCCCAGTCACCATAGAAACATTTTCTCAGTCTCTCGCCTCAGCCCACTCACTTGCACCTTCAGAGATGCACACAACCTTGAGTGCTCGGCTCTCCCAGCCTCAGCCTGAGGGAGGAGTGTTGGCTGTTGCGATGCTGAGGTTATACTCCAGAGAATTTAGTGAAAAACACATTCCCACAAGCAGGTGGGTGGAGGAGAGGAGAGCTCTCCTCTCCTGGTTTTACACTCATTTGGTGGAAAAAGCTCAGTTATCCCCAATAGATGTATCGACGCAGTCAGTAAATTCTTCAGGCTGGTCAGATTCTTACTAAATGACATGGAGTGACACTCTTTATTCAAAATCTTTTTTCTCTTTCTGAGAGTCTAAAAATGTCTTTCATGTGTGCTTTGATTATCTAATCCGACCGTAATTTGTGTCTTAACAGCGCATGAAACCCTTCTCAATGAGATCTCTGCAGCTTTAGATAAGCAGTCGTGATTTTTAGTCGCCTCATTTACATCTTCATCTCAGTGTCAGGGTGTGCAGATTACCACTTCTTCCACAGACACAAAGGTCTTGCTGTCTGAGATCCAGATGCGTCACTGCTGTGGAAATATTCTCTTGACAGGTCAGGTTAGCAGCAGTTGTCCTCTGCTGCCGAGGATGCAGAGACTGTACGGATAGTTCAGGTTACCGTGGAAACTGTGTTTATATACATGTCTGTGTGTGTGTTGTGTAGAAGACAAATTTGGGTCAAATTGTTTTTTTTCTTACATGCAGTTGACTGTCTGACCTATATTGAGCCATGGGAAAGTCTAGCCTAACTACTTAAATAATTTGTTTTTTGAGGTTGGTACCTGTAGGACTGAATAGCTACCACTTATTATCCAGAAATCTTTGGAATAATCCTGTTTTTGACATTCCTATTATGCAGTATTTTGTCCTTTCTGCCAACAAGCATTACAAACTTGAGGTAAAAAGTCTGGAAGCAGGAACTTTAATGTCCTGAGGCTGTTGTAGTTAACGTCCTGTAATGGAAAGAAAAATATATAACTGCGGGGCAGATTGGAAGCAAGTGAATAATAGTAAACCAGCTGATTAAAAATGTCATTCTCACATGTGAGCATGCTGATGGTTTAATAAGAACAGCATGTCCAGAGCCTCGCAGCGAGGCAGAGCATGATCACGTCTCACTGAATAAACCTCTCATTTCGCCACATCGTGCTGTTGTGTGAGTGACGTGGTGCTAAAAAACACAAGCTGTGAAACAGCCGCGGTGGAAGAAAATCACGTGGCGGGGTGCAGAGCCAAGCCAGCCGTTTCTCTGTTCTCAACAAGTGGATTCACATGTGCTGCTTCATCCCAGAGACTCAAAACTTTGAAGGAGTGTAAAGGCCTTTTTGCATTTTTCAGGGTATGAGGGCATTGCGTACAAAACCATTATGGTTATCATCATCCCATGGGGAAGCTTTTTGTGCCTATTATACCACTTAGTGACCACATCTGGCTTGTAGATATCAGCATTAGAAACTACCGTGTGTTTTTTAGATAGAGAAATGGAGCATGAAATGAAATGTATCTTTGAAGTGATAAAAGCTGTAGAGGATGATTCAGTTCATGTTGATGATATGTGTCTATTTTATAAAATTCTGTTGCATAAATGAGTGATTCACAGAAGATATTTGTTTTAAACTTGTTCAAGTTTTAGTCTATCTCTGTTAAAAGTGTTTTCTGATGTAATGTATAACAGTGGAACATCAATTTAGTGCTATATCGCAGTTTAATTTCAGCTATACTTCAAAGTAAATCTGTCTTTTAGAGGCTCCAATATTTTAACCAACCGCACCACCGTCCCGTCCATTTGCCTGCCACTTCACTGCATCTCTCTCTGTTTTTGGTGACAGAACCATGCAGGTGTCCGTGAGAAGGCTCACTCTGTATCCGCTGGGTGTTGCCCGGTCTGGCCGAATCAGGGGTGCCCTCCTGAACCCAGCGCCCCGCCTCCTGTCCCCCAGCACCCGCACTCTGTTCAGTGACACAGGAGTGTGGGAGAAGGACTACAAAACAGAAACTCGACACAGAGTGGAAGAATGGTGGCACCCACGAATTATGGCGCAATGGAAAAAGGATACAATGGAGGAGGTAAGAAGGCTTTTACGTTTCACACAGTTTCCCTCAGTGGCTTTTGGAATATCCCAGTTATGTGTTGTGTGTGTGTGTGTGTGTGTGTGTGTGTGTGAATATCATATACTGCCTTCAGGAATCTGTATAATTCCATATCCCAATTTTTAGAAACTTTGATATTAACTGGAGCCCTCAGATAGAAATCTGGACAATGTGGCATGAAAACAGTTTCTTGTTTTGTCTCTGCAACTCAAGTTACTTTGTGTTTTGTCAATAAAAGACAAGATTAGCTCTATTAAGTGTCAGAACAAATTAAATATGCTCAACACATACACTCCACATATTTCAGCAGTACAAAAACCAAAGATATTCACTTAAAGAAAAGATAAAGATGAGATAAGCTTTATTGATTCCAAAAGGAGACATTTGGTTGTTGCAGCAGCACGAGGACAGAGATAAGTAAGATAAATAGGAAGTGAAAAATAATTAATAAGAGGTATGTGAATCTATATAGATAATGCAAAGAATACAAGAGCAATTAAACACTAGATTACAGATTAGGGGTACACTGATGGGATTAAAAACAACAGACAAGACAGAGAGTTTAGTACATGTAAACAGCACAAACCAGACTAATATGTAATATGACTGATACTTAGCATTTGTCTGCATTAATATGGAAATATAGTGTAATATAATATAATGAGGCAGTATGAGATATGAAATGGAGAAATGTTTGACATTTCTGCCCAAAACATGACTTTTATGAATCGATCATTAGATTATCAAAATAGCTGCGCATACATTTTCTGTCGCTTTATACAGAGTCACACAGCCGGGAACCAAACGGTGTCAGGAGTGAGTGACACTTGGATAGTGTTATGATCGTGGGTATGGGGATGTGAAAAACCAGCTTTGTCATGTTCCATGTAAATGTCATATCCTAAATATGATGAAAACCAGGATCCTCATGTGCACGTAAACCTATTCAGAAGCACCGTCTTATTGATCTGCCCATTTAAGGTTGTGTAAATGTATATACTGAAAACACTTTGGGCCTTTTCTTTGAGATGAATTGGTTAATAGGTCATGAAGTGTCCTTCCACACTACTCCCAGCTATTACTGGCCCCGGTAGCTCATCTGAGACGCAGCACTGCCTGATTATATATCCTAATGATCCAACGGTGCGGCTGTCCGGGGACAGGCCGACAGTGATTAAGTGCATTCATGACAGCCGCGGTCCTAATTAATTTATTGAAAAATTCATGACTCAGGTTTCCTGTAATCATGTATAGTTGGGTGTAACCGGTACTTACTGCGTTGCCGCGGCAACAGTGTTGGGACTGTAAGCCATTCATAATCAGCGCTGCCACGGATCAGATTGTGACACTATAATCAGACGCTCTTAGAGGCTCATACAGTGACACAGGAGTCAGTCAGTCTGTGTTATTCAGATTTCAGAGTTATTATTACTGCCCTGACCTCATCAGGTTAATGCAGCGTCTTTGATATGAGACTCATTCAAAAGCCAGCCTGATAATGCACAGTTATTGTAGTCTCTCAGGGTTAACCTCCATCAGCTCTTTTATAGGGTCTTTTCTTGCAAGTTTAATTTGACTGTTATTTTCCCAGGGTTCGAACAGGAAGAAGTTTTATGTCCTCTCCATGTTTCCGTACCCATCGGGGAGGCTGCACATGGGCCACGTGCGAGTGTACACCATCAGCGACACCATCGGCCACTTCCAGAGAATGAGAGGCCATCAGGTATATCTGCTCTTAATGAACATTTTTTTTGTAGTATCTCCCGGTACTCTCCCTGAAACAAGCAAGGTCAACACACTCTCTGCTGGCACTAAACATAAAACAAGCCTTTACATTTTGACTTTGAATTGTGCTTAGAAAGGAAAGCGCACACACTAGTAAGCTTCAGTTTTAAGGGTCCTGGTGTTGCACTGTCATGGCTTACGAAGAAGGAACCATTGTTAAAGTGATTAGGAACATATGATGTGACATGAAATAAAAACAGTTCTTATACCAAAGTAAAGCTCTTGTTTTAACAGTAAAACTTAAATCTTTTTCGGGTGTAAGAACTGACAGATATGTGATTGATCAACAGACTCAAGTTCATGTTCATTGTCTGTGTCATACGTTTAGAGATACTTTCGGTTTCTAAATGAGGCAAAAGAGCTGTGTCTGCTCACAAACACTGACTCTGCTGTTCTTGGAAAAAGCCCACATATAAAGGCCATACCTTTTAAGAATAAGCCATAAAAAATGTAATTAATGCCGGGGGTTTGCCTTATTGTCTGTTATCTAGACCTTTTAGTGGGAATTAAGGTTGTGTGGTTGTCAGAGGCACGTTTGTCTGTTCCCATAAGATTACAGGTCTGTGCTGTGAGTTAATGGAGCACAGAACAACAGGACATTATAAAGCACTGACCATCTCTTTTAGGCGATCTGCTTTCATACCAAAAGACCTCTCTTTTTTGCTTCTGCTCTACACCGCTTCAGGTATACATCAGTATTAAGAATATCATTAGTATCAGCTCTGTTTACACTGCCCGAGCGTCTGTTTACACTCGCGCTGAACTGTGATGCTGCATATATCTTTACTCATGTTCTCCCCGCGCAGTGTACATAACATAGTGTACTTACAATATCATTGATATGAGTACTGTGAGCGGCATAATAACACCATCTCTCAATGACACATCCAGCGTTTTACACCAGCCTTGGAGCATGTAATTAGACTGGCCTGTGTTTGTTGTGTTTCTACTTGATCTCTACTGTACTGTCCTGATGTCTGCAAACACGGTGTACATTTGCACATCATGCACATTACCGTAGTCGAAACAGATTGTAATGTGCAGCTTGACTATTTTCCATTCACTTTTACTATTTATTTATACAAATTGTTTTTATGTAATTGACACATTTTGTCCTCTTTTGAGCATGTTTTTCTGCTTCAAAGACCTAATTACTGAATGTGTCATCCTTTTATGTTGTTGGGCCAAAACACACAAACTTCATCAGATAATTGGAAAGATTAATTGAGTTTTAAAAAGCAAAGAAATGTTTTGCTCTCTCTTATAAACTTACAATTGTGGGAAAAAAATATATTTTTGAGCGTCCCCCTTTTTATGGTTAAAATTAGCTGTAAATAAGGCGAAGGTAAAAAAAATCCATACTCTCGATCTCAAGCACTCTGGTGTGTTATTGACCAGAGATCAAAGCGCTGTGGTCGATATTCGGCTCTCTGTTGGAGTCCAGTAAACGGCTGGTGTTGATGAAGCTGTGACCAGAGTCTGTCAGACGGATCATGATCCTGCTGACACACACACACACACACCTGCTGACATAACAAACCAAAATTCACTTCTTTGCTTTATCTTTGTCCTCACTCTGTCTATCCCTGTCTTCAAGCCTGTCCATGACAAACTTCTTCTTTTTCTATTCCTGGTGGATTTCACAATAGGTTTTGTGTGCCTCCCTCTGCCTCAGTTTGGTCTCTCCCCGAACAGAAACACCGTTTTACATGACTGGCAACTACGTCCTGCCCAGGAGTGTACTTTCTCTCAGCATCTGTCAGAAAGCGAATCTTGTTCCGCTGCATGCACACAACCTACTCCGCTCACTAGTTAATTAAGGATGGTGCACTCTGTCGATTGTCACACCCTAATGCTATTTTCTGGCTTTTAAGGGCTATGAGCATTTCTGTAATTTGATCACTGCAGAATAACAAAGGCACTACTTTCTGCGGAACAAGTGTCCACAGCTCACCTGGTGAAGAGGCTTTGTTGGAAGTACAGTAATAGGTGGCACAACAGTCAGAGGATACAAAAGGATTATTCAGAGTGACAATTCATTTTTCAATGTAGTGAAAAGGACAAAGTTAATTCTCTATATCTCCATTGTATTTGAGTAGAGGCAGAAACCTCAGAGATGTTCGGCTTATCTTAGCATGACGACTGGAAGCGGGGGAGAAACAGATAGTTTGGCCCCTGTAAAACCACATCATGTCTTTTTTTACACTTAGGCTTTTGTATTAATTACATTAATATTAATTAGTTTGCTTATAGGCTGATTTTGTTACCTTTGATCAGTCAGGCTAGATGTTTTCCCCATTTCCAGCCTTTATGCTAAGCTAAGATAACCTGCTGCTGGCTGTAGCTGCGTATTTACCACACAAACATGAGTGGTGTCAATCTTCTCTTCTAATTCTCATAAAAAATGTCAATCAGTGTGTTTCCCAGAAAGTTGAACTATTCTTCTTTTAAATCAATGCTGTCTGCTTGGCTCGATCATGCTAAAGACACACTGAGTATGAAAATGTATTTTTCACAATTTGGTGAAATAAAACTTTTATAAACAATTGAGGTCATGCCCCCCCCTCCTGTCCTCCTTTGCTCTGTAGCTTTGTAGCTTGTACGCATAACATTGTGCAACTTAAATGGCAAAAGTTCTCTGCCGTTGCATTTCAGTGCTGCCACAGATGGAATGAAGCTTCTAGCTGGAGCTGTGTGGGTGGACACTTGCATGTAGCTGAGTGGCTCCACATTCACAAAACCAGTCTCCCTAGCACTTCAGCCCTTGTTGTCATCAGCGCGAGGAGCCCGGAGCTGTGGATTGATGTGTCTGTGTCAGGTTGGCACCGACTTGCTCCACATTATAGTGGACAGATTGTCATAAAATGTGCCTACACTGACTCCCACGTCCATCTTCCACTGCTGCTTGTCACTCACGCTCTGAAATGTGCTGTGAGTCTCCGTGATAACAGGTTAGTGAAGAGTCGGCACTAGTGCTCACGCTTAAAGGATGAGTGGAGCTGAAGCCATTAGCAGTGAAAAGATAATTTGCCTCCGCCGCTCTCTTTGAACTTTGAGGATTGAGCTCAGTAACACAGCCTGTCCATCACGACTGGCCCCTGCAACGTCCCCACATGAATGCAGTCTCACTTAAATGGAGTGTTTGCACTGGATAAACAACATAGTAGTGTATCCATCCTAATGAGGCGCATGCTTTTTCTCTGCTTTGTTATGCACATGGGCTATCTTTGACTTGTAACCCTGCTCTCAGTGTGCCTGTATTCCTCCTGAGCACAGTGGTCTCCTGTGCTGAGCACTTTTAGCCTAATACCATCCAGCACTCGGCTTTACAAATGAAGCCCATGCAGTTACCAAGGATACCAACTCGTCTGAAACATCAGACCCGTTAGAGTCCGTGCAATGATCCTCTCCAGTCCTCGACTCCTTGTCACTCTGCTTCTCCTTTACTTTACTCACACCCTCCACTCCTGTGCTTTCATCTTGTTTCGCTCTCAGCAAGCAAAAAAATCACAGCCAGAGATTTAAACTGGAAAAAAAAAGACATCGTCATGAGTTGATTTATGTCAAGAAGGGTGTGTGTTAAATGGTGACAATAAAATGGATGCAAAGAAACAGAGGGACAGAGTGGGAACGCAGACAAAGAGGGAAAGTGACAGTAGATTGTGATGTTGTTCAGGAAATTGTGTGTGAAACAACTTACCAAGTAATTGCTTGTATAAATCTGTCACATGGTGGTCTTCCATTCTAACCTTGCTTTCCACCAGTTTTTACATTATATAACATCTGCAGTTACATGGAAATTGCAGTTCATGTATATGCATTAAGCACAATGTGTAATGGAGCTGAGATCACAGGAGGGAGCTATACATTATCATATATGGGGCAATGTGTGCTGCAGTTAGGGGGATGTTAAGGGGATGTGTTCAGCTTTGCTGAATGATTTACCCCCAACAATGACAGGTTTTTTATTCTACTGTGACGGTTTGAATATATATATTAGATAAAACAAGAAAAGGCCAAACTCTGTCAGGTATTGTGTCATTTAAAGTCCCCATCCACTTACAAATATTTTGTTAATAGTTACTGTACTTCAATGTTTGAGCTTCAGAGTTCGATACATTCATCTACTTCATTCATTGTTTTTTTTTATATGTAATTACATATAAGGTACATGTAATCTTTGACAAGGGAACTGAACTTTTTTTGTGAACACAAATGTTTTTTTATAGCATTTATCTAAGTCTTAAAACATGTCTTGAGAAGACTTTTAAAGTAATCTCAAAGATCACCGTCCCCCGTGTGATGACCCAAATCAGTGGTCCACAATTTAGGTAGTGTAGATTTTATATTTCTAAATATTAGCAGTACCTACCAGTCCAAAAGAAAGAGAGGCACATCTGGATCCCTTTGTGCTCTCCACCTTGGCAACGCGATGTGAACAATTTGGTTTTTTCACTGTTTGCCTTCGTCTTTCTTTGTCTTTGGAATTGCATTTGTTATAGAAGTTTCATAATCTGTAGTCATAAATCTTATCTTTGTTTGTTTGGCAATAGTTAACTTGCACACTACAACAGCATGTTAAACTCTCTGGTGGACCAATCGCTGCTGGGTGATGGGAAATGTGTCGCTAACTACGGCCCCATTGTGATTTTTTGTTTCTGGTAATATCACCACAGGAACACAGTTTTATTGTCATTCTGCAAATTCAAGGGTCATTGTGTTACCTCATTCAGTGATAAACAGTGACTTAACAGATATTTATTTAAATGAAACTTTTTGAGATTATTACTTTAAGTAAACTGTGTTGTAAACATTGATGTAATCGTGAATCAGGATCAATCTGTTGTTTATTTTTCTGTTTGATCATTTAGTCCAACATGTTGAATTTGAAATGATAAAAAAAACATTTAAGAAGCTGAAAAAAACAGACTTTGTTGTTTTTTGCATGATGAATGACACAGTGAAATGAATCAGTTATCTTTTATTGTTGATTGTTGATATTGTTTATTGATTAATTTACTCTTGAATCACGAATCACTCCACGTACTAAAACAGAGCTTCTAATTGCATCCACAGGTGTTGAATCCGATGGGTTGGGATGCTTTTGGACTTCCAGCTGAAAATGCAGCAATCGAGAGAGGCCTTGACCCGGAGGAGTGGACTAAACGGTGAACATAGAATCATAAAAACGTCTGGTCTTATTAGCGCTCATTGTTTATGCGTACATTAACATTTCTGTTGTGTCGCCTCCTCAGTAATATTGTGTCCATGCGGGAACAGCTGGACAGCCTCGGCCTCTGCTTCAACTGGGACCGGGTGGGTAGAAACTGAAGAAGAAATGAGAATCGGATTTTAGGTTTGCTCTCTTGTCTGTAACACCACACACTGTTCACTCTGTCTTTTCCTGACAGGAAGTGACAACTTGTCTTCCAGACTACTACAGGTGGACGCAGTATCTGTTTATCAAGCTCTTTGAGGCAGGGCTGGCATATCAGAAAGAGGTAAAACGTAAACAAAAAAAACAACTAAAATGCTTGTCCTGGTTTTATTTTAAAAGGAACAATATGACTTGTTCAGGTTTGAGGTCTCCGACAGTTACAGAAGTGATTGAGGCAGCTCACCCAACACTCTTGGAAGAAAATGAATGAGTTGAAAAGAAGAGCACTTTGATTATGTTTAATGAAATGGGATGACCTTGGAATAAGCCTTTGGTCTGTCTATTAAATCCACTCTGCTTTTTCATTTTAACTCTACGTGTGTGTTCATCTGCATTTCTGTGCTCATTTATTGTGTGCATGTGTGTGTTATTCAGGCTGTGGTGAACTGGGATCCTGTTGATCAGACGGTGCTGGCTGATGAGCAGGTGGATGAAAATGGTCGCTCCTGGAGGTCTGGCGCCCTGGTGGAACAGAAGCTGCTCACACAATGGTTCATCAAGACTACAAACTATGCCAAGGTACGGCTCTTTAGTGTGTGTGTGTGTTGTGTGTGTGTGTATGAGAGAGAGAGGGGGGGGGGGTCCTGTATGTGTGTGTGTATGTGACAAGTGACATCTGAATGGCTGGCCTCATGCAGGCCAAAATGAGCAGTGGACCCCTCTGATAACAATCATGGCGACACCTTAGTAGCAGCAGCTGCAGCTCTGCTTCTCTGGATCCGCAATCAGACCCCTGGACACTGTCATTTGTAGCCTGATGTCTCCAGACCAAGGAGAGGGGGACCAGTGGAGTCTGGGTAATACCTCCAGGCGGTCTGGCCGGCTGATGAGAAGCCGTCACGTTTTCCGCACAGTGCAGAGCACATACATGCAGCAGGGGAAATTACCCCCTCCAGACCTCTATGAATCACCCACAGGAAAGACGGGTCATGCATACATGCAGCACATGCATGTCCATTGTTAGACATGTGGGTGTGTGTGTCCTAACACAGATGTGGCACAGAGTGGTCCTTGAGGAGAAAAGTGTTTTTGTTTTATGTTGACATAGAAAACACTAGTTTGGTTAACATTTCAAACTTTGAGTTTTGTAAACTGAGAAAGATTAGGAAAAACGTGTTATATCTCACATTCTTGATTAGGCCTTTTACTTATCAATTAATCTGTCATTTATTTTTTTCATTCCTTCTATTTAGTCATTGAAACAATTGTTTCAGCTTTTAAACTTGTTTCTGTCAAAGTAGAGAATCAAACTGATGTCATGAGAAGGAGACGCTGAGCAAGGTATTGCACATGTAAGTTTTAAGTTTCTGTGAGTAGATTTTCACACCATACTTATCTATAATATAAACTGAAGCCTCTGTCTAAAAACTTCTCTGCTTTGAAAAATAGTTGGCAGTAATGCTAAATACATGTGATTTCAAAGAAACTGATTTCAAAGAGAACACTGGTCTGTCTTTTTGAAGGTTTATTAATTCCCACTGGTAATTTTGTGGTTTTGATTAAAAAAGGAAAAATTTGTCCACAGTCGGGTGTCACCCAGTTTTAGCCACGGCGCTGAAGACGCCCATGCTTGTCCATGTCAGAGGTGTGAGTGGAGGTGGAAGCGGCCTACTGTGACAATGTGTTCCTGCATTTCTAATTTTTCTCTGACAAACAGAGAAGTGGGAAGGAAGGAAGGAAGGTGTTAAGGAAAAGAAGTGAGAAAGACAGATGGAGGGAAAGGAGGAGTGTGTCAAACCAGAGCAGCGTGCCAAATAAAAAGCACTGTAATTGGACCATTGGGCGATTTCCTGCGCGTGCGTTTCCCTGCTCGTCTGAACACGTGCAAAACAACATTACCGTGAGACAACATTTATTCAGCGGACATCAGTTTAGCTATCAGGTTGCTCCACGCTGTGCTCAAAGACTTTCCTTGTGAATTGTTACCATATTATTTCTTTTAGGGTGCAGACGACTGTATATTATTACCTGTACTTTATATTATTACCTGCAGGATGCAAAAATGATCACGTGGCAATGAGTTTCAATTTCATGCATAATCACACATGTTGCACTCAGGCACACATGCCGGCTGCCTATTACACTGCTCTGACATCTAAATGATTTAAGAACGAGCTCAGTGTATTGTTTAACTCTAATATTGCACAAATATTAGCATTGCTTCTGTAGGTGTTGGCATTTATGTACATGAAGCACAAAGAACTTGGAGGTTGCTGGTTCAATTCCCAAAATTGCTTGGAAAATGCATGGATTTGCATTTGCAGAAGTGCACTTGATGTGTCTTTCTCACACACACACAAACACACACACACACACACACACACACACACACACACACACACACACACACACACACACACACACACACACACACACAGTCCTTGGTTATTGCTATACCATGCTTTTTCTCTCAAGCTTTTCTTAGTTTCCATGGAGATGCCTGTCCTTGCTGTACATCTTTCAGTTACTTCTGCCTCTGTGCCAAACTGTATTTTCTAGCTCAGGAAAGTGAAAAAAAAAAAAAAACATTGACTGCCTCTCTCTGTAAAGCCATCATCAGTCTTTCCGTCGTTGCTTCCTCTGTTATCATCTTTGTTTTGCTGTGTCTCCTCCAAGAGTCTCTCCGTCACGCTGACACAGATTCCCTGGGATTTATGTCTCTTTTCTCCCACTCTGGAGAAAATCCATAACCGACACACCCCACAGTCATGCCAGTGATGACTATAGCCAGTGTTTATGTTTGTATTGATATGGCCGTGATGTGGTACTTCATGCTGAGCTTCACTGTGAGGGGCATTGTGGGTGATAGATTGTGACTGAAAGACTGAAAAGGAAATGGAGAGTTATAACATCTCTGGCATCAGCCCAGCTGTGGCTTTTTGGCCTAAGCCTCGTTGATATGCATAGCTTCTTTTAATAACAACAGAATAACTGTTGTTGATATGTGTATGTGTGTGTGTGTGTGTGTGTGTGTGAGAGAGAGAGTGAGAGAGAGAGCGTGCACTTTATAAGCGATTGCTTTGTGATATCGAGGAAAGTAGGGCGAGTGGAGGTCAGGATTTTTGAAAATCCCTCTTTGTCTGCATAATGTGACCTGGTCGGCTCTGCTGCTTTGTCCAAAAATAAATTGGCTGGGCTTTGAAAGAGGCCACACCGAGTTGGAGTCAATTGCATTATCCTAGACAGCCACATACTTATGAGGAGTTGGTTGCTCCCTTACAAAGAATATCTATTTGCCACAGTGAAGTGGAAAATTAGCTCTTTTCAAACTTGTTCAAAGCAGTAAACTTGTGTCCTTTGTTTCTGTCTCCTTCCTCCAGCCTCTCCTGGATGCCCTGGCAGACCTGCCAGAGTGGTACGGGGTCAAATCCATGCAGGCAAACTGGATTGGAGAGTGCAGCGGCTGCTACTTCGATTTCAGACTGAAGGTGGATCTAAGCTCCCTTCCCCCTGCTCACTTTTTATTCATTCATCATTCTCGCCTTCTTTCAATCTCTCAGCCTTTTTTCACCAAGTGTTTCCCCGTTGCTCCCCCTTCACTGCCTCTGTTTTTCATCTCTTTCTCCCCAAGCACTGATTGCTTGCGTTATTTTGGATTCTTACACGCCTCTGTTTATTTATGTATTTCTATTAAAAACCATGTATCGAAACAAAAAAAATCTTTACTTTATTGTCCGCATACAGCGGGCGCATCCATCTGCAAGTGGCAATTTACCCAAACAGATGATGTCACAGATGAGTTTCCACTGAGTTTTCTGAGAGAGCACTATTTACAGTTCTTCACACGTCTGCCGTTTCAAACTGAGCGGTCGCAAAAAGCCCACTGAGAGCCCCGCGAGCACCCTTATTAAACCGCTCTCCTTGAAAAAGAATCAGGAAAAATGGTTACTCAAGTCAGTCCCTTAATTTAAAAATTCTTAATATGTTTAGAGGAAAGAGGGTTTAGAGAGTGTGAGAGTGCTTTTGTGATTTAATTTTTTTTGTGTCTTTCTCCATGTCTATGACAGAATGCATAATTAAAGTTAAAGCCAGGGGTCTTTAATAAGTTAATTGGATGGCTGCTTGTCTGATATTACATCATCATAAATCGTCTGAGCTGAAGATATGTATTAGTGTGTCTTCTACTACATGACATATACTAATTACCCTAGAATGAGTGTGCCATCTATAAATAATTATAGGATTAAGGCACTGTAGCCATATTATGTATCAAAGAGCTACATACAACATGTGTTGCTTACATCTTAGAATCCCAGTACTGAAATGAGCCGTCAACTGACAGTTTAGCACTTTATTTGTTAATCATTTAGTCTATAAATTAAAAAAACAATTTAAGGTTCATGATAGACCTCATATTTCAAAATAAACCCCTTTGTAAAACACCCTGAGAAGTCTTCAGGCCCTCCTCATTAACTCAGCACCACTGTTGACATGGACGCTGAAAGGTTCACACACGCTTCTTCTCTTATCTCCCAGGTGAATGGGGAGGACACGGGGGAGACCCTGTCTGCGTACAGCGCCTTCCCAGAGACTGTGTTTGGTGCAGCTTACCTGGCAATCCTGCCCTCCCACAGACTGCTGCACGGCAGCAGCTCGGTCCGCTCTGCCCTGGAGAAAGCCTTTCAGACAGGCAGAGGTGAGTGCCTCGACACTGATCCCAGTCTGTGTTATTGGCTGTCTGTTAAGATGTACAATTTCCTGCTCTCTTGGAGGAATAAGCTTTTTCTGAGGAAAGATTTAAATTGTTCCTTACTAGCAACATAATTCATTACACGCCTCACTCCTCCACACCTACATATCAGCACTGGAAAAGGTTCTTTGCAACGGTTGTGATTCTTTATTGAGCTGCACCTACTTAACACATCAGTGCAATAGTGAAAATCAATCATCACATAAAAAAGGAACTATATGTTTTCTGGCATTATGGATTAATGTTTGGGGAATGTCAAGGTATGGATGTAGTCACAGCAGTGAGCTGAGTGTATGTTAATTGGGATTCCCTTGAGGTTTTTTATGTGTCAGTGGTGAATAATGTTGATAATGAGTTACCAGGGGAAGTAGCAGTGCCTCTCTCACACCTCCTGCCCTCTGCTCTCCAGACTCCCTGACAGAGGTCACAGCATGCAACATGTTCACAGGCCACGAAATTCCCCTGGTCATCTCCCACAAGGAGGCGTTTGATGGCTATCTGGATACTGTGATCGGTGAGTTATTGGTGTGTATGTGTGTGGGTGGGTTTCGCAATCACCTAGAAATGTCTTTGTTGCACAGCGTTGTGGATGCCATCGTGATGTGAAACCAGTGGGTGGTTGTCTCACAGAGAGGTGGACCCAGGAGATTATTAACCATTAGCCACATCACAACATGTTTAACATCACCACGGGAAGGGTTTATTTCACTCTCTGTAGAGATCAGTTCATGTATGTTCATGCTTGTATTTTTTCACCTGTGTTATGTGTTCATGCTGCACCTGTGTCCGACAGGTATCCCAGACTGTAGTGAGGAGGATCTGTCTGTGGCGAGAGCTCTAAACCTGCAGTGGACCACAGTGCTTAAAAGCAACCAAGATGGGACGCAAACTCTGATAAATTCTGATGAGGTCAGCACTGTTTATGGTGACCAAATCATTACAAAAATGCAGTTTATCACAATTATTAAACTACCACACCTTCTCCCATTAACTTCTATCTTTCTGTAGTTCTCAGGCCTCACCAGAGAGCAGGCATTTGACGCCATTACCCATAAAGCCAGAGAGCAAAAGGTTGGCGGCCACCTCACCAGCTCCAAGCTGAGAGACTGGTTGATATCAAGACAACGGTACTGGGGCACACCCATTCCCGTGGTGCACTGTAGGTCTTGTGGTCCAGTCGCGGTCCCTGAGGAGGAGTTACCAGTCACGTTACCAAAGCTGCCGTCTCTCACAGGAAAGGGTGCATCGCCGCTGGAGGCTGCTCATGACTGGGTCAACTGCAGATGTCCCAGGTGAGAACACGGAGATGCATGTATGTATTTAATAGTTTTATTGTTATGTTTTGTTGGAACATCATAAAGAAGCACGATTATATGCTTCGTCTGTAGTGCCTCTCATACATATTTTATCATGAAGGCAACCCTCAGTGTTAGTCCTTATGATTATCATATAAAAATGCTGTATTAAACATTTTCTCATTTGTACTTTGGACTCACAAAAAGCCCACATTGTCTCCTCTGCAGGTGCACTGGAGTCAAAATGTTGTAACAGCTATTGTACATATTTGTTTTCCTTAATCACAACTTTACATGCTGTTTTCTTGTCATGGTTTCGGGGTCTGCTTGTAATATTAAAAGGTGACACGGTGAGCACAAATGATGCACATCAAACACTCAAAAGAATTGCATATGATATTAGTGGGTACATTAATGGATACAGGTAAGCTATATACATGTGACAACTTGGCAAAATCGTGTGTGTGTGTGTCTGTGTGTGTATATATATATATACACACACACATACACACACACACACATATATATATATATATATACATATATATATATATATATATATATATATATATATATATATATATATATATATATATATATATATATATATATATATATATATATATATATATATATATATATATTCGTATGTTCTGTAGCAGCTAGTTATGCTTGGCAGCTGAGAACCAAAATATGCTATTTGTTCAAGCTGGTGATGCTGTAATCAGCTGCAAGCTAATGTCAGGTCAAGTCAGTTTTATTTATATAGCCCAAATCGCAGTTAGCATCAAGGGGCTTTACAGTCTCCACAGCGAACGACATGCACTGCAATTTAAATGAACTGTAAGTTACAGCTTCTTCTCTGTGGTGTATTTCTTTCTGAAAAGACAGCTGGTCGGCTTGTCAGCTGGATACTCTTCTAAAGAAAACACTCATGCACAACTGCTGCTAATTGGGTCGTAGCCACAAGTATCTCTTCTTCTTCTCCTAATGGATTTCAGGTCGGCTAGCTGCTCATGAAAACACTTCAGATGTAACCACAAGTAGACACTGAGCCACCGGGGAGTGGTGGCGGGCTGTGAATTGATTTTAGTGGCCACAACTTGTGGGATCATCACGTGTTGCATGCTGGTCCAAAAAGCATTTTCCTTAGATAATTAATGGAGAAGGAAAAACTGTAAAATGGTGAATAAAAAATGATTCTTTAACGCAGACGCAAATCAACCAGCCTGGCCAGTGGAAGTCTTGGACATGCGGGCTCTCAACCTGCTCGGCTATAGAAGGACTGTAGTGCGGGTCTCTATGGGCCCAAAAACTTGCAGGTGTGATGAAGAATGCAGATAGTTTTTCAGCGTATGCGCTCATTGAACAACTCTCATTGGAATCCATGTGTGCCAACTTTGAAAACAGCATCCAGTTCTAGTTAATACATCCATGATTTACATAAGTGTTTTTCAAATGGATAATCTTTAAGATTATCATTTAAAGAACTGGTTTTGGGAAATGTCTGGGAAATACACTTATTCACTTTGTTGCTAGGGGCACAAGATAAATCTGAAGGGTGGCAAGATGAAGATGTTATGCAAAACAACATTACATTTATTTTTCTACATTTTTTCAATTTCTTGGTTTTTCATAACCCTTAAAAATAACTCGAATGAAATTATCTCAAAGGTGCCCAGTGGAGTTTTCCTGTAAACAAACAAACTTGTGCTTCTTGTCACTGTTTAATCCATTGCATTAATAGTGGTCAAAAACGCCAGTGGTAACACGGGGAAAGATGGTACAATTTGGTGGATCTGGTCACAACTCATAGGCATGTAACTTGTGACAACTGTTCCCTTAGCTTAAATACATTTTGTCACAAGCCAAAAAGATTGAGAAGTGCTGACTTAAACAAATCATTCTGACAAATTAAATGGTGTTATTTGATTTACAGTATTTAAGTTTAGCCAGAAAGTTTGAAAAGCCTTTTACAAGCGTATGTGGGAATCCCTTTCTCTTACTCATAAGCATGAAGTCCTTGTTCAGTTGTAGATCACTGAGTCACCACCTCTCCTGTGGCAGCGGCAGATTAGCAGCCCCATTCAGCCGTGTGATGTTGTAAATAAGATACAGAAAGGGCAGAGGATGTTGTGTTTTCGCACAACATAAGTATTTGGGGAAATGATCCTGTCCATTATGGTGTTTGCAAAGTGAGAATTGAATTATGAGCAAACCCTCTCCAGCGACGGCCTCTCCTCTGTACTTCCTCCATTTCCTCGGGAGAACAGCGCCGACAAAACGAGCCCGCTGTCAGGCAGGCTGAGAGGGCTGACAGCTTTACAAGAACACCGAGCATTGAGAGCGAGCCGTGAATTGTGTGATTAATACTTTCGTTCTGACGGGGGTTATGTAATGAGTGGCATCTGTGACAGGAGCAGCGTGAGATGATGATGATGGTGATGGAGGTTACATAAGCCAGCTGTGCCGCCAGAGACGCGCATGCATACTGCTCGTGCACGTGCACACATTTGCTTTCTGCATACAAGTACTGTGTTGATTAAAACAATGGCCCACTCAGTTGCAGATGGCACAAGTCATCAGATTGTGTTCACTCACTTCCACAAAGCTACTATAATTCCTCCCATCAGCAATGACTGATGGCTATAATCGCCAAGACGCCGTTATGTCGTCTCTTCCCATCTCGTCTCCGATGTAAAGTGTCTGTGGAAATTTGTTCTCTTCATTCGTCGACCATGTCCAATTAAAGTTTGAGAGGAATACAGACGAGCGGGTTGATGAGAGATAGCTTTTATTTGTCCTTGAGGAAGTAATTTCCTGTGTGCTCGCCTTGTCTCCAACCCCTCTGCTGCACTGTAAATTGGCCTGCCAACTGAACCCTGCCTTGGCTTAGCCAGGCGAGGGAGGTGCAGACGCGAGTGTGTTGTTTCACAAATTCACAGGTAAAGAGAGGGACCACCTAGTTTGCACACATTCAAAGGAGTTGAACACACACACAGCAGATGGAGGGCTATTTTCTATGGGAAAAGAGGCTTCGTTGAGTGGGCAGCTGCCTCTCTTGCCTCATCTGTTTGAGAGCCTTTTGGCTCCTTCTGGCTCATCCTGCAAACACACCCTCACACTTTACTCACCCGTGCATACAGGTTGTTTCAGATTTCGCCACCTACTTCTGTTGTTAGGCTGCTTTCACGGCTTAGAGAGGGGCCACCTCCAGAGAGAGTGCATATGTGTGTCGTCTAATCTGGTCCTCTGTAGTCTGACTGTAGCCAGTACCAGCTGTCTGTCAAGTGACCACAATCTGCCCTCTGATTGGCCAGTCTGGTGTGAGAGAGGAGGTGAGAAATCTCACTTTCTTGAGCAGAATTATTGTGGTGTAATTTTCTTTTTCCATTCTGTGAAGTTTTCTATTTTTGTGATGGAACTGGCTTTGTTATACTGCTGGATTTTCATCATATGAAATAACACCTGGCTTCCAAATATTAACCTTGCTACACCTTAGTCTTGTTGCTAGGAAACCTTCAGCTCTTACCTCATCATTACAGCCTTATTACAGTCTAGGTATGGTAGATGGTCGAGGGGGTTTTGCCTCTCGATGTGTGTGCCTGTGTCAGTGAGTGTTAGACTAAAAAATTTGACTGTGAGATGAATGTGTGCGTGAGTGGACAGAGAGTTGTTTTGACTAAACGGAGACATCCCATAAGGTCCAGGAAACCATACCTGCTCTGTTGCACATAGTAAAGCTCAGAGCTGTGCTTCTGTTTATCTTTCTGGGACACTGATTTTTAACTCTATTGAGACTCATTATAAAGTAAAAGACAGACGCTTTCACTGTTCCATCAAGTGCTTTAAATCTGTACAAAAAAACCATTGTCGTCTCTTTCTGTGTCTTTGCGGGTGTCCTCTCCTCCCTTGTGAAAGTGATGTTGGCACATTCACATCACGTACCCAAGTGCTGTTTGGCTTGGATAGAGAGGGGCACGAGGTGGCATTTCCAACACAAACACACAATCATGTGTTCGGCCTGCCAGTTCGTTCCCTGTTAGCACAGCCTGTTAGTCAGGGCACAGGAACAGAGCTCTGATGCCAGTCTGGCTTCAGCTGTGCTTCTCTACAGGGACATGACATGACCCCACAGCCAGATGGAGCCAGCTTTACACCACACACACACACATAAACACACACACACACAAACACACACATAAATCACATAATAATGTGCCATTTCACTAAGCATGCAAACAAGGATTGCTCATTTGTTCACTTTCTAATTTGTCAGCCTAATATTGATTTTTGTGCTGCCTTTGCCAACTCTCCCTGTCTCTCTCTCTCTCCCTCTTCTGTCAGATGTGTAAGGGCCCCGCCAGGGGGAGGGAGACTGACACCATGGACACATTTGTGGACTCGGCCTGGTATTACTTCAGATACACGGATCCTCATAACCCAGACAGGTATGAGCAGCCTCTTCCCGAGACTTCGCCTTACCACCGTGCCATTTTTGAGCCAGTGAAGCCACAAATTCGAGCTCTTATTACTTATTTTTCCCTCTTGCATCTTGTTGTCTCACATTGTGACAGACGTTAGCACAAATCGTGCGGGCTTTATTTACACTCTGCTCGCTCGAATGAAAAAGAAATGAAAAGAGGAGAGAGTGTCTCCAGCAGTGGGTGGATAAGCACATCTGCCTGTTTTTAGATATTTAAATAAATACTTTCCTCTCTCTGCAATCTCTGCTATGTAAATAGAAACTTGATTTTTTTTCTCTCCTGCCTCACACACACATCGCAATTCCACCAATACGCTTTGTTCTCTACACACTGTTCGAAAATTACACTCAAATGCATAATTATGCTCACTGTAAGATCACCCACTCTCTCTCATTTACCACCAGTTTCAAAGATGCATATAGTGCCTCACACACACACACACACACACACACACACACACACTTGCCTGGAAGTTGCATTCCTTGCCAACAGAGATTATGGAGCCATGGCTGTCACCTGCTGGGATGGTGGCGATACCCTGAGCTTAACAAAAGAGATTAATTTCCCAGTGCCCTGACCTAGCTGTAAAGCTGCTTTAAAAGAGGGGGTGGGGTGGGGGGTGTGCGGTGGGGGACTGCTCTCCCCATCACTTTTCTTAGCGGGACAGATTATGGCACAACAGAAAAAGTAATTACACTATTTGTGCATTTCAGTTAGCCTGCTGAGCCTTATGTGCACAAGGGAAACGATGAAAAATAGGAGGCAGGAGATGTTAAAAGTAGCAAGTAAAAGGAAGGAAATAGGAAGAGGGTGTTATGGAAGTGTGTGTGTGTGGTTATGTATTAAGAGTTCCCTGGGCAGATGCCAACAAACTGGCTAAATTATTTTCAGCCTTGTGAGTTCATAACTTTTTTTTTTCTCCCCGGTTCAATTATCCGGAGACACCATCAGCCAGAGAGGCAGAGAGGTGTGCAGGAGAGTAATGACTGGTGTGAAAGGTGACATGCAGAGATAGCAGACTGCCCTAAAAAGCATCATTAGGTGGAATCCCTGCCTCTGCTGACCATCGCGCCAGCCAGGTTAACCACATGCAGCTCTCTGTTGAAATCTGAAAGAAACAGCCTCAGTTAATCTCAGATAGATTTTTTTTTTCACACACAAATACTTTTAACATGAGATGCTGAGTTTAGTGGAAGCCCTCAGAGCCGAATTTGAAATGCATACTACTTCAGTATGCTTTTTTTGTGAGAGCGAAGCCAGCGAGATAGAGGAGGCTTCGGGATGCTTCTGTTCCCTTCATCCCTGGATCTTTGTGTATCAGATTCAGCATGCCCCCTAGAGGAAGTGTGAGTGGATATTGGAAAGCACATAACAACCAGTGAGAAAATGTTTTCTAAGAACATATTGTGAAATTTTATATAGGCGAAAGTCTGCTTTGCTGCTGTACTCTAATAATAATGATCTAACAGTGAACTTATTTTGTAGAGGATTTTTCAAAACAAAGTTATAAAGAGCTTTAGACTATATTAGATATTTCAGCCCCACAGTTAGATAAAGTCAAATGAAAGTCCTGATTAAATAGTATTAATGAAATAGTATTAAATGCACCACAATGAATTAAGATAAAAATAATAGGAAACCTACTCAGATAAAAGTCTTAAAGTCTGACATCATAAAAGTGGTGAAAGTGAAAGTGTCCGCTGATAAAAAAGAAAGGCATCGTAGGGATAATAAAAAGGGAAAATTACACGTACACCAGCATTTGAGTGTTTGACATTTGATTTCTGCAAAGTGTAGTGCAAAACCATAAGACTACAGAATTGACTATTTAAAGCCAACTATAATATCTAGTAGTCTCCCACATTGAAACTTTTTTCTTTTTTTTTTTTTTTTTTTCTAATGACTACATGTCTCTTAATACAACCTTAGACTTGTAAATTCTGAGACAGCATCGCAATTTACAGCTCCCACAAACTTGCTCCTCTTCTCCAGGCCTTTTGAGCGCCACCTAGCGGATCACTGGCTGCCTGTTGACGTGTACATCGGAGGGAAGGAGCACGCCGTCATGCACTTGTACTACGCTCGCTTCCTCTGTCACTTCTGCAAGGACCAGGGTCTCGTCGCTCACAGGTACAGCTCACAGCGCTCTATCTGCTTTTCCTGTGCGTGTTTCACGTGCGTATGTGAACTGACCCTCTCTCTGTCTTTCAGGGAGCCCTTTCGGAAGCTGCTGGTCCAGGGTCTGATCAAGGGCCAGACTTTCAAGCTGGCAGACAGCGGCCAGTACCTAAAGAGAGAAGAAATAGACTTCACACGTACGCGCTACACGAATCTGCAGGGTGTTTGTCAGTGTGACACATCTGTGATAGATGGGAGAGGAGAGGGCTCTTCTCCATGTGGCTCTGTCAGATAAAACAACTCATGATGAAAACAAATTAGGAGTCATGACATTCTCTCCTTTTTTTCGTAGTATGGAGAGACATTAATATCTCACCATATCCCTTTTGTGCTATTATTAGCAACCCCTCTGTTTTGTGCTATATAGTGTTTCCCAATTGAATGACAAGTTAACCTGCTACTCTTAGGAAAATCTAAATCACAAGACATCTTTTGAGGAGACCCAAGAGGTCTCTTGCAATTGGCTTCACGCCCAAGGATTTCAGCTTCTCTCTATTGCTTGGTAACAGGATAAACAGGACATACTGACAGCTCACAGAGAAAAGAGAGCCTGTTGATCCTCGTAGTATAGACTCAGTTTGACCAGGCCCTACGTAATTTTCTTTTGTCTGTTTTTCTTCTAATTGTGATTAGACTTGAGCCAATGGGAAACAATAAGGATACAAAAGGAAGACAATGAGATTAAAATGAGATTTGCAAACCATTAACATGAAAAATTCTCTGACTTCTAACCTGCCTCTTCTAGATAAGGAACCGGTGGCGTGTGGCGGCGGCCGCATTGAGGTGACGTGGGAGAAGATGAGCAAGTCTAAGCACAACGGTCTGGACCCCCAGGAGGTAGTGCAGCAGTACGGCGTGGACACAGTTCGACTCTACATCCTTTACGCAGCACCACCTGAACAGGACATCCTCTGGAATGTGAAGAGTGAGCCGCGACGCAACAACAGAATTACACTGAAGTTATTACTCAACATAATGAATTCAGATTTATGCCAGAGAAAAAAGGTGTTTTTTCCCCACAGTAGTCAATATATCCTGTTCTTCTGTGTGTGTGTGTCTCTGTGTGTGCTTACATTTACCACATCAGCGGACGCCCTCCCCGGCGTACTGCGATGGCAGTCTCGTCTCTGGCAGCTGGTCACCAAGCTGAGGGGGGCTCGACAACTGGGAGTCATCCCCAACCCCTCCCTGCTGAAAAAGAAAGAGCTGGCAGAGGCCAAGAGGATCTGGGAGAACAAGAATTATGCTATTCAAGAGGTAGCAACTCCACAGCATCAGACTGGCTGTGAATAAATAGCTAAAAACGTCTCATGGTGACATTATTTAACAGATATTGCAACAGTCTATACCAGTAGGGGTCAGTGGGCCCATATTTAAAATCTCAACTTTTCACAGCAAGTTAGTGTTCATCCTCTTTCAATGAGGGTAGAAGAACCACCCTATTGTATCTGTCACCTTGGGCTATTTTGAATTCAATGCATCTACTTGTGCCACTTATCTTTGAATATTGCTTTTAATATGCAGCATTGAATGATTCATTGCCTTTTGCCTTTTTACATTTCAATAGATTGTGGTGTTGGACAGACTGGTGTGAAGTGTTTTCTCAGTCACAAGATACTGTATGATAACATGGTCCAGGGTGACATAGTACATAGTGCTGAGATCCAGCCTTTCCATCCCATGCTGAACATTCACCATAACCTGAAACCCCCAGAGTAAAGAGCAAAAGGAGGAGGGGATGGAAATTGATTTTAAATCCACTCCATCTCCTTTCACACTTTATAAATAGCCTCCTTTGGCTGCCAGGTTTGATTCTCTCTCTCTGCCCCTCAGGGCCGGAGCTTTTAACGGACCTCAGGCTGTTTGCCATAAGCCCCCAAAGCTGAGCCTGTCCTTTGATCCGTCCCTCAGAAAAGCCTCAGTGATTGACCTCCTCCTCCCTAAGGCCCTTCCCAAATGGGTTCTTCTTCCCAGAAGGCTAAGCAGGGGAATTTTGACACACAGTGTGCCTTTAGCTGGTACACATGATAACTGGGAGGAGGCTCCTCTTTTGAGCCTGGCATTGTTTTCTAATAATTCTTCAGAGGCTGCCTCAAAAATATTCCACAACACAGTCAATCCATCTGGAAGCATCCATATGAAAGAAAAGCCTCAGACTTTATCATTTTTGCTGACTGTCTGTGTCTCTTGCTGTTGTATTGTTGGTATTTTCAGGTCACATCTCACTTCACAGAAGATTTCCTTTTCAACGCAGCCATTTCTCGCTTGATGGGACTTACCAATACACTGAGTGTGAGTGTGCCTTGAGATTAAGGTGTCTGTCACATTTATTGTTTCTTACAACACTTTGGAAATCACTTTTTTACCGCTCCGTGTGTGTTCAGAGTGCAACAATGCAGGTGGTGCAGCACAGTGTCGAGTTTGAGGAAGCTCTTGCCGCGCTGGTTCTGATGACAGCGCCAATGGCCCCTCACCTGGCCTCTGAACTTTGGGCAGGTTGGTGACAAATTAATCCCAAATAATAAATGATGCACTCAAACACCCAGACACACATTTATGCATGCGAGTAAAATAGTCGGCAGGGTTAAAGGTCAACTGTTGGGTCATCATTTGACAAACCTGGAGTGAATGTGCATCGTTAATCAATGTTTTTCATTTCAAAAAGAGGTAGTTGCCTCAGAGAAACGTAATGTTGACACTGCGGCTCATCACCAGTGAATGCTCAGCAGTGATGTAGTCAACCGCCATTGAGACTTTTTTTCATTTCATTTTTTCTTTTGTATTACTGTTCTGCATCATAGTAAAAGGCCAAGCCCCCTGAAATACACCTGCTGCCCATCAAACCAAACTGAAAGTGGTGCTCAGAACTCTTGGCCAAGCGTTGAAAACAAACAATACAAGGGAAGATCTTGCGTCACTTTTCGTGCCTCGTGTGAAGGCCTGCCCCCACGCTGGCCTGGAGGACATCCCCTTATTGTCAACAACACATGTACACAAGCTTTCTGCACACAGCTGAGAGAAAATAGTTTCCGGAAAAACACACTGTCCAGCTGATAGCCGCAGTCAGGAAAACCTGACAGATGATCATTGTGAGGAAGCGGCGTGTGTTTTAATGAGTGGTCGTGTGTGTTTTGTGCTCACGTATGTTGTTTTTTGGACTTTTAAGAGAGGAACATGTGACCTCTGCCACACTCAGTCACGTCTGTAATTCACACACACAGATCAGGATAGAGGAAGTTCATATCCTTCCCTTGTGCCTGCAGGGGGATGCACACTTGCTGCTTTAAATGAGAGTCAGGATGGGGAGGTGGGGGGGTGTTTGACCCTTCATCAAGACTCTCCAAAGAAAGGAAAACAAGTTTGGTTAAAAGCAACATAAAAGTCAAAGTCCAATTTTCTCTCGCTTGCTCCACTAAAAGATTACCCATTTACTTTACCACTTTACTTTACTAATATATTTTCACTTAATATCTTTCTCCCCATTCCTTGGCTGCATTCGTATTTTCAGTGTTGTTTTCTCCTGGGTCTACCCTAGGTCTTTGCCAGTTGAAATTCCCCCTCGGCCCCCTCCTCAAGCAGGGAGGAGATGTCCTGCAACAGTCCTGGCCGACTGTGGATCCCAAGTACCTGGATGTCCCTGACTCTGTGGAGCTGTCTGTACTGGTAGGACCACACAGATACACACATGATCTTATGCATTTTTTTTTCTTTCTTTTTTCCTTCTGTTGTGTGGGGTTTCACAAAAGTTCTGCCACAGTCGTGCTCATGAAACTCTTTCAACCAGACTGGATCAACAGAAATGCAAAAAAAAAAGAAAAAGGTTTTGCAAGTTAGAAACAAAGCTCTTCTTTCACAGAATTTCTGGTTTTGAATTTAATGTGTTTTCACTCAGCGAATGCAGGTTGCTCATTATTTATACATAACTTTATTAATATGCGTATGCACATACATTTGGTATCCACCAGAATTTTCCTTCAAACTCTCCACTCTTAAATCCAAAGTCTCAGTCCATGATTACATTCATAGTCTGTAATTTTCAACAGAGCCTATGATTACCCTGTGTGTGTGTGTGCACGTCTGCACGTGTGTGTGTGTGTGTGTGTGTGTGTTTATGCGTCTGCATGTCAAGTGGTGTGCTTTAAGCTAAATAGGCAAGTGGGTCAATAATTAAAAGCCAAGAACAGAACATGCCATGTTATTCCTGACTAAATGTTACTCTCTCACTCACATTTCTTCTGCCTGTTTTCTGCCCAAGAGCTCAATCACACAAATAGTGAAAGCCCTCGGCTTGGCAGTGTATGTCATCATCAGGAATGAAAGCTTGTGTGTTTTTATGTGTGTGTGTGTGCGCACTTTCAAAGGCATACACACAACCAGAGAGAATATCCAGCTGTGATGGGGAGGTTCAGAAAATCAACTATAGCTTGGATCAGATCCATGCAAACGGTGTCAAATGAATGAACAGGCACGCACACACCCGCACGTGTCAGTCTTCACAGTGTCCTAATCATCGCCTCAGTTAATGGATAAAGGTTAGAAGTAGGTTTAGGTTAGGGTTTGGTTTAAGGAATGCATTATGGAGTATGAGCGTCCCCACAAGATACAGAGATAAAGGCGTATATATGTGTGTACAACACCCTTCTCTCCATACTCATATTTGCTCAGTCTGGGAATAATACTCCTTTACACATTTTCAATTCCGCTTTCTTGTTTTCTTCTTGTTCATACACAAAACTTATAAATTCAATACACCCCCTCTCCCAAAACACACACACACATCCCACATAGTACATATATTTGAGCTCCCAGTGCTCGATGATAATGATGATGTTGGTTTTACTTCAGACTGAGCACTCTGTTGTGGGCTTCCTCAGCCCTGTGAAGGCAACCTCACTCCCTCTGTCCTCTAATCATGCACTTGGGTTTGTCCCAGAAAGGAGGCCATGGCTGAGTGGCCTCAAACACACACACACACACACACACACACACACCACTCTCTGTACACACACAAACACACAATTAATTTTCAACCACTTCCAGAGACATGATCACATTCACCGTGTGCACACATACACTTGCTTCTAACCATTACAAGACTGCATGCCCTTCCCATACCTACCACTAACTATGTGTTTTAAAGGCTCAGTATATATGTGGAAGGAGAGGCGGTGTGTGTTATTTTGGGACATTTATGCCAGGAAATATGAGTTTGGGTACAGTCTGACAGGGCAGAACTTCTGCCAGATGGAGATTTGTTGAACGTGGAGCATTTACCAATATAGAATAGCAATTCATCTCATCTATTTATCTCTTAAATCTTTCCCCTTAGATAAACAACAAGGCTTGCGGGAAGGTGGCCGTGCCTGTGCAGGTGTCCAAAGATCTGGAGCAGGTGAAACAGCTGATCCTGGAGAGCCCGCTCGGACAGAAGGTTCTCAGCGAGCGCAGCATCAAGAGAGCCATCCTCTCACCTAGGACCGCCCTCATCAACTTCCTTGTTGATGAGTGATGTTTGGGATGTTCGCCATTACTTTGTAGCTTTGTAGCTTTTTATACGTCATAAGTTAAGGCAAAGCAAAAGGATGACCGTTCATATGAACTGTCAGAACTTTGATGTAAATATGTCTAAGACAATATTTTATTTATCAGTTTTTAATAAAAGATTCAAGAAGCAGTGGGTTTCTAGTCTCTTTAGAAATCACAGTGGGAGACTTTCCCGTCTCTTTCAGATCGACCTCCCGTTTAGTCAGACACTTTTGAGATTCCCCCTCTTTCTCAAGTAACACCACTTTCAGCATCACACCCCGGACCACAGCCTCACACCTCTGCCATGTGCCTGCCTGCTTGACCTGAGTCACGCAGGCACGATCTGCCTTATCAGTGTTTGTCTCAAACTGCTGTTGCTTTTAGACGCAGATCTCTTCCAAGCACCATACACGGACATCAGTTTGGCTTCTGGACGTGCTGCTGAGCTGTGTGAACCCCCGTCACCACCAGAAGGTTTATTGGAAGTCACTGAAGAGCCCAGTGTGGACAGGGATTTTTTTTAACCACTATATCATGGTTGTCCCTTGCTGCGCTGTGACTATTGTTCGCTGGGCCAACATGACTCAACCATTAGTGCTGTCCTGACAGAGCGAACGCGCCAGCAGCACTGAAATGTATCCATGTGTACACCCACTGGCCTATCTTTAAAGGCTTGGTGAGTAAGCAGTTATTTGATATGTACGAGCGCTGGCAGTGCCCACGTCGCCTGTAAACAAGCGTGTGGGTAGCTGCATAAGAAAAGTCAAACATTTTGTCTGACATCAGTGTGTGAATGAACAAGGAGGAATGTGCTTTCCTTGAAAAGTCAGAAACGGGCATCAGTTTTGCAAGGTCAGCTTCCGTTTGAGGAAGTGCTTCTATTTTTATAGTATAAGTCAGATTGTGACTGATAAAACCATGCTGAGTACAGAGTTTGTTTTTTTTTTGCCGACAGAAGGCAAAATAATCTTCACCGATTCCCCCCTGACCTCTTTTTCCATATTTCAATGCTCTATCTCTGACCATCAGGTGACAGGAAAAGGCTCACAGGAGGACAGAATAACAGGAAGAGAAACCAGGAATAAGAGGAGGGGAGCATAAGAGCCAAAACTGTGTTAGTTATTTTCTGTCTTGCCTCAGATTCAGTGAATTTGATCTCAGTCATGCTGTCACAGGACAAAAAGAAAGTGAGCACTGGACAAAGATAGAGGAGCATTTTATCTGCTGTTACTCATCCTGGCATGTCATGTTTTCTTTCACACTTTCAGACTGACTGTGTGAAATATGAATTACATTCTAGGTAGTTTTTAACTCTATCTTGTGTGTGTATATTGCTGCAGTTATTTTCAAACCTTCCTTTTCCACTTTATTTGCAAATACCACCAGCTAATAAGCAAGTCTGAACATGCGCTGGCCTTAGCAATAAGCTGAAGGTGCTGTGTCACTGAATACTGTAGTCATTTCAGATGGCTCAGAAAAGCCAGGAAGCACTTCTCAGACTAAAGTTACCACATGTTAGAATAAATGGATAAGTAGGGTATTTCTGACCAGTGTTTTAGGAAAAATGAGATCCGAGCTGGACTGATGCATTTCCTCTAATAATTAATTTCGTCACTTACAGCCCCTGGAGTCATTAAACACTTTTTTGTCAGCTCTGCAGTTTCCATGACAACTAGGATTATTGAATAGGCAACAGTATTCCTCTGTGACTCACTTTCTCTTCAGACCACAGTCGTAGCCTTTCTTACACATTAGATGTGCGGCATGAATTGTCTCTGATGAGTTAGAGAAAATCACTCCCCTTCCTCTTGAGAAACTCTGCTGGTGGAAAATAAGGGCGGAGTGCACAGCAGTCGCAGTCACCCTCCATTGCACCAGTTGAGTCCCCGGACTGGGCCGCGTGTTCTCACAGAGGGGGGGCGGGAGGGACTCAGTAATGCCACAGCTCATTATCTTAGAGGCTGGCCTCGAGGCTGCTAATTTGGTCATCCGTGGATATTTTTTGTGTGAGCTCATTGTGGATGCAGATTTCCACTGGTCTTTTTTTATTGTCTGGAGGATAAAGCTAAACTCTTGGCATGCATTTGAACGGACCACAGTTGCCAAAGTTATTCATCTATTTACAGTACATTGCCATAGAAACAGTCTTTTAGTCATTTTGGCCTTTTGCGAATGTGAAATAGGTTATGTCCACAGGAACACTTACACAGGTGTAACAATGCTCAAAGGGATCTATGGATATAATTTAATTGTATACGCTGTATGTAGTCTTTACTGTACATCAAGTGGTGTGGGCAGTTACTATTTTCCCATCCATTCTTCTTCTGACAGAGCTTTATTTTAACTGTTCAAATAAATCTGTCAAATTCATCCAGAACAAGTGTCGTCGGCACTTGGTACACTGTATCTGACTCACCACAGCAGCTACTTCAAAGTAAGAGTCTCACTGTATAAAATAAGCCAGTAATTGGTGTTGTGTTTGAACTTGACTCAATTCTGCAATACCATATGCTTTATGCAAATGTAATTGCCTTCTAACAAACTAGCTCTTTCTCAACAGTCTAAGGATGGAGGGTGTTAGAGCCCAGTGGATGGAGTTATTTAATAAATACAACTCTGACTTGACTACTTGATCCTTACATGATAACAACAGAAAATCTTGTGAATGTTTTCGCCCGTATTGCCCCCCAAAGCTCTCTTAGTGAAAATCAATGTGTTTGAATACTGGAAAATAAAATTCTAATTGGGATCTTTTTATTTGTTTCTCCCTTTAATGAGGCGCTAATGACACAAATGGGCCAATTAACACAATTGCTGAAACCAGATGATCGCAAGTGTTCCAAAACCTCTGTTGCTGTTGTTGTACCGCATTTGAATTAACTTCACCAGGAGATAATCAAAGAAGTCATTGCAAAAATGACACAAGATACTATTTTAAATCTGAAATCCCTGAATATATTAGAGACTGCTTTGTGATACTTGCTGTAATTTATCTCAAATGGCAGATAATTTAGCTTCTGCTCAAATTATTCAAATACTGTCTTACACGTTTGATAATCTTCTCTGTGACTAACACCAGTTTGCATGTGGACAATATCTATGGGGGGGTTTAATGTTGTAATACCCTCAGCTGTTTTTAGTGAATATGTGGGAAAGATGCTGCATTATGGTGACTGTTTCCCAAACGTACAGATGGTTATGCCTTATAAACCTTCTGTTTTAATTACACCACCAGCAGTAGCTTAGAGGCCCCCTTAACATACTGGCTCCACGTTTTTTCTCATCAACTGGTGCTGTGAGACAATAAATGCACACTCAGGCTCCATCCAGGACACAAATAAAATGTGTTCCTCTGTGTTTGCTGGGACACTGAGACTTTTTTCCCCCCCTATACGCATTATGAGTTCATCCTGTTGTACTCCAGCTTTGTCTCAAATATTCCATCATTGGTCAGGACACAATATGGAGGGGTCACAGTGTGTGTGTGTGTAAGTGTGTTTTTCATGAGCAGGAATGTGTGATGTCATTCAGCCAAAACAGTCGGGGCAATGCACTGTAAATACCCTCACGCCCCCAACCTCAACCACAAGAAAAACACACCCAAATAGTAGTTATATAGTTATATGGCTTTACTCCACCACATAGATTATTATTATTAGTTTATGAGATGCAGGAAACTTTAAAAAGTTATCTTAAGTTATAACAATGCTGGTTAATTAAAATCAAACATATATCTATGCGTCACAGTATGTTTTCAATCCAAGATATTACTGTTTTGTGAACACTTCAGGTACCAGCTTCAAACCTTTTTCATCCTCCTAAATATGCGAATGTAAGAAAAATACGCACCCATCATTTGCTTCACTATATTTTTCCTCCTCTTTTGCCATAACTGAACCATAAGCGGTGGCAGAGGAAGTATTCAGATCCTTTACTTGAGTAAAAATAGCAGTATTACACTGTAAAAAACACATTACATTCAAAAGCTCTGCATTAGAAGTGTTACCTAAGTAAAAGTATATTATGTAACTCTGTCTATTATTAGCCAAATGCATTTAAACTATGACACGTTCTCAGTTTAGAAAAATGGCCCCATTATTAATGGCCCTGTTACACTATTAACATTATGAGGTGGAGGTGTGGCCCACCAAGTATATGTTGTTGGATAGTTTAATGCCAACAAGTTCTTTTAAATTCATAAAGTGGAGTTAAAATTAAAATAATACCTTCTTAACTGTTTGTATGGCAGCATTGCATGGAAGCACTTAAGTAAAATACCTCCAACTGATTAATAAATGTACTTAATTATACACTTCAGACACCACCTCAAAACCTTTTTCTTCTTCTTCTTTTTCTTTGCCAAAATAAGTACAACACGGCCTTATTTCCTCCACCTTATTTTTCTTCCTCTTTTGCCCTAACTGAAGCAGTGATAGAAAAAGTACTCACATCCTTTACTTGAGAAACAAAAATAGAAATATTACACTGTAAAAAACAAAACAAAACAAGTTCTCTTCAACTCTGCATTAATGTGTTATTTAAGTAAAAGTATATTATTAGATAAATTTAAGATAAATTAGATAAAGTTGGATAGCTTTGTAAGCAATAAGCTACGAACAATGTCAATAAGGCTAGTTTTGAATCCATAAAGTATAGTTAAAAGTACAATAATACCTTCTAGTAGTTCTGTATAACAACATGGCATGGGAGCACTTAATTAAAGTACCTCTAATTGATTAATAAATGTACTTAGTTATACATTTAGACATAAATGTTTGTGGGATAAAGCCAACTAAGTATAGTTGTATAGGTAGCAAGCTATGTGTAATCTAAATAATGTAGTTAAGTGTCTCTGAAATGAATAAAGTGGAGTTAAAAGTACAATAACACCCTCTTAACTGGAGTTTTTTTTACTTATTTATACACCACCATCTACAGCTGAAAGCTCCTTATACTCCCTTTAACTTTATTATGGACTTGAAGGAAAACGCTGGTGTGTTTCGCTGAATCAACCAACCTCTCGATATTTTTAAAACTTCAGACAGGATGTAAGGAGGCACATCTGCCCCCTCATGTTCCGCTATTTCAAAGACACACATCTAGCGGACGCGTCCTCTTTAACTTTGCTGTTTTTGTTTAATGGTGTCGGGTCGCCGGAGTGAACTTTTGTTTTTCTTCGCGCTGCAGCTTTAAAAACCAAACGGCTCTCTGCCTTCAGTCCCGTCGCGACTTTAACGGCGTTTCTGCTGCTTTTTGGTACTTTTACGTGATTTTTTTTTTTTATAGATAGATAAATATAGAGCTTTGAATGGCGGCGCCCCCCCTCCCCACCTCCGCCCTCCCGCTGGGACTGTGAAGCGGGAGGAGGGGGGCGGTTTGTGGGGTCGTCAGGGCCATCGGATCCGCTCACCGTCATAACTCAGCGGACGGACGGCGGCTGGTTTCGGGGCAGAGCGGAGCTGTTTCACCGAAGAGGAGAAGACGGAGGAGGACGCTCGGTTTAAAACTTTCTTCGCCACGGAGGACAAAAAGGACGGGAAAGTTTTGGAGTAGCAGAAAAGTTTCACCTTGAGTTTCACCGGTCTGCAGGGCGAGCTGCTGCACTGTAAGCTAACAACTCTGGAAACATCACTGTTGTTAACTTTGTCCGGCTTTTGCTTTTTAATACTTGTATCCTCACTTCACTGAAGCGTATCTTCAAAATGGATAAATACGAGGATTTAGGACTCGAGGCGAGTAAGTTTATCGAGGACTTGAACATGTACGAAGCATCCAGAGATGGTTTGTTTCGAACAAGGAGGGATGCGGGAAACAACCCCGACTTCGAGGAGACCCGGAGAGTTTTTGCCTCCAAAATGACTAAAATACACATGCAGAAACACCAGGAGGAGATGGCCAAGAACAACCAGGCCATTAAAATGAATGGGGGCCACAACAGCAACTTCTACACCAAAGACAGACCGCCCATCAACAGCTACAGACAGCCGGGTGAAGCAGCGGCGAAGCCCCCGATCCTCTCTGGCCCAGTGCCGGGCACCGCGGCCGGGACTCAGTACACACAGCTTGACGGCCAGAAACACCACACAGGCATCCAGTCTGAGCTCCCAGCCAGCAGGGCATATGGCTACGGAAACAATTACGATAATAAGGAGCGCTTAGAGCCACATTCATACCAGCACAGCACCCCTGCCCCCCCGCCCACACATGCCCGCCATCCTGTCAGCCCATCCAGTGAGAACCAGCTCTCTCCATCTCTGTCCGGGAGCAGCAGTGCACCCCCCTCCCCCAACAGCCTCCCATCCCTGCAGCATCAGGCCCCGTCTGTGAACTGGGGCCCACTTTCCTCTGCTGGGCCAGCCAGGTCTGCCCCAGCAAAACCAGACCTGATCCCTGCCCTGCCCCTGAGTGCCTTCACCGGAGGGGCTGACTTCCACAAGCAGCAGCCCTCCATGCAGCCCACAACCCATTATGCACCACCGTCTCTAGCTTCAAGGCCCTCCTCCAGCCACAATGGCCCCGTGGCAGCTCCCTCGCTGCTCTCCGCGCCTTCTGAAACACCCAAAGCCCAGGTGACACCTCCTGCCTCCACCCCTGGCGGTGTCCCCAAAAGCAGCAGCCAGGGTCAAGGTCAGAGCCAAACGCTCGCCAGCGCTGAAGCTGATGTCCCGTGCTCACCCAAGCCTGCCCAGCTACTTTGTCAGCCTCTCCTCACACAGGCCACTGAACAGGGGCCTTCAGCGGCTGAAATAAAATTAGAAGCACTCACTAAGCGGCTGGAAAAAGAGATGGATGCCCAACCCAAGGCTGACTACTTTGGTAAGACAGTTCAGACTACCCAGCATCAACAAGGGGCTACTGTCAGTGGGGCCACTGGTGTAAACCCATAGAGCGACACACCCGCCCACGCACAGTTTAGAACATGAATCCCCTTGTTTTTTTATTTCATATTTACACATGCCAACACTGTTGTCCTTTGTCACCCTCTGTCTATGTTTCTCTTGTGTGTGTGTGTCCCCTGTCTGTGGCCGTTGTCCTTTGTCTTTGTTTGGTGGCATTCTTGATGGTCTTTGCCGATAAAATAGCTGAATTTAATAGGCCGACGCTGTGGGAGGCCGTCCCTTTTCTTCTGTGGAATGCAGACTGAATAATTTCCTAATTTGTTTCTTGTTGTTTTGTTAAATGATTCAGTGTCTGCCCGGTTGAAACAAACCCTTCAACAGTGCGGCTAAGGCCTATTATCTCCCCGCAGACATTTGATTACCATTAAGCCAACATTGATCACTAACTCGTTAGAGTTTGATCACCTCCATAAGCTTCATCCCATGTTGAGTTTGGGTTACTGATAGCCACGTTCACTGTCATTACCACAGACCTGTGCTTGAACATTTCTCATGGCTCTTTTTATGAGCATGTATTGCATACTCGTCATGATGAGCACAGGGAAATAATAATGAAGAACAACACCTGTGAGTGTTACCTCTGGCATTTGGGGGCAGATTTTTAATTAAAACAACACATGTTGAGCTGTCCCAATCTATCCTTGAACTTGTTGGAATGAGATATATTTTTAATGTGTTATATTATTACAAATGCATGAAAAAGAGCAAAAGATTATAATCAATGAATAAGATCACTGGCTGGGAAACAGAGGTTTGAAGAAAGTCCATCATCAGCAGAGTTGTTGCCGGGAGTGTGTTTGTTGTGGGGCAAGCTGGAAATCACGTGACCACCAGGTGCTCAGAGCCAAGGCCATTCATGAAAACGGGACGTCTCCACTACACAGTGAGAGAAAGAGAGTTCATACGCACTGAGCACCCCCATCACACACATGCAGAGCCCACCCTTGCCTCCATTGCTGAAGGAATTTCCCGCTTGTATGTTACGACTGTAATTCACAGCCTTCCTTAGCCCTCCCCCAGTGTGCTTACATCGGTGTGTAAGGGAAGATGTTCTGGCGTACGTCACTGTCACGACCAGGGCTCATAAATAGCACAGAGACGTGAATATTGTGGATGTGTGGGAGAGCGCGCCTCGGTACAATCAGGAGAAGTCGAGGTTTTAAAGTAAGACAGTATATATCTTTTTTGCACACACACATTCCTACATAACCCACACACAGTTCCAGCATGGAGTTTCCCTCTAGACCATGGCTCATCCTCTGACTCATGCTTTCATGCCAGAAAAAAAAAAATTGTGTAGGCTAGTTTTCCTCACAAAAGTTAAGTTTTTTCACTTTCATAGTGTATGGAATATTATATATATATATATATATATATATATATATATATATATATATATATGCAAAAATGTTTTATAAGTAGTTTTAGAATATGGAATATAATGAGCTTTTAAAAGTCTCTGTTGGTGCCATGGTGGTGTTTAACCGACCCAGTGAGCTGTGTCCACACACAGGGCCGGGATCCATTAAAGTTCCCAACCAAACGCTGATTGGCAAACTGCAGCTGGAGGTTCTGGGAAAATGAGTCCGGTGCCAAGCGACTGCACCGGGGGAACGCTGAGGAATGTCTGAAGGAAGAGAGCGAGGAATTTTAGAAATTAGGTTTTAAGACAAAAAAGGGAGGGGAGTCCCAGATGAGTTTAGAGGTGCCTGCGGTGCATTTGAATGGACACGCGGATGCACAAAGAGATTTAGGTGACAAGTCCGTGGATGCTTCTTTGTCCTTGACCACAAGAGCCTGAGAGGGATGTGAGATTTATGGACAAGTTCATCCGAGAGGGGAGAAGTGGTGGGACATCCCAGTCTCCTGCTCCCCCCCTTCGTCTGACTTTTATACACACACACACACACATTCAGTTTAGTGTTGTGTTAAGATGGAGGATTAATTTATCCCATCTGGCTGCTGAGTGGAAAGCTTCGTCTTAACTCTTCCCAGGGATTCTTGGCTTCTGCTCTGGCAAGCTCTTGGAGGCTGAATTTCACGTGTCTTTGTGAATGTGATATCCTCTCGTGCACGTCGATGTGGCTGTTTGTCTATGGAATATGTGGCTGGCGGTATTTGAATGATTTAAATATTTCAAAGCACGTCTGGGTGTGGTGTCTGTGTGTGCTATGGTAAAAACAGAAATGATGCCATAGGTTACTCAGCGCTCAGTATATTTCAGTAAATGAGAGGGCAGCGTGGATTCTTCTGGAGCTAAATCAATTAATGTGGTGGATGTGTGGCTAGATTTACACACATTTTTGGTGAGACCACTTATCTTTCACTGCAATCTGAATACTTGGAGTGTATTGTAGAAGTGATAGCATGATTAGCACTACTACACTAAGCTACCAGCTACAACACCTTACAGCCAAGTTTTGCCATAGAGATTGCATGAAAACTAGTTATCACGTGAGCAGAAGTCAGAGTAGTTCAAAATAATGGATAAATGTCTGAAATAACTAGCCAGGAGCAGTGATGGACAGTAACTCAGTAAATTTACTCAAGTACTGTACTTAAAGATCAAAACTAAATTTTTGTTATCATCTAAATAAATGTATGTTGAGTCACCACCCATTGCTGAAGGAGGCAACACAGTGGTGATCGAGCCGATAACTAGTAGCTCCACCTTTGCCCTGCAACATTAGAGTGATGCTTACACATTAATTCATCAGTAATTACAGCATGGGCCATAATGAGTACTTCACTTTTGGTACTTCAAACATATCTTGATGCTGATACTTTCATACTTTTACCGAAGTAAAAACACTTCTTCCAGAAGTGATAGGAGTGATAATAGAAGGAAATAGTTCGCTAAATGAAATGGATAAACATTTCAGCTTATCTGATAGGGAGGAGTGGGTACATCAGACAAAAAAGTTTAGGAAGCAGTGCTGCAAAAGACACAGCTCTCAGATGTTGGCGTACATTCATTTGCTTCTTATTGTGGAGGTGTTATAGGTGAATCTGAAACCATGGGGCTATCTGTTGAAGTGATAACACTCAGTAGCTGCTACAATGTGCAGCAAGGCCCACGTCCGCAGTCAGTGGCATTTTGGCCAGCAAGCAACCATCCACTGGGAGTTTTGACAGCTGGGAAAGGTGGGGAGGGAGGGAGGAGGGGGAGGGTTTGGCTGCATGTTTTGCTTCCCCTCCCCCCACTCGAAGCAGTGAGTCCCCTGAATAATCACACTGTTTTGGAGCACGGGACTCTGTCCAAAAGCAGATTTGTAGTGGCCCAACCGGCAAGGAGGTAACTGCAAAAATAAGGAATTCTTCTATCCTATACAGGAAAGGAAATGAGAAACTTTTACTGCATTTTTGTTCTCATGGCACATATAAATCAGTGCTATAAAGAATTTAAAGGAGAAATGTCCTTGGCCCAGTGTCAGATCTTGAAAAAGTCTTCTAAAAAGGCACTGCATCCTGTACTGTATGTGCACTGTTTTCCCAGGAATCTTATTCCTACTGTATTGTTTGTTCTGTGACATCAATTGTTTGCAGTCAACATTTACAGAAGAAGAGCAGAGAATGTGATTTAGAGAGCCTTCACTCATTCATGTCAGTAGTTTGAGGGAATGACTACTTTATTGTGTTTTCATGTAAACAGAAAAAGCTTACATAAGAGCAAAATTCTTGTGCTTTCTAATAATATCCCTCTATTATCTCTAAATCTTCTTTCCAGCCATCAGGGCCCCTGATGATGTGTCTTCTGTTGTGGCATTAGGAGAGGCTTTAGTCAGTTTATATATAGCCCAGTTAAGTTTTAACATTTGAAGAAGGTTATTAAATGTAACAGTGTGTTTTTGGAGGAAGCAGCTGCGTGATGAGTGTAGCATCCAGTGGAAACAGAAGTTTCTTTGTCAGTCTTCGAGGACCAGGGCTGGGCTGGGCTGGGCTGGGCTGGGCTGGGCTGGGCTGGGCTGGGCTGGGCTGGGCTGGGCTGGGCTGGGCCGGGCCGGCCATGCTCTTCTGCTGAGCTGTATTTCTTTGTCTCCAGGGAGCTTTTCTATAAAAACACACACACAAATAACCTCAAGCACACACATCCCCGCAGTAGCTCAACGTCTTGCTTTCACCTTCAATCAACGCCATCGCCTCTTTCTGTTACTTAAAGTTAATACTTCATGATCAGATGGTGATATCAAACCATATCCAATTGATTTAGCAGCTTCCTGGCTACCCATTAGGGTCAGCAGTGGCGGGGGTTGTCACTTGTCATTGTCCATATGTCAGCTGTCATATCATGCTGTGTCACACAGTGCCTGCTCAGAGGAGAGGTGGAGAGTGGGCAGGGAAGAGAGGGTAGATTATATTTTCATGCCAGCTCTCAGGAAAGCAGCTCTAGATAGAGATTTGTTACATATTGATCACACGGAAACCCCGTGTTGTTCATGTGCTGTCCAAAGTCAAAGGAGAGATTATGTAATATTGTCTGGCATGCTCTCATGTGGTTTTCATTTTTAAAGGCCTGAACCAGTACTCCTCACCCAGCGCACAGGAGAGAAAACATTTGCTTTCAGATGTTTTGGGCTTTTATCTCTTTTTGACATTTTCCATCTTCTCTGCACACACACTGTAGATCATGTTGGCTTGGATGAGCACATAGATAAATAATAAGCAGACTCCAGTATTCTGATATCAAGCCATGTTGAGTGTGTGTTGTTAAAGTCGGAACATTTTGATTTTTATCAAAGACTTTATTAACAGACTTCTCAGTTTCTGGGCCAAGTCAAATAAGCGAATAAGGATATGTTTCCCCTCAATGATTCAGCCTGCTAACCAACTTCCTGACTTTTGTGAAGTGATTTTTTTCGCCTCTCTTCACTGTTTTTGTCTTGTTTAATCTTGATCATGGCCTCCACAACTTCTTACTCCCTTTTGTCTCAATACAATAAGCTAACTTAATTTGTATTTCAGATTTAGTATGTGATCCAGTATGGATTGATGTAGATAGATTGTACTGATACCGCAGCTTAGAGCAAAAAAAATCTATGGTAATGATCAAAAATCTATACAATACGTAACAACAATAACTTCTACTGTATGTATGTATGTACATGTGTAATGCTGTGCAGCCAAGTTAAACTTCTGGCATTCAGAATTATCTTTAGTGATAGGCTGCAGCAATAGGCTGCCACTCGAGCTGCACCATCTTGAAGATCTTGCTGTAGCGTGTGACTACATCAGCGTGTGTGTTATACTGATCCAACTGACTTCACCTTGTGTCTTTCTTTGACTTTACTGATTAGTTCACATGCCGTGTTGTCTTCCAGGAGTCTGCATTAAGTGCAACAAGGCAGTGTACGGAGCCAACCAGGCCTGCCAAGCTATGGGAAGCCTCTACCACGACAGCTGCTTCACCTGCAGTGCCTGTAGTGAGTACACACACACTTTGCTTCCATTTGAAGGCTTTTCCCCCTTGTCTCTTCGGTCAATTCACATGTAATGCTCATGTCACCCCCTGACTAATAGGCTGCCACAGTCCCCGTTCTCTTAAATTAAAAGTGCTGCTTTCCTCTCAGTCATTCACTGGCCCGACCAAAAACACACAATTATTTGGGGATTACTGTCCTGTACAGGCTGGTGTTTGGTTTCTGGGTGTGCCAGTCATTCCACTCCAGCCCACACAAAGACACTCAGAGCGAGACTGTTTTTTCTTTTTTTTTTTTTTTTTTTGCCAGCCCACTTCACTCATCAGTCAATAAAATAACTTTAAGTGTAGATGAATACTTGAGACTGAAAATCACTGACCACAAATCTTGCTTGAGAAAGGCTAGGGATTATAAGCATCAGCGTGTACTTTGTGGCACTTGAATGAAGCAATAATGGCTTGCAGCACCTTGGTGGTTAGCTACAGGGCTTATTTGTTTAAAAATACTTTTACAACAACTTCAAACACAATATCTGTTCTTCGTTTGCATTATTTTGGTTTTAATTACTTGAGGCAGATGCAGTTTTAACTATCGCAGCAGACAAAATACACACGTCACACATCTACATCTACACAAATCCAGTGAGATGTTCTTCTGACTCTCTAAATGATATAGAACAAGTTACATGTTATATTGTCTGTCAGTTTTAGTGAGATACTCATTCAACACCAGGTTTTTGGTTTTACTTTAGTTACTTTACTTCAGTATATACAGTTTACCTCACCAATTAGGTGCAGCCAGGTATCAGTCGAGGTTCGTCACCTTGTCTCCACCGTCCCATTTATGCGTGACCGTCAGGTTCCTGGCTGGACTGCTAAAGTCTGACCTGGCTCTGTGCTCCAACCAATTAAAATCTCTGTCCCAATTATCAGACGGCAGCTATGTGAAGTATTCGTGGCACTGCAGTGACCTCTGCTCAGGCCTATTATTCTGCGCCACCTTTGACCTTGCTGGATACGCCCCCAAATGTATGATTAAGATCTCTGTGTTTTCTTTTAGCCAAGTGTGCTCATATGTGTGTGTGTGTGTGTGTGAGAGAGAAAGAGAGAAAGAGAGAGAGAGAGAGATGAAAAGGAGACACATTGAGCTCAGAGTGAAGCTGATGTCTAAAGTGTGGGGGGGATACACGTTTACACACCACATACCTCTCATAGCTTGCTCCATGTGAGGGCATAAGGGTTGTGCTTGCTGTGAGCGGCCCCGGGGAAAAGCATCTCAGCTGGGGAGGAATGCAGGCATAGGGGCCCTCAGTAAGTCTGGCTCCAGGAGAACACCAGGCACTGTTATGTCAGCTGGATGCAACGAGATGAGAGTACAGTGCGGCAGAAGGACTGAGTGAGAACACACCACCCAGCGCACACAGCCAGCATGCAGGGAGCTCAGATACTTAACACACATGTATTCATTCATGCACCCACACCATAAACAGCACATTGCAGTCAAATAAACAGCGCCTGCAATATATCAGGCATCCCTTCTCATCTTCCTCCAGAATCTGTACGTCAAGGCAACCGTCACGCTTGTCAAGTTGCGTAACAGCTCTTTATGACTGTGAACTTCCTCCCTGGCTGTCGCTCCACCAGTTCGCCCAAGGTGACTGAGAGGCAGGAGAACATTCCTGATGGTCAGGAGGCTAATCTCTCACTGTTTACAAACAGTTAACCATACAACCCAGTTCCACTCAGAGATTTAGCTCAAGTTTTAACACTGCTAGACTCAAATAACTCAAATAATATGTGGAAATCTCAGAAAAGAAGGTGAAAGAAAGCAATTGCCTCTCCTTATATGAGACTCTCTTGTATTTTACTAGTAAATTTATATGTAAAATGTAATACCCGACTATATGTGCCTTCCAAATGACAAGCACTTTTTTTTTTTTTTGTAATTTTAGACAGGGCAGCAGTTCAAGGTGTGCCTTGAGCTTACAAGAAACATTGTTACACCGACCCCCTATCAGATTCTGCTTTGATAATATCAGCTCCCTTATCCCAGCCAGGCAGCAGACTTTGGATAATACAAACAAGGATCCAATTGGTCCTGAATCTGCTGGTATGTTAACATCTGCTGGGTGAATCTCAGACCAGACAGTGTTTAAACGTGAAATTGGTATAAAACAAATATGGTTCTTTTGCTGAGATGTCTCATTTTAGTCATTTACTCACAGGAATGAGCAGGATTGAGGCTTCATTAGAAAGTCATAGCAGGGTCATGGTGAATTTCTTATTTTCTGAATGGGATTACACAAGGGAATTCATTGAATGTTTTAATTAGAAAATGGTCTTGTGTTTTGTTCTGTCCCTCAGGTATTTTACATTTTTATGAAAGTGCAATAGTCACAGTTCTTTCTAGTGCTTTTCAAATAGTTGGCCCTGACTCCTGACTTTAATTAAGCTCTTATCTTTCTGCAAAGCTCAGAGCTTTCCCTCTCTGACTCACTGGGAAAAAAAGACAGGAATGTGAAGAAGAGGAATGGTCCATATCTCACTTTCATCCCCTTCATCCCTCCCTCCTTCCTTTGGGGACACAGTTCCAAGACTGTCTGTCAGTAATTACCCAAGGCTAGTCCCACACATTGGCCCGATCGAAATGACTGGTCTTCTTGTGTGAGCCAGACCATGGTTGCTGCGTGACCATCATTACTCCGAATTTCATGTGCCATTGATAAAAAAATATGAATCATGAGGTTTCAGTTTCTTTCTTTTTTTTTTTCTTTGTTCTTGGTTGTATTCTACGTGTTATTCAGACTCAGTTTATTACTTTATTTTGCCACTCTAGACAGTAAATTATGACTTTCAATCTGTTATCAAGGAGTAGAGTAGTTATTTCTGCGTCGAGACTAAAATAATCGTTTTATTCTTCTTCCAGGTTGCACTGAACCATGGATAGGTTTATATACTGTATGTGACCTTTATCACCAGAAATGTAAATTTATGACAATATATATGTTGGGATGTTGTCGGTTTTGCAGTAAAAAATGATAAATGATTTAAGGATAAAGCAACTACACATGAATGTCTGCTTTTAGCTGATGCAGCAGATGAAAGTACTTTATCACATGGAAGCAAGAATCATCATCACTAATTTTTTCCTTGATGGCCTAATTCTCCCTGAGATATTAAAGGAGTCGCTTTACTAGGTAAAATTCTGGACAATATGATCTCATGTTATGCCTGTGACTGCAGTTTTTTCTAAACCTTAAGAGTGAAACTGCAATTCCTAGTGGCTAATTGACTGTGTGCGACTATTTGGGCACAAGTAATCAGGTAAACAGAGCATGAGATGGAGCATGGGAGATAAAGAAGGCTCCTGTTCACCAAGGTTAACCCCACCTCTCCCCTGCTGTCCCCTCCCTCACCTCCCCACCCAGAAAATGTGAGGAATGTTCCCTCTTCCTGTGGGACCTGGACGGGAATAGCTATGTGAGGTGCACAAATAGGTTCTGCTGTCTGCAAGTGTGTGTGTGTGTGTGTGTGTGTTGCTAAGCCAAAGACCCAATCCAGACCATACAACCATTAAAGCGCACAGACAGACAGGAAGCACACGCAGCATGTGGAAAGACACTAGAAAGGAACAAAGAAGAAGAATTGCAGGTCGTTGCAGGTCTCAGCCTGTTGTTGCCATGAAATCTACCACAGCAGTGTTTAATCTGCTGCAACTGTCCAGTAATTGGATTTGAATTTTCCACACGCGTTTGATCCAGATGTGTTCCTTGTCCCTCTGCCGCCTGCTCTGCGTCCCAGCAATATTATATTAAGACACCAGCACACCATAGATCCGTTTGTTTGATTTATCTTCCTTAGATTCAGCAGGATATAATAAATATTGCAAGAAGGTCCATTACCTTCGAATGAGTGTAATTAATCACCACGGTCTTTATGCATTAGAGCTGAAACTAGTTTCTACAAGATTTTCCACTAAGACTTTTCAACATTTTATCATTGGCCTACCTTTTCTCGCCTGTTTTGATCTACTTATCGTAATTCAATAATTAAAATAACACTTTTATTTCTTCTCCTGCTGTGTATTGCTTGGGTGAAACGATACCAATGGACTTTTCTCTCTGTTTGTTCCTGCAGGTCGAAGGCTGAGAGGGAAGGCGTTCTACTATGTCGGCGGGAAGGTTTTCTGCGAAGAGGACTTTCTGGTAGGTGGTCAATACACAGTCAATATTTAGCGTACCTCGGCAGAAGTGTGTAGTCTTGTAACCTTTGTTTACTTCAAAAATGCATTAGGTGTAGATATTACACAGTACCTTTCTCATACTGAGCTGGGTTCCCTTCCACCACATCTCTGTTGTCTCAGGGTTTACAAGATCAACAAGAGGTTATCACTGTTTCAATTCACCAGGTGTGACTTACACATTTTAGCCTTCAGGTTAAATAGAAAATGTCAGTTGGAGACTTTGACCTTGTGGCCCAGTTTTTTTAGCATCTAATGCAGCTTATTCATATCAGTTTCCTCCCTTGGGTGGGACTGGAAGGAGGTCAGTAACTGGAGAAGCTGCTTTGCTATGGTTTATAGGGTGGAGGACGGTCAGGCCATTCACATGGCTGCAGGATGACTGTGTGTGCTTTGCATAAATGGAAGTTTGTCAATGTGCTTAATCATGGGTTGTACATTAAACGCAATTATTTTCCCAACCCCCTCTTGAATTCACACTGTATGTAGTTCCATGCCTGTTTACCCCAGGAGCGCTGTCTGCATAAAACCCTCATCTAATTGCCTTTCCACCAAAAGTTCTTAGTTGCTCAATTAAAATCAGAATTTATACTGAATTAAATTTGCTCAGGCTCTGCTCCCTCTGTGTGCTGTTAATTACGTCTGCTCTTGTGCTGGGCCTGTTAGTGTGGCCTCTCCTCGCCAACACTGCTCACACAGAACAACACACAACAAAGTCGAGCAGGCTGATTCAAACGCTGTATCAGTTAAATGCTAAACCTCTTTAAAGACTTTCTAAAAATGTGTCCAAACACTGAAATGCTGTCATGATATTTTTAAATTAGGCACTATAGAGATGCTGTTCTCGGAGAGGGATAGCAGTGATTTTAAGCAGATTTAAGGAGCGGTTTCAATGCAGCTTCACATACATGAACAACTGCTTTGGATTATGCTTGGGAGACGTTGTGGAGTTGCTTTGTGCTCAGTCTGAAGCAGAGAGTCAGAGATTTCAGTCATCTGTTAAATAACCAAATTCCAATGACCTCACCGTCGTCTTTTCTCCCTCTGTTGAAGTACTCTGGTTTTCAGCAGTCTGCAGACAAGTGCAATGCATGTGGACATCTGATCATGGACATGGTGAGTGTACACACTCTCCAGTTGTGTGTACTTTTGTGTGTTTTTCCTCTGTCTGTGTATGTGTGTGTGTGGGTCTGAGCTAGGTGATCTCAACAGAAACTTACTTCACCCTAAATGAGCTTCTCTGTGGGCACATCTGGATAAAGACTCAAGCAAGCATTGGCTCTGCGTGTGCATCCCCCTCCCTCTCTCTCTGTCTCACTCACACACACACACACGCAGTCTCATGGGTAAAAACAAAACACACACACATACATACACACAAGCATATGATCAAGTCAGGAAGTATTGTGGCATATGAAGGATTTTTTGTGCACATCCAGCAGACAGAGATGAAGCAGATGTTGCTCAGTTTTTCTTGTGCTGCCTCATCTTCATGTGTACAATTAAGATGCGGAAATCTGTTGGGCTTGACTATTTAGACTGCATTTTGTATGTTTCTGTAACTAACATACAACATATCCCCTTAAATTTGCCTGAAAAGACACAGGATGTTTATTTACCAGCTGTGTTTTCCTTTAAACTTTGTTTGACAGTTGTGATTACTTATTACATATTACCTTGAGCACTCTGGGTGGGCTTATTCTTAGCTTTGTTCTATTCTCAGCCGCTGTTACGACCCATTATACGCACAGGGGATCATTAAAAATTCATCAAATCTAAAGGCAAAGATTTTTTAAGAGCAATGACTATTTTAATTTTATTGGATACAAATAGTGAAGAAATATGAAATAGCAGTAGCAGAATGAATTAAAGTTATAATGTCCAGATTTGCTCCACTCATTTCTCTTTATAGATCCTGCAGGCCCTCGGGAAGTCGTACCACCCCGGCTGTTTCCGCTGTGTCATCTGTAATGAGAGCCTTGACGGAGTGCCCTTCACTGTGGACACTGAAAATAAGATCTACTGTCTCAAAGACTACCACAGGTGAGCGTCACGCTTTACACAGGATTTCAAAGGAGCAGGGGTGCATGACCTGGATTTATCTGTGTTAAGTTTGTTTAGTGTGACAACGGAAAAAAAAGTCCAGGTGTCGTATTCCAAGTAGAATGACCTCAAAGGCCTTTAAGTTTTCCCTTTGTGACTGCAGGATCTGGTTGAGAAGGGCCGACGGAGGTTTCTCTCTGCCACGTGTGGCGGACACATGAGAAGTGTAGGCAGGGAGGAAAAGAGAGGGAGGGAGAGAGAAAAGATCACTGTCCAGTCAGAGGTGTGAAAAGAGGCTACTCCATCCAAACTCAACAGTGACATGCTCTGGGAAAAAAGCCCAAAAACAGAGTGAGAGTGAGAAATCAAGGTTTTGTGTGTGTGGGAAAATTGATATTGCAGTATAAATTATGGACAGAAGCACCTGTAGTAGCTCAGCATTTCCAGCCTTTTCTCTCCCTGCTGGGACAGCGTGTACAGCACAGCCAGTCACATGGCCGATCGCCATCTGGCAGCTTCCACATGTTCTCTACGCTGATTAGATCAGACAAACCTTATTGTGTATACAGTATGTGTTTGACTTTTAGCCACAGTCATGCCCATCCACACTGAGAGGCCCTTTGTTACTCCCTCCAGACATCAGGTGCCAGCCATGTGTGTGGAAATAATGAATTCATTTTGCTTTTTGTTTTTCTACTTCTTTTTTTGGGATTTGCGGAATCACGTGTGTGAGGGAAAGCCAGCACATCTGCAAAAAGGGTATCTCCTTTGTCGAAACAGAACCTTGAATCTAGTCTGAGTCAAGAGGGAGAGGGGGGCTCAACAGGTTTAAAGGTTGGGAGAAGGACGTGAAATATGAGTTTTAGCCTTTGTAGTCTTTTGATGCTAGTGAATTAGAATACAGGTTTTAAGTGAAATGGGTTCAGTTCAAACAAATGTATGAAATCTATCAACAACTTCTTTGTGTGTCTCACTCTTCCAGGGTACTGGCGCCTAAATGTGCTGCCTGTAACCAGCCCATCCTGCCCTCAGAGGTAAGCTGAGTTGTGATGAAATGCTATCATATATTGTCATTTTCTTTGACAAAATTCTCATTGTCTAAATCAATTATGAGTTAAAAATCTGTCAGAGAGAGAGATGGGGAATGTCATGGCTTTGGCTGGACTTGACAGACTGCATGCGTGGTGTTTATGGTCATGCAGCATTGACAGTTTTAACTTAAATGCATTTTAAATCAAATCCTGTCACGCTCAGCCTTACTTCTCAGTTTACAAGTGACTCTAATAACTTGAAATACTAAGTGACACACCAGTATAAACGTTAAATACACTCAGTGGTTGCTGTTGACTAAGGAATAGGTTAAATATTTAGGAGGTCCCGAAAAATGCAATTCGAATTAACCACAGTATACATAAAGATAAATGAATGTATATTGTAACCGCACTCTGGAGAATGACTATGATTAGAGCAACGACCACAGTATCACATGTAGTGTTCTTGGATAAATCACTGTCAGAGGTCCTAAAACTGGTCCCAAAGTAGAGAGAGCGTAACATGACCTGCAGCATGATGTGAACAATTCAGCTCTGTGCTTTCATCACATCCAGAAGTTGTTCACCTTTACCTGGGAACCTTCAACCACCAGGACCTCAGCAGATTATAAATCCTTATCTGCTTATGTTTACTTGGCTATGACCCAAACACAGAACTTAGCTGTGCAAGTAGCAGATAGTTCAATACAGCCATATTTCCCTCGAGACTGCAGGTCAAAACAGTGTGAGGCCTGATATCTCTGGGCTTTGATTTGAAGTGGGGGAGCGAACGGATCATAGTGAGGTGAAAACACCGGCAGGACACGCTGGCAAAAGCAAAGAAACGTCCAAAATTAGAGTTGACTTTGCTGGAATGTCCCCTGCCCTCCCCTTTGAGTAAGCAGTGAGGCCGGTATTTAGAGGAGAGGTAAGTTGTGTTTGCAAGTGTGTATAAGGGGTAGAGGGTTTGGTCTTTTACGTAAACTGTTGTACGGATGTTCAGGGGGGTTTCCTCTCAGGCTGATTTTGTAACCAGAGAAAGAAACAGCTCCTGTCTCAGGAGGACAAAGAGCACACAGTCTGAACGCACAGATCTGTAAATTATTTACTTCAATCTCTGGCTCCTTGCAGCTGTATTTCTTGTCTCTATCCATGTATCTCAGTATAAGTTTTATTTTGTTACATAGTCCTGAGTAACTATAAATTCAGGAAATATAATGGAGCTTGTAGCAACTGTAGGTCTATGCTTAAAGAGAATTTGACCCTTAAGCTCCAACGTAATGCAGTGGAGTAGTTTGAAGTACAGACAATTCGGCTCTTGGCTGGCTTCAACGTGCACAGATTTTAGCGTTCTCTTGAAGCTTTTGTCAGACTTAACAGAGTAAAACTGTGGACTTTCTTCTGCTGAGACTTTATTCAGTCGTCCTCTCTGAATTTCTTTCCAGGGCTCTGATGAGACCATCCGAGTTGTATCCATGGACAAAGACTACCATGTAGAATGCTATCACTGTGAGGTAGGTTTGAAGCACGGCACATTTCTCTGTTATGAAACTGAGAACATGTTACAAAACTGAAAACAAAGCTGTGCATTTGAAACAGTGCATGTTTAGTTGCTGAGAGCCAGCGACGTTCTGAATGGCTCATTAAGAGAAATCATTATAAGTAGATCCCCGATCTTAATTACAGTCTTGGCAGTAATTATATGCTGCTTAGGAGAGCAGGTACACAACACCTCATCATCTCTATCTCATGATTTTATTCAAGTGCCTTTTTTTTTTTTGCCAAAGGCTGATTGACAGCTGCTGTTCTTTCACTTCATGGAAATAAAAATCAGTGGGCTGTGAGGAGCTGTTAAAGAACAGTTTAACTATTGAGTGTCTACGTCCTCCTGGTGGTTTTATCTTTCAAGACATTCAAAAAGCAACATTTTGACGTTAGGATTTTGTCTTTGTAAACAGATTTCTTTCTTGAAACTCTAAGCCATAAGGCAGATAAAGGACTTTCATCAAGCAGAGCGCGTTTTTGAGATTTGCTTAGTCTTTTTGTAAATTCTGGAATGAACCTGCTCTAAATGCTGCAGTGCTACACTGCCAAAGTAATTACTGCTGTCCAATCTTTCAGAGGTTGGAAATGAGGCTGATGCAGAGCAGAAACCAGACCAATTATCCTCCATTCCTCCATTCAAACTCGTGTAACCTTTCAGTGAACATGTCCTGTTCCTTCTTTGTGTTGTTCAGGAATGTAAGATGGAGCTGAACGACGAGGAGGGTCACCGCTGCTACCCTCTGAACGGCCACCTTCTCTGCCACTCCTGCCACCTGAAGAACATTGAGCCGGGCTGCTCCTCCTCCATCGCCGCTGCCTCCTACTAACTCCTGCTGTAGGCAGAGGGAGACATCTGGTGGATTTACGGAGGAACTACCAAAGAGTGACAGACGGCAGGGCTGGAAATGTACAATTCTTGTTGTAGAGGATTGATTAATCATCAGGTCATGCTGTGGTTTGATTTGTATTTTCACAGGGATGTTAATGAAGTAGATACCTGAAGAAGTTTTGATCCAATAATGAAGTATTGTTGTACACCAAAGCCCAACTTTAAATGCAGCGAGGCATAGTGTTACACCTTCTGCATACAGATTTGGCACACGTGTTGCCATATGATGTATTTTAAAAGTTAACATCAGTTGCATTAGTGGTGTGAATACCTGACAACTCATTTTAGATACCATGTACCTTCAACTTCAACACACTCCAGCTGTGAAATTACAGTTCACAGGCCTTAAGTCATCTGTCTGTGATAATTTACACAAATTATGTCCAGCAGCTACCTAATGTTTCAGAGAAAGGGTCTTCTGCTAGCTTACCAACTAAATTATTGGAAAATAATGGTTAAACCATAGGATGCTTTATTACATGTAATCTATAGATGCTTTTCACAGGATGTTATGGATGCCTTTTGTGCCTCCACATCTACATGCAATAATAACAGATATTGTGTATTTACATTTGAGAAGTATACAAAACAATTGGTGTTGAACAGTATTTTAAAAAGTTGTAGCATAACAGTAATTCCTTCCTTCCTTCTCCTGTAAAGAAAACGTTCATTGTTTTGTCAAAGTGGTTACCATTGGTAACCAGAGCCATTTATTTTTGGTTATTTCCCATATGTAATTTCTAGTATGCAATAAATGATATCAAATAATACTTTCTGAACACAACCATTCCATAGAAATGTTAATCAATGTGAATATCCTGAAGGTCTCTATGCCTTTATGTGCTTAACGCTTACCATCTCACAGTCATGTCAAACATTTCATGTATTTTCTTCTTTTTCTAAAGAAGTGCTTCACAGAGCCAGGTTATATCGTTCTGTAATAGGTAAACAGCCGTTATTTGTCTCTCAGCACTTCGAGATAGATTTGTGAGTTTTCTATGCACCTATGAAAAGATTAGTATCAGACCTGAGGGTCCATGTATTTTATCACAGTTGCAAACATTGTATATTTAAAAAAGAGATATATTGTAGGTCTGTACTCATTTACTTTTGTTTTTATTTTTTACTTTAGTGCAAAACCCCTTACATACTAATTTGACTTGCAGTGGGGAGTACAGTTTTGATTACCTACTTTGCCATCCATATGTTATTCATGTCTTGAGTTTACTAATTTAATACTTAAGTTGTGTCATATCAGGTCCTTATTTCATAGCCAACTGTAGTTACGATGAAGAACATATGCATATGTGTTGTATGATTGTTGTAAAGAAAATATTTAATAAATTTATTGCAGTAGGCCAAACTTTCAATTCTTTATAGCAGATAAATGTGAATTCAATAACAAATTATATGATATCATATAAGATATTTACAAGACAATAAATATCTATTTAGCAGTGCTTTTACAAGTAAATTAGCTAAATATTCATTAACATTAATGGATGTTTTGATGTCTTGGTCCACAGTGTAATTCACATATCAGTACTGTTCATTTCCATTTAGTAGTCGAGTCTTTATGTTCAAAGGGGCCCTGTTGATTGTAGACAAACACAAAAAAGTGCTCAACTTAAAGAATTTGACTGTTATCACACAAGTAATAGATGATTGATGAAACCATCAACGAAAAAAAACCCCCAAAGATTACTGTACATTTTCCTGATTTATTCTTAGCTGAAATCACAGTATGGATGAAGACTAGGATTATATGATTATGATTATGCAGCTCTTCAGCTAGCGTGCTGATTGTATTCATCAATATCCTAAAACCAGGTTACAGTCAAGTAACAATGGGTTTAACTATCAGAAACTGTTCATCTGTAATTTTGATAATTATATTTATATTATATATATTATAGCTATAGCTACTGACAGAAAGCTGGAAACTTTGCGTTTCCAGCTTTCTGTCTGTAGCTAGCTATAATCTGATATGACGGGCAAATGGGTAAAGAAATAAATTAAACGAAAATTTGAGGAATTTAGTACCCAAGATTTGCCTCTAATAAAGACATCATAAATATGAATAAAAACAAGGGGTTTAACTATCAGAAACTATAAAATTACAGCTGGCTACTGACAGCGTTAGCTACTGTACAGATAGCCTTCACAGTACTCTACAGTATATTCGTAGCTACTTCTGGCAAATAAAAATTATTATTATTGAATTTACAAGTTTAAAACACGAGATTTGCCGGTAATTAATGGCATGTTAAATGTAAATAATTTTTTTTAAATTTATTTACAGTAGGAAATGTCATGAAGGCGGCTCACCTTCACCTGCCAGCCCTGAGGTAGCAACAAGCAATCTGATTGGTCGAATCGAGAGTCGGAGCATTTTGATTGGTAAGAATTGGACGGATGGTTTTATTTGATTGGTAAGAATTGAGGCTGAGGTTTTTTGTGATTGGTAAAAAATGTACATGAGGAAGTGGTCGAATAAGCGTCAATGAAGGATAAGTCATAATAAAAGTCCTTTATACTTGTTTCAGTGACTTTCTACCATACCAAAAAAAAACTTTCGAGCCAGCCAGGAGTCGAACCTAGAATCTTCTGATCCGTAGTCAGACGCGTTATCCATTGCGCCACTGGCCCGATAAAAGTTCAAAAGTGATAAAAATCATCCACAAAAGTAGCATCATATCTGTGGTTACATGTTAGATGCAAAAAAAGGTCTTCTCTTGTGAAGTAAAGAGAAAAAGGCGCTTAAAATCACACGTTACGGACATGTACTATTTACCACATGATATAGATGTGACAGTGAAATAAACCGATTATATTACTCAATTCTTGTTTCAGTGACTGTTTACCTCATAATTCAAAATAACATCGGTCATGAAACATAATTCAGAAGAGCATTTATTAAAAGATTGAGATGTAGAAATGCAAAAGAATCTCGAGCCAGCCAGGAGTCGAACCTAGAATCTTCTGATCCGTAGTCAGACGCGTTATCCATTGCGCCACTGGCCCAGATGACACATACAAAAACAATCCTCCTATTTAATAGAACAATTTAACTCCAACTGTGGACAACGAAATCTTCCTTTTCCGAGTGATCTACTCACTATTGTGTATGTTTTATACAGATACTGTGACACTCAAAGTTTATGAAGCAAACAGACTAATATATATGCATACACATAGAAAGCAACCTCTACCTGCAGTGCTCTCATTGGGCAGCAGGTGTCGCGGTAGGACGTTCGCGGCTCTTATCGACTCTCTGAGATCACGTATCGAATCCCGCTCGTTCACAACTCCTTATCATCTATAAATGTATAAATACCGTATTTTAGTATCTAAAATAACATATAAACGAAATGTAAAATCTAGAGGCAAACCTGTGTGGGCCCTGTGATAAAGTCCTTAAAAGGAAATTTTAATGCAGCATATACATATTCTATATACAGTAGATTCATAAATGGACTTGGCAAAATGGGAACAGACCACAGTAATGCAATAAATGCTCTGCCTTCACCACCATCAACGATGTCCCACGGCTATTTTCAACTAATGGATACCTGCTGCACCATCACAGACTGGGGTGTAGTATATAGTAGTAGTATTGCAACTTACTTTAATATTCAGCTTACACAGAGAATAATCATCAGCAACATTGGCCTACTGTCTGTGCTGTTAATTGCATCACATGATCACATCTGACTTAATATATGGAGTGTGTAGGGAAATTTACACTGTCTGTGTGAACCAAAACACAAGTTTTTTTGTTTAAAAAAGCTGCTACATACCTGCAGTTTATCCTGATAAACTGATTTTCCCTCATTTTCTTCCAACAAACAAAACAAAATAATTCTTATGTTGCATATTTACAAAATAAATTTCTATTTTTATCTAACTAAACAATCATTAAGCAAATGGGACAAAATGGAAAAAAATCTCAGTTGGGCACATAAAGATGTTCCTTTTTAATTTATATACATTATATACAATTTAATTCTCAATACCATATATAGTACTGTGTATGAAGAAATAGATAGCAAACACAGATTGCCTGAACAAACAAATGCTGAGCTTTTCATTATCTAGACATGGTCCTCCAAACCCATAGTTACAGAACAATGTGCACTTTGTTTATCCTATAAAAGTACATTTTTTGTCAGCCTGCTTTCTGTCATATCAGATATCAAATGACTGATTCCACAACTGAGCGTTAAATATCTCCCAGTGAGCCTCACATGGTTTCCAACCCATATCCCTGACTACAGCTAACTTTGGTGCATATTTGTGCACACTTAGAAAATATCTCATTGCACTGATTCAAACAGAGAAGTATTTCTAAGGCCCAAAATGCTGCGAAGAATAGAAAACTCAAGAACAAGAGCCACAAAAGCTTGAAACCATTTTGAAACATGTTTGAAAATACCCTTCCTTATAATATGAGAACATTTACACAAGACCTTCACTCTGCAGAATACACACACACACACACACACATTTACCAGTGTAGCCAATGAGAAGCCAGATGACTTCATCAGTCTTGGTGGAAGCGTTGGTTTTATGTTCACTTCAGATACAGAAACTCACTTCACACGTTGTGAATGTTCAACCAGTTACTTTATTAACTCAAATACTTCTCGTACATAACATTTGTGAAATTTTCAACACAAATTTGTCTCAAAGATTAGACTCCTGTCTTCCCTCTGCTTCTTTTTCCATCAAAACCTCAAGTTCAAAAGGGAAAATCAATAATATGAAAATGGATGTAATCTTCATTAACCTGAGCAGTGAAAGGGGTTTTAAAACAGTTTCAAAGGAGGCTCAGTGAATGGAAGTGAAAAAATATTACATTATTTATCAAAAGGAGATTACATAGAACAGTTTTTCCCACTTACCTAGAGTCCAAAACTAATAAATGCCTTTGGACAAACCTTTTTTTATATAATATAGAATAATATAACAGCTTAGCTGTTGAGTGTCTGAGATCAAATAACATAATCAGGCATCCAGGAGAAGAGCAAAACTAAGCAGGTAAACTATGGGGGTGCTTTTTTCCTGAGGCCCACACTCTCTAGACTGGTGTTAAACCCCTGATGTTACACAATTACTTTTTCCAGTTTATCTAACTGAGCACACCAACAACACACATCTCCTCACTCTGGACATGTTTCAGCTCATTTCGTCAACTGAGCAACCCATGTAGGTGGCCTGCATGTCTAGAGGCATTTCTGTGTTCCTGTTTACCAGCCCGCCCACAACTCATCAGGATATTTCACTCACCTATGAATGTCTTTTTTTTAGATGGCCCAGATAGCTTTTAAACAGAAATTTGTGATGATCAAGATGTGGGGTTTATGCTATAAAATGAGAAGCACATTTTGAATCAGAACTGTATCAGCTGTGTAAAGTATGTTTGAGTCAAGAAGTCTTTATAATGCACTGCACAATGAGGCTAGCATTGATTTGTTATATTGGATTTTGTTACAGGATGTTGCACCCTGAATTTGTCTTTTTTTTTCTTTTGCGTGCTGCATATCATATTCCTAGAATGAAAATATATATATTGACCATACAATTCCATCTTATTGAATTATCAGTTGCATATATATTTTCAGCAGTTTTACAAGACAAAATCACATACCAAGTTACAGAGATGAATAAAAAAGCGGAGACATCTTCCCTTTTGTGGAGTACAAGACAAAGAGACACATTTATTAACAAAAAATATTTTAATATTACATATGATTGCTATTATATTAGTCACATATTTCCTTGCATGGTTGCATGATTAAAAACGCATGGGAAGTAGAAAGGTGTGCAAACTCTACTCCTTACTGAGGGCTAAAATCACATCCAGTACCTCCCCCATTCATCCATCCATACATCCATTCCACCCCTGTAACTCTTTCCTGGACCGGGCGGTGTGCGAATCGAGCGCACTCACGGGCCTCTCTAACCCCGCCCCTCCGGTTAACTCCCCCAGTGACGACGGCAGAGTCCTCCCAATGCGGGGACTCTGAGGATGGGCTCTGGCTGCACCGTGGAAAGAAACGTGCATGCATCCCGTGTGTCAGTGTCAGTGGCGGACACACTCCGAGCTGCAGAGAGCCGCCTTCACCATCGCTGCTGCGCCCGAACAGCAACACGCAGGGACTCATGGAGGGGGGGCGTGTGTGATGCATGCATGCATTAATGTGTGTGTGTGTGCAGATTTTTTTTTTTCGAGGAATTTAAAGTGTTGCTGATGGAGCTGCTGGCTCCCTGAGGCTGGGCTGTGATTTCTGCATTGTTGCATATGTTTCTCGGGATGGAATAACCCCCCCCCTCGTTTACTTGAAGGAATATCTGATAAGCTCACCTCTCCTGTCTCCATGGTGCTCGAAGGGTAAGTGAGAAAACCGAGCTGTCAGTGCTTTGTTTATCCCCCCCGAGATCACCGCCGCGTGGATGCATGCACGCCTTTTGTTTTCCCACCCTCTCTGTGTGTTTGTCAGCCAGAAATGCTGCTGGTGCACACTTTGCATTTCCCCCTCCTCTCTTTTTACACATTTACAAAAAATGCAAGAGAAGTGCATTTTCCTTTCCCCCTCCCGGTGCAGAATCATGTCTTTGTGTGTGGCAACAAAAACACCCCTGGGTCTCTCTCTCTGTGTGTGTGTGTGTGTGTGTGTGTGTGTGTGTGTGGTGTCCATGTAGGAGAGAGATGGACGGGATCGGGAACACCATGCAGAAGAAGGCTGCAGAGCTGGAGCGGCTGGCCGAGGTGCTTGTCACCGGAGAACAGCTGAGGTAGGTCGGTCGATCCTGCACCACCAACCCACCCACCACCCTCAATCCTAACACCCCACCCAGCGGACCCCGGGTCAGACATCCAAGAGGAGCTGTGGCTTTTTTTTGTTGTTGTTGCCAGGATCTTTCTGTCATGAATGAAAACACCTGTACTCATTTATAAATAATTACTGTTTAGTTTTCATGCTCAGTTGTGCGTGTGTGCGTTTGTGGTCCGGATCAGGATGAACCAGGTGACATGACGCACTAAGTGAGCAAAGTGTGTGTTGTGAGCTTGTTTGACAGCAGGCTGATGATCATGCATGCAGCCCTCCGCTCACTGCAAAGTGCCACTACAGGCAGTTTGAGCTCCACTGCAGCGTGCACAGCTAAACAAAGGCGGACAAACCCTCCCTGTTCACACTGCTGCTCCTCACCTATACAATATGCACATCTTTTTTTGCCTGAGGCACCGTGGCTCTCAAGACTCTGCAGGATATTTTTAAGGACTGAACACATGAGTAATTGTTGCTGCTCCAGTAGTACAGTGCCCTTTGAGCTGCACAGGGAATGATCAACCCACTGACCCTGTGTATCATTATCATGCCCTGCCCATTCATCCTGTCAGGGACATGTACCACGAACCATGGCGGTGTTGTTGACTTGCTGCACCCTTTGGCCTGCTGTACGTAAAGAAAGGCCCCACAACCTCGGTGGTGTTTGCTGGCTCACACTCCCGGCAGTGAATAGAGGCTCAGTAGGTGAAGCATGGCACCAATGCCTGGAATTTCAGCCTCCCACTGGACTATGAGGAAAATACGCAGCTGAATTGTGTTTTTCAGCTGAGGGGGGTTAAAATGAGTTCAGGCGTTTTGCTGTTTCTCAAGAAGAACACGCTGTAATGTTGTCCTGTTCTGAAGAGCCATAAAAAGTAACACTAAAGTCATCCCCCTCAAGAGATTAATAGTTTGTGTCTGGACTCTTGCTAAACACCGGTGTGTGTTTCCTTGTTTGTCATTGTATTCTGTTTGTGTGTGTGTGTGTTTGAGTGTCCCTGGCACAGCTGTGTGCTGAGGCTGCCAGCTGGCAGTGTGGCTGGTGTCAATGAACGAATGGTTGGTCGGGGTGTCTGTCCACGAGTCCTCTGCCTCTGAGATGTTGCCCTTCTTGGAGAAAGGACTTGATGTTGTGACACACAAGGACTCACTCTCTCTGTCTCAAAAGTTTCTTTATTTCCTCCTCCTCTTCTTCTTCAGTCATAGCCGTCAGCCTGAGAGCTTTTTAAGCCTTACTAGCAGCATGGCTCAAGGGATGGAGATGTCGGTTTGTCGCCCGGTGCTCCACTTTGGTTTGAGGTTGAAATATATTAACATCTATGGGATGGATACCATGACATTTTGTACAGACGTTCATAGTCCCCAGTGGATGAATCCTATTGACTTTTATGTTCCCCTGACTTTTCCTCTGGTGCCAGCACGAGGTTTACATTTGTGCTTTTGAGTAAAATATGTCTAAAAACATTAAGATGGATTGCAATAAAGCTTTGTCCAGAAATGAGCATATTAGCATTCATCTTGAAGCATCTCTGTGCCTCGATACAGTCCCACATAGCTGCCAGCGTGCATGTGCTGGACAGTTTAATGATTGATGTTCTCCCTCTGTTTTACCTTGACTTCCTGGTTTATGTTTGTCCTTTGGTCTGAATTGATATTTCAGCACAAATGATGACATGAGGGAGAGAGGAAATCACAGCCAATTAAATTTTTTATGACAGGGTTAGACCTTTTTATGACAGGGTTAGACCTCTTATGAAACACTGCTGGTAGAAAAGCAACCCATCCAACCCAGCCCACACCTTTTGTTTGATCATTTTATCACGAGTCAAGCTCATGGAACATGAATAACACAGTTCCCGGCACTGATAAAGGCACACTGGCTGTTTTTAAATATCTTATCACATGTTTGCGTTGCATCACGGTGACTGCTCGTAGATGAGCTTCATGCACAGGGCTGAAAAAATAGACACAAAGATGAATATCATGGCACACAAACACATGCAGCTGCTGTTGTGAGTCCTGTGACCAGTTCATAGTTGTGAATAGGCCGTTTGTTGCACAATGGCAGATTGTAGAGGAGGCTTTTTTCAGCATCATTGTAGTCATACTTGGAGGCAGAGACTCATTCAGAAACGGCTGTTATTATTTGGTTCAGCGCAAGTTTTAGAAATGCTGCAACAGAGAGAAACCAGCAGAGCGAGAACATCCGCCAAAGCAACTAGTCTGACACCTGAACCTCCTGTAACCTGCTTCCAGCTCCATTTGCTTTGATTTAAGCGTAGATTAGACCGGAGCTGAACGGAGGAGGAGAGGATGATGCTAGAGCTGGTTGGAAGCGAAGTCTGTAACTTGTTTGCCCATCTCCAGTCTTGGCAGAACACCGTGTGGGTGCTTCCTGGGCAGGCTTGGACTTGGGCTGTCACTGCTAATCCGGAGTGATGCGAGCCAGCTGCACACAGACTCAGCGTGGAGTGGAACTAGCTCGCTGCAGGAAGCTTGGCTGAGGCTGCGGTGGCTTGTTTCAGGTTCAGAAAGAGGTCACCTTGATGATGTGAAACCAGCGTCTAGGCTGCCTATCGTGTCATCATGCAATATTGATACATCACAAAGCCCTGCAGAAGAGAAGATTTTTCTTTTTTTGCTTTTGTGTTCTTGATCACAGATCAAGAGCAAACCACAAACTTACACTCTTGTCCGCCCCAGCTGTCATGAAAGAAACCAAAGTCTTTGCTCACAGCGAAGAATTGAATGAATTTTTACTACAGTACACACACTTTACTACTTTATGATATGCGGTCCACATAAATACTAAAAGAGAATCCCTGCCTACCTTTTTCTAAGGTGAAACATTACTCTCAGTCTTATTACTTCCAGGATGAATTACTACTACTGACTTCAGTAGTAATTCAGTCTTTTAGTGATTAACCAAAGGCTTTTAAGGAATCATATTCTCAAAACTTCTTCTTTCTCTTCCTTGGCTTGTTTGCTGCCCTCCAGGCTGCGGCTCCACGAGGGGAAAGTGATCAAGGATCGGCGGCACCACCTGCGAACTTACCCGAACTGCTTTGTGGCCAAGGAGCTCATCGATTGGCTGATCGAACACAAGGAGGCCTCAGACCGAGACACGGCCATCAAGATCATGCAGAAGCTTTTAGACCAAAGCATCATTCACCACGGTAAGCTGTGTTTATGTGTGTGTGTGTGTGTGTGTGATTTACTGTAGTGCTGTTTTTCCTTTTTTTTTTATAATGGCGAGGGTCTCTCCCTCTCTTCTTTTCTCTCTCTCTCATTCTTCCTTTCTTGACATTTTCTGGGAACGATCGGTGCCTCTTAATAGATGATTCTCTGTGTCTCCCAGCCAATTTGGCTCCAATGTAGCGTCTCGCTACCTGTTTCACATTTGACCAGACACTGAAAATGGAGAGAAAAAAAGCTGCTTTCCCTTTAGTTGAAGTTTAGACAGAGCCAACTCAATATTAACTCATCCCAGCTGTTAATAATTTAATGATGTTGAGTGACTGCTTCATACAAGCATAATTAAAATCTCTATGATCCTGCTTTTGCTTGTGCTATTTTCTACCATGATAAATTACACCAAACACTTACTGTTTGTAGCTGACAGCTGGATGAAATTAAAGTAAACTCTCTCAGCTGTGCAGCAAATGAGCAATTTGTCAGTCACCTAAGTCAACTGCACATGAAAGTGATTTTTCTGGATTTTTTGGTGGGGATTTAAGTCCCTGCATGTTGGTTATGATACAAAAATAACAAAAAAAGTCTTTAGGAAACATAAAGGCTGCATGTACGTCAGCCTTTGTCCATTTGTATCCGTCTGTGTGTGTGTGTGTGTATATTTATTATATACACACCATGTTTTTCTGTATTAAAGGCTCTGGTTCTTGTCAGTCAGTGACTCTTCTGGCTCTTGATGTCACTGATAATCCATTTCTGTCTTCCGTGTTTGTAATTCGTGCAGCTGTTTAGCCCTTTAACCTAAATACCTCTGTGTGTGTTTCCAGTGTGTGACGAGCACCGCGAGTTCAAAGACATGAAGCTGTTTTACCGCTTCCGAAAAGACGACGGCACGTTCCCATTGGACAGCGAGGCCAAAGTCTTCATGAGGGGCCAGAGGATCTATGAGAAGTATGAACACACACACACACACGCTATATAACACAACCACAACTACTCAGTCCAGTTGTTTTAGCATTTTTGATTGATTTTGTCTTTGTCTCTTTTAGTGTATAGCAGTTGATGCATAGCTAGCCTTCAATCATTATATATTATATGATGTATAGTATTATAGTTGTTAGCGAAGACGTGCATACAAACCTGAAGGTATAACAAGGAGGATTTTCCTAAAAAACAATGTGTAGACTCATGAAAAGTGATCCCTCTCAGTCATCATTTATGACCCAGTAGAAGTGTGTGTTGTTGTGTGTATGTGCGCAGACCCTGCAATTTGCATGTTTTTTCTTATTTTGCTGTGTTCGGGACATTTCGGTGTGTCAACCTTTATGCAGTGATGTGTAGCCACCAGCCAAAAACAGCGCTCAGAGAGTGATCGTGGGGGACGCTATAAAAACATAGCAAGCAATTGTCAGATTATAAGTATGTGGGATCACGTCCGCTTTAAGACAGGGAGAAGGCCAATTTTGAATTTTGTGTTTTCAAACAGCTATCATCTGCATCATTGTGGAATAATTTTAACTTATGCACTCCACATTTCTACAACTGTGTTACTTTACCTCCATTGCTTTTCTCCTCTGTATGCGTTTTATAGTGACACACCGATAGAAATACTGATTATTTTTAAGAGGGAAGACTTACCTCCTCAAAGAGGGCTCTTGTGCAGCTTGTTGATATGATGAATAATGCTGCACTATCTGATGTTGTTTTTGGAAGTTCACGGCCACTTGGCAGCTTGGCAAACAATAGCTCACCATGCGTGCAGTGCCATGGGTGTGTTTCCTGCCTTCCTCCTTATTTTTCTTTGTGAGAGTCTCTGGCACTCTTCACGGCATGCTGATGGAGTGCATCAGAAATGCCACCAATGTTTTTTGAAAATTAGTTTTGGAAAATAAAAAAGTAAATAGGATTCCATCAAATCGGAGAGCATAGTATTGAATTAAACTGGTTTGTAACCACAATAAAAGCCTGAAGGGCAGGAAAATCAGAACATATTGGAAGCATCTACACTAGAGATGACTGATTTGTCCAGAGATGGGCTGGATTTAGAGGAGGGCAGAGGACGCCACTTGTGGGACTGTTTTTGTTTGTCATCAGCTTTGTTCCCATGATGCTGTTGTTCCAGTGGTGATAAGACTAATTGTTTCTATAGTAACCCCAAAATCCTCCCGTGTGTCTCCACTCCTCCATCTTTCTCAGTGGCATCCCTTCAGTTTGTGATTCACACACACACTCTTGTCTTTTGTTTACAACCAAGTAAGTGCAGATGCACACACTTGATGTTCCTGTTCTTTTTTCTTTCGTTGCGGCAAACAGCTTGATACCCGTTCCGTGTCTCACACATCCTGCCACCTCTTTGTCACATGAGTAAACTATATTTCTGTGCCTCTTTTAACACATACACACTGACACTCTTATGAACAGAGACCTATTTTTCACGCACACGCAGTTGCGTAAGAGGAAGAAATAGTCCAAGGGGAGACATCTGTCGTCTCAGTTCTCAAAGCTATGTGTTTATGTAATCACCATGGTGCAGTCCAGGACACACACACATACACACACACACACACACACACAAACAAGACCCTCAAGCTTGCTCTGGTGGTTGCTTGCTTGCGAACTGGAGAGTTGCTTCACTATCACACATATGGCTCAAGTAACTATCCTGCAATTTAAAAAAAACAACCATCTCTTTGTTTGTTTGTGAGTCTTTGTTCCTTCTGCAAAAGTACTTTGGTTTGCAAAGATTCACATAAATGACAGTTCTTCCAAAATGAATGGGATGTTCCTCCGCGGGACCAGTAGCCACAAATCTTAAGCTTTGGCAAAGTGAATGAAATTTAAATGCCAGTGAAAGTTGTTGGTTTTGAAGAGGAATTTGGCTTCATTAGATGTTTTACCACAGAATACCACACAATTTTGCAAAGGTGGTTATGATCTGAATGAAAAATGGTGCAAACCTGAAAGCTCTTTTTAGCCACACAAGCAATGTGGCTCGACGGATGGCAGTGCAGGTCGATCCTCCACTTTGGTCCTGAGTGATTTAATTATCTTAATGACTATAAACTGGATTGCCATTTAAATTTGGTTCAGGCAGGATGAACTGTGATAACTTTATGATCCCTTAACTTTTCATGTGGCGTCATAATCAGGTCAAAGTGTTTATTTGTTCCGTGCTAACACACTAAAGTAAGATAGTGAACACGGTAAACATTGCTGCTTAACATTTAGTACAGTCACTTTCAGTATATTAGTATGCTGACGTTAAGCTCTGTGCCTTAACACAGATTCACAGAACCGATAGCATGGCTGTAGATTTTTATTTTAAAATAAACTGTTTAGCTGTAACATTTTTTCTGTTTTACCTTTTTGATTTTTACAGAGTTTAGTCTGTGCGATGTACAGGTTTTGTCTCCACTATCTTTATTTTTGTGAATTTATTTGTAGATTCATGGTTTTGGTGTGTTTCAGCTGGTTCTGCTGGTTGACAAAAGGCTTGGAGGTAAAGTTATTTTTTGACACGCAATATCTAAAAAGGGTTTTGCAATAGTGAATGAACCTCTGTAAGGTGGTAGTTAAGTAGGACAGCATGGCCATGGTTGGGTTAGCTTGAGGATTTGTGTGCGGCCCCCGTAATTACTTATGTAATGTAATGCAATGCTGTGTCCTTTCATTAACAGTAGACTCTGGCTTATACAGTAGCATAGATCTTTATGCATGCAAAAATGCCTCCAGTAAATACTGTACAAAACTCTACATATTACCCGTCCTACAGCCAGCTGCACATCTAGTTTTTCCATTGGAAAAATAAACAGCCCTCTTCACACATGAAAGTCTCACTTATTGATCTCTGATGCTGTCAATTGTCAAATCACCCTAGACAAACTCCAATAAACAAACCTCAAGAAGGCAATTCAAACAGTCGTTATGACAGCATTTCCTAGGCGACAGGCTTAGTCAGAGAGGACAAAGTTTTACAAGCCTTTTAAATCATTGTTTGCCATTCAGACTGTTTACATTCGTGTGTGTGTACTGTAGATTGAGGCTGAATTGCATAAATAAAGATGATTTAGTCTGACTCATATTGAACTATCAGATGAAAAAAAGATGACCTTTTGAATAAATGACTGAACGTAACCTTTAGTTATCTGGTGTAGATTCACTGAGCATGAATGAACTGCTCAATGCTCACACACATTTATCTTCCCATGTCACTTCAGACACAGATATCTTTTATCACCGTTGTCAATATTTGAGCTTTATTCTCTCAGCTTGATACAAGACACATCCGCAGGTACTGTAGTTATTTTACATTTGTGGATAGTTAGTTAGACTTTATTATCAGCTGGGGAAAATCTTTTTCACAGCACTGTGCATCAAGACTTACTGCACGAATGTGTGTTTTAATGTGAGTGAAAGAGAAAAAGAGAAACAGCGTTTTTTATCGGTTCCATGTGTCTTTTCAAAGCTAGAAAAGCTCTGAGTTCGAAACAGTAAACCCTCTCATTGCCCAGGCATCACTGTGCTTTTCATGTTTTACTCCATTACCTGCAAATTACATTATTGATGACCATTTTTCCCCCATCACACTTTTCCATTATATTATCTTTTTTTTGCCTTTTTACTGTCAGATACATTCAAACAAGATACATGCTGCTAAATCAAGAGAGGGCAACACAATCTTTCATTTTTAAACACGCAACTGATTTGTTGTTTGTTACAGATATAAACTAAAAAAAAAAGTCGATGTTATGTTACAACTGATAATGGCTGGCTAATTTTGTTAACTGCTCTTTCGGAGAGTAGGTCCTAATGTTTCCACATGACTAACTGATGACTGGAGGAATTTCTTTCTTTCTTTATTTCAGTAGGAAGTCCAACATACAGAGTTACTAACGACACATAAAACAAAGGCATTTGAACATTTTCTGTGTTAACAAGGCCAGATTATAAAAGTAATGCTAATCTGTACTGAAAGTCCTGATAAGTACATTAAGTAACGTTATCATTCTTGCTTCATAAGGTCACTGTTAAGAGCCGTTTAGAGACGGCAGCTGATAATAAGAGCTGTACAAATGAAACTGATTTGGCACGACAAGAGTTGTGCGTCATTAAATGTGCAGTTGTGTTTAAAGACGTTGTTCATGGAGGAAAGGGTGACAGATTTTCTATTTCATTATTTCTAAATAAGGGTTCTGATTTAGGCATAGTATTGCCCTTCTTACATTCACAGAGACTTCAGTTACTAGTAAGACAAAGTCACAGGCAAATGAACCTGAAAAAGAAAGTAAACACTTTATAATTATGTAAAATAGAGGTGTCTCCCCTCTTCTTCGGAAAAATCTACAATCCTAATAGAAAGTAATATAAGTAAAGTAGTAATGCTCAATGCTGAGCAGTGGGCCTCTCTTGTTTAGCAAATGAAAATGCTTGTGGCATCTTTTATTTCTGAGTTAATGTAATAGCAGAGTCACTGAATAAAGTTAATTTACAGGAAGATTTCCTCCACTGCAGCTTTACTTAGAAATCAGCTATATTTAGAAATCACTATATTAAATATTTAAAGGCACGGCCTGGGAAAAATTCCACATTCATCTTCCTCCCTATCAACTTCCAGGTCACGTGACTCAAAAGGTCTTTATGTATTTCATACATTGAATATATTTATAAACTTAAACTTTTAAACTTTTTATTCATTGTGACAGTTTTCAACTTCTTTCCCTGATGCTCTTGTCTGCTCTGCAATACTGTAATATGCTAACTGTACAATGCCCTCTTTTTAAAAAAAGAATGGTTATACGGACATGTAGAGTCATCAGAGCCCCACCCTTATAAAGGACCAGAGCAGGGAAAAGCCTGGTGGTCCTGGTATGCTGACTGAACAACAGTCAGAACAGTATGTTAGAACAGTATGTCCTAAGTATGCTGACTGAACAACCGCGCTGCATATCCAGGTCACGGCAGCTCGTCTCTTTTACATGCTATATATACAGTCTCGTGCTGTATATACAGTCTCATGATATACTATGTAATACTCGTATTATACTCCAGATCCCATTGTGCTGTACTTTGAGTTGATCCCTTTGAGCTAACATAACATGATTTGTTGACTTAACATGTTTATATGGATTAAATTGCTTTGTGTGTACAGCTGGGTCTCATGGAACATTATGTCCAGTTCTCTCTACATTTGCATTTTGACGTTGGCTGCTAATGTGGTGCCACAGCAGTTTTCCCACTAAAGCTCCAAATCCATCATAATTTGACATCTAAACAAGTCTTTTTTTTTTCTGTAGTGTGTTGACTTTACATGAGTGAGAGGCTTAAGCAGCCCTGGGCGTGTACCTCAGCACTTTTTTCTTTAGGGCATTTCAACATAGGGTTTTTTTTTTTTTTTTTTGTTAACTCAACCCCGTGTTTAAATGTGAGGAATAAAGTGTCGACCAGAGACAAAGTTTAATGGCAATATAATTGTCCTCTGAAATGTTGGCCTGCACCTTTGGATCATCAGTCCCAGTTTATTAAAGAACCACTCTGAGAGGATGGTACTGCGCCTCATTTAGGTTTCATTTAGTTTAATTTCACATATCAGGATCCTCATTTAGCGTCATCAAAACAGAAGCTGTTTTCTCTGGCCACAAACAACAGACATACTGAGGGCTCGTCCATGATAGATCAGATACATACATATACATAATATTAATACAGAGGGCTATTTTTTTTTATTTTTAAAATTTTTTTATTAAGTGCTAGTTGATATTTTGGCATATATGCGTATTTGCTTTCTTGACTGCAATTAGAAGAGCATATCTATACCACTCTCATGTCTGCATGGTAAATATGTAGCTTGAGGAGGCAGCCGGTTAGCTTAGCTTAGCATAAAGACTAGAAACGGGGAAACAGCTGGCCTGGCTCTGGGTAAAGTTAACAGAATCTACTTACTGGCTGCTCTAAAGCTCACTTAGTAACATGTTATATCTGTGGGGGTTTTTTAAACCGTAGAAAAAACAAGGTCTGGAAATGACAGTTCCACTTTTTATGAAGGGGTTATGTCCCGCTTTCCTTCTTGACCAGGAGTAGCTACCAAGTAACCAGCAGAGACTTCAGGAAGTTGTTGAAACTTTGATGTTCTGATGGGATTTTGTTCAGACAGAGGCAGTCAGTTTATTTCCGCCCTGCTTTATGCCAATCTAAGATAACCATCAGGAGATATGTAGATCCATATTTAGCGTACAGACATGAAGGTGGTTAAAACCTTCACATCTGACAATCGGAGAGAAAATAAATATGCACATTTCTAACGCGTAACTATTCTTTTCAACCTGTCACGTATCACCCTTTTCACAGGAGAGTCATATTTAATCTGTTATGGACTTGTGAAGTGAGTCAAATCTATAGTTAAGTTGACGCTTTGAAGATTATCTGTTGGCTGGCAGACATCGCCTGGTTCTTCTCTCCAGTTTGGATCAGTCTGATTAGGTCAGTGGTTGTTGAAGTTTCCAAACCTGGAGCCTGAACGCTTCAGCTGTCGGATGTGTCTTTTTCTCACTGCTTTCTCATCATTTTAGTTCATTAAATGTTTTTCCTACGGGCTGCTTTTATGTCCATGAGTGATAACTTTGTCTGTATTACAGTGTTAATGAATGATTCATAGCCATTTAAGCACTGTGTGGGAATATAACTTGTGCCAGCGAAAGACAGCCAAAAAAGATATGAAAAGTTTAATGTTTGTGCCTCTTTGATGGTGCAGTTAGTGGCTGCAGCGTGTTTTGACATGTACAGGTGTGCAGAGGGTTTATTGGTTCTTATGAGCACTGCCTGCCTGTTTTTATATTGTTTGAATGCTCAGGCGACAGCGTTTGGGTGTGAGTGACTGGTGTGAATGTGTTTTTTAAGAGAGCGGTGTTCAGACAGTCAGCGATTGTACTCCGTGCATGCGTGTACTTGTCTGTTTGTGTTTATTCGATTGTGTCATGTGGTGTCATCCAGAAGAGATCACACCACCCACTTCGTGTAAACCTACAGACTATTCATAATGTTCATAATTATACGAGTAAAACCCAAGTTCAGCTGTGATATTTTGCATTTTTAGTACAAACTTAATGAACTCTCCTCCAGTGCTGTGATTCTTATTTCAGCTTTTACACCCAAATGAGTTGATCCCACAACGTCAAACCTCCATTTACCATCAGTCAAGCAGCTCTCGAAGGTTTTTCTCATTGTAATTACCTTGTCATCATACTAATCTGCTCTGTAGTTCTGCTGTATGAAGCTCTCAGAAAAATATGAATTTATTTTTACGATTCCTTCTCAATGCCTCCGCTTTAGTGGCTGGAGTGCTGCACCGGAGGCAGTTGCAGTGCAGCGTTTCTGCATTTTGACAGTGCAGATTAGAGAGTGCAGAAATGGGCAGAGCTGCTGGTTTGGAAGAGATTTTCCCTGCTGGAAATTCCCACATTAGAAAGCTTACTTTTCACAATAACCCCCATTTTACTGAACACACCTCTCGGATATTTATATAGCGCTATATGGTCATGGTATGTTATCGGTCATAAGTGTTGCAGCCTTTCCTCCAGCATTGATTCCAGTCACTGAATTTACTCACAGTTCCCATAAAGCCAAACCTCTAACTACAAACAGCCATTGGTGGATTTGGTCGCTTAATTTTAAGCTTAGTGTATGGATTAGATTGGCTTTTGAAAGTAACGCCCTGTGACGTATCTCATAAGGTGGTTATGTACTCTCTTTTTTTTTTTTGACCTCCTAACTTGTTTCCTCCCACAGATTGATGAACACAGAAAACAACTTGTTACAGACGAGGGAGGAGGAGGGCGGGACCTTTGAGCGGACGCTGGTGGCCTCCGAGTTCATCGACTGGCTGCTGCAGGAGGGGGAGATGGCGACCAGGGAGGAGGCAGAGCAGCTGGGACGGAGGCTTCTTGAGCATGGCATCATTCAGCACGGTGAGGAAAACTGGGGAGCAGTTTTTAACAGTATCATTTAATCAGCACAGGACAAGATTGTGGTGAAAATTTTGATTATTATTATATTCACACAATCTCAAGTATTGCAAAATGCTATCATCTTTTGCTGTGTCTGCTTAATCCTGCTTCAACTGAGGGACACAGCCATTTGGAGCACCTCCTTAACCCAGACACATCTTAATTGAAAACACTGTGCATAACCCAAAAGAGTAAAGCACAGGTAACAATCTGATAAGTGTTTTAATCTTACATTATGGTTAAAGCTTTATAGGCACACTTAAACACAAATAAAAGAGTCAAAGTCATGTGCGCTTCAATCTGAGCTGGCAGCAGTTGCCAACACAGATGAGACCCAGCTGACCACTTTGGCATCATAGATATGATCAGGAATATCTGACCTGGATTACAGTTACACCTCCATCTAGCCCTCATGCCTGAAACAAAAAGTAGGTTAGTGTGGTCTCAAATGGGAAACTGGAAACTTTAAAATGGAAACTGTACAAGTTCAGCACTCCTAAAATTCATTACAGCTCATTTTGGGCTCCTCACTGGCCCACATTATATACATTATATATTATCTGGCTGGGACTTCACTAGTCTTGATTGCAGTGGTAGAAAGTAACTAAGTACATTTACTCAAATACTGTACTTCAGTATAAATTTATAAATATTCAGCTTTTTACTCCACTACATTTGTCTGACAGCTTTTTAATAATAATCATAATACATTTTATTTATAGAGCACTCTAAAAACACAAAGACACTTTACAGAGGTATAAAAACAATCAATAAAAGCATGACAACAGTGCACTTTTTACACTTTAATGGCTATAAATCATTCACTAAACTGTCAACACTTTTTATTTTAACTTTTACTTAAGTAACATTTTGAATGCAGAACTTTTACTTGCAGTGGAGTATTGCTAGTTTCACTAAGTGGTATAGAAGCAAAGGATCTGAATACCTCTGTGTCTCCTCTGCCTGACCCGACCAGGCTGGAGCTATTTTCAAAAGTGAATAGAGTTACAGAGCGACCTAGTGAGTAATAAACACGAGGAAAATGTGACATGAATGTCAGAGCGTCAGGAGGTCAATGAGGGCGATTATATTTGTGATATCTATACACGTGTTTAATGTGATATAATGAGGTTCATCTTGGTTCATCAGCAGTGGTGGAGCAGGTACTAATACCACCACGTGAAAATACTGCATTCAAAATGTCACCACTTAAGTTAAAGTAGAGAAGTATGTCCTGAATTAACATGAATGCAACAGCCCTTTTTTAGACAAACATGAGAAGAATTTGGCTTTCAGAGTCTTCCTCAAAGGCGATTTGACATGTAGACAGCAAAGGACTAAAAAGTACAAAACAGGTAGTCAGGCGTCATATCTTCAGTACATAGTCTGCACCGTCGTAGTTTATTGGGGATTTTGAGAGGAACTGAAAGTCAAGGTGTTTTTCTCATTTATGTTAGAGGCACATTGATGCTTCTGCTTTGTGTTCAGTGTAATGAGACATGCCTCTCCCTGGTGTGAATGTGTGTTTGCAGCCCCTCGTTAATGAGCCAATTAGAGGCCTAATTAGAGCCGTCTGTTTGACTGCTTTGGATACCAGCGCTGAGGCAATTGTTAATGTCTAAAAAGGTTTCAAAGATATTTCCAAAATGTGGAAATATTAAAAACAATGAATGAATGCTGACACATGCATGAGGTTAGAGGGTGTGTGCGCATTTGTGTGGTCATCTGTAGGGTGTGTTCACAGATCTTGTTGACAATGGACATAGATCCTGAATGAGTCTCTGTCGGGTCACCACATAACATGAAATTTGATTTGACGCTGATGTCCGTTGCTCACACCCATGACTGATTCAATAAGGATGTGCATTACTGCGGTGGAGCCACGAGGCCTCAGTGCTGACATGTTCTCATGTTACAGATACGTACTCATACATTTGCTAATTTTTAAGTACACAACAGAATAAATCATCTTTAACACAACCGGGGGTTGGCATTTGAGGCTACTTTGGTGTAGATTACAGACTGTGTGCGGCCATAAGGAACAATACATCATAAAAACGCCACTGCTGCTTCACTTTGTTAATGTAATGCAGAGCCTGATCTGCTTCCTGCCGACCTCACACAGCCTTTATAGTGTTGTCCTCCCTGTGGAAATAACTGCACGAGTGTTACACAAGCGATATGGGGACTTTGCACTGCACATATCCTTTGATGCCCTTTTGTTACAGTGGGAAGAGCGATTTAATCTAATTTAGGTTTTATGGATAATGTGTTTACAGGCCTTCAGTGCCCATTAGAAACACAATACAGACATGATACAAAGGGACAGATAAACAGCTCATCTGCATTCCTGCTCTCTGGACAGAGGTCATGCTCACACATTCACACCTACCTATGATGTAAAAAAGTCCGGATGGATCCACATTGTGTTTGGTTGTCATTGTTTTACAGCTGCTGTTTTTCTGCATTATACACCTGGTCAGCTGAGATTAGGGATCACACACAAAGAGGCAACTTTAAAACAAAACGAAATGGTTCAGGTATGCACATTAACAAATTAACAATATAAATCACAGAAGTGGTCCGAGTAGAGTTGTTGTATCACTGCCAAAGAGGCCAACAGCAGACTGTAATCGTCCTTGGTAAGGTTTTATAAATCTTAAACTGACTCTATTTCTGCCAAGAGCTTCTTAAATCAGTTTAAACTGAACCAGAAAAACAACCCTGATTTATAGTTTATTCATGTGGAGAGTTCCATAGTGTTTTTTTCTTTTGTCACATGTAATAAAAGGATTTTGTTAGGCTGACAGTAGCCTTGCACCCACAAAAGGACATGTGACCCATCCACAAGCACAGTGTGTGTTTCTTATTATGCTGACAGCTGACAAAATAAACGCTAAATAACTACACAGTAGAAATACACAAGATTAGTTTGTTACTGTACATATCAGCGTCAGACATACTGGAGCTGTCTGACAGACGTTTTTACTTCTTCCCCCTCCTTCTGGTCTGATAAATGGCAGCTTTCTTCTCGTTTAGTCTCTTATAATGATTGTTTTATACCTTTGCTGTATTCTGAATCCTGATCTGTGAGGGAAACATTAATTTTAAAAGATTAAACTGCCTGACAGGGATGTGACAATGCTGCATCTGTCCTTGTAATTCTCAGCAAAGTACCTTAGGGTTCAAATAAATGATCCAGCTGGACCAGTGGATTAATATCAACCACAGAGGTGGAGCACTGTAAGAACACCACAATCCATGATTTAAATGGGGATATGTGGAGTACACCTGTTTTTTTCTCATTTTTATCTACTTTGATATTGATTTATTTGTTTGTCCTCTCTTCGTGTCTTTGTAAAGAGGGCAAAAATGATAGGCTACATTAAATAAAAATAAAAAAACACTACTATTATTGTCATAAATCACAGGGAATGCTCAAGCAAGCTCAAGGAGGTAGGAAATGCTTCTGTTTTTAGAATAAAGTCTTCAGGATTAACTTCAGGGCCACGTTTGATCTCTGCGTCTGAAAAATCCCAGTGAAAGAGGTTGCACAAGAGAAAATGCTGCTTTTGAAGAAAAGCTAATGAGAGCTATTAGAGGGATGGTTTTATCTTGGAGAGAAGTGTGTTAAATTTGATTACTTATCCTGTATGAATGGCCCTGATGAGACATTTAGGAATGACATTACAGCGTGGCACTCTGCTGAAAATAAACCAGTTTGAATACAATTTAAAGAGAACACAGTCTTATGAAATTTGAATAACCAGACAGGAAGTGGAGCTCCAGTTTCAAAGTAAGTCACACCAATAAAGGAAAAACTATATAATACAACCCTATAAAAAATCAGTTTTAACAATCTGTTTAAGATTAGATTTAGTTACTTTAAATTGATGAATGTTAAGTGTGTGTTTTGTCCTTTTCCTTAGAGTTTTAATATTTTTCTTCCATTTTTTCTAAAATTCAGTGTTCACAACCTTTTCACGCTTCTGAACTCCTTTTCAATCCTTAAAACACAAAAATAAAAGCAGGGCGTTAACATTGACAGTTACATGTGATTTTGTTTTATTAATTTAGTTAAAATCTGGTAACTCTTTGGTTCAGCTGCTCGTATCGGCCCAGCAGTTTTGTGTTTGTTCAGCTCAGGTGATCTCGGCTCAGTTTGTTTAGTGCTGCTCAGCTGAGTTCAGTGTTTCAGGCTCGGCTGAGCTCAGTTCAGGTGAGAAACACAAACCTCTGCGGTTTTTAGCGAAGTTGGCCAGCATAAAAAATAATAACATGTTCACTTCACTAACATTAGTCATTACATTTCGTACCATGGCCACTATAGAACTTAATTTATCAAACCAATCAATGTATTTCCTCATGTTTTACATCTCCATTTTTTGCACTTTTCACTTTTTCACTTTATCCTAAAAAAGAGATATCTAAGAGAGAAGTTTAAATATCATCAAGGCAGAAGGCGTAGAATCAAAAACCTTATAAGCTTTCTACCTTGTCTTACTTCTCCGGCTTTCTTTCTCTTTAACAAAAGTTATTTACTCTCTCCATCTCCATCTTTCTTCGTCTCCAGTCACCAACAAGCACCACTTTGTCGATGGGCCTCTCCTCTACCAGTTCAGGATGAATTTCCGGCGCCGGCGCCGGTTGATCGAACTCCTGCACGAGCGCAGCCGCAGCATCCCTGAGAGCCACGACAGCCCCTTCTGTCTCCGCAAACAGAACTCAGATGGAGGCAACACCAGCTTCCTCTCGGGTAGGAAACTACCACACACACACACACACACACAAAGTAACTGTGTATTACATGACGCAGTATGCAAGCAGTTAGTAGCTGTATGTGTGGTGGACAGAGAAGCTGAGGCTCCAGACAAAAACCTTAAATGTTTTCCCGTGTTCTCAATATAAGGTTTAATTGTTTCCTGGTTATTGGATTCTGTCTTCGAGGAAAGAGCCGCAGTGACACATCAACCCCTTTTTCCATTATCTTCTGTTGACACACACACACACACACGTGATAGCTGGTGTCCTCGGTGGTATTTGCCATATAAAGATAACAGAGTAGAGCTATTTGTGTCACCAGGCAGAGGAGCGTGGTAAAAAAAAGAAAAAAGTGCCGTTTCTTGATCACACTGTCCAGCTGTCTTGGCCTCTGTGAAATAAGTAGTTAAGCTGTGGAGATTTGCAGCTTCAGTTTAGTGTCAGATTTGATTCGGTTTATTCAGCTCAGGTCAGATTCTTCTTAAACTGTGTCATTAGGAGAATGTCGGCGCTCTGTGGCAGTGGATGTATATTATATTAAATTACAGGGGCTGCAGTTTTGAAGAAAGACTCACAGAATCCAGTTCTTAAGCAAAACTTTGATGATGGACATACCGTATATACAGAATATGCTACTATTGGAAATTTTATTTTAAAAACATCAGCTATTCAGGTTCTTCCTGTAAACACATACCAGTCAAAGAAGTGGCAGAAAGTGCATGTAATTAACAAACAATGGTAAAAAAAAAGAAAGAGACGGAGGTCCCAGGGGATCGTCTTTGACTTAACTGAAGTGGGCAACCATCAGGAAAACAGGAAGTAACGGGAAGGAGAAGGATTACATAACTAATGTTCAGTGTATACTAACTGAATGAAGCCTTACTTTTTCAGAATGAGTTGTAATTGTGAATATTAATGACGTAAAAGGCTCAATAGAAACACAACAAGGGTTTATTCTTTTAGAGAGGCCAAAAGAATAAACTTGCCTCTTGTCTGTCCTTAGTCTAACACCTCTTTTATTTCTCAGTGAGTCCCACTAAAGAGATAAAAGTGGTGGTCGGCGTTCGGCGGAGCAGCATGAGCAGCAGCTGTGGCAGCAGCGGTTACTACAGCAGCAGTCCCACACTTAGCAGCAGCCCACCTGTTCTCTGCAACCCCAAGTCTGGTAATATGACACACGCACATACAGTACATACAGTCTCTTTTGTGGTCACTATGTGTCACCTTTAAAAAAAAAAAAACAAAAACAGGCGGTTATTATCAATCTCTGATAAACAACGTGACCGAGTCGTCGTTCTGGGTTTCACTCGGTGCATGCAGATCAGTGTGGTGGTGTGGTAGAAGTTTAAACTAATTCCTTATTAGAGCATTAAATTTAAATTTTACCTTTAACACTAGTTCTTGTAAGTATGGAAGTACAAAGAATTAACCACCCCCGTCATTCAATTCATCACAAACTTCAAATTATTTTATTAAACTTGTAAGGAAATATTAAAGAGAGAGGCCAAATCGCCTGTGCTGTTGACTACAGAGGAACATGGATACGTGCTGCCTGTAGCCAGCGATAATCAGGCTTATTATTTGGAGATGGTCCGCTTTAACTTCTGAGTGGAGATTTGAATGAAGTGGCGATGCCTTTCAGCTGTGTGTGTGTGTGTGTGTGTGTTTGCGTGTGTGTTTTCTGCTCTGCATGCCTTTTACTACTGTGGGGTTTCCTTTGATGTGTCTAATCCAAGCAGAGTCCTTGACAGAGTCTCTTTGTAGCAGCAGAGTCCCCTGAACATGAGCGCTCACACACACGATATACAATGAACAGGAAAAGGAAGGCGCACACACACACGCACACACACAAAATTCCCCTTTGCTCCACATTAGCATTAAAAAAATTTGCAGGAAGATACTGAATATAAAACATTCAAAGCAGACGGTGCAAATGTTTGGTGTCTCGAGCAGTTTCTGGGTGGCATTTATGAAGTTTAAAAGATAGAAATGATATGAAGTACACGTGGCAGATGAACAGGTATTAAAAAGGAAACGTCCTGTAGATCAGATCAGGATTTCCATAGAGAGATTATGAAATTGTGCAGCTCTAGAGGATAAAAGGTCTCTCTCAATAGACTTCCTCTCTCATATCATATTAGAATGCAGTACCACACAGACCACAAGTGATCACACATGACGTACAATACTCGCAGACCACAGTTTGGGGGATGTCTTCTCCGGTTTGTGTGGAAGAAGTGAAAGCTGAAAGAGAAAGTCAATTTTTTTTTTTGCAGTTTTTATTGCTTTCTATCCGTGTGAAATAATAATTAAAAAACATGTGAAGCAGATGCTAAAGTCAGTGGTCAGTGAGGTGTAAGTCAAATGGTGTTAATGTCAAATAATCACTCACTGGAAACATAATTGTAATTGCCCTGATGAAGAAGTGCAATCTCACCAAATATCTGTGGTGAAATCCATACATACGACCACAACATATGTTTCACAGCAGCAACAGCATAGTGTCATTCATTCATCACACTTTAACCTATGCACTTAAACCTATAAACTATAAAGTGTAATAATCAATGTAACAAAGTGCCTCGATTTAAAGGATTATCAATGAACAGAGGATAAATGAAAATAAGCTAATTGAATGACAAAACTAAAGAACTTGACCGGTTGATTAGAAATTTTTTAGTGACATTATAGATCGGTGTGTGTCGAGTGAATAAAAACATTAAATCATGTAATGAGATTTCATTTCTTTCCTTGGTTTTCCTTTTCATTTAACTCCTTTTCGTGAAGTGCATACAGTACTTTGCTCTGAAGCATGTCAGATGTGTGCACACATTCCTCCCTAATGTGACCAGTTTGTGTGGAAATTGTTGTGTGCATGTTTGTGTGTGTGTGTGTGTGTGGATTCTTGCTACATGTTTTGTCAAATCTTTTTGTCATTTCTACCCATGGAGTGAATTTAAAATGCCATTAAAATCATTTTTTGAGTTTAAAGCCCGTGTGGAGTCGTATAGAAGTGAGTAATGGTTTGGGGAAGTTGGAGGAGGGGAATGGGAGCTTTACTGTTTCAGGAAGCAGCGAGCCTTCAGGCCCTGTTAACACGTGACTGACATTAGCACTTTCCACACACACAACGTTACAAACTTTTTAACCAGCATTATACTGCCTGTGTGCTTCAACGTGTGTGTGTGCGTGTGCGCGCGTGATGATTATATATGTGGTTGTGGCTGATTATCATAGTAGTAAGTGACATTTTTGTGTATTTCTCAACAGTTCTGAAAAGACAAGTGAGTCCAGAGGAGCTGCAGACACCAGGAGGACCTTTTATAAAGAAGACATTCACTGTAGGACACACACACACACACACTCACACACACACACACACACAACTGAGTTCTTAACAAAGACTTCTTCAGCATGGATGTTGTCATGCATGCTCACTGTCACACATCCCCCCTCTCTCACACACACACACTTGTAGATACATAATTCAGGGCACTCGAGTCAAATGAAGTACTGAAAACTCAGGCAAGTGCACACACACGCTCACTTCTTTCACTCTGCGTTTTATCTCAAAGGATGCCAACCGAGTAACAACAAGAATATTACAGTTTGAGGCGTAAATATTATGTGTATACTGTAATTTACAGACATGGTTTCACAGTGTGGGTGCTCCTTTTTGATTTGCACAGTATACAAAGGAGAGAGTTTAACAACAAGGTCCGCTCACTAGCTATAACCACAAATCTATAGCAGATGCACATTTAGGCTGTGCGCTCCAAGAACATGTCAAGATTTCATATCGTGCTGTTCTCTCATCGTTCCTCAGATTGTAGGCGATGCTGTTGGCTGGGGATTTGTAGTGAGAGGCAGCAAACCCTGTCACATCCAGGCCGTGGACCCCGGTGGACCTGCAGCTGCTGCAGGCATGAAGGTAAGGACAGGAAAGACAGGCCGAGGGCTTCCTCCATCTCCTTATCCATGGGGCAAAGGTTTGGAGAAGGAAAGGATTTCACCATTGTCACGTAAAATTAAATGAGATAGGTTGAAGGTTATAAGAAGTAAGATACTACAGTTTTTGTTTTCATGTGTGAGGAGCTGCTGTACTTTGCAACTTTGCCGTTTGAACAGTGTTTTATTATTTAAAGCAGGTTGTTATGTCCACGCTTAAGTCTGTATTTTTATCTTGAAGCGCTGGCTGTGAGAGAAGTGTTAGGAAGTGTGAATAGGTAGAAAGACAAGTAGAGGGAAACTTCCTGTAACTTCAGCCCGTGTTAGGAGGATGGTCGGAGCAGACGGTAGCAGTAAAAGCAGGAAAAGTGTTGAGGGAGGGGAAAACAGGCTAATGGTGGCTCTGCCGCCACAGCGGGCATGAAGGTATGTAAGCATCCAAGGAATCCTGGGAATGCAGAGCACAGCAACCTAAACCACAACATGGAGAGAGGAGGAGAGAGCAAGGAGGAGGATCAGAGAAGTACATGAAAACATGAAGTTATTAAACACATAATAAACTCTTGATTGTATTAAAAGGTCCACTTTTGAATAATTAATAAACAATCTCTAAGGCTCAGTGGACGTTGTTTTGTTTTGGTTTTTTTTATTGAAAATCTGTGGAGCTACTGCAGTTTTCTCCCCATGATGGCATCAAAATTAAACTTTGCTGACTAAGTGAAGGACATAAATGATGTCGAAGAAAAGACACATGAGCTGAAGATTGTGGAGGAGGCAGAAGTTTTAGCACTGAAAGAGGAAACAAGTCGGTGGAAATAATATCACTTCTGCTTTGGTTACTGTCAACTGTCATATTGTATCACCATGGAAACTCGTGTCATGGTTCAGTTGGCCATAAAGGCATCATAAAGTCTCTGTGTTTATGTCTTTGTGTGTGCATGTGAGATTAGCTCTGTTGACCGGAGTGCGGACTCTCTCACTCCAGATCTGAAGCGTTTTTTATTTAGTCTCAAAGATGCCGTTATCTTCTATGTGCTAAGGGCGAAAAAACAGAGTATGAGGAATTTTTACTCAGTGTCATCGCTGTAGATTAAATTCGTAGCGTGCAGCAGTGTGGTACGGCATTGTGAATTTATTTTTGAGGAATTCATCACACTCCCTCTCCGCGGTTTGTAGAAGGTTAGTCCTGTCCCACTTCACCTGAGAAGTTTTATTGATGTGTAATTAAGTGGTAACACAAGCCAGTAGAGGCAGTGCCGTGCTGTGAGGTGTTGGCACTGCAGTCCAGGCAAAAGGCCAAAGGAGAAACTTACACCCATTGACCTCGGGCGGGGGGAGAGGGTGGGTGAAAACCATCATGAGGCTCTTCTCGTTTCTCATCACACACACGCGCGCGTTCAAACCTCACGTCTCTGAGTGTTTGCATCTTTTTCCACCACACGCAGACCCACACATCAGCATTGTCCTGACCATAATGGATCCCAGCGCTTATGTAACTGTTAGAGGGACTTCTAATGCACTTTTATAAGGCAGCAGGTAGAGCAGGACGTGTGTTTGAGTCCATTTGTGCATCCTGTGTGTTTACACACCATTACATGCGCGTACTGAACGGTATGTTCTGTTACAGTATTTATACTTCATGGATGTTGTCAGTAGAGTTTGTGAACCTCCATTTAAAAGGTACTGAACCCTAAAATTCGACATTTAAAGGTTGAAAGATCTAACAGCAGGGTGAATCAGGAATTGTCTCATTACTCGTGTGTGTACATTTAAGCTGCAGACACAAAATTATGATCAGTTAAGACGTGAGGAAAAGATCTAATAGTGTGACTCCCTCTTAAAGGGAAAGTTTGATATTCTGGGAAATACTTTTTTTTTTTTTTTTTTTGTGCTCACCCGCCTTCTTGATGAGATGCTCCAGGGGTCTTGTCTTTACTGTGAGGTTGCCAGGCAACCAGCAGACTTCAGGAAGTCACAGCTGTGGGCCAAGAAATAGTCCAGCCCGCAACTCCCTCTGTTTTTAAATTTCGACTTTTGAACGCTTTAAAAAAACAAGACTTAATGTATTAATTAGTGAGCCATAAACCACTTTAGAAACCTTTTGTTTGACACTCAGTTTGATGCATCATTACTTACCCAAATTATTATGTTTGGATTTTGGGTAAATTTTGGTCAGCTGTCTTTTTAGTTTTAGCAGTGACTCAATTTCTCACATGGTTGCAGTAAAATGATCCATCACAAACTGTGGCGAGTTTGATTTAATGTTATTGGAGCAGTGTTTCATATTGTGTGCCTGCTTCACTGAGACTATGCTGTGATTTAAAACTGAACGTCACTGCAGATCCAAAACCATAAAATCTGCATCACTTTTCTGTGGCATCATATGTTTTCCTTTTTGAAGAAATGTTGCTGTTGTTTACATTCAGTATAAGCAACCACATTTTTTTTGCTTTTTTTTTTCGCTTCCAATCTGTGCTAATTTAAGTTGTCTGCTAACCCCGGCTTAATACCTTACTGGCAGACATGAGTGTGGTATCACTCATCTCATTTCATTCTCTGCAAGAAACAGAAAAGGCGTATTTTGTAATATGTCAAATCATTTCTTTGATACATCGAATCCACCAGGGAATCGGACAATGTGTGGTTTCAATTAAATAAGTTATTTTTTTCTCTGACTTTCTGATTCCTCTGGGGACAGAAATCCAAATATGGCCTCAGGTCATCCATCACCTGAGTAATTTTTTGAAGAAAATAAATACTCCCTACGTTGCATAGTCGTTACCGCTGAATTCAAGTTGAGCATCAGCATGGCCTCTTAACATGTGTCATTTGTTCTCTCTGTACGTTTTCTCTTTATGCTTATTTCTGTCTCTTTCCTCCCTCTTTGTGAGAGTGATTTTAACCCTCGGCGTGCAAGGAGCCATTCGGTCCAGCTGGGCCCCAGCCAAGACTAACAACAACCCCACAGCCTGAAAGCAGAGAAGCCTCAGTGGGAGAAAAAAGAGAGGGGAGGTGTTGGGAGAGAGTGAAAGAGGTTAGAAAGAAAGGTGGAGAAAAATGAATAAAAGTGGAGAAAAAGAGAGTGTGTCCAGAGTACTTTTACTTTGCGAGTAGTGCCATATAGGCTGCAGAGGGTTAGATGTGATTACAGCGAGAGTCTGAAATTCCTCTGCAGCACAGGATTAACAGTCAGGGATTTTTTCCCTTCCCTCTATCACTCTTAATCTCTCTTTCCCCTTATTCCCTCTGCCTATTTTGATCTCTCCTTTCCTGAAACATTTAGAAAGTAAACATTTAGTGGCAATTGCTGTGAAAACAACCCAAAATAGTAACCTCTATCTGCATATATTCTCTATTCTCAGTTTTGCATGTAACATCAGATTAAACAAGGAACAGGAAGAGTTTAAATAGCTGCTCACTGTAAGATGTTTCCAGAGTAAAGAGGCCCGTGAAACACATCTGTAAAAGTTTTTCTCCCTTCGTCACTCAGCAGTCTTTTAGTATGTTGTTGATTTACAGGCAATATAACCATCCAGGTGATCATGTGCTTCTGTTTTCTCTGACATGCATGAAAATTTTTTTTTCTTTGCATCTTGCTGAGCTTTTGGAAAATTTTTGGAAGCCGGTGAATTGGGGAGTGTGTGCCTGTGATAGCTTGTAAAAAAAAAAAAAAAACCTAAACCGCAGCAGAAGAAGAAATGGTAGTATCGTGTTGCAAGAGCTGCAGCTAGAAGGCAGCTCAGACAACGAGCCTTATCAGAGCTGCCGAGTTGGAGCAGGGGTTGAATAGCGATAAGGGAGACGGGGTCCAGGCGTGACAGTGGTGTGATTTGAGCGTGGCGTTCATGTTGTACCTACTGTAATTTATGATAGACAATGACTATCAGTCTTTGTTTGTTTCTCTTTACTGTTGAAGCTTTTAGTATGTCTTGATTTCTGGATTGTCTTACTGAAAAATTGTTATTTCTTTTGGCTTTAAAGTAATACTCCTTCAAATATGTCTTTTGCCTGTCAAATGCTCACCCTCTTTAACTAGTTTTGAAATGTTTGGAAAGGCTTACTCTTCTGCAGTGACGACAGCATGGCTAGATTAACCTGTTCTGGGGGCCTCGGGGTAAAAATGAACTTCTGGGCCCCTAATAACCAGCCCGGCCTCCTGCCAATTTCAAAAACTGCAAAGCAAAAGAACTGAAATAATGAAAATCTATTTGATATATAGGACTTTCCCTTGTGAGAAAAGACTTAGGTAGGGACATAACCCACTGTAAATGAAAATTATGTCATCAAAATTACAGGCCCTAATTATGTCTGTTTATATTTGCTTTTGGTTTAGCAGATTTAAACAGAATTTAAACTGAATTAGCAAAAATCAGCTAGCACTCGGAAAAACATATATATATATCTCTATATCTCTATATATATATCTATATCTATATATATATATATATATATATATACTGTATTTTTATTCAAAGCAGTTACAATAAGATGACAAAGGAGACCCAGAAAACCAGTAAAAAGGATTGATTTGAGATAGAGAAAGTGTCCATAGAAATGTCTTAAACCACTTCTCCACCACAGACCCAGATGTTTATTACTTTCCAAACAACAAATACACTATTTCTATGTCACACTATCCAACTCACCTTCAGTCCTACAGGATTTTTTTTTTTTAATTATAATGAGTGTTACTTGTAAGCCCCTTATTTTCATCCACTCTGATGTCTAATTTCCACCTGGTTTGCCCGTCTCTCTTCAGGTGTGTCAGTTTGTAGTATCGGTGAATGGACTCAACGTCCTCTCGCAGGACTACCGGGCCGTCAGCAACCTGATCCTGACCGGACCCAGGACAATCGTCATGGAGGTGATGGAGGAGGTGTAAGTTTGAGGAGAGCTCCGCCAGAATCCCTTGTAGAAGAATAGTGCAGTAGTAACGCGGGGACTAGAAGGTTTAGCACTTGACCTCAAAGCCACAGCGACAACTTGAAAAGCAGCTCACACTCCCTCTGCTCCAACATTGTTTGGACAAGGCGGATCACTGAAAGATGGAGTGTGTTTGAGAATGACGGTGTTCAAGTCAGGTCAATATTTCAACCCGAAGACAAAACACACAGGTTATACTGTATTTTTTTGTGAGACACCACCTCTACAGATGGTGATCCAACGGTGGTGCGTCAGTGTGCCCACAAAGACTTTCTGTCTTAATGAAGACTTTCTGTGTGAGATAAGAAGACAAATAGTCCCAGATTTTGTTTGAGTTTGAACCAGAACTTTATCATGAATATGTTGCTGAACACGACACAAGTGTTTTAAAGGAAGTCATAGGGCCCAGGAAACAAGTAAAAGCAGAAACTCTTACACCAAGAAAGAATATTTCTTGTTGCCACATTCAGCGACCTCTCCCCCAGTTAGTTTCCAACCATGGAGTAAATCCTCTGTTGGTTCAACACTGCCCTCTGCTGGGAGAGACATGAAGACACACAGAGGGAGCATTTATACAACAACTACATAAATCTCAAGTCATTGGTTTCAGGGTGTTTAAGTGGTTTTTCCTTGCTTGGGGAACCACAGAGTTAAATAGAAAGAATTTCTACCCTTGTAGAGTGAAATAAATTAACAAGTAAATCAACGCCCAGGTAGATTTATGTGTAGCTGCTAGGAATTAGTTAGTTTAAATGCAGTGATGAACTGTACGTGACATTAACAGGCACAATGTATATAGAAAAGTTATGGAAGACTTTACGCACAAGAAGAAGTCCTGCTTTAGAAAAATAGTGTTTATCGGGTGAAGCCTCATTATCGTGCAAACTGAGAAAAGCTACAGCACTGAGAAAATCTTGGAGTTTTTAAAAGGATCCATGTCCCTGTTCTCTGTTAGTATCTTTTAGTTATGTCTTTTTTTAAGATGACATGATATATGTAGACCAGAAACTTCCACAATGACATAAGATGTCATGATTTGTTCAAAAGTGTAAATCTTCTCTGTTTTACTTACTGTTGAGATCTCACCTCTAAAGTACCATGAGAAATATCTCTAAAAAGTGTGGTATTTAATGCCTGAAAAAAACCACTAAAACATTATATTTGTTTCATAACAGTGGAAATGTTGAAATAAGTCCTGAACCAGATTTTATTTGGATTGGATTTAGTTAACCTTGAATATAGAAATTACATCTATAAATTCTTTGATGTTGAAGAATATTAAAAGGTAGAATGCGAAATATGAGAACTTGAAATATTAAACATTTGTTTTAACTGACAAAGCACTTAGGTGAAAAAAGCTTTCTTTAAAATCATATTTTTTTAAGTTAAATTTGTACAGTATTTGTACACCCCTCCTCTCTCACACACATATACAGTGTACATATACTGTGGAAAAATATTTGCTTCAATGCTGTGGCAACCAAAACACAATTTAATTTGCTTTGCAATGCAGAAAACCTGCACAAATTACTATTTTTCTTTATTTGGTTGAAACTAAAGAAAATCCCCTCTAGTTAACATAAAGTTAACATAAGTTAAGTTGAAAGTTAAGCAGGCTTGTGGTTTAGATAAATGGAGTTGTACATCAATAGCCTCCAAAATAACATCAGGTATAGGTAGGTTGTACATTTATAAATTGTGCCATCATGTGCTTGGACATACTAGCATGAGAAGAACACATGTAAAACTATATTATGATAAAAACAATAGAAAAGCATGGATAAGCGATGCTCATATTGCTCATGCAGTATGTGTCTGTAATCCAAGGTTGACTCCTTATTTTATTTCAGACAAAACAACACTGCCTGGTTCATTGGATGTGTACTTAGTTTAATCCTTAAGTGGAAGTATTAATAAAAAACAATACAAATGCAGTAAACTAAAACTTTTTTTAAAATTCAAGGTGAACATATTGTATATTCAGGAAATCTTTATTGCCAAACAGTAGAATTAACACACACTGTATGTCACAGTAAACTGCCTCCGAATGTGTGTGAGTTATTCAGTGGACATCTCATTGTTTTTTCTCAATGTGATTTGATGTTGTGAGCAGGGAAACGCATGGTTCCTGTAAATCTGTGCTTATGTAGCATTAGCTTCTAATCCTCCTGCAGTCTATTGACTGGTAGGACTGAGTTATCGACAAATTGTCTCACAAGTAAAGTAGATTTGAGCCTTTAAAAAGTCTTTATTTCCTATTTGTGTACCATTCTCCAATTTCCCGGAGAAGGATAACAGGAAAAAACTTCATCAGCTGTATAAATAAGAGGTTTATCAAACTGTAATAGAATATTTCTGAGATTTTCAAACATCTGTGATGTTCTCTGGTAACGAAACATTCATGACATTTTGTCTTAGTTGCTGATCAAACCTGTCCACTCATGTTGTTGAATGATGCCATGTAATTATACTGTTTTAATACTGTTCTTGTAAAGTTTATGGATATTTTACTGGTGGGATTTGGAGAAGGTGCAACAGGGACCCCCAGACACAGAGATGTCAGTATTTTTAAGTTGGATTTTTCCACACAGCAGGCAACAAAAATCATTTCTTATCACAGACTGCAGAAATTGGTGAATCAAGGGTGTTCATTCTTCTGTAGAGTTGATATCTACGCTCATTATGGGTTTAGGTCAGCTTTCCCTTATTAAGAACTTGCCTACTTGCATTTTCCAACTCTGTGTTTTTTCTTTTAACTGTGTGTGGAAATGATCTGGTTCAAGGGTTTGTGAAAGGAGATGGAAAAGTTGCCTGTTTGTTGATTTATGGTCACAGTTTTGGGAAGTAGAAATATGCAGGAGTGAGGCAAAAGTGTTTCACGTATTAATTAAAGTCTTGAAGGAGTTTAACTTTGTGGCTTTAGTTGGCTGAAACGGGTTCACTGACTGTTCAACAATAAGCATTTGCCTTAAGACCTTATTTTGCTGCTAATCACAGTTGGTGGTCATCTAATCTCTTGTTCTGTTCACAGCTCGGACACCTCAGTGTGCATCAGTTCTGTTGACAATCAGTGTTTCACACACCATCTTCAGATAGCACAAGAGCAGTTTTAAAAGCAGTGGTCTGACAGAATGTATTTCACCGCCATCCTCTACGTTGCGCTGTTGATGTTGTCAATTTTATACTTCAATGATTTGATTCGCCTGTTTAACTAAAGGGATTCTTTACTTTATGTTCACCTCATGAGGCCGGAGCGAGGGGCCTAAACGCGTTTAGCAGGTACAGGTGTTTAATTTCTTCACTTTCACAGATTGAATGTTGTTGTTTTTTTTTTTTTTTTTTTTTTTTACAACAATATAAGCTCACAGCACCGCAGTCTGTTTTTGACGAAGCAGCTAAAGCTCATTCTGATGTACTGATGTATTAAAAAGTTGATTAAGTGTTTAATAAACAAACTGATTCTACTCTGCGTCTGTGGTTTCTTCTCCAGGACTGTTGGAAATACTAGAAGGATTTCCATTAAATAATCAACATGAGTCTGGCTCAGAGTTTGGCTTTTTGGTTGGATTTAGTAATGGTTTAGTGTGCTGAGTTAGTGTTCATGTCTAAAAATCACACAAGAGCAGCTTTTTATTAAAATAATTATAAAAAATATTTATGTGAGTATAGCTGCATATTTAAAGGATGATCATCCATTCAGTTTATATTTGCAGTTGCATTATAGCCATTATTAGTGTGTATTAGAAATAAAGCATTTCTAGTCTTTGTCCTTATTACACAGAGCTCCTCATCTTGTTAGACAAAGTCAAACTGAAAGGCAACTTTAACTTCAGAGGCAGATAAAAAAAGTCCCTAGCCTCATACTTTCTTTATCAACCTTCACAGGATTACAGAAACATGTAGCTGTCTGTGAATGCTTTGTCTGGTATTTCTCTTACCCCAGACTGGCTAAAAGTACAATATACACCACCTTTTACCTGGACTGGCATTCCCGATCACTCTCACACAAAATCTGGGAGATCACCAGATGAAAGGCCTTTAAAAATCCTTTGAAAAAACTTTGAAAACTTTGAAACTGTTTGGTTGAACTGCTCATGTCCACATGAAGCTATAATCTGTGAGGAGGGGACATGAGTACACACCACCACAAGCCAAAAAGGTTGGGAACCAATGTCCAAAGGCATTATGATGGAAATGTTGATGTGTAATCTAATATGAAAGAGCATTGCTGCCCATTAAAAAGTTAAATATGACACTACCCTGTCACTTTATTTTCAGATGCACTGTCAAAGTGCTGCCAGCAGGGGGAACTGGTATACTGTCTGTACTGTATTATCCTGATTTTAACACGAGAACCTCCATATCTCAGCCGGTGGTGTCTTCTTCAGTTTTAATCATTCCAGCAAGAGGCAATAGATTTTACAGAACAACTTTTACAGGTCTGTTGTGTGAAATGTCTGCAAGTCCACATGAGAGACGAATACCTGCAGGACTTACATCACTGTTGTTGGTGCCTGGTTATAATACTCACATTCATCCCCATTTAGTCTATTTGTACTCTATTTGTATCATTTTTAATGCATTTACAGTGAAAACCTCTTACAGCGATCACGTCTGTCCAGGTCAGATTGATCACTGTAAGCAGATGTATAATGACTTCATGAATATAAAGTAAGAAAATGGACAGCTTTGCCATTTAGGCTTCATTACTCCGGGAATTATTATTCCACTTGACGAGGGCGGCTTAAAAAAACGGTGCTTTCCCTGTGTGCATTTGTTTCTCCATCACTAGCAGAGCTAGCTTCTCATTGTTTGAGCAGACTACAAAGGGTAGCCTGAGGAACACCAAGTGTTTCTGCTGCATCTCATTGGCTCATTTTTGGCTGTTTGTCATAAGTTTTGAAGAGATGACGTTTTTCATTGAGAGAATATGACTTTCTTTTTCCAGCCATGATTTCAATGTGCATGCTGAACCGGCCTCAGATAGCCAGCTGGAAGCAGATTGGGTACCGTGAGGTGAAGTATCATGTGAGTAAAGTAAAAAAAAATAGAGTTACTGTGGTTTTCATATGTTATATATGAAAAGACCCAAAATTGACACTGTAGCAGATCACTTGAGTACAATGAGTGAACAACAGCATTCGTATAAGATTGACTCTGTCCTAAACTTTTCTCCATTATATTGGTATTAATGATGTTACTAACTTCATGGCTGGATGATCTTCTCAACTCTCCTTCCTCTCTACAGGTCTCCCCTGGACTGACATTCCTGATGTAACATCCTACAAGGCATTATTATGAAAATATGTACAGTAAATCTTAGTGTAAGTTGCAAAAAACATATCAAAGTTACCGTCCACCACACAGTTTTGTCATTTTATAGTGAGTCTTTGCTCACCGCGTGCCTCATTTCTTCCTTTTTTTCTCCTCCCTTTTATCCTCCAGGCAGAGTGACAGACACACTAACTAGAAAATACCTTATCTGATGACACCATCGCCACCTTTCCTCCACTCGTCCATCCATTTATTCATCTGTCCTTGCATTCGCGCAGTCAATGATTCTCTCAGCGACCAACCTTTACGTTGCCTCCATCCATTAATCTATCTGTCTGTATGTGTTTCTGCTTAGTATACAGGGTCATACGTAGTCAGGAAATTGGAAACTATTGCACACACAGAGAAACCTGAGAGCAACAGCCTGCTGGACATTTGTGCTTCAGAGAAAGATCAAGAGATTATGGAATAACATTTAAACCACCAGTGATTCAACTGGTAAGAAATATCCTTTTTTTTTTTTTTTTTTTTTAACAGAATAAGAAACAGATAATACTTTTACATACAATTTGGACTGGATTTGGATTTAGGTTTTAAATTCAATTATTCAAAGTTGTCTGTGTTCAAACAAATGTGGCAAACAGTTAATGATGTTTTTTGGAGGAGTGGTGAGCATTTTTATTAGTTAGTGAATTTTGTTCTATTCATGGGCCCTTAGAGAGTAATGTGTTGATACAACGTGATGAAGCTCGATGCATACAGAATCGCAGTCACGTTGCCAAAATTACTGTAGGGTCCAATTCCAACTGGGGCCAACACACTAAAAATGAGAAGCTCGGGATGAAAGCGTTCACCAAGTGGCATATTTTATAAGAACGTATTAAGGTTTGAAAAGCCCAGTTGGTCCAATTAAAGCAACACCAATGCAGGCGGCACAGGCCAAGATCAAGTAATTAATACACATAAAAAAAATCCTCTCATGACAGTGACACAAGCCAAAATAAGAGAGTTAAGGAGAAATGTGAGGTATATTGGAAGCAGGTGGGCAGGGTTTGGGTTTCATTCAGAGTGTTAGACAGGGACAAGGAAAGTGTTTCCTTGATTATGATTAAATGTGACGGATATTCTCCCGAGGCCAAATTGAATTTAAATAAGTGAATGAATGTCAAGCATACAGACCTACAGACCTCAAATCTGCTATGAAGTTAAGTTTGACAAAAAAAACAAAAAATCCTAAATTGTTTTTTTTTTTTTTTTTTTTTGTCATCTGTTGGTATTCTTACTTGCAAAGTTTGAAAAGGTCTTTTCATTTTCTTCTACGAGAAATATTTACCTAAATGTGACATAACACACACTGTTCTTACATTTTCATACTGTGAGTGTGAACAGCACTTTGAGAAGACTTTATCCTTTATTTTCTTTTGTTTATAGCGGTCTGCCACTTTCAGAATACAGTGTTACTTAAATTTCTCAGAGGACCAAAAATCTGCTGGAAAAAAATCTGTCAAAATACGCCATATTTTTCTTAATGCTGGAATATATTAAAGATATGTTCTTAGGCTATTATTATACTTTCATATCCTTTTTTTATTATGTCGTACATTACTTTATGACAGAGCAAATATTGTAATACCAGATAAAATGAAGTAACTGGAACACAATATTCTTTAGACTTTAATTAGCTTTTTGACATAGAACGGCAATAAGTGTGACTCCTGTCTTGATTAAATAAAGGTTATCAGTGTTATCACGTGGGAAATATGGAGCTCTTTGCATATTACCCAGAGAAACGAAGAGGAGAAAAAAAAAGACTTGTGTAACTGAACAAAAGAAATGTTTCAGTGCCTACTCAGGCTGACTGACTGGATGCCTTTGGGGCATGATTACAGTGTTTTCAAGTGAATTGTCTCCTGTCCTCCCCTTCCCTCCCCACAGGCGAGGAGCTCAGGACAAGTCACAGCAAGCGGAAACGTTAGCCACCTGCCAAATGCTTCTTGGACTGTGGCTGCCAGCTCTGGGAATTTGGCTAGCTACTCTGGCAGGGGATCACCTTTTGTTCAACTAGCATTTCTTTTTCAAAACTTGTTTTACCAACTAAATAGTGGGTCTAAAAATCACAAGTGCATTTTGTACTATATGGGTAATGGAAAGATAATTTTCAGGCCCTGATTAGGATGCAGGTCATGAGGGAGAGAAGTCTAATTTAGTTAAAGTAATTCTTGAGGCATTTTACCAAGACACTACCAATTCCCGGTTTTTCCCTAAAAAGTTTCTTCATTACTGGATATATTTCACCAATGCAGTACATGAAGGGGCTACAACTTTCATTTCATTGTGTAACACGGTCTTGCAAAATGACAATGAATAACCTTAAGACCTTTATACTATACTCTTGCTGTCATCTGTATTCTTTATTGGACTATGATCACATTCATTCTTTAACAAGGCCCTCAAGACTAGTTCAGTTCGGTTTGTTATACATGGCGGAAACACAAAACAAATCTAGGGTTAGAGTTAGTTTTGGGTTTTATGGGTATTATACGGAAAAAACTTGGTGGAAATGTGGCTTAAGCATCCAAAGTCTTGCTAGCAGCTCTGTGAGACTGAATGCTAATGTCAGCATGCTAACATACTCCCAATGACAATGCTAATACTGATATTATCTTCATCTTCATCTTCTTCATCTTCATCCGCTTGGTCCAGGGACTGGTCTCGGGTGCTTGAGGCAGCAGTCTGAGCAGAGATGCCCAGACTTCCCTCACCCCAGACACTTCCTCCAGCTCTTCCAGGGGACCCCGAGGCGTTCCCAGGCCAGCCGAGAGACATAGTTTCTCCAGCGTGTCCTGGGTCTTCCCCGAGGCCTCCTCCCGGTGGGACATGCCTGGAACACCTCCTAGGGGAGGCGTCCAGGGGGCATCCGAAACAGATGCCCAAGCCACCTCAGCTGACTCCTCTCGATGCGAAGGAGCAGCGGCTCTACTCCGAGCTCCTCCCGAGTGACCGAAGCTTCTCACCCTATCTCTAAGGGAGCGCCCAGCCACCCTGCGGAGGAAACTCATTTCAGCCGCTTTATCCGCGATCTTGTCCTTTCGGTCATTACCCAAAGTTCATGACCATAGGTGAGGGTGGGACGTGATTGACCGGTAAATCGAGAGCTTCGCACTTTCGACTCAGCTCCTTCTTCACCACGACGGTCCGGTACACCGACCGCGCCAACTGGGACGCTGCACCAATCCGCCTGTCAATCTCACGTTCGATCTTTCCCTCACTCGTGAACAAGACCCCGAGATACTTGAACCCTCCACTTGAGGCAGGACCTTCCACCCACCTGGAGAGGGCATACCCTTTTCCGGTCGAGAACCATGGCCTCGGATTTGGAGGTGCTGATTCTCATCCCAGCCGCTTCACACTCGGTGCAAACCGCTCCAGTACATGCTGAAGGTCCTGGCTTGATGAAGCCATCAGGACAACATCATCTGCAAAAAGCAGAGATGAAATCCTGTGGTTCCCAAACCGGACTCCCTCCGGCCCCTCTGGCTACGCTTAAAATCCTGTCCATAAAGATTATGAACAGGACCGGTGACAAAGGGCAACCCTGCCGGAGTCCAACATGCACTGGGAACAGGTCTGACTTACTGCCATGACAATGCAACCAAGCTCCTGCTCCGGTCGTACATAGAGACCGACAGCCCTTAGCAGCAAAGGCTCCCCGGACCCCATACTTGCATGGCACCCCACAGAATACCACGATTTAGGGACACGGTCGAATGCCTTCTCCAGATCCACAAAGCACATGTGGACTGGTTGGGCAAACTCCCATAAACCCTCAAGCACCCTGTGGAGGGTATAGAGCTGGTCCAGTGTTCCACGACCAGGACGAAAAACCGCATTGTTCCTCCTGAATCCGAGGGTCGACTATCGGCCGATTCTCTCTCAGTACCCTGGCATGAACCTTCCTGGGAGGCTGAGAAGTGTGATCCCCCTAGTAGTTGGAACACACTCTCCGGTCCCCCTTTTAAAAAGAGGGACCACCACCCCAGTTTGCCACCACCAGAGGCACTGTCCCCAACCTCCATGCAATGTTGCAAAGGCGTGTCAGCCAAGACAGCCCCACAACATCCAGAGACTTTGAGGTACTCAGGGCGGATCTCATCCACCCCCGGCGCCTTGCCACTGCGGAGCTTACGAACTACCTCAGTGACTTTGGCTTGCCCCAGGTGATGGACGAGTCCACCTCAGAGACCCCAGCCTCCGCTTCCTCATTGGAAGGCAAGTCGGTGGGATTGAGGAGATCCTCGAAAGTTTTTCTTCCACCGTCCGACAATGTCCCCAGTCGAGGTCAACAGCTCCCCACCTGCACTGTAAACAGTGTTGGCAGAGTACTGCTTCCCCCTTCTGAGGCGCCGGACGGTTTGCCAGAATCTCTTCGAGGCCGACCGATAGTCCTCCTCCATGGCCTCACCGAACTCCTCCCAGACCCGAGTTTTTGCCTCCAGGACCGTCCGGGCTGCGGCTTGCTTGGCCTGCCGGTACCTGTCAACTGCGTCAGGAGTCCCACAGGCCAACATGGTCCGATAGGACTCCTTCTTCAGCCTGACAGCATCCCCTTACTTCCGGTGTCCACCACCGGGTTGGGGGTTGCCGCCACGACAGGCACCAGAGACCTTGCGTCCACAACTTCGAACATGCCGCGTCGACAATGGAGGCAGAGAACATGGTCCACTCGGACTCAATGTCTCCAGCCTCCCTCAGAATCTGTGAGAAGCTCTTCCGGAGGTGGGAGCTTGAAGACCTCCCTGACAGAGGGCTCGGCCAGACGTTCCCAACAGACCCTCACAATACGTTTGGGTCTGCCAGGTCTGTCCAACTTCCTCCTCTGCCAGCGGATCCAACTCACCACCAGGTGGTGATCGGTTGACAACTCAGCCCCTCTCTTTACCTGAGTGTCCAAGACATACGGCCGGAGATCAGATGAAACGACAACAAAGTCGATCATCGACCTCCGGCCTAAGGTGTCCTGATGCCACGTGCACTGATGGACAGCCTTATGTTATACATGGTGTTCAGTTATGGACAAACTGTGACTGCACAGAAGTCCAATAACAGAACACGCAGCTGGGATTCAGATCGGGAGGCCGTTCCTCCCGATCACGCCCTCCAGGTATCACTGTTGTTGCCCACGTGAGCGTTGAAGTCCCCCAGTAGAACAATGGAGTCCCCAGTCGGAGCACTATCAAGTACCCCTCCCAGGGACTCCAAGAAGGCCGGGTACTCTGTACTGCTGTTCGGCCCGTAGGCACAAACAACAGCAAGAGACCTATCCCCAACCCGAAGGCGCAGAGGCGACCCTCTCGTTCACCGGGGTGAACTCCAACACATGGCGGCTGAGGCTGGCTGGAGCTATAAGCAAGCCCACACCAGCTCGCCGCCGCTCACCCTGGGCAACTCCAGAGTAGTGGAGGGTCCAGCCCCTCTCAAGGAGCTGGGTTCCAGAGCCCAAGCTATGCGTGGAGGTGAGCCCGACTATCTCTAGCCGGTACCTCTCAACCTCCATGCACTCAGGCTCCTTCCCCCCAGTGAGCGAGGTGACATTCCATGTCCCTATTGCCCAGAGTTTTGTCCAGGGATTGGGTCGTCCGAGGGCCCCCGCCACGACTGCTACCTGCAAACCACATTGCACCGCCCCTCATGGACCTTCCTGCATGGTGGTGAGCCTACTGGAAGGCGGGCCCACGTGCTTGCCATTTCGGGCTGAGCCCGGCCGGGTCCTGTGGGCAAAGACCCGGCCACCAGGCGCTGCCTGCGAGCCCCAACCCCAGGCCTGGCTCCAGGGTGGGGCCCAGGTAGCACGCCAATCCGGGCGACGTAACGGTCCTTGATGTTCTTCTGTTCATGATGGGCTTGTGAACCGCTCTTAGTCTGGCCCCATCACCTAGGACCTGTTTGCCATGGGAGACCCTACCAGGGGCGTAATTGCCCCACAACATAGCTCCTAGGATCATTCGGGCACACAAACCCCTCCACCACAGTAAGGTGGCGGTTCAAGGAGGGGAATACTGATATTAAGCAGGTATAATGTTTAAGATGTGCATTGTCATGTTGGCATGCTGACATTTGCTAATTAGTAATAAACAAAGTAAATGAAATATTAGTTTTGCAGTTATTTGGTGATACTGACATTCAGTTCTGACAATGGCGTTGCATGTAAAAGGAATCACCAAAGTTATTACAATTAATTTAATTCCGGTCTATCCAAAACTTCTCAAGACATTTCACTCAAAACCACAAATGTGAACCTCATCTTGGTGCTAGAGGAAAAGTCAGGGGATCAACAAAAGTCATTAGGATTCACCCCCTGGGGTCCACTAGTGTCATCACCAAAATTCACAACATTCCAGGTCATATTTTGTAGATATTTCAGTCTCGAGCAAAGTGGAGGACCGGCCACCAACCCACAAAAACCTCACTGTTTTCAACCTGGATGACTCTAGGGAACGTAGTGTGCCCGTAAAAGATACATTTTGTCTTTTGTACTTGAACGGCTGCCTGTGGCCTTGAATGAGCTTTTCAGCAAATAACAGCATTTTCTTGAATAAATCACCTTCAAAAAAGTTGTATAATGTATCATGACCTTAAGATCTGTCAGGTTAGCAGCAGTCTGGGAACGGCAGGCCTAGTACCAGATGACACGTTGCCTAATAACTGTGACTGGTTAGACTAATCAGTAGGCTGCGGTCACTTGAGTCTGCTGCTGCCCTCATATTAACCTGCTGTTTGTTATAAACACAGAGCTCAAGCACAGACATTTGTGTGTATGTGTGTGTGCAGCAGAAAAAAAATGTAATTCACAGCATGGGGTGTTTGTCAGTGTGTCTGAGTTCACATGTTTGGGTGTGTATGCGCACCGCTATATGTATTAACTCTACGTGAACCTGTTCGGCTCCCTTTGCTTGACCTTACAAGACAAACAGACCATGTTTCTTCTGAATGACACAGTAATTTCAGTTGTCTGTCACTGTGGCAGAGTGCTAAGCACCACACCTTGGGTTATCTCGTGCATCTTAAAAATGTAGGGCTGGAGGCTTTCAGGTGTGTATGTGCTTTTGTAAAAGGGAAAGAAAAGCATCAGAGGTCTTTGTTTAAATGTAATACTAGTGTGTTTGCAGATTGCCGACTTTTGTGATTGTGAGTGTGGACATATATTAGTCTTTGTGGGGACTCATTTTCTTTTTGGGGACATAACACAAGTCCCCATAATGTAAATTATTACATTTTAAGGTGAAGACTTAATCTAAGGTCATGTTTTGTTAAGTAGTTATTGTTTGGGTTAGTGTCTCCATGGAATTAAGTCAATGTAATGTCCTCAGAAGTGCTGGAAGCAAGACTGTGTGTGTGTGTGTGTGTGACTCCACAAACAGAATCAAATCGAAAAGTAAAAATCACATTCTTGAATGCTGCAGCCTCTGAACTGCAAGTGGTTGCAGTTTTTATTTCTGTCCAATTTTTAAAGATAAACAACTTCTTTATATAAATACCAGTAGAATAAAAGGATTTGCTGCTCTCTTGCTCATCTTGTCACCCCCTTCAAGCTTAAACATGTGCTAGTATAAACACAAATGAAGGGGTTCCTGTTTCCTGGGAGAAAATCCTCTGCTGCCCAGGAAATGATGCTTTCTGTGTTTGTCAAAGCAACAATGGTGGCTTGTTTGTAATAATTATGGGAAGGAAGAGGAAACACACAAGGCTGTGGTGGAGTTTGATCATTTCTAATATTACAATATGCTGGTCCAGTGCAAACACCGGTGGGGAGTGACTGCTTATCATCTTGATGTCACCCAAATCAAGAAAGCAGCTGTTGCGTAGATTAGCAATTTAAAGGTTCCTGACTAAAGTGCTGTCTCCAAAAAAGTAGAATCTAAGTGTAAAAATATGAATAAAAGCTTAAAGCATGATGTGCATTCAGTTAAAAAAAGAAATTGTGTTTTGTGTGCGTAACACTTCCCTAAACCTTCTCGGTGACAGAACGAATATAATTGGCTGTCAAAGTTTTTACCTTTTAGCCACACTGTCTCACCACAAAGTGCTGTACCATCCAGGTTTTACAAATGTACGCTCTTTCACATGTCACCTGAGTGCACACACACACACACACAGACACAGTGAGACAGCTGATCTAAACTTCACACATTTTTCTAATGTATTATGCGTACAGTTATGAGAGGTGATTGCCTAATCCATGTAATGTATGCAGACTTGTACAGTATGTCAGGAGTTTTTTGGGGAGACTTGATTTATTTACTTTCATATTAAAAGGTTTTTCTGTGTGACAGTAATGCTAAAATCTCACAGAGTCTAATCTGACTACTAGGTATGAAGAGTACTTGCAGTAAACAGATATTTGTTGCAGAGCAATGACTTTAAAAACTTTATGATGCTTCACAGTTGGACCATATGGCGCTGAGCTAAATTACCTGTGGATCAACTCTACCATGTGACTGATGCATTTATTCAGCAGAGCCACAGTTGGGGTGGACAGCGGTGGCAGAAAGGTAGACAGAAGGAGGATGAACAGATAAGGAGTAGGGTGAAAAAGAGAGAAAGAGGCAGAGAATAAGAGGGGACATAAGTGAGAAATAAAATGATAAAAGGGGACAGATAAAGAGAAGGAACAGAGGGGAGACATCAAGAGAAATGAATAGATGACAAAAGGGACATTCAGGGAGGATGGCAGCTTGGTTCAACCATCGGGCAGGTCTTCAGGTCTGTTGGCCTGAGTGTCCGTAGGGAGGAGCTGTCAATCAAATCCCACCTGGGACTGCAGCAACTCAAATTACAAAGTTAAACCAAAAATTGTTATGCCTTATCTTGCATATAACTTACAGTTTCAGCCATAAACATAATACCTTTACTGATTATCCAGAGAACCCAATTAGCCGTAAAATTGTCTGTTTTAGTAACCACATGTTCATGTTACTTACATAAACATGTGTATCCATGCAGTAGTGATCCAGACATGAAAAGTGAGGGGATCACCAGAGTCATTAGCCTTCATCCCCTGAGATCCAGTAATGTCTGCACAAAGTTTCATGCCAATCCTTCATATACATGCTAATCAGTGAAATCTAGCATGCTGGAAGAAAAGTCAATGAATCACCAAAGTCAGGTAGCTTTATCTTCTGTGGGTCATGAATGACTGTACAAGATCTCATGGCAGTCCATCCAGTAATTTTTGAGATATTTCAGTCCAGACCAAAGCAGTAGACCAGCCAACTAACAGGCTGATATGTATGTCTGGTGCTAAATATATTTAAAAATGAAGGAAATGTAGTCTCTAAAATCTTGAGAGAACTGCTGCATAGCCTGTTGATTGTGTTGCAGCTCAGGAAAACATTCCCAATATTAAACTGTGTATAGGCCTGAATTTATTGAAATACAAATATTCTGAATCTCTTATTGACTACTGATTGTACTCACATAGCAGTCAATGTAAGCAGTAATGTATAAAGACTGACAATAGCTACACAACCAGTGACTACTCAAAGAGCCAAAATAAGAAAAGAATATTAATTATATCATTATACGTATCATTATCAAGGTGTATTTGATCATTTATCTTGATATAGATTTTGGGTCGACACTTTATATATAACCAATAAGTTCATACGACTGAATTTTGCGTTCTTCATACAGACCTTTCCAGGCCCAAATTGGTGCAAACATATTAACCACCATGCAGGAAATTAAGTGTCTGATGCTCAGAATTACCTGAGGGAGGAACCCCAGACCACCTGCTTAATATCTGTCCCCTGCAATGTTGAAACAAAACCTACGCCCTTGACATCCAGCCCTAATTGCAGACGAGCAGTGACCCACTGTGTCTGCTTGTGCTTGTGTATTTATTTGGTGTGTGGTCTGCTGCAAACGGGCAACAGATGAACGGACGACAGAAGGACAGGAAGGGAGGAAGAGGCTGGAGGAAGAAAGAGGAGGAAGGAGGGAGGAGGACAGAGAATCCTTATCCTCTTGATTATAGTGTTTGTGGCATCTGGACAGTTGTTTGGCTAAGGCGTGCGTGCGCGTGTGTTTGTGTGTGTGTGTGTTTGGTGCACCAGGGACACACCTGGAGTGCAGCTATTTGGCATTTCAACTCAGCCAGCCACTGGCACATTTCACCAGCCTCTGTTTCTCATGACTCCTTTTTCTTACCCCCTCAGGGCAAGTCACAAAGTCTCCTCAGGAGCAGAGGAGCTGACTGTATAAACTGGATTACAAAGTGCACTCCAGTCTTTTCTCTCAGCCTGGCATGAGGGAGCGCTGGTGTTGACCGATCCTCTGAAATCCTCAAAAAGAGTAAGAGTAGTTTGGCAATTTGGGAAATACGCTTATTTGCTTTTCTTGGTGAGATTTAGATAAGAAGATCGACACTGCTCACACATCTGTCTGTTGACTGTGAATCTAAAGCAAGCAGGCTTAGCTTAGCACAAAGACTGGAAACAAGGGGAAACAGCTGGAAACGGGGGGAAACAGCTAGCCTGGCTCACATAAACCACCACAAAACCACAACTTGTCATTTTTACATTTTCAGTCTTTATGCTAAGCTAAGCTAATAACCATTTTTATCAAACAGACACAGGAATAGCATCAAATTTCTTATGTAGCTCTATGCAAGAAAGCGAATAAATGTATTATCCAAACTGTCCAAATGTTCTTTTAAAAATGACAACTGACTCATTTTTCTCTATGTATATGATTTATATTTATGAACACATTGGACAACTTGATAGATGCTGCTATAAAACCAGTGGGTTCAGCCATCTAAAAGCTTAAAGGTTTTGCAAATTTAACAGTATTTTAGGCTATAGGTACCAATTTAAATTATTTTAATGGGCTAACATTAGTGAGGGAACAGAGGGTTTGATTAAACACTCAGAGGTTCAGCACCCAGATTAAGGTTAAGAAGAATGAGAGCTCCAATCACAACATTTTCTTCCTTTAAAAGCAGTTGAATCTAAAACTGTTTTGAATAGGATCAGACTTTTCGATCCAGCATGTGGGTAAAAAATGATTCGTGTCAGATGTTATTATAAGATTCAGTATGGCTCTTGCAGTCTGTTTTTCTCTCAGTAAATCTAACTTTAATCAGGTGCAAACGTGTGTCATTGCGCCTTTAACATCAGAGCTCGCGGCGCAGCGGGGCACGAACAGGCACCTGCTCCGCGCGCACGGAGCCATTTACAGCCGCACTTTTTTCTTTTTTTCCCCCCTATAACTCAAACACACACACATATACACACACACACACGACTTTCAGCAACGACCCATGTGGCTCCTTTAAAGCCGCTGATTCCGGATATGTCCCCTACGACAAGTCCCGTCGTGACCGCGGAGGCGCACATAAAGAGCCCCGGAGGGTTTGGAGCCGGACTGAAACCTGCAGGTTGGCAGCTGAAGCTTTTTGCGCAGCGGCACTGAGTCTCTCTCTCTCTCTCTCTCTCTCTCTCTTTCTTTCTTTGAGATGAACCGGGGAGAAGGAGGGAAGGGTTGGGACAGGGAGGAATAGCTGGAGGGAGGGATGGCTGAATAACGAGGAGAGAAACACCCACTCCAGACTGACCGACTTGTATCCGGAGAGACGGAGTGAGAGAAAGAAAGAGAGAGAAAAGAGTGAGAAAGAGCCCATCGGGAGGCAGCAGCGGCGACAGCAGCCTTTTGGTGCTCAGAGGATTTCATCTGAGGATAAAGGGAAAAAAAAAGAAAAGAGAGAGGACGCTTTGAATTGATGACTGGAGAGGTATGAAAAGCGATTTCATTCATTGTGCGTGTGCGCGGGTGAGTCCGTCTCAGGTGTGAACGCAGAGACTTGGTTTGGATGAATCTGATAGTTTGACTCAAATCCGGAGGGAAAAAAAAAACTTCATTGAAATCAGCCGGCAGGACTTTGAAATCATCACTGAGGGCAAATCATGATAATACGGTCAGTGAATCAAACTTGTGCAGCCTCGCAGGCAGGTGGAGAGATGGAGTCAGAATAAAGAAATGTGGAGATTTTCTTCGGCTAAAGACAGTTTTCCCAGAATAAAACAAGCAGTCTGTGTTTTCTCCCCCTTTTCCTTATAGATTTTAAGTGTTTGCTTCATGCGTGCGAGGTTCATCCACGGTCCTGCACAGTAATGAATTGCATTTGGGCATTAACTTGCCACAAATATCCTAAAAGAAAAGCACATCAACCACACAGACTGCTTCATTTTAATGAGGACGGCGCCTTTACCCTGGTTTTCATTAACCAATTAACCGGTTGCAGAGTTGCCCTTTGGACTGGAAAGAGCATAAACTGAACTGAAGACAAGAGAAAACTTTTTCATTTATGTCTGAATGTGATTTAAATTATGCTGTAATGCATTTTATGTTACAGTATCACGTGAGTAAAGAGAGTCTAATCTTAATTTAGTGTGATTAATTTGTGTGTGTGCTTGTATTAATTGTGCATTAGAGAGAGACTAACAGAGAGTAATTTCTTTCTTACTGCCCTCCTCATGTCCCGAAGCTCATCCTTGAGAAAAAAGACATCTCTCCTGGAGTATTTTTGAGGCTCATCATCATGCATTGCCATATTTCTGGCCTTTTGACACTGTCTGAATTGAAAGAGCTGGCAGATCCTTCAATACCGCGGTGTTACCTGAGCATCAGAGACCAACTCAATCATGAAACAACTTTTGATTGTAGCACGTGCTTGTTTATTCATACGGCTGTCAGGTTGTGTGTGTGTGTTTCCCCGGAAGAGAAATGATAAGGTGTCCATTCACAGAGCGTAATAATGAGTGGCAGACAGGCGAGGGGGTAGAAGAGGAGAGAGACGGCGCAGGGAACAAAAAGTGAAGGGTGACAGAAGAGGAAGAGGAGATGAGATAGGGAGAAGAGGAGAGGAGCTGTTGTGTTTGCTCTTGTGATCGGACAATGGTGCTCATGAAATGTTCCCTCTCCGGGCTGCCAATCAAACCGCTCTCTCCCTGTCTGTCTATCACTCTGTCTGTCCTTTTTTCTGTCAGCTCTTTTGTTCCTCCTCCTCTCTCCTCCTCTCTTCTCTCACACAAAGTCCTCCACTGTTTCACCCTCGGCCTGCTGTATGTAGGCGGGAGGCTCGACCGCTGCTCTGCGGCCAGTCTAGACTGTCAGACCGCTGCTCTGTAATTGTGTCACAGTGGATATTAGGCGGGGGTAACCGATTCCAGATCAGCGTGTTGGGGGCCCTGTGGGCAAGGTGGGTCGTCTTGACCCACAGAGCCTCTCAGCAGCTGAATGGCATCCATGGTGTTACTGTCACTGAGAGCCCCTCATTTCTTTCTGTCTCTAAACTGACTTTCTTTCTTGCTTTTTTTCTTGTTTTTCTCAGCATAATCTTCCTTCTCTCTATGCAGGTCTAGACTGCTGGTTGTGAGGATGTTGTCAACGGGGCAGATTAGATGGTGTTTGTGGGCTCCACTGGTGTTACTGGCCCTAGTTTCCAATTTCCCCAGTCAGGCGCAGGGTCAAGGTAAGTACTTTTTCCTCTTCCTCAACCTCCTTTCCCTCCCATCTCAAGTCCCTCTTTATTTCCCTGCCTTCCAACTGAACTCCCTTCCTCCTTTTCCACCCCTTCCAACTTTTTTCTTTGCTTTTACAGCAAGTCTTCCTCTACTTCCCACCGTTACCATCTAACCTTTTCCCATCTGTTCCCTTCATCACTCCTCTCTCCTTCTTTCCTTCCCTCACACCTCTGCCCTCTCTCATATCCACATCCTTCTCCCCTCCCCTCACCTGACCTCTCCGTGTCTTCTCCTCCCCTGTTTCCACATCATCCCTCCCTCTGCCATCTCTCTGCTTGATGTGCAGGCTCAGTCCAATCAGATTACATCACGCTCATGATCATATCGCCTCCATATCATCATGCCATTTCGCCCTGGCAGCATGGCAACGCTTTCAACCCCGCTGCCGATGCTGCCACGCTTCAGATGGGTTTTAATAAATGTGTTGTAGTGGTGTGCTCCAAGCTGAGATGATTTGCTGCGCGACGTGGCGCACAATATATAACGCTCCAGTGTGCTTCGCAATCAACCTCACCTCAGCAAACCTGATTTAATCAAACTGAGTCTCATCAAAACGGGGGCTGTCGTCTGTTTTTGGTCATGGATGTTAAAAGTCTGGATGCACTCTTAATGAGAAACACACATTTGAGTTCCAGCTGAGCATATCTCTTGTTAATGTGTCATTATGTGGCATTATTAGCATGTCATGTGTTCAAATGAAACAGATGTGTGTGTTTTTTCTGAATGAGACTCAGATATTTTGACACACTTTCTAAGATCTATTACAAAGGTAACTTTATTGGTTTCAAAGCCAAAACCAAACTACCCCAGTAATCCTGTCTTAGGTGATTTAGTGATTGATGTTAGAGGTTATCACTTCAACCAGAGCTTGTAGGATGCCTTGGCTGTGAAAAATTCAGCTTATTCCAACAAACGGATCCCAAGAGCTCTTTTCTGAATCTTATGACTGTGTGTGTGTGAGAGAGAGAGCTCAGTTGGCAGTCTGTGAAGTGCAGAGGATCAAAACTATAGTGGCTGTGGATAGAGATCATATGAAAATGACTTAAACAATTAGTTCACCCTGCTTTATGTATGTGTGCGTGTGTGTGCATGTGTGGGTGTGTATTACTGACATTGTGGGGACATCAATCTATTTACGCAGTCACATTGTGGGGACTTGTTCCCCTGATGGGGACAAAATGCAGGTCCCCTAAATAATTGCATTTTAGGGTGAAGACTAAGGTTTAAGGTTAGTGTAAGGTTTAGGCAAGTTGTTGTTCTGGTGAGGGTTAGGGTAAGTCTCCAGGAAATTAATTTAAGTCAATGTAATATTTTCTAAAGTGTGTGTCTTTGTGTGTGTGTGTGTGTGTGTGTGTGTGTGTGTGTGTGTGTGTAGCTCTCACGTTCCTATCAGGACATGGAGTTGGGGGGACAGGGCATCAGCCGGTCTTGTTTAAGGGAACACAGAAATCAAATAAAGATTTATTTTCTCTCTCTGAAGTTGTTCAAAATCAATAATCCAAATGTGACACAAACCTTTTATTGATCTGTTTTTACAACTAAATTAAAAAAAAAAACAAGAAATTCCACCCAAAATATAATTTCTTTCATGACAATATTTTTCAGAGGTTAGTTTTTGTTTGCAGCCAATTTTTGCTTTAAAACCTGAATGAATCAGCGTGAAGCTTTGTGTTTATTTACCAGAGAAAGTCTTTACTAAACAGTGATGCTTGCTTTGGAAGTAAGTAAGTAATGTTTTTTCCTATTTTCTTCTCTATTTCTCCAACCCTCATTTAATTCTCACTCTTTCCTTTTCTGTCTTCTGTCTTTTCTCCCTCCATTCTTCTCGCTCCATTTACTTTTCTCTCCTCCTTTTTTTCTCGCTTTTCATTTTATTCCAGTTTTCATCAGCAGGTCGGTAGGTCATATTTTTCATTGCAGGCAGAAAGAAACAAGAGGTGAGACTGAAGTGTGACACCATAAATTAGGCTGGGATTTGATCCCAGTGAATCACAGCAGAACGTGGACGACCTCCCAGACTAAATGGGAGCGTGCCCTGCTCAATCCCTTCATTAAGGAGCATGTGATAGCCATTAATTTTTGCCCGCTCTGTCCCCTGTAAGCTGCAACATCTGGTCAGAGGGGATTTGAGCTTGAGGATTAGTGTGTGGAGGATGTTTGTATATACACACCAATGTCTGGATACCATCAGGAACTCCCACTACCAAAGAGCGGGTCAGTCCTGGAAGGTTTTTTTTTCTCTACAAGATATTACTAATCTAGAAAATGATATGGCATAACACCCAACAAGTTATGTTATTATAAGTCCAAGAATATTAGTTAGCCTGATTACTGCATTATTTAATCTTAATCAAGGAATCACAGTTTTTACTGTTGCATGTGCCTCTAGTCATTAAGCAGTAATGAAATATTTGCAATTCCTTGGCAGTGACTAAATGTGAATAATGTTTACTTCATTTGATAGCTTGCAACACTATCTCCCACAAAATATATGTTTATATACAAAGTTTCCTTAGACATAAACATTTTGCAGATTTTGTTCAGTATATGCATTTACGTGATGTTGATAAACAAGACATAAGAGTCCACAGCCATGCTTGCAGCTCTGTGAGAAGGTACTGATTGCACAGTATTGTGATGAACTAAATGCTAACATCAGCATGCTGACCTGAAAAGGTAAAGTTTAGGGGAGTGTTATTTGTTTAGCAGGTATGTGTTGATAAAATATTTAATAAATTGAAATTCTGACCTGGTGACGGTGCTAAAAGCTAGAAAAGTCGAATGATGAACAAAGTCATTAGAATTTATGTAGGAACATTTAATATCTGTAGCAAATTTCAAATTAATTTAATTGATCAGATAGCTGTCAAGATATTCACTTGAAAACAAAAATATCAACCTCTTGGTAGGAGAAGACAGGCGATCACCAAAAAAACCCATTATGACTCATCCTCTGGGGACCTTGAATGTCTGAAAGAAAGATTTCATGGCAAGACATTTAATTGTTTTAGAAATGTTTCAGTCTGGACCAATGTGGTACACTGGCCAACTCAGACAGACAGATTTTGCCCTTCATAGCACCTTGCATATCCTCAGCAGCATTTCCTACACATTATCTTTGATAATACTAATTTGTTACACTGTACACGAATAGATTTTTAAGCAGACTTAATTTAGAATATGATATAATATATAATATAATAAAACAGTCTGTGCTGCAAAGGTGTCTACAGCTATAGATCTTTGTTCCTCTATCTGACCTGTGGGAACGGTACTGTTCTTAATGCAGTGTGCAACACAGTGAAATTGTGTTGCTTTTTGTTCTCCGGCTCTTACTCTGGCCTCGAAAAGTATTGAAAAGGGAAATGTAAATTTTGTTCTCTGCTCAGTCCTCTGAGGGTGCAAGAAGTGACCTGGAACTTTGTGTTGCTGTTTCCAATGCAGCAGTGACAAAAGCAGGATGAATGGAGGAAATATACCTGATGGTCGAAGTTTGCCTCCATTACATCTAAATCAAAGTAGCAGTGCCTTGTCGTTAAAGTAATTTCAAAGCCCTGGATAAGTGAGTTAGTCATTATAAAGATGCTAAATGCATGTGGTTTGTCCTGTGTTTGTGTGTGTGTGCATGGTTAATTATTGTGATTGATATTGTTGATTGGCTGACAACCCGGGTCAATGCCATGCTTCAGGACTCATCACAACAGATTATGTGCTCCAGGACACATTTACAACGTTTTATGTGTGTGTATATGTGCGCAGTTGTTTGTGAGGTATGTGTGTTTGTGTGTGTGTGTGTAGTTAGAGGGCAGCCAGGTGAATTAGTATGAGTGAAAGTGTTGGCCAATAATTTCTGTTATAATGAACAGGGAGAGAAGCCAATCATGAGAAATCATTTATTCATAAACAAAAGAGAGGATGAGATGGAACAACCTGTTTTGAATTTAAAAACTGCTAAATTATCCAAACCCAGAGCATCGTCACCTCATGACTCTGCTGCTGCTGATGGTAATCCAGCTTGCCATAATCATCAGCCACTCTGGACTAAATGGAGCATTGAACTGTTGTAGAAATTACGTGCAGGAGGCGCATTGTTGTCAGAGCATGTAGATAATGTTCTTTGATTGTAAATAAACTAAATTAACTTTAATTAATGGGAACATGAGCTGATGATGGGAAATATGAAGAAACAACTGATACAGGAATGAAAAGAGTGCACAGTGTACAATATCACTCTGGATATCCAGTTCACTTTACATCCAATATGCATGCATTATGCCAAATTACACAGTATGGGCACTACAGTGAGGGTAGAAATAGTGAGGCAGGTGAAGTAGTTGCAGTCTGAAAAGCATGAAATAGACTACAGGCGTTTGGGACCATACACATGCTTCCCAAAATCATAGAGTGGAATAGTGTGCAGAGCCTGAGGTGACTCAAGGTTGAGTAGATATTGTACTAGTACAAGGTTGTGAATCGGCTACGGGGGTTCTGGTTTACTTCAAATAAGTGAGAAAAACGTCCATAGTGGTAAGAAAATTACATTTGTTTGAAATTAAACATAGCATGTTGCATGTTTCAGGATTCAAGTACGTTTATAACAGCTGAGGTGATCTACATGTTGTTCATATATAATCCTGAATTCAGAGTGATAATCTCAAACATTTTCATTTAAATAAACATCGGTTAAGACACTGTCTATCGCTGAATGAGGTAACACAATGGTGATTGAGCCTATGACCCACTGATGAAAGCCACTGCATTTACAGGATTATGAAGGGTGTTATGGGTGTTTTAACAAAGCTGTGCTGCGAGCAGTTACTGTGGCCGAACAAACAAGGAATGATCGATGACTACAGGTCATGAAACTTGAAATGGAAACTGAATTGAGGTCCAAAAACACACCTGAAATTTCACCATGGGGGATTATTTATTTACTTTGATGAAAAGTCAGACGCACTAAACATTTTTTTATCCTCTTGGTTGTTTCCTCCAGATTGTGTTTTTTTATATATATATCTTGGGTATTATTTTTTTTAGTTTTGGCCATAATTTCTATCAGTTCTGTTAAGGTGGTTTTCACTACAGAAATAGCTGAAATCTGGAAGAAGTTCAGTCAGTACAAGAATGTAGAAATATGAAATCTCAGCTCAATGAGCTGAAAAAAAGCTTAAAAAGAGTGCAGTAGAGTTGAAGGGAACTACAGAGTCTGGTGATGATTCTCTGTGGGCTTGTAATTTCTCTCACAAATAGTTCTGTGATTCAGTGTGAACAAAAATATTGTTTATAGCAGCTTTAAAGACTTCAAACTGAAAGTGAGCAGACCAGAAATGTCTGTAATAATCCAGAAGTGTCAACTTTAAACCAGAAATGTGATTATTAACTATCATTAATGTTTGCATATGTTTGGCTAACTTGGGGTTTGTTTAAAACTGTTTCTTGCTCTGACAGATTTAATTGAAGCAATCTTGCGGCAGAGATTAATGTAGAATATAAAAATTATGTTTTATTTGAATTATCTTGCTAAGTATAATGTTGTTATTACTGTAATAATGACCCAAACTCCTAAAATAAGATCATTATAATTAACCATCCTTCAGTTATTCTCCAAAGACTAAATGCAATACTCAATCGATTGTCATTATGTTTTGCCATGTATGTAACGTTTCATTCTCTTAATGTCATTTCCTGCAGAATTAACCCAGTTGAGTATTTTTTAGTATTTTATGGTGATTTTTCTTTTTTTTTCACCATCGGTTGGCAGGCACACAGAATATCATTGTTCACTTCACCAGACTGCACACGGGGACAGATCATCCAACAGACTCTTAATATTCAGCCAGTCCTTAAGAGAGATTTCACACTCTCTCTCTCACACACACACACGCACACACACTGTGCACACACAATGCAGGAGAGCGATAAGTGTTGAGGGGAAAAGGCATCACTTTACACAGGTAAAGCGATGAGAGAGAGAGAGAAAAAAAAGGCGTTAAGCCACTGAAGGAGTGGAGCGGAGAGGCGCAGAAGAGGGGAAGATGGGATAAAGGAGCAGAAGAGAAGACAAGGGAAAAAGGAGGAGAGGGAGAAGTGTGTTTAAATCCAAGGATGAGTTGAAGAGATGTGATAAAAGAGTCAAGTGTTCCATGAGAGTAGCGGTGGAGATAAAACAAGCGGAGAGGTGGAAAGAAAAAGCCAGAGTGGATTTGGGTTAAGTGCTATCTCTGTGAGCAGAGTAGTTCTTGTACCGACAAGATGCCGGCCACATCAAATGATGCGTGCTGCGGCGCTGGATAGGCACTAAACACACACACATATGCGCTCACACACACTTCCCCCATCTCCCTCATGTGCAGTACAGTAGCTATCTTGTGGTGACAGTGCAAGCCAGCAGTTGTCGCCCATAAATCCTGCGTATTAGTGAAGCTACTGTAGCCTGAATACTCACTGTGGAGTCAGTACGGCGCTAATCTGGAGAGAGGAGGAGGAAAACAGGGAATTAAAGGATGGGAAAATGATGGGGACGTGTAGGAGAGAAGATGGGTAAAATGAAGAGGAGAGAGAGGGAGAATCAAAGTATAGCGGAAGGACTGGGAGAAAAGTGGGAAAGTGAAGATAATGGGAGGAAAAAATGGATGAGAACAAGAGGATAGAGACAAGACAGAAAGGGGTGGAGAGGGGAGGAAAGAGGCAACTGGCAATGAAAAGAGTGTTTGAGAAAAACCAGAAAGCTGGAAGAAGACAAAGAGAAAACATGAGGCAAAACAGAGGAAAGTTGAGTTGAATGGAGAGATTGTTGAGAAGAAGAGAAGGAGAAAGAAGGGGACAGTGAGAGAGACGGTGGAGGAAGAAGAGGAGGGACAGCAAGGGAGAGCAGCAGGATGAAACGAGAGCCAACACAGAGCAGGATGCTGAGCCAAATCAGGAGATGGGACAAGGAGGCTTGCAGAAGAAGTTGAAACGCAGACAAGGGACGAGGAGAGGCATGGAAAGTGGAGATGAAGTGAAGCAGAGGACTGCAAAGCGAGCTTTTACTAACAGGAATCCCTTCTAGCTTTCACCGCTGCTAATCCTGGGAAGAGTCGTCCCCTCTCAGACTGGGGCGTCAAGCTGTGCCTGTATCACGCTAACCCAGATAATTCCAGTTCATACTGGGCCTCCAGTTAAAATACTCCTCCAGCTCCTGCTCCCCACAGAGCTGGGAGATTACTCAAGTCCGTATTACAAATTAGACCCTTTTAAAAGCATCTTAGAATTGAGTTTCAGTCGCATGAGGTGAGAACATGTCGTTTTTGAATTGATTTCTATAATTTTTTGGCACTGGGGTAATTTTTTTTCATCGAAGCTTCCCAGTGACTCAGACTATTTACTGGAGCTAAATTTTGTTGCTAAGCAGTAGTCGCCAAATTTCTGCCAAATGGCTGGACTTGCATTTACTACCTGGCAAGAGGCTTATGCAAGGAGCGGTTGGGGGCCTCGCCTATTCCAGTGGTGTAGCTCTCTCAGATAAATGGCCCTGGTTTGTGTGATATACTGTTGCTCTATACATGGGTATAAGCTCGGTAAGCCAGGGTTTCTACAATATTTACGCAAAGTATCTTATTGCGAAATCCAGAGAGAGGACATCTAATGCGTTTCACCAAAGCATCTTGGCACTTAGATCCAGATAGAGAGTGTGAAATGTTGAGCTCTTGGATGATATTTATGGCTGTACGGCGGTAAACAAGAACAGACGTGGCGGCTTGTGAAGGGTAATTTATATCAGGGACCTCCATGTTCTGTCAGCATCCGCGGCTATTGGAGCTATTATGTCCATATTCATTAATCATAGTTGCTGTCTCTGGAATAGCCTCCAGCTTATAGACCTTGACATAGACATGCATTCAAGAGGGCTGATTCATTTCTTACATAGTTTTTTTTTTTTATTGTAATTCGTTGGGTGTATGTGTGTGCGTGCATTCTCATTGACATGCAAAGCAAAGATCAAGGTATTCAAGGCAATTTTCACCCAGTTATTAGTACCCTGTCTGCCAGCTCAATTCACCTACTATCAAGCACACACGAAATGATACCAGAGTAATAATCTACCAGCTCTGTCACAGACTTAAATTATTCATAGATTCTTATTGTGCGGTGTAATTATACCGTTTCATCCTATGCATTTTGAGTATTTGATAGGTGGCATGCTGATTACTTAAGAAAAGGAGTGAGCGAAATGTGAAACAGGGAAGCGAAGCGCTGCAGCGTGTCCCTGCAGTACAGTCAAACAGCATCACAAGATCCGGCGATGAAAAGTTCAAGAAGTTGTCTTTGTTTGACAACTTGAAGCTGGATTGTGTTATTTTGGCTTCTGGGACTTGACGTTAACCTGTGAGGTAATAGCGTGACTAAAATTTTAAGGATGTTTGGCAGGACAGTTTCTGAAATTATGTTTTGGAAAAAGTTTTTGTTTTTTTACTTTACTCTTTACCTTAATAGTTAATTTTGGTTAAGAAAAAGTACAAAATCTGTATACTTCAATTATATTTACTTTATTATAAGCCTATTTATTGATCTAAAAGCACACAGTGACCAGACTTGACTGATCTTGTTGACCACCGCTAAAACACTGGCTGTTAAATGGACCAACTCAAAAACAGACATTTCTAACTTTTCTGCCTGCAAAATAACTTGGACAATATAGTGTTTTCTCATTATGGACTGAATGGGATTTTCCATTGAGAAAGATGGAGGTCTGTTCTCATCAGGGAGTGAAAATCCTGCACAGTGCCCCTCAGGTTTGTCAACATCATATCACCCACTTTTCTCTACACAGTTTCTTCATAACCATTGCCGATGCACAGTCTTTTCATGTCAGCGCTCCATAAACATTCATCCCATGCCGTTAATTGACAGGTCAGCATAGATTTTTTGCAGGTATGTGGGTCAGCACTTAAGGTGAGAGGTCCTTCAAAGATTCTTTGGCATTTTAAATCCTAGTTCATTAATACTATTCCCCAGATACAGCCAGGCACAAAGTAGCTGGAGGTTCTTCACTTATAATGACTGCTGCAAAGTTAGCTCCCTGACTGACATGCGTCCACAGAAGAAAATTACTTGGTTTGATGTCTCAAAATTCATACTCCACCAATTACAGAACTGTCAAGATTGTTGTATGAATTTGAGTCAGGAATACTTTATTTCTGCTAGTCTAAAATATTACAAAGCAACAGATTTATTTTAGACATACTTGTTTTATTGACAAAATGCTAAAAACTATATATCATCTTAATAATCTTGTACATCCTCATCAACTTATTAAGGTTCAGTGTCCCTTAAAGTGTCCCTTTAAAGATCTTTTTGGACAACATGTTCAGTCTGACGTGTTTAAAGAGTGCTGACGGGTAAAGTGACTTTACATCGGCAGTGTCATCAGATTTATGGATGACAGGGTCTAGTCATCAGTAGAAACTTTGTAGAAACATTAAAATCAGTGGTTTATGGTGAATGCTTTGTATGTAAACTAACACAGAATATGTGGTGATATGTGTCGCAGACATAAAGGTTATGTCAGCAACTTCTGTTTTCATCTGAGGTGAATCTGTAGTATGTTCCATAATACTACATTGCCGTCTTTGCTGCTGTCTGTTCTTCTCTTTAGATGTCCGTCTCTTTGTCTGTAGATTAAAAACAGTCAAATTCTCTTCTGCCACCTTTTGATTCAACAAAATATGCTGCCTAAGTGTGTTTGTAAGAAGCCGCAGACTGTACACACACACACAGACTTATGGCTGCTGTCACCATTTTTAAACAGGCCACTGCAGATGTGGTTTCATCGACAGTGGGCTGGAGGGGGCTCAGTGAGCTGCTGAGGATGCTACTGTAAATCAATCATTTATGTGATATTTTATAGATCAGAAATGTGGACCCACATATTGGCACCAAAGAAATAAACAAAAAAAACCCCATCTTTTTGCTTATCTTCACTGGTTGTAAAATAAATTTCACTTTTCCTTTGAATGTGTCTATGAAGAGAATTTGACTGGAAATAGTTTCTTCTAAAGCTGCGTCTGTTTAAACCCTTTTCATGCTGTTTTGTGCTCGAGCGAACTGAAGCTGAGCCGTGTGCCATGCTGACCTGCTTTATGTGTTGCTCTCATGGATACAGGAATTTCAAAATTGAAATTCACTCAGCTCTCTCTTTCTCTCTCTGTCCTTCTGTCCATCCATTTATTCATTTCCTCCTCAAGTCATTTGTGGCTGTTTCTGTGGAGATGCAGATTTTGCAGCCTTGGTGGTGTTTTTGGGTTTAACCACTGACTTGCTGTCATGTTAACACGTGTTGACTGGTGCCTGGGACCTTTTTTTAATCAATATTATCTTCATTCATCAATGTATCATTTATTTTCAATTATCTCTGAAGCTTTATTAAAGCTGAATTACATGTGGTTAATTGTTTTTCAGTTCCAGCCCCAAGGAGGCTGCGTTTCAAAGTGCTGAGTCCAAGCAAACTCCTCGTTGCATGGAAGGAGCCCAAAGGAGACTTTGACAGCTATCTGTTCCTCTACAACAGTATACCAGGTAGGATCATGTTACTGTATAGACACACACACACACACACACACACACACACACACACAGAAAATACTTGTATGCCAAAGAGAGTGGGACTTATATTAACCTTTGAGGGAAGGATCCCATTATGACTCAGACTTTTTGTCTGTCAGGAAGGATTATGAAATTTACTTCTTATCAAAGCCCTTTTGAAGGGATCACACTCCTGAGAGATGTGGAGGACTCAAGGTTTGTCCTGCACCTCTGCCAAGTTTGAGACAAAGGAGTGTTTTTGCTGCGTACGTGGAGCCTGTCAGCAGATTTGAAAATGGGACTGATAGGCGCACAGTACAGAAGGACAAACGCTGGGGTTCAGTCCAGGACAGACGAAAGACAACGGCAGCCGTAGTAGTCATTCATTCAGAATTACACTGCATTATTGCTGTATGGCTGCACGGCAATGATGGACGCCTGACATCCTGTTTTTATCCCGCATCTGTCAGTAGTCGATCATTGTAAAGACACGGGGCATGACCTCGTCTCTTTCTTGGCATGCACAGTGCAGCCAGTAATCACCCTAATTACCACTGACGTCTCCTTCATCATATAATCACAGTGCACCTTCCTTCACAGCCATACATCTCCGTCACATCAATTCCTAACTATCGCTGCCCCGCTGCCTGCATTCGTTCCATATTAACGCCGTGCTGAACACTGCAGACAATTATTTTGCAGCCATTGTAAAAATGACTAAGTAGGACTGAATAAGCACTATGTAACATAAAACGTGTTTCTCACAAATAATGCTTCCTGAGAAACGCCTCGTCTCAAAATTTCTCGCTGCCTGCGACAGCTGAACAGAGAACTGAAATTTATGGCCACTTCCTCTCAGGGAGGAGTGCAGCAGTAGCTCACTGGCATTCGGCAAATGCAGTAAAAAGGCTGGACTTTCACAGTGTCCTCACCATACACCACAGTATGTGGTTAATAAAGCCTTCTTTTATAATAAGAAGGCACCAGGACACAAATACCTGTGCTCTGATGTCCAGTCTTTTCTGTCTCTTTGTCAGATGAGGTGAACACCCACGGCGAAGCTTGTTAACACTGACTGAAGTCCTTTTGTTGAGAATAAAGAACCATTTTAGATCACAAAAGGGGCTGTCAGAGTGGCAGCTAACCTTCGACTCAACATAATATCCCTTTTCTCCTCGGAGCTCTTCTAAAAAGGAGCAACTAAAGTGCAGCTGGATAAGGATTCAGACTTTAGGTCAAAGTGGATGACTCATTTTTGCCAACAAAAGTGACAAGCTGGCTTTTTCTTACTGCTTATATTTGTTATAACACTACCCCCTGTCATTTCCCCCATTATCAGCTTGTATCCCTGTGGATAATGTAACTCATGTCTTATTTAATCAAAAAGAGTTAACTTTAGTCCGTGCTTCTCCGTCCAGTGGCTTTATTCCCTGTTCTATGACAGTGCATGAATAAAACTAAACTTTTGTAAGTCTGTTAAAAAGCCTGCCAACGATTCTGAAATTCAAATAGTGTGGGTTGTGTCTGTGTGTGCTTGCATATTTGTGTGTTATTTATCAGTGCCAGATGTCTATATTTACTCTCTCAAATCTCAGCGGAGATGAAGCCAAACCAACAGGAAAAAAGTTTAGCCTTTACTGTATGCAACTGCAACGTATTGTTACATTGCTGCTGCAACCAATTAGAGGAAAACTTTGGGTATTGGAAAGAGTGTTTGCTTTTCAAACACTGGAAGGTACAACAAGTGGTGCAGAAACCAGTTGTGATCTCTGAGGTTTAAATAGGTTGTGGTATTTATTGCGGCAGTACAGGAGAATGAGGGAAGACGGTGGAGGAAGAATTAAGATCCTTTACTGAAGTAAACATACCAATACCTTAAGATATAATCTCAGTAGATTTTCATTTAAATAACAGTCTGTTGAGTTATTATATATCACAGAATTACGTAACACAATGGTGACTGAGTCTATGGACCGCTGATGAAAGCTTTTGCATTTGTGATATTGTCCTGGCAGTGACTTTGCTGGAAAAATCACAGGCGGCTCCAGTTTTTAATGCAAAAGACTCACTCTTCAACTCATCTGTGTGTGAAGCGGTGTGCTGTTTTTTCTGGTCTCTGCTAGCGTTGCGAGTAAACAGTTGTTATGGCCAAACAATTAAAGAAGAAATCGATGAAAAGAGATGATGAAACTTGAAACTGAAGTGAGATCCAAAAACACACCTGCAATTCAGATCATAGCCATAGGTGCCACAAAACAAAACGAAATGAAAATATTAGAGCTTATAACTTTTAGTAAATATATCTAAGTCTAAACAGGAAAATGTACTTAAATGTATCAAAAGTAAAAATAAATAATCTTTATGGACAGGATTTCTAGGCGTAGCCAGGGGCCGGAGGGAGTCTGGTTTGGGAACCACAGGATTTCATCTCTGCTTTTTGCAGGATGATGTTGTCCTGATGGCTTCATCAGGCCAGGACCTTCAGCAAGTACTGGGGCAGTGGTTTGCAGCCGAGTGTGTGAAGCGGCTGGGATGAGAATCAGCACCTCCAAATCTGAGGCCATGGTTCTCGACCAGAAAAGGGTGGCGTGCCCTCTCCGGGTGGGTGGAGAGGTCCTGCCTCAAGTGGAGGAGTTCAAGTATCTCGGGGTCTTGTTCACAAGTGAGTGAGGGAAAGATGGAGCGTGAGATTGACAGGCGGATTGGTGCAGCGTCCAGCAGTTATGTGGTCGGTGTACCGGACCGTCGTGAGTGAAGAAGGAGCTGAGTCGAAAATGCGGCTCTCGATTTCACCGGATCAATCTACAAGCGGCCGAAATGAGTTTCCTCCTCAGGGTGGCTGGCGCGCTCCCTTAGAGATAGGGTGAGAAGCTCGGTCACTCGGGAGGAGCTCGGAGTAGAGCCGCTGCTCCTTCGCATCGAGAGGAGTCAGCTGAGGTGGCTTGGGCATCTGTTTCGGATGCCCCCTGGACGCCTCCCTAGGGAGGTGTTCCAGGCATGTCCCACCGGGAGGAGGCCTCCCCCAGGGGAAGACCCAGGACACGCTGGAGAGACTATGCCTCTCGGCTGGCCTGGGAACGCCTCGGGGTCCCCCCGGAAGAGCTGGAGGAAGTGTCTGGGGTGAGGGAAGTCTGGGCATCTCTGCTCAGACTTGCTGCCTCCGCGACCCGGTCCCGGATCAAGCGGTTGAAGATGGATGGATGGATTAAAAGTAAAAATACTCAATAAAGAAAAATGTCACTTGTCATTAGATTATTTTCATTGATGAATTAAATTGAAAGCATATGTTACTGTTGAAGTTGGTCAGCAGAACTGAAACTAATGATTATTTTCAACTAATGATTTGCTGATTATTTTCTCAATTAATAGGTTGAGTGTTTGTCAGTGACATGTGTCCATCTGAACCTTAAAAATTAAATTAAAAATATTTAGTCAATCAAAATGAAAAAAGAAAAAAAACCCAGTAAATTCTCATATTTCACAAGCTGAATTTTGCATATTTAAAAGGTAAAAGTCAAGCCCTTTACCAGTTTACTTTGACAAGCTTTGACAAACGGCACAAAATTATGATTTATGCTTTATTAGAAGTGTGTAAAAAAGGTTTTTTAAGTCTAATGAGAGACAAGACTTTAAGGATAAAGACTAACTGGTTGTGATAAATGTACGTCTGGTTAACTATCCTATCTCTGTTGAAGAGCAGCACAACAGGTGCTTTGAGCGTCACTTCTGGCTGGTACTGTTACATGTAAACAACAACTGGAAGGATGCTTAAAAAGCATTTTTGAAGCCACATTGAATTCTTGTATGTGTTATGCATTGTCCTCATCTAATTTTAACTTAACTGGTGGCTTTGTCACATCTTTGATGTTGCCTTAAATGAGTTTTTGGCCACTATAAAGAAAAACAACATGTGTGTGCTCTCTCTGATAATTGTACCAGGCCTGCTTTGCATTTGTGATGACACTCCAGCCAGCTTTTTTACATTTGTTCTGGTCTGAAATGCACAATTTTAAAAAACAAGTCAGGCATAAGTTGTTTGCTGTAATTTTCCAACATCTTCTTAATTAAACTTAATATGCGGGGATGATTTAATGATTTAATGGGTTTTTCCACCATTCAGTCATCCCACAAACTGCAAGCTGTTTTGGATGTCATGGAAACAAAGCTGATCAACATTTGTGTTGTCTGAACTTCAGTCGTTGGACAGCAAATTAAATTTTTAACTCATTTAAAGGAAGTGTTCAACAATTTGGGATATACACTTTTTCATTTCCTGTCAAGAGAAAGATGAAAACATGGATGCCACTCTCACGTCTGTGCACCAAGTGTGGAGCCCGGGCCTGGATCATCTTAACGTAAAAACTGAAAGCAGATGGAAACAGCTAGCCTGACCCTCAAGCTCACTTGCTAACACTTTGTAGCTCATGTGTTTAATCCGCACTTAAACAGAAACCTTAAAATGGCGATTAGTGGTTTACAAGGAGTTTCGTGCTGTAACAACTTCTTGGCCTGGCGCGGTGACTTTCGGCCTGTTTGCCAGGCAACCAGCGGAGATGCTGCGTGTGTGAAGTGCCGGTTTTAACATTTGTCTCTGCGCATTCTGCTAATAAGATACAGTTTTTGTTACTGAACTTTTCTGAGGTGCTGGTGGGCGTCTTTTTAATCTTTGTGGAGAGTCGGGCTAGATGTTGCCCCCTGTTTCTAGTCTTTATGCTAAGCTGATCTAATTAACTGCCGGCTGCAGCTTCATATTTAGCGAGAATGGTGTTGATCTTCTCATCCAACTCTCGGCAAGAAAGTGTTTAAGTGTATTCTCCAAAATGTCAAACTATTTTCCTCAGTCTTAACACTTCACGTCAGGTGTTTATCAACACTTTAAGCCTGAGACGGAGGTGAAGAAGAAATATAGCAGAAAATAATGAGACCCAAGACTTTGCATTAAAACAGGTGACTTCAGGTGAATTCTTTGATCCCTCGCTGTTGTCGCTTAATAAATCAATTTCAGTTATAAAGGAGATGTAAGGACAGGACTGTAAAAAAAGTTTAAAGAAGGGTGTTCAGCCCTGGGAAAACTGAGTGTTCCCTGTGTAACGGTTGTCATATGGTGGCCCAGCGAATGCCTTCACTTCAGAAGCAGAAGCAGATACTTGGTTGATTGACGGTGGTTTGGGTCGCCTGCCCAGACTGAGGTTCCAGTTTGTGCTGTGAAAACTGATTCATGCAGTTACCTCTCCCGACCTGCTGTCCCCTTCAGTAGGATTTATCTTCCTCCTCCTAAAGGCGTCATTAGTCATCACTTTGCAGGCACGGGGGACAGAAGAGCTGAGGAAGCACACACACACACACACACACACCTTATTGATGGCCAAATTGATTGCAGGGTCAAAATAAAAATAGGGTGATAACGTGACCTGTTGGCCTGACGGGGATTAACTGCTAAGGAGAGGACACGAGCCCCAGCACACTTGTTTCTTTGTGAGGATCGGCAATTTATTTGAAGTTTCCTAACTCCGAACTTGAAATGAACTCTAATCTTTATTCTTAAAGTGTCACCCAGTAGCCCTAAGAATAACAAAACAGAATTAACTTTGGCTTTGGAGTTTTTAGTATTTGCCTAGTTTGTGTTTGTATTAGACAAAGATGAAGCTGGTAATTTGCAGACTGAGACATGAGCAATGCTTGTGGCTGAGTTTGAGACACTTAACTGCTGCTGATGTGTGAATGTGATGTGTGAATGTGACACACTGTGACATTTTTACCATTGGTTTTTACCATTTAGTCTACATGGAGACAGAATCTTATTAACATCATTGTAGGATGCTGCTTATTATTTAGGCACACTTTCTTTATGCTTTAGGCTCTTCTAGGTATATGCTCCTTCCAAAGACTTGCACACACAGATAAATGCACTATAAAATAGACGAGTTTGACCTTGAATGCAATATTTGCCTGTCTTCAGACTGGAGAATGTTAATCAGCTAAAATCACTTCGTATTGGCTCGGTTAGCAGCATACTAATATTTTGCTTCCAAGCAACTGAATATAGCAACAAGGAATGAAAAACACTGAATAAGAATATCAGCGAGTCTAACCTTTTGCCCTCTTCTTCTTCTTCTTCTTCTTCTTCTTCTTCTCTCTTTCAGGTGGTCAGCAGAAGGAAATCATAGTATCTAAATCTGACACTAAGGTGTTGATAACAGACTACAACCCTTCTAAGGAGTACACCATCAGTGTCATCGCTGTCAGCGGCAGCGAGCAGAGCCGACCACTTCAGGGCAGACATAAAGGTGTGTTCATGCATTTTACTTTTCTGCCTTAGTTCTAGTCTGTTGCTGTATTGTAATGTGTTCTCATACTCTCATACGTACTTTAAAATACTGTACACTTGTCAACACTCTGCACTGCTCCCCTATTTTACTTGGCACTACTCTACCTCTTCTTGTCTTCTCGCTCGTTTCCTCTCATTTCCTTTCATTCTTTTGTTTTGATATTCTCGTGTAGTGAAGTGTAGTCTTCTGTCTTCTCGTTTCCTTCCCTCTTATCTTCACCATCTTTGTTTGTGTCCTCTCCTTTTCCTCTTTTCCTCCTGTTTCCTTCTCCTCTCATATCCTATCCTTACCTCTCTTTTCCTCTCTCCTCCTCCCATCTCCCTTCCTCTCCATTCCTCTCCTATCTTTTTCTTCCTTTTCTTCTCCTCTCCTCCTCTTCCTCTTTTCCTCCCCTCTCTTCTCCTTGCATATTCTCCTCTCGTTTGCTTTGTTCTGCTATCTTTTCCTCTTGTCTTTCCCTCTATATAATAGTGTAATCAACTTTTCTCTTCTGTGTGACACTCTATCTTTCTTTACCATATTCCTCTGTGCTCTGTTTTAATCGGTTCTTGACTGTAACCACTTAAGTATTGATGTGTGTGGAGATGTGTGAACATGTAGACCCAGATGGAGAAGGTACTCTCTAAAATTACATTTTTTTTTAATTCTGCGAGATTCTGCTGACTTGATTAATCTGCTTCATCTGCAGCAGCTGAGAGAAGTGAGAATGATGGAGGTGACAAGGCCGGGCCCCAGAGGCTGACTGATTCAGTTGTACCTCCTGAAGATGCCAACGAGATCTCTGGAGGTAGGATAAACGCACAAAAACACTGTTTCCAGGGGAGGAAGCCATATACAAATCCTGCGCTCGCGTGAACGCAAAAAAATAAAATGGATTGCGCTGAGCAGGACTTAAAGAGTCCTCCATTCAGTTGCTATAGAGATGTTTGTGAAGCAGGAAAAACAGCCGTTGGTGTTGTCTTTAACACCAGCGCCATAGATCAGAAGACCAAAAATATGAGTGCATGTTAAGTTGGATCCAGCTGTGAGGAGTCTCCCCAGGTTAGCAGCAGAATCCACCTTTTAAAGAAATACCCAGACAGACATCGGCCTGGTGGTCTACTTACCCACCAAGCGAGAGCGAAGATGCCAAAACCATCTATGCGTCAACAGTGAATCATTCACAGTGTGCTGTGGAAACTTACATGTGAATTTAATACCGAGCGATATTAGGTGACTGTGACTGCTGACGTTACGCGATGAAGTGACCCACAGTGTTCACCGGTTGCCCGTTAATTTGAGCTCCCCTCCCCCTTCCCTCTGTTTATAATTGAAACCAAGATGTTCTTTCAGTTGGCAGCATTAACGTCCTCATGTTGAAATATTTCAAGCTCTATAGAAACATGAGAGAAGACAGGAATGTGTTGCGTTTTCAACTTAAGCGTACATCTCTGCTTACATAGAAACCGTCCTCTGTGGATTTCTTCAGATTAGATTTTGGACTGTAGAACATTTTATCGTTGGTGATTTGGTTTTCTGCGTGTGCTTCAGTGTGTATTGGAGGAAGATGAAGCTGGTAATTTGCAGACTCAGACGTGAACGATGCTCGTGGTTGAATTTGAGACTCTTAACTGCTGCTGATGTGTGAATGTGATTGTTTTTACAAGATTTCACCGTTGTTCTCAAGCCTGAAGTCTAGAAGAGGCAGAATCTCATTAGAATCGTGGTAGGCTGTTTATTATTTAAGCATGCTTTCTTTAGGCTTTTTACTTATTTGTGTTTTTGTGTGCCGGGTGATCATTTATCATCGGGCACTCAAAGAAAGATATTCAGGAAATTGCGATTATTGAATATGGTTTAAAAAAACTCCAGCATCCAGTTAACTGTATACTGTGTCATCATTTTTATGGACTATAACCCTTATATATGATTTTCACAATATACTATTACTCTATAATGGTATATGTGCACTTCATTTTTGCTGATGGAGCAGGCGAGTGACGCACACACACTCACAGAGAGAGAGAGAGAGAGAGAGAGAGTGAGAGAGAGCAATTAACCATGGTATAAACTTTATTTATGGACACTTTTGCATCCGTGAATACCTAATAAATTGGCTCTTGGGTGGAGATGAAAACACATCGATAGTAAATCAAAGCAAATTTCATATTGAGTGCAATCTCTGGTAGTGCTTAAATTGGACTTAACGCAGTGTATTAACCTGTATGTCGCGCTATGGACAACTTTCAGTGAAGAGTGTGTGAGGGTCATGCCTTTATTTTTCTCTTACAGTTATACAAAAACAAGATATATTTCTATTCTTCATGTCGCATATAATATTGAAAAATACTGTACTTTCATTATGCACTAGGCCATCTTTACCAAAAAGTTTTAAAAAGAAAGGCTAAAACACAATAACACTAAAGTTTTTAGCAGTGAGGAGAATTTCAGTGGAGTAGTTTTCAGCTCCAGCATATTGATTTTATGGCTCATTGTGACAATTAAAATTAGGCGTTACAGTTAAAATCCCTACATTATAAATTTTCTGGTGAACTTGGTGGTTTATTAGACTTATTTTCGGTTTTGGAAAGCCAAATTGAATTTGTGCACTCTTCAACCATAGAGGTCATGGAGCAGAACTGAGGCTGTTATTGTTTTGGTAAAATTTATCTCTGGTCCAACAAATCTGGTTGAAAACGGCTGAAAAATCTTTTTTACGCGAGTTTGGACGGCGAACGTGTTATTCACCAAATAGAAACGTAAACTATCAGTGAAGCCAGACTGAAACTGTAACTGAAAATAAACAAATGAAAAACATCGAAACTGTACCGACTCTGTCTCTCCCACATACACACACACACACACACACACACACACACACAGGTTTAGATCTTTGATGTTCTTTTCTTCTTCTTTGTTTCTCTCTTGCTCTCGTCCTCCCCTTCTCTCTGTCAGTGGGTAGATTAAAAGCTGGATTTCCTTCTGCTGTTATCAGAACCACTCACCATTCACTGCAGCAGAGGTGACCTTGATTGGTGTTCTGCCTCGTACCTGTTGGGGATTATGATAATATCCTGCCGTGCTTCAATAGAATTTGTGAATCTACTGTGTGTGTGTGTGTGTGTGTGTGTGTGTGTGTGTAGTGCCTGTGCATGCATGCTTTGTGTACTGTAGTGATAATAATGTTAATAATAATGTTTCATTGTGGATCAACAGAAGGTGCTCTTTTATGTTGTACTTTAACGTGTGACTGCTTCTCTTTATTGTGATCTGTGCGTGTGTGTGTGTGTTTATGCTCCGTGGTGATAAAACCAGTGTCCACAGTACTCCAAAGAGATTGTGTTGTGTCAAGTCCCCCTCTTTGTGTGTGCATGTGTTCGTGTGTGTATTAGCGATGCTAACCCGGTCCATCACCGCTTTGTTCCAGAGTAGTAATCAGCTTGCTTTTATGTCGGGGTGGGTTGTTTACAAAACCTTTCATTAACAGCTGGCTCATACTCTCATCTCCTCTCTGATGTGTCTGTCTGTATGTGTGTGTGTGTGTGCTGCAGACATCAGACAAGTCAGTTATCTTTTTTGCACTCTTGACATCTGTGCGCACTACCTTTTATATGCATGGGTCACACCTAAGTTACAAAGCATTTGCAAAGAAATTTCTCACTCTCAAGCAGCTTTATTATAATGGCAAATTAGTTTTTGCGTGGATTGTAAATAAAAAAAAAATAATGTTGTGAATTTACCTTGATGAGATACATCCACAAACATTTGCATCTCAACTTGGCAAGTCAAGGTCGGAAAAATTCAGAAAAGAATTCAAAAAATACGCAGCCAACTTTAAACGTGTTATCTTTGGCTGCTTATTATGTAAAGCATCCTGGCTTGTGTGTGTGTGTGTGTGTGTGTGTGTGTGTGTGTGTGTGCAATGGGTGTTTGTGAGCGTCTAAGTAAGTTGGTTTGAAGTTGCTCAGATGTGTTTTAAAGTAGGGGGTGGGGGGGGGGGCATTAGCTAAGAGAAGCGTCATAAAACTTCCTCCGCTCCCAGTAAAATAACCACCTTTGCCACCCACTTTTGTTCTAAAGATACTCTACAAATTACTAAACCGTATCTTGCACAGCTTAAGCACAGGCTGCTCTGAACTAAATACAGACTGCCCATTCCAGGAGCTTAAAACAAAACAAATTCTCTGTCTGCTCTTGAGGTGGCATTGACTGAGTCTGGCACCGAGCAAACAGGAAAGGTTTTAAGCTTTTACCTCGGTCTGCAGTTTGTACTCCGTCCAAGTTTCCCCAGTTGATGTCAGTCATTTGTAGGTCTGCACCCTAAAAGTCTATGATTCGAATCATCGGTCAGGGACTCAAATCAAAGTCAATGTCAAGTCAAATCTCAGTTTGGAGCGATGACTGAAGCTTTTTTTTTTTTTTTAACAAACTACAAATCAATCAGTGATCTGAGCACCAGGATTCAGCTGCTCACTGCTGGAAGATATGGAGAGAATTCCTTTTCTCCTTGAATGTGTTTTTTTCAGTTGAATAGTCTCACTTTTTCTCCTTTTTGCTGTGTCATTGTCTGCAGAGAAAAGCAGGATAAATACCTCGGCATGCTGCAGTGATTTAAAAACCCAGACTACTGTGCAGGATAGGCACAACACTTCAATTACAGACAAAAGACAAAAATGGCATATCTGGTTTATCTTGGAAATTTCCTAGTTTCTGAAAGTGAGCCTTAGCCATTCACCACTGTTAAATAAAGTGTTATATCATTCTGTCAAATCAGTGAAATCACTCCTTGTGCTCTCTTTGTTAACAGTAACATCAGAGAAACATAATTACTGTGAAACGCAATTGCTTTATCTTTACCCTCCGCTAAGCAGCATTCAGCAATTACTATAGTACCTTTCCTTTTACATCCAAAACTTAAATTAAAGTGACGTATGAAGCTCTCTCCTTTACACAGTTCAAAAGAAAGAGATTCTTTTCTATGAATCTGAGGACAGGAAGAGAGAGGCGGGAGAGAGACTGGGTGAATCATAAAGCAACAGAGACGGAGGCAGTGAGAAAAATACCAATGTCCCTTGTGAAATTATATATGTGTGTGACAGATACAGAGGTCTATAATGATATCTTAGCAGTTTAACAAGTGAAAAGGAGTGTGTTTGCAGTTGGGTTGCACTAATCTACTCTTAAATATTAATAAGACTGGTAAGACTAGTGTATTTGTTCTGTCTGTATTTCTATATTTAACGGTATTTCTACAGCTTTGGCTGCAGAAATACAGGACAGAACAACTACAACTTGTTCATCTGGTCTCATTTCTCTTCCAACAACCATACCCTTGATAAAACACAACGAAAAAAAACCATTTATCTTGGAAATAGTCATTTCTCAAAGAAAACTTGCATTTGTTGTCATTGTCTGCTTGTGATAAAATCTAAGCACATCCATTGTAAAATGGCTGCAGACAGGTACGACAAAGACAGGGCTTTATAACCATTGCATTATGAAAAAAGAGAAATTAAAAAATAAAGATAATAGGTTAATGAATTTAAAAAAATATTTCCATCTGGTTACCAGGTGGAGTGCCAGCAAAGCTTGTCATATGTTCATTTTCCCCTTGTTTCAGTCAGTTTGATCTCTGCCAACAAAAGACTCTCCCAGGACCTCTTAATCAAATGGCTGCTTTAAAAATGGCGGTTTCAGTGCTTGACATTCTTACTTTATTCTCACAGACTAAAGTGTCAAAACATCAGAATATACTCCTTCCAGTTTGGACTGAGACTTGGAGACAGAGCAAATACTCTGTAAAGCCATTACACATGGGGCCATATGACGTCAGTTCAGCAGGTTGATTCACTGGCTCCACTTTGGTTAATCGCCTGAGAGAAACTTTCCAAAACTTTTGTCCTGGAACCAACATTGCTCACATTATAGTCATTATATATAGATGATATCTATATGTAATTATCAGAATAGTTTTTTACATGATTCATTATTTTCATAGCTATTTTTTTAGCAATGCTAGTGTCATGGCTGTAGAGAAGTTCAGACTGAAATATCTGAGCTAATAATTGATGGACTGCAATGAAATGTTGCACAAAAGACAAAGTAAGTTGAATTTGGTGATCTTTGGTGATTTGAGTGGAAAATCTTTGACAACTTTTGAATGGTTTACCAACAGACTGACCGACAGACTGCAAATGATGCCATACTGAGTTTTAATGTGAACATCTGCCAGCCACGGACAGACTTAACTGACTTAATGGTTTATCATTTTTTGTGTCTGACATCTAAATAAATGCTAATATCCCACCCAATGTACTGAAATAAGATGTTCCACATGGTAAACATCAGCATGTTAATATTTTACCTGCTGTGGTTAGCAGAGCTCATTGTGAGTCCATTAACATGTTATTCAAAGTGCAGAGCTGCTAGCTTTTTTGTTACTTGCAAAGAAAAACTACTACATTGGTCATCCATAACTATTTTGTGGATGTATGTTTATGTTTTCTTCACAAGCTCTTCTCATAGACTGTTGCCTCTGCTTTACCAAATCTTAACCAGAGCAATGACAGGTCAGAAAACCTCTTATATGAAGCGTGTTACCGGCAAAATGATGAACAACTTATTTTGACATTTAGGTTGTATTTGTGTGTCATCCCACTCTGTTTCTCTCACTGTTTCCTTTCCTAAAAGCTGTCCAATAAAAGCTATATTTGGCATAATATCTTCTGCCCTGCACATAATAAATTTGAAGAACCATAGATTCATGCTCCATTATATGCTATATTAACAGCCATTGCTGCTACTTTGATCCAAATTTCATCCAAAATAAATTCAGTAGGGAATTCTGCAGCCAACAACAATAAATATCTGTGTTTTGCTTATCAAAGCAAGAACAAATCCATTAGCGGTCCCTTGTCCAGGACAGTAATATATTTTTATTGGAAATTGGCCGTAAACAATGTTTCCCCTAAAATAATAGCCATTATTTGAACAGCTGCGTAATATTAGATCAGAGGACATCTATGTGTGTGTGTGAATGCATGTGTGTGTGAGTGTGTGTACTGTAGGTGTGTCCGTGACTGAATTTGTTACAGATGTGGGTCAGTAGCCTGCAGTAGTCAAACAGATGGTTGTCACCCTGCTGATCATAAAGATCCAACAGATACTATAAATCAGCACTGGTTTCTCTAATCAAAGCTAAATGCCGCATTGTTGGATGAACCACAGAGACTGAAAGTTTAACTTGGATGTGTGCAAAAAATAACCAGACATTTTTAAACAAACTTCATTGCAACATGTTTTAATAATTACATTCTGTTTAGATATTTCTTTACTCTTTCAGTACTTTCACTTAAAGTTGCAAATATCGATGAAAAGCCACCGATGCCTTTCAGAAGCCTTCAGTTACTTAACCAGATAGACTTTGATTTTGATACCAATCCACTCATTAAATGGTTGACTTGCTTTTATTTTGGCTTTTGTACATAAAGCAATCAGACTGCCAGGCCAACAGAATACACAAACAAGTGGAAATCATTGAGTAATAAAGGGCAAAAGCCTTCCCTCTCCTCCATGCTACGGTGCCTTTTTCAATACGTATTACCTAATGGGATGTGAGTTGAGCGTTGCCTTCCTCCCTCTCCGACTAAGACTTTAAACCAGCGCTCACACAGGCAGACACACATGGATTGAACCCGGAGGACAGACGTGGTTGAAGTTGAACTGGAGGCCAATGAAATTCTGTTGACATTCACCACTCAAAGAGAGGGGAAGAGTCCTCTGGTATCCATCACATCTGCAGAGGGTAACAAACACGCACATGGAGGGCAGGGTCTTTATATTTATAGCCAACCTTAATTCCTAACATTATCGTTTATTTTGGCTTTGGCACTCCCTGGCTAGGTGTGTGTACGTGCGTGTTCATTTCTCTATATTTATCACCTTGTTAATTCCTAGCTTTAACATTCATTTAGTCTAAATCGCTCCATCTCTTTGTGCCTGTGTGCGTATCTGCATGTGTGCCCGACTGCGTGTCTTGTTTTATTTATTGGCCTATTAGTTTTGCAGGATTACCAGTTATACACATCCTCTGTCCTTGTGCATTTTGTCCTATGTTTAATTTAAGTCTGAGCCTCCCCATACAGTCAGTGTGATGCTCAACGGTTTCATAGGATGTAAAAGGTTTGTGGTCAGAGAGATGTCACTAGGCTCACAAATAGCTAGAGAAATGAAAAGGAGAAATGAAAGGAGATAAATACAATGAATACACACAGCCCGTTTAAATATGTGCAGCCTACAAAGTAACTGGCGAGTGATGCTATCAGTTCCCTTGAATGCATCTCAACATTACATAATTTCTTTCCATTTCAGAGCGACAAGAGCCAGATATGCATGTCTGAGCTAAAAAGCATAAAAGGCTCCAAAAGATGTAAAACTGATGATGTAGATGTGATGTGAAAATGCAAAGTTTCAATATGAGCTGGCGCGCAAAGTGAAGGGCAAAGCGAGGAGAGCGTTAAGGAGAAGTATTTAAAGAGAGAGTATTAAAATAATCCGAAATAAAAAGTGAGGCAACAGAGAACGAACTCAGGTAAATGTCCTCCAGAAAACGCACATTTCGTCTCCATTTGTCTTGTCTCACTTAACACTTTTTCCGTCTCCGCTAGTTGTGTTTTTAGATTTTGCTTTGGACGACAGCCAGGTGCTGAATTATTCCTGTTGAGAGGAACTAAAGAAATATCCTCCTCACACATGCTGGATGTGCGTCCAGAGACTTGGGAGTAGATCAGCCATTGCTCACTCGGATGTGTGTGTGTGTGTGTTTTCGTGGTCTCTGTGCTAGCCAGACTTCTGTCCTTGTCCTCGATTAAGTGAGGGGGTTCATGGCTGGCTGAGTTGAGCTAATTGTATGACAGTGGTTAACAGGTGCATGTGTGTGTGTGTGTGTGTGTGTATGTGCTAATGGCATTTCGGTCATTAGTAGCAAGGACTCCTTAAGTGCGGAGGTCAATTAGAATAATTAGCGTCCACTTCTTCCCTGATTTTCCCCTGCTATGGCTCCTCTTTCCTCCTTCTTCATGGTCGCAAATAGAAGTTATATCACTGTACAATTCTGTGGCTGTGGTGTGACGACAACACTTTTCTGCAGAAGCAGTCTACTGCAGACCAGGTTTAACCAGAAATATGCTAAATTGAACAGTATGTTTATAAGGAGGCACTGTGGACGTATCAGCACATGCTTGGTTTAACTCTATCTACAATGGGATAAGGTTATTGTTGGGGAAATTGCTTGAAGAAATCCAATACCTCGTTTTGCGATTGGTCATTAGAGGTGACATTTATTCAATTTGGTTATTTTACATTTAGAACCAATAAATAAAACAGAGAACCAAGATATTTAATAATTCACAAATGTTTCCTCCACTGCTGTCCTACTGTTTATTTTCTTTTGGCTCTGCACTACCTCCACTTTTATTTGATGCATTTCTTCCTCTATACCCCTTTACACATTTCTCTCCTCTTCCTTCATCCCCTCTTCATGCCCTGTTTCTCTTTCCCCACTTTGTTTTACTGATCTTTCTTAACCTCTTTTGTCTGCTAAGCTCTGTTTGCCACCCTGTCAATCCTGTCCCTCCGTTTCCCCAATCACCCCCCTCTTGTGATCCCAATGGTTTACCCACTGTGGTTAGCAGAGCATATTTGACCTTGAACTGTTGTTTGAAATGACACTAAATGCTCCTCTAGGTTGGTAATATGAACTGCATCCCCCTGTTTTTGAGATGGGCAAGGCAGCTTTATTTATTCAGCACATTTCAAAACGCTCCACATGTGCAAAGAAAGAATAAAGAAAGAAAATCAAATATTATGAAAAATAGATAAAATGCAGTAAAATACAAATTTTATAGACTATGTAGTGTTAGAGGGCAGTTATAAGTTGCAATGCAACAAAGGAAATAAAAGTACAGTAGAGAAACCTATCAACAATCAACAGTAGAGAACAATAACGTTTTTCCACCAGGAAGTTGTTTCCATCTGCATTCTTCACAGTATTGGTTGTTTTTCTGATCCTGAAGTTCAATCAGCTTCCTACAGATCCATGGTTCCAACTGGGTTTTAGATCAGAGGTGAATTTTGGCCCGAGATTGTTGAATGATTTATAAACTAGCAGCAGCTCAGAAGATTGTGGTTTAAAAACTGATATGGTGTCATTTGTGGGATATGAGCAAATCACAGCTCTGTTCTGCATCTTTTCTTTCTCAGTGGCTCATAATAACTACTTTAGGTGCAGTAAACTCTCTTTACACAGTTTCCTGGTTCCCCCTCAGAAGTGTTACTGTTCCCCTCCTTTGAATTGATAAATGTATACATCAGTCAAACCAATAGTTACGAACTGAAAGATGCAATCAGCATAGTAGGGAGCTAGAAAAGAGGTGGGCAGGCAGGCAAACTGTCCCTCCTGCAGAATTAATAATTAAACCAGTATTGTATTGAACAGTGACACACAAAAAAGCCAAGATTGAGAGCCACACCCATCTGTAGGATTCTTACAATGTGTGCATGGAGCTAAAAAATAACCAGACATGATAAGAACGACTCAACTTTTGAAATAGAAACCTGTACAGTCCAACAAGTGTGTGTGTGTGTGGGTGTGTACCAGACGGAGGGATTAGAGGAAGACAAACAGAAAGAAAAGAGCAAGGCACAGCAAACAGAGACAGGTAGAGATGGAGCAACAGGCTCAGGGAGAGACGTTCGTTTATAGGTCATGTGTTGCTTTCAGCATACATACGCCGTCGGTTTTAGTTGGAGCGTCTGTGCGCTCAGTGAAGTGGAACAGAACAAGACAGTGGATTAAAGATCAGGAGGCCGAGCAGGGAAGGGTCTCTGGTGGAACGACACAACCCGTCTAAAAACAGCTGTTGGATTACACCTTAAAACCCACCGGATCACACTACTTACACACATACACGCTGTCTCCCTCTCTCTCTCTCTCTTCTCTTTCTTTCTCACAGACACACACACACATAGGCCCACGGGTCACAGAGATGAATATGAATGTCTGTGCCTGGCTGAGTTCGTCTGAGTTGCTCTGAGGGCCACTGAGCAAACGACAGGTGTATCAATCTGCTGCCTGTCTCGTCATTGAATAAACAAGCCAATAAAACAGAGAAAATCTTGTTTTATGAGCTCTTGTGTACCAACAGTGGGGTTTTTTGGGGAGAAACAATCTGCTGTAGGAAAGCTCTCTGGGTTGACGCTCATGCAGTTATAAACCTTGAGTATGAAGCTGTGACACTGAGGTCGCTAGCACATTTTTTTTTTTTTTTGAGTCAGTGCAGCTACTTCATTTTGATTTCTTAGAAAAAATGTTGTTTCCAAGCAGCATGCAGTAGTCAGATCTCTGTTATAGTGGCTGGTGTTTTATTTCCAGTATCGTGATTTTAAAAAGGTACGGTAGGGTTTTTCCAGTTGTCATGGGATTGTAGAGGTTTAAATTTGCGTTTTTTTCTGAGCACTTTTTTTCCCTGATGTTTTTTTTTCTGTTTATTGTTATTTTATTCTGGGATCATACTGCAGTAATAAAACAGATTAATTCAGTCAACATGTGACTTGCTAGATACAGTAAATATTTATTGATCTTGACATAACAATGATTAAACTTCCACTCACCGGGGACAGATGGAGAGGCGAATATTCACAATGAACACAAATGATTCAGCAGTCAAACTGTTGTCCAAACTGTTGTTCTGTGCAGGAGCAGGAGATGTGCTCAGTCCAAGCCACTCTGTTTGTTTCCCATTTGCAGAGCCAAACTCTGTATGAGCACCAAATTTTTTTCAGTGCACACACAGAACAGACGGGAGAGGAGGAGATTTCGCTGAATTTGACCGACAGCGTGTAGTTTAGAAATACAGACTACACATTTAATAGTTGAGCATTAAAGTTCATCCTTGACTTTTGAAACAGCATTTCACCAAAACCATCTCACCTCTCGCAATCTCAAGGTCCATTAAGTAGCTAATTTGGAGCTTTGGATCACACCACATTACCTCCATCAGCATTAATGACTAACAAGTTAATTATAATCATCCAAACTTCATGAGGGCATGAGGTGATGCTCTTTTTTAAGGGACAACCTGGACATATTGGAGAAAATGCAAAAGATACAAACGTGTATGGACTCCCTTAGCAAAAAGGTCACTGACAAGGGCCTACACCCACTCAATACTTGAATGTACGAGCCATAAATTCCATGAAATAAACAAATAAATGGCCCTTTATATCATTGTAATCAAAATATGCTGATTTTAAAGATGAACAGAGGAAGATTGGAGGGTTGAAAATATTTGTGATTTCCTAATGGGGTGTAATTTATAACTAAATATTTTAGAAGTCTCTTATGGGAAGTGAGAATAATTCATTTTCATATAAGATTACAAAAAAGGTTTCTCTTCTTTGGGACACAAGAGAAAACAGGTGTACACTTAAGTTATGATGTGGAAAGCTGGCCAGGAAGGTCAGTTTTTCACTTCATTATGGCTTCAATGGGGCTGTCTCTTTAAACGCTATCCACATTTTCATCTCAGTTTAGTATAGCACTTATCAAACACACCTACACATGAGCAGACGAGGTGGAAAAGGATCAGACTGTATTGATCTAAAGTGGACATTTTTCTCCACAACATAAAGGAAATTGCTTCTATCGAAACATTAGGCTCTACATGACAAGAGAAATGGATCTCATTACTATTCATCCTGAAATGATATATTGAGGAAACATCTCTCAGGGGTGACGATAAAAGACGCAGATCACCTACTGTATAATATTTCCATTTCATCATTTCACTGAAGTGTATTTTAACACGGAGGATTAATACATCAAAATCAAACATATCAACTTGTGTTAAACAGTTTGGGAATAAAAATCCAATTATTTTTGTAATCAATTGGCCTTATCTCGGAGGTGAAGTGCTCCACTAAAAAAACAGATTTTGCTAAGAGAATAAGGGAAATGCTCTCACTGATGTCGGGGACCGTCGCTGCTACTGTCCATCTATCTGCATGTCTGTCACCGTTCCTGATGTTAATTCCAGACACTGAAACACAATCACAGTGGCAGGGGAAATAAAACTTAACTGGTGAGAGATTTAAATGACAGCACACTCCACTGATCCCTGGCTAAATAGAGGTCAGCAATAAATCAAGGCCGGCCTGGAAGAGCTGCTGTTAATCAAAACCGAGTGTGACAAAGAGGAAGGAAGGGACGGAGGGTGGAAAGGTTTTCTAAACAAGATAAGCGTGCACGTTCAAAGATGTGCTGTGCGAGTGTTTATTTGTTTGTCTATTGTGCATACATTTCTCTCCCAGCTACTTCCATATGCTGGGGTGTGTGCCTGTGTTACCTCCTGGGAGTAGGAGATTACAAAGCAATCTGCTTTGCTTTAATTAATCTGGTCTTCTTCGTGGACAACATGTAGCCTTTATGTGTATGTGTTTAAACCTCTGCTTTCTGTGTGTGTGTGTTGCTTTTACTAACCGCGTCTTACACAACACTGTGACATTTCTCCCTTCTAGCACTCGTCACCGTCTCCGTTGCTGCACGTCTATCTTTGCACTGCTAGAAGTTGCGGCCAGCCAACAGTGGCCTCCATTGTTGCAGTCACATTTTTAATACCCGTTTCTCCACTCCCACACAAGTTAATTCAATTGTCAAGGAGCCACGTAGTTTTTTCCCACAGCACTGCAGACTGCACTGTGGGCTGAGTTGTAAAACGTGGTTGCTCGATCTCTCACGGACACCAGGTGGACGGTCTGTCTAATCACATGCTCGCATGCCAATTATGGCTGGTGCCCGTCCAATTTTGTACTCACATGTAAATAGATTCGCTGATGGCAGCGCCTTTTCTAATCATGTCCCTCTATGCAAATAAGGTTCAGATGTAGTTCAGCCAACCTCATGGTTCACAATCAGTGAATGTAGAGACAGACACCAATATGCAAATTCAGCTTGATGACGTAAACTGTTTGAACGATGGCTGCTTTGGTTTCAGGATCCCGATATTATACATGTTGGCTCACTGTGAGGACTTGCTGGGACACTTGAATAGATTGGAGCCATTGTTAATATTAATGGTAACACCTGTGCTTTTGCAACTGTAGGAGGTGAAAAATCCTCTGTGAAAAAAGGTCTGTTTTGAACATAAAAGCGAAAATCCACCGCAGATATGGTAGGTTTAAGTAAAGCTTAAATCTTGGATCCTGTCATATATACCAAAATGTCTTTTTGGTTGACTGAAATGAAGGTTTCTGCTCCAATGGCAGGTTAATGCACTCTCCAGCAGAGAGGAGAAAATCAGCCAAGCTCTACTGCAGCCATAGTATTTCTGCTATCCATGATGCTGTAAACTGCTAGTGAACGGTGAAACTGAAAATGTATGTATGATATGTGACCAATGTACAAAGTGAAAATGAGTTAAAACTTCTGTAAGTGTCCCTGTAATCCCAGCATCAAATCTGACCCTAACTCTGCCGTTTAAAGAGCCTGTTTAGAAATTAAGGACTGTGAATGTGTCAGCACTCGAAAAGATTTTCCAAAATTTTCTGTACACGCATAAACATTTGGTCAACGAGAGACTGACGTGTCTTGTGCTCCGCCATGGCAGTTTGTTTTAGTTGGTGGAGTGTTTTAAGAAAGATTTCGGTGCCAAAGAAAGCCTGTCTCTTATTAGTTAGCCGCAGAGATGGACGGAGTGAGATAGAGCGGTGGAGAGAGGCACAGAGGAACAGGAGTAACTGAAAACTTGGACAAAAGAAAGTCTTGGCACCGCAGAAGCTGTCAATATATCTGCGGGATTTCATCAAAACCGAATGCAGCGCTTTGCCTTCTCACCGTTTTTCCTCCTCCTTCCTGCTTCTCTTTTTTCCCCTCCTCCCTTTCACACATTTTTCTCCCTCATGTATGCGCACAGACACAGTTTCCCCACTGTTCCCCCCAGTGACTGCACTTTGACCTGCAGCAAAGGCGTTAGCTGGGAAGAGAAAAGGAGGGGTAAAGAGGTAGAGGAGAGGACAGAAGGAAAGAAAGGCAGATGGGGCTCAGAAGGAGCAGAGGGACCTTTGACAAGCCTGCTATTGTCTGGCAGTCAGAGTAGAGAGTACAGAGAGCAGAGAGGAGGGATTCGATAGCGACTACAGTAGTAAGATAATGGAAACATTGGCTCTGGTATCCATCTTTGGGTGGGAAACACTGTTGTGTGCATGTGTAGGATCATATATATGCATTGCTTTGATTTCCTGTCCCTGAACTATATTCTGCGCCACGATTGCTGATGTAATTCTGATGTAATTGTGGATCATTTTCCAAAACACAGGACATTTCCTTTTAAAGGCCGTCAGTTGATTCCCAAATTATATGCAGATAGATTTTACAGATTGGTGAAATGTATTTATTATAGGACAGCATCTAAAAAGTTGACATGGATATGTTGGCTTTTAGTCTGTACCCTCAGAAAGTGTGAAAACAAGGTCCTATTGGGTTGTACAAGCTATTTCTAAATCCTCCACTAAGTTCATGTGTAGTTCTTCTTAAATCCTCCTAAGTACTAGCTAGTTTTGAAGTATTCATTTACTAAATCAGATGAGAACTTATGAATTGTCTGAGGTCATAAATACTTTAGTCTCAGATACATCTGTAGCCAAATAACTAACTACCTACTACTACTAAACTAACTAACTAACTACCTACCTTTGTAAAGAGGGTATGACTTTTCTTTATTCATATACTATTAATGAGCACATGGAGAAATCTGTGCATTTTAAGAGTTAGAAGGAACTTATTTATGTAGTGAAGAGTCCGTGGGAAATAAATGATTATGCTAACCAAAGTTCTTTTCTTATTGAGTTTATTGTTAGAGGCACATTGTTTCATAATTTGAGCTATAGTGTATTATTTATGTATTTATTTATATTTTCTGAAATGAAATTTAAAGAAATCAAATTTAATTAATTTAATTGATTACATTAAATGAAGGAAATTTAGAACGAATGATGGATTTACCTTCATGTAATTTTAATTTTTAACAGTGATAACACACAAATTTGAAAGTTTCTTTACCTCAGAAACACAACATAACATAGATCACTTGTGGAAAATTTGTCAAAATGAGAAGTGGTTATAACGATTTGAATGGATTTGCAGATTTGCAAAGTTGCTTAAACGAGACTTCAATAGGTGACTGACTGAGAGAAGCAGCTTTAACTGAATCATATAAAAATGCAAACAATTTGTACACATTTCTTATTTATTAATAATCAAACCAAAAAAGTTATCATCATTCAAGTAAGCATTTTTGATCAAATATATTTTTTTAGATGGCATGTAAGCTCTACCACTCGCTGTCACTGAGCATTATATCCCCTTTACAACTAATTAACTCTACCCAATTAAATTAGTAAAGCATGCCATTTGAATGTAATTAGATTTGTTAGAATATCCTTACTTAACAAAAACCTTACATTAAAGCTACAGTTCTTGAAATGAATTGAGTAGTCAATAAAGTCCTGCAAAAAATATGTTAAAGTTTGTACAAATTTGCGTAGACTTCCATTTCTGTCTCCTGTCGGGTGACTAAGTATAAAAAACTAAGCATAATGTAACGCACACACTCACAGCCTGGACACAATGAAACAACAGTAAAACTGTGACTCAAGGTTTCATGTTTACTGAGATGAATTGTCTACTCTTTAGCAGTTTTAGAAGTTGTTTCTCAAATCATACACAAAGAAGTAAATAAATTCTTTTGGGAAAAACGACCCTTGATATCCGACTAAACTGACCTGTTTACAGACCAGGATAATGTGAAGGAGAGGGGCAACCATGATTATTGGTTCAGGCATAAAACACCAGTGTTAAACTGAGATGAAGGACGTTCTCATCACCCTGCCAACAATTGGCCAGTGGGAATGGCCGGCGAGCTGTAATTAGCTGTAATTACGACCCTCTAATCCTCTGTTTACCATCTCCTTCGTTTGTCTTGATGGCTTTTCACATCGCACAGTACCCCAGTCTCCCTCTCTGCCTCTCTCTTTCTAACCACGAAGTTCCTCATTTCTCTATTTACCTGCAGCGTCAACAGGAGTTACTCTGGATACTAACACCCCCTGAATGTCTCTCACTTTTTATCATTAAATACCTCCTCAGTTGGTCTATGTGTGGGTGTCTTTTACTTTTACAGAGGCCTTTCTGGTGCTAAGTTATGGTTCCTTATTTCTTTTCTTTAACCTTAGGGTATCTTTAAAGGCTATGCTTGTTTGTTTTATAAGAAGAGTCTGCAAAAGAATCAACTTTTCACTTTTTGCCCTCTTAACCCTTTGTTATTTTGAAGCTCTCAAACTTCTCTCTCATCTCCCGGCTTCTTTTGTCTTTTAGTATTGGACAGTAGACTAATTCAAATGATTTTCTTGTCCAGTTTAGGACACTCTAAAGGGCATCATATACAGTACATTCTTTAAAAAAAAAACAACATTATTTGCAGTCATGTGACCATTACATGCCTGCACTCTGAGGATAATATTCAGAATCTTCTTCGAGTATTTTTATGATAGCAGTTCTATATATATATATAGTCTATACGTTATGCATTTGCAAACCAAAGATTGTGATTAGCTATCTGTCGACCTTGTTGTCATCTCTTCTCTTCCTCCGTCTGCTGTCTGTAGCAGATGGATGGTTCAAACAGTCAGACAGACACAGACAGCAGACAGAAGGCTCTGTCTGGAAAATCACTTCATGAAATGAATACCTGCGCGTCTGATTGTTACACAATGTGTCTTTCATTAATTTCCATTTTATAATTTTGGCCTGAGATGCAATTAGCATCAGTGGAAATTAAATGTATTTTTTTATAATTAGTATAATCTTTTTTTTTTCTTAAAGAAAAAAATAAAAAGCCTGCTTGCCAAGAAGTATTAAGTCTCAGTTTTTTTTTTGTGGTCACCAGGCTGTTAAAGTCAAAGTCGTTCGTTCAAGTGGATTCCTGACAAATATACACAAGCTTGTAAAAGAAAATTTAGCCACAAAATAGCAGCTTTATTTATCTTATTTTGTAAGGTTATAGTTGAGCATACAGAGAGGAGAACACAAGAAAAACAAAATTGAAACAAAGGTCTTGGGACTCACCCAGGCCATTGCAATTACCCAGTATGCACCTGAGCCACTAAACTAGCATCTGTTGTTGGAGCACAGTGAGAAAATGAACATTTGTCTCTGCTGCCCCGGAGATGTTTAAAAGGTAGCCTCTGTTGTGGTAGGTTTTGATTTATTGCTAAAAAATATTAAATATTAATATTAATATTAAATATTAAATTTACATTGACTCATTTGGTGTCAGTCCACGCTATAATCTTAATTTTTTAAATGTGCCTTTGTGAACAAAAATGCAAAGTAATAATTCACATTTCCTACAGTCAGCACTCTCTTTTATCACCTTTCTTCACTTAGAAACAAATGTCCAACCTTATCAGCACAGTCTGGATTATTCACTGACAAGATAAGGGATTTATGATGCAACCTTAAGCGACTGTATTCATTTATAGAGTATGATACAAGGCAGGATGACAAGATAAGCAATTATGGAATCATGATAAATGAACTAATAAAAGTGTGTGTGTGTGACTGTGTCCACAATATCGACTCACATCTATCCTCACTGTTACCGTCAGGTGGGAAGTTTCACGAGTAGAATTTCCTTTAAAACTGTCTTTCAAATGAAAAATGAGTCTGTTTTGAATAACATGTTTAGAGAGTAATTCCAAGAAGAGGAGGTGAGGAGAAATACGAGGGAAAAGAGGTTCTCAAAGTGTTTTTTTTTACATCATGTATTGTACATGTTTTTAAAGCAAAACATTGTATATTGTAATTGTATTTGTGTCATTGTGATGTATGCAACGAAAATTGTCTGTAGTTTTGTTTGCTTTACAGTATGTGTTTTGCACAATAAAGACAACCTGAGACCTGCAGACTCACAGTGTAAATTTTTGGCTGAGAAACCTGCACATCAACAGTAAAAGCAGATTTTATTTAATGGAAGTCATCATTGTTATCATTCATGCGTGGTTATCCTCGTCCCTGTGGTCAGTTTGAATTGGTGCCAGTCTGTCTCCTCTCCTCTCCTTCTTTCAGTCGATCAGTTTGTGTGCCGTACTGAGGCCATTGCCGACATCGTGATCCTTGTGGACGGCTCCTGGAGCATTGGCAGGCTCAACTTCCGGCTGGTCCGCATGTTCTTGGAAAACCTTGTCAATGCCTTTGATGTCGGCATTGATAAGACGAGGATAGGTGGGTCCCTGCTATCTCCTTTCTTGAACAGATGCATACACTATCATGTTGTTAATGGTGTTGTTTTTCTATTGTATGAGTCTTAAGTTTGAGGGAATAATATCAAACAATAAACAAGGAAATGACAAGTCGTGTTTGTGTAAATGTGTCTTTTTAGGTCTTGCTCAGTACAGTGGCGATCCCAGGATAGAGTGGCATCTAAATGCTTTCTCCACTAAAGATGCCGTCATCGATGCCGTCAAGAACCTTCCCTACAAAGGAGGAAACACTCTCACAGGTGCTGGATTTGTCCTCCTTTTTCTTTCTGTACAGTCCCGAGTCATTGTTCTCCTATTTCAGCTCTTTTACGCTCAGTTTTTCTTTGAATATTTTTCCTTCTTCTTCTCCTTTTCCTTTCATCAATCCTGCTCCCTCTCTCTGTGTCTTCCTTCCTCATCTCTCTTCTCCCATTATTTTTCTCTCCTTGTCTCTCCAGGTCTTGCGCTGACTTATATCTTGGAGAACTGTTTCAAGCCTGAAGCTGGCTCACGGGCTGGTGTACCCAAGATTGGGATCCTTATCACAGACGGGAAGTCCCAGGATGATGTCATTCCATCAGCAGAGAGCCTGCGAAATGCTGGTGTTGAGCTGTTTGCTATCGGTGAGAATGGACACACACTAACACACTCATGCACAAGAGAAAAAGTCTAATCAGTAAGTTAATGATTAAACAAAAACATACACAATTTATTTCCAGTGATATCCATACTGACAGTCAGAATTTTAACACTGGTATTGTCTCATAATCCTATGCTAACAATCATATATTTCCCTCACCTTTCCAGGTGTGAAGAATGCGGATGAGAATGAATTGGTCTCCATCGCCTCAGAGCCGGACGAAACTCACGTCTACAATGTCGCTGACTTCAATATCATGAGCTCCATAGTGGAGGGGCTGACCAAAACAGTGTGTGAGCAAGTGGAGCAGCAGGACAAGGACATTAAGCAGAGTAAGGAGACAGTGGATCATTTATACATAATATTGTATGCAATAACAATTGAGTATGAATTATACTACTAAAATATTGCAAAGTATGATTTTATAAGTAGACAAGTCAGCAATGTTAATGATTACTTTGGCTCTTCCTAATGTGTTCATAAATGACTCAATGATAAAAAAGTCACGTTTAAATGCCAAGTCGAACTGCGCTATAGTCGCAATGTAGGTTTAACTTGGTGTGAATCAAACCCTGTATATTTAGATAAAGCTTGAGTTAGAGCCAGAGAGCCAGAGATGGTCATATTTAATGCAAAGTTTTTCCATTGGGAGGGTGGTGTCGCATAGCAGCCAAAAAGAAATAATATCCTGCTGTAAAATAGTGATTATTTTAGGACACATTGTCTTCTCTCTTCAACCTGCTCCTATTTTTCAGTCTTTCCTCTAATAGGTTTCCACCTCTGTGGATATAAAGATGCAGGATGGAAAAACAGGAAAGAGGATGTCTTTAAAGGGACACCATAAATCCAGTCTAATGTGATTTGATTATATTTCAACACCATCTCTTGTACTCTGATCCTCAAAGCATGTGAGGTTTTCTACTTAAAAGTCCCTCTCTGGGAGTCATTTATTGTAATCTGATGCAATCTCTTATCCACCCCATTGTCATCTGCTTTTATTTCTTCAGAACATATACCAGAGAAGACGGGGGCACCATTTAACCTGCTGACATCGGATGTGACGGCCCGAAGCTTTCAGGTTTCATGGAGCCCTGCCCCCGGAAACGTAGAGAAATATCGAGTGGTATATTACCCTTCTTTAGGAGGACAACCACAAGAGGTATATTCTGTGACTTTTTTTTTGGTAGAAACACCACTAAAATAACTGTACTGAAACAATGTTTTTTTTACCAATTTAAATTATGAAAAGCTGAATGTGGAAACAACCACTTGAAACAACATATCACTGTGTAAAATTAAGATTATCCAAGTCAGAGCAAGCAAAAGCTCAAAATCCAAAAGTCTTACATGCATAATAAGTCAAAGCATAAGCAAGCCCTACAAAATACTGAGGCCAAGAGACACAGTAGGAACACAGAGGCTTTAGGCCGAGGTACGCTCTGTTTTTCGATCATATTTACTACACATATGGGAGTTACCGTATCTGAGGTCTCCGGGCAGGTGTATGGATTGAGCTCAGTTTTTCCCTGAGACTCTGGTCGTATCATTCTTCCAAATCTCTCACTCTCATCTCTCCATTCATAACTCCTCTGAACACCCATGCAGGTAATGAAGGCTCAGTAGAAATGATACTCTGGCTGATCCAGGCACCTGCTTGATTTTTCCAGGACATTTGACCATAGAAACCATTAAATCTTCTGCTTAGCTGGGTTTACAGGGACCAGATGGTCTGGAGCCGCATGTGAGGAGACCTTTCCAGCTGGCTCAGCCAGGACCTAATCTGTATCACAACTGTCATCCATTCAGATCTGAATGAAAATAAATATTATTTCGCTTTAGACTTTTGTGCTTCGGCCCATTCAATAAATCGATTGTGTTTTTCCCTTCCTCTACCTCTCTCTTTCAATCTCTCTTTCCTGCCCTGCTTTCCTCACTTTTACTCTCTTCCATTTGTCATTTTCATCTTCCCCCATTTATTGCCCCACTTTCCATTTTCCATGCCATTCTTTGTCCCCTCCCTTACTCCTCTCTTATCCATTTCTGCACCCCATCCCTCTTTTCTGTCCCCACCATCCATATTTCACACCCTCTCTCCCTCCCCACTCCTCATCCTCCTACTCCCCAGGCGGTAGTGGACGGTAGTGAGACTTCGGTGGTGTTACAGCATCTCAGCTCTCTCACGGAGTACCAGCTGGCTGTGTTTGCTGTGTACGCAAACGGGGCAAGTGAAGCTCTAAGAGGATCAGAAACAACCCGTAAGTTTATTCTTACACACAAACACACATGCAGAAATGTACTTACAAAACCTCACACCAATGCTTGAGTCAACATTTGAGATCAAACGTTAATAACACTGGCTTAAAAGTTCGACAGACATGGAAGCAAGACATATTGGAAATGATCCACTCATAATACAGGAAGAGAAAAGTATCCAGGAAGACACATTTTTTTACACTCCCACTACACTAAAAAAACTGGCAAAACGTTGTGTTGTGACATAACAACTGATAAAACTCAAGGCCAACCCACTTCTTCCTTGACTGAACTATGCTATGTGTTTGTCTGTGTGTGGTTGTGTGCGTGTGTATAGTGGCTCTCCCCACAGTGACAGGCCTCCAGCTGTTTGATGTGACTCGCAGCACCATGAAAGCAAGATGGGACAGTGTGGATGGAGTCTCTGGCTACATGCTCCTGTATGCACCGCTTACAGATGGTGGAGACTTGGACGAAAAGGAGGTACTGAAAGAAAGAAAAGGACAGAAAAAGAGAAACAAAAGCTATAAAAATGAATAGATCTACATGTTCAACTTATAGTTTAGGCAGCTGAGAGTCCACATTTTTATTGTAAATGCTGTAATGTGTGCATTTGTGCATCTTTGTCACCAGATCAAGGTTTCAGATGCAGTGACGGAGCTGGAGCTGGATGGGTTGATGCCTCACACTGAATACACGGTCACTGTTTACGCCATGTATGGAGAGGAAGCTGGTGACCCAGTTACAAGCCAAGAAACCACATGTTAGTACACATGTGCAATTTTTAACTCCTTTTTCTTATGAGGGCTCTCATTCTGAATCTAATCTGAAGTGTGAAAACAAATCTTAACCCTCAAACAACAAGTTGGAGAGGTGCGAGTTGGACAAATTGCCCTCCCTTTCCAAAAATATCCTCACTCTCAATGTCTAGAACTCAAACTGGTTCACATTAAATACTTATCTCTCTCTCTCTCTCTCTCTCTCTCTCTCTCTCTCACCTCAGTACAATTGAGTCCTCCCAGAAACCTCCAGTTCTCTGACATCACTCACAACTCCGCCCACATCAGCTGGGACGCCGCGCCTGGAGGGGTTCAAGGGTACCGCATCGTGTGGGTCAAGACGGACGAGCTAGTCTCTCAAGAGGTGTGTGTGTGTATGTGTGCTATACATGACTCCATAATTTCATATATTTAAGACATAATTTTTAAACATAATTATATTTGACAGCATGTGTATTTGCAGGCATCTGTGTCTGCATAAGAAGAGATTAGACAAAATAAAGAAAAAAGAGGATGGAAGAGATTAATGAGGAGATTAATTGTAGAGATTGTTCTTCTTATTCGGAAAAGGTCAGACTTGAATGAGTATTGAACGCTGATATAAGTCATCTTGGAAAATAAACGGATATTGCAAATACACAGGAGTGATGTGAGCGTGTGTGTGCATGAGCATTAGTGCAAGCCGGAAAAGCTCCTAAACTTGCACATACAGCAGGAATTAGTGCCTGTGTCCAATGGATTCATCAACCAGCCACATCAGTACTTTACTCCTGAAAATTCTTCTTTTGGAAAGGCTGAATCAACTTCCAACATCCTTGGCACTTTTGTAAACATTAAGAACTAGAAGAAATCTTCTTAGAGCACGCTCAAATGGATTTGCGACCTTTTTAGCTGTGCAGGCGGAAATGTGGATTTTTGTGTGGATATATCATCGTTTATATCTCTGTGTGTGTTGTGCAGGTGGAGGTGGGAGTTGGGAACTCTTATGACCTCTATGATTTGACGCCTCTGATGGAGTACTCAGTGGCCATCTTTGCCGTGTACGACGAGGGCCAGTCAGAGCCGCTCACAGATGGATTTACTACCAGTAAGAAAGTCGCTTTTTGACTGTAAGGGTACTTTGGAAGATATTTAGTTAGAGCTCATTGCAAACCCTGAATTCAAATACAGGGAGATGACAAATGTTCCCACCAGCGGTAATTACATTTGTTCATCTGCTTTCATTGTGGTGCAATTTGTCTTCCACGTTGGTTTTATTCCATTTCCATCTCTGCTGAGGACAATTTTGTCTCAATTTCTTGAAAATAGTTGTATCAATACCATTAGAAAGCACACCATTTTTCTTTTAGTGCCAAACAGTGTTTCAATTTTATTGCCCCTACTGGTCCTCCTGTGATTTTGGCGGTTTGCCCATCTCATTTACACCTCGGCATAATAGCCCAGTCACATTAAAAGGTCATTTTGCTGTCCCTTACTGTTCTGTCACGCTAACAGATATTGATTTGTAGGAATATCCCTTTAAGCAACAAGCAGTTGGGCTCCAGTGCTGAGTCAGCTGGAAGAAATGTATTTCTGGCAAGCAACTATTAAACTACTCACTCTAAAGGGCCACGTTGATTTTTATTTATCTCCCGGCAAAGTTTGTTCAGTGGAGCAGGTTTCAGAAAGGGAGCTTCCTGAGCTAACACAAATGTGTGTTAGTGCTTCGAAGGATAAGGCAGGAATCTGCATGAGCATTGTTGTAAGTTAAGATAATTGCCAAGCAAACAGTTTAAACTCCTGCAGTAAATTAGCCCTTACAATCAGGAAAGCAGCAGGTCAGTTATTGTAACATGCTCCTAACTGAAGCCAACTAATGGTCATACAGCTTTTACCTTTATGCTTGTTGTATAGACGTGCACTAATGACAGTTTGATTCTTTCTCTGGTTTGATTTGTGGAAACAAATATTAATCCCAAAATTAAAACTAGTGTTTCAAACCATCAGGATATGTGCTGTTACACTGCATACAACATTTCCATGAAAGTCATTGCTAGCCAGCCTGCTTAGTGTGAGGCATCAGGAGGTAAAACCAGTGCAGAACACTCCGTAAATATCACACAAATGTACGGTTAAATAAGAACTTTATTAAAATGCAGTATGCAAATGACAATTAACATGAAACAAACAAAGAGAGAATAAAACGCAAAAAAAGTTAACTCTCTCTCTACCTCTCAGCTCCAGTTCCTGGTCCTTTGAATCTGCGCTCCAGTGGTGTCGGCACAGACAGCTTCCAGGTCAGCTGGGATCACTCAGCCAGTGACATCGTCCTCTACAGACTCTCCTGGGCGCCGTTTGCAGGTGGCGACACAAAGGAGGTCAGTACCAATTAAATCATGTACGTGAAAGGTGTTTGTTTATAGACGGGTTTCACATCCTCGCAGATCATACTGACAAGGCTATAGGCATGAAATCAGATAAGTAAGGGAACAATCTGTAGCTCAGCATCAAATGACAAATGACCTGCATGGATTCCAATTTTTTTATTCAGCCAAGGGTCCACTTATCATCTCTGTTTCCAGAGGAGGAAGTGGCTCCATGTGCTCAGATAAAGAGGAGCCTGTACTCTATAGAGTTGCATGTAAGCTTAACTATAGTACTGGTCGCTGGTAAAACCCCCTGGTATGGCTGAGTATAAATAAAGGCTGAATAAATCTAGAACTTAATGGCTTGGGTGTTTTATTAACATGATCTGGGGTTTAGAGACAGCTGGGCGGCAGCGATAGAGCCCTTTGGTCTGTAAGAGAGTGCACGTATGTCTGTGTGCATGTTGTGAAATTGTGTGTGTGTGTTTTGCTGAGAGTCATCAGAGCCGAAAATAACACTCTGGAGACTTGGAGAGGTGGGCTGGTAATTCTGCCAGCATAGAGAAAGGGATACATGCAGCTTTTCTCTGTCTCTCACCCACATACTCTATACATGTGCACACACACTCAGAAACACACAATGCCATCCTCCACCGACTGTTCTGTACTGTCAAATCTGTGAGGAGATTAAATTAAAGATTAGATTAAAACAGCCACACAGACACAAAAAGAGTGAAAGATTACCCAGATTAAAATTTAATGATAAACTTGAGATCCATGAGAAGAGTAAACTATATAATTGATGATCCTTTCTCCTGTGTCAGGCTGTTTTGTTTGGATGAATTAGTCTTACTGGCGTCCTGATACCTCTTTTTAAAGTAGGTTTTAGATCTTTTTGTGCCCTTTGTTAACCATTAAAATGTCTGATTGACTGCACTCTTAATCTAGCAAAAAAAAACACCACGCAGGGCAGTACTATAAAACATCGTATGAGGAATGTATCTCACCGAATGCGTGGAAAAAGAAAAGAGCGAGAATGGATCACTAAAGATGCACCTGCTCCAGTGAAAGCTGAAATGGTCGGCCCCACTGGATAAAACTGCGCACTTCATGCGCACAATATGGCTATTGAGTCATCTACAGTAAATTCAAATTTCCATGCTCTCCATGGAAGCAAGCTGTACTTTTGATGACCTCTTTGTATTTACCTTAGTGTCTGATTCATTTCAGCGTTGTACAAATTATACTAGTCGTTTGGATCCCTGCAGCAAGGGTTGATCCAACAGGCGATGCTGTTATATTCAGGGGAAACCACACATTTCTGAGGTAGTCACATTGTGGTGATGGTTGTAATAAGTCTTACAGTAGCTTTATTCTAATTTTATTTTTGTTTAACATAGCAAAACACAGGTTAATGCTGTGTGTGATGATTGCGAGTTTCTACAAATCAGAATTTAGTATTACAAGTATTACAACCAAAACCCCGTGTTTGTTTTCATAGACACCAGCTTCTTAAAATATGCACCACCATTTCCTGCTGTTTTCATGACTGAAATTACGAGCACTGAAGGCGATTTGTTATTTTATGTTTCTAGCAGCTCCCTCTACTAAAACTCAGTGATGACCTTGGTTTTGAAAGTCTGGTGTAACACTTAGAGTATAAATAATCTTGTCAGAATGTTGGTTAATGCCCAAAATTTTTTATCACAGCTTGAGGGTAACTTAGGAAAACTTATTTCAAATACAGTAACAATAAATGTCGGTATAAAATAGAAGGAGACGACCCAAAATGTTAACAGCACATTCTGTGACACATTGTCACAAAATGGAATTAAAAATAGGAAGAATTTATTAAGTTTTGTGTGATTTTATAGTTTTCCCCTGCCTCTAAATTGTTGACATTTTTAAACAGCCAGCCTCCTTGAGAACGTGATTATTTGGAGAGAAGATATTGTTGGAAGTGAAATGTAACATGAGACTAAGACTTGAACTTGTGTTTCTCTTCTGTAGGTGGTCTTGAGTGGAAGTGATAACAGATACGTCCTGACCAGTCTCAGTCCGTCTACCGAGTATGAAGTTATGTTGACGGCTGTATTCAAAGATGAATCCGAGAGCGACACCGTCTCCGTTGTAGAGACCACATGTAAGCAATTATATGGATTGACTGCCAAAATGCGCTGTTGTGGTATTTGCTGAATTAATCATTCAGAACTTGAGAAAAGTCAGAATCTGAAAACTTTTCTAGAGATCAGAGAAAGGGTCAAGTGCTCATTTCGTGAATAAAGATCCCCTCGCTTGCACCGATGTTGAAATTAGCCTGTGACCTAACTAACCCTCTTCAACTGAAGTGCCACTGTCTGCTGAGGATAAGAGACTAGCGCAATCACATATGCCTTTTAGGATAATAAAATTAGCATCTCTGAGTTCAAAGCGGAGCTCTCCATGAGCCCACTTGCATTGATTTGTTTGTCGCAGCTTAGCTCAGAAGGAGAAAATCTATTTTCCCATCAAGGATTTGTTATATATTTCTGTCTAATTGCCTTAGTTATTGATACAGAGTTGTTGATGAGAGTTTCTATCCAATTATCTGATTTATGCTGGCTGTATTTCCCCAGTGGCCAAGACGACAACGACTGCCACCACGACCGCAGGTAAGAAGTGTTGTCATTGTATGATAAAGCATGCGTTTTTTTTTTTTTTTTGTAATTACAGTAGACTGTCGCTTTAAGTAATTCTGATTACGTGTGTGTCCAGTGGGCAGCAGGCGAAGTTCAAGTGGTACTTGCTTTAAAAAAAAAAAAAAAAAAAGCGATCCCAGAAGACTGGCCAAACTTTAATCATCGTCCAAGCCAACGCATCTGTCTAGAAAATCGACTGCCACTGAAATGTGAAAAGCTCTACTTGTTGCCAGTGCATGCTGATGTTGCCAGAGTGCAACTACAGTTCTAGCAAGTTCCTGTAGAAGAGTTTTGGTCTTTGCTGCTCATTTAGTTTCAGGAGGCAAAGCCAGAATTAGTGAGGGCTTAGAAAAGCTCCACACTGTCTGTTCTGACTAAGGTTGATGAATGCAAAGCCGCACCACTGATAGATAACACTCTTGAGCGGGATGCACATCATGAACAACGTTTGCAAGATCTTTTGTGTTTTTATGAGCGTGTTTACCAAGTTGGTTTCACCCAGAGACCGAACTTCAAACTTCATTATTTCAGCAGAGACCCGGAGGCCTTCTGGATTGTGTTTTGCTCCCTGAGAAGGAGGCTATAGCTAACTGAGTCAGACCAGTTTCTCCACTTAAGGTTTCAGACACTTAAAAAGCAACATGTCTCTCTGCTCACTGTCCTAGAAGCTTTAAAACAGCACATCTGCTCTGTTTGAAACTCACCTCTCACAGGAGAGTCACCTCTCCTGTTAAAAATCAGGTCTTGTAGGTTGCTGCATTATGTATGGAGCCCTCTCACTGATTTTCACCCACTCAGGACTGCATAGACCATTATCAAGACTGATGAAACAAAAAACAAACACTTTGTTTCAACCTCCGAGCTGTATTCCTGCGAAAAAAAAAAACGAAAAGCCTCCATCTGGGCTAGACTTTATTACCAAGCATATCACAGCTGTCTGAGCATATTGGCACTTTGACAGTAGCTGTTATGATTTTCTTTTAGCATGCTGGCATTTTGACTGAAATTTTTCTAATGCACGGTTTAAAAAAGTGTGAATAAATTGCATCTTAAGCCCAGATTTTGTGTCAATTTGTGATGCGTAAATCCTACAGTTCAGTAACTGCTCTCTGTGACGTGCTGTGACAGCGGCACGCCAGGCTGTGAGAAACCTTCAGCTGAGTGACGAGACCACCCAGAGCTTAGAGGCATCATGGGAGCTGGAAGACCCCCACGTGGAGAGCTACAGGGTCACCTACGCCGGACTCAGGGGGGACCACAAAGAAGAGTCTGTGAGTTGATTTATTTTTTAGTCTGTTACTTTAATAGCAAAATAATTCTCCTCCATTTTCTCTGCTGCTCTGGGCATTCAAACAAATGCAAAACCACATGCAAGCTCTCTCCTGGTGAGTTGTGATCATGTGGGATAGACAAACATGGAGTTGTGTTTGGAGGACGGTCCTCGTTATTTCACACCTCCAGCCAGCTGGATGCCACCGCGGCGGTCAGTGTTGGGTCATCTGCTCCAATCAAAAAACTGATTACATTTTTAGTCCCGGTCCACTCGGCCTCTCCTTCCTGATTCCTCTATCTGTGGTGAGAGCCCTTGAGCTCAGTGCCATGTACTGACCCTGATCGCTGACGCACACACTCACTCACACACACACACACACACACACACACATACATAGATACATACTCTGCCTCTCCTTTCCTCTCCATGTGTCCCTCTGTTTCTCTGTTTTTCTCTGTTTCCTCCCTCTCTTGTCTTCTCTCTCCCCTTTACTTTCCTCCCCATCTCCCTGCCTCCCTCCCTCCTGTTTTAATTTCCCAATGTGGTGTCAGAGCGGGAGAAGATGGAGAGGCCGGGCCAAGCCAGAAGACATTCCATTATCTTTTCAGCAGCCATTTACCTCACTGGGAGCAGAGATGGAGGGCAGCAGAGAAAAGAGCAAAAGAAACAAAGAGAGGTGGAAAAAGAAACAATAGCTAAACAAAATGGGAGAAAGGCTTAAACCTGTCCGTCGGCTGATAGATAAGGGTTGTTTCAGGTTGCGCCTCTTTCTGAAAGTTTGGATGCGTTTTGATGTGGCTGTTTGTGAGAGACAGATAGAGGGCAAACGAGGCAGCATGGACAGGTCTGTTGTGTATTTAAGTTTGAGTGTGTGTGTGTTTCAGCACCGCAATCGTAGTGGACAGCTCCTCCCGTGTCAGTGGCTTTGATAGATCTACCTGGCCTTCCCTTTTCACACCTTTCTATCTCATGCTCTCTCTCTCGCTCTCTGTCTCTGACACACACATGCAGGCTGACGTTTAGCTGTGAATAAGTGCTGTTACCAATAAAGAAAAAGTTCATTTCTCTGCTGATGTTTATGCTAAAGTCATGTTTTTTGGAAAGCAGACACTTTTGTTAAGTGCAGACAGATGAACATTAGGAGCTTTTCTGGTGTGCATATTAAACATGCTTTCGTTTGCAAACAAAAAAAAACTTGAATAATTGAATAAGCAGCATCAGAAAGTTTACTTTGCTTTAGTTACTTTGTCAAGCAAGTAAGTTTTGCTTAACATATTAAATATTAATCTAATCAGAAATTTTTATTTCGTTGAAAAAACAACACAGTCTTCATTGCAGTTTCCTCGAATGCTGTTGTTGAAATTGTGTTCAAACTTTCTATTGTTATGAAAAATGAGCTGAACTTAAGCCAACATGTACAATTATTAATAAAAATGCTCAAAATAATTTACTGGAATGAATTTTAAAGCTTAATTGGATTTATTCCAATTACAAAATAGCACCATCAGATTGATCAGGTTTTTCTTTGTGTCAATGCACCAAACATTATTTCTGTTTTCTCACTTTTTTTTATAAAAAAGTATACATTTTTTATAAAGGACTACCTTTAAAAACAACTTTTAAACAAAAATGGGGAGAAAGGACAAACTTCAACCCTGATAAATGAAAACATAGCCGTAATGGGTTTTTCCCAGCTCTTTTCTGCCTCCGCCTTAGCCTCAGCTGACTTTATTGACTAAACTGAAGTGAGCAGAATTCTTGAACAGTTGTGGTTCAAATCCCTGAAGGTATGCTGAGCTTTGTGCAAGCACATTCTGTTTCACCAAATTAAGCCTGGCCTTAATCTTTGCCTCCAAATGTCACTGTGAGCCAGCAGAGAAGAGCAATAGATTCTGTATGTAGTCTGCTATGTGATGCATGTATCCTGCTGTGTGTGTGTCAGGTTAGTCCCAAGTCAGCAGACCTTTGCCCCCTGAACTCACTTGCTTCTTCGACTGTGTTCATAATGTGTGTGTGTGTGTGTGTAGGTGTCAGTTCCTCGTGGTCAGCGGAGAGCAGTGCTTCAGCCTTTACAATCAGATACCCAGTACAGAGTGACAGTCACACCGGTGTACACCGACCGACAGGACGGCATCAGTGTCTCAGCCCTGGGTGCCACATGTAAGCAATACAAAACACATACACACAAATATCCACACACACACAGTCCTCTGAATTATTACCCTCCAGGGTCAACTGTCGGTTATTCAATTTTTCGTTATATAAAAATGCCGCTCACAGTTTAGGAGGACACATCTGACAAAACTGAAAGCTAATGAAAATGAATCTTATTGCAGCGAGCCAAACGTTCATTTGCATCACATTAATTTCTTGTTCATTTACGTTCCTGAAGGAGAATGTAAATTAAAGCGATGACAAATACTGATGCGTTCTTAATTGTCTTAATGAAGGCCGTTCATAATTACAGCAGCTCCTTTCATTAATGAGGCGATTAAATTATTTTGCTCGGCTCTAATTGATTTTCTCAACCATTCTCTTGATTACCTCTTATGAGCTGCAGTGATTGTTTCCTCATTGTACAGAGAATTGAATTGTCAGACGAAATATGTCATCTTTTTAGATGAGGGCACTATAGCTTGCCATTTTGCAAATAAAAACCTCTTCTCAGCTTGGAAAGCAGCATCGTGATAAATCAGAGCCCAGACATACTTCCTGTATAGTAAGACTGTAAAGATTTTCTATTTTCTGATGGAGGAAAACTGTCTTCTCTCCTAAATCAGGGTCCACAGGGATTTACAGCCTCATAATAACTCAAACTCAACCAATCCTGGCACTTTTACAACGTTACCATAATTTATATTTCACAGTTTCTTGAGAAGGATATAATTGGACCATATATCAACAAACTATATATGAGTGTTGTGCCTAGTTTTTTTTTGTAAGTTGTGAAGAACAACAAGGAACAAAAGTGTTATTAAGGCTGGTTATCGAACCTTAATCAAACTTTAATCAAATCTTTTTCTAAATCCAAGACTGTAAGGTACCAAAAGCTGGAAGATCTACCATCAAATGCCTGCTAAGACTGAATTTGAAAATGTTACTGCAGACTGTGGGGAAACTGTGATCAAGGTTTTTCACTATTGATTGTTGAACCGAGACAGAAATAAGCAGATTATTCAGTAATTAAGATACTAATTAGTTTCAGCCCTACTCTTCTTTTTGAAGTTTGAAATAAATCCTAATTCTACCAAGTTTTGACTTTACTTTCATGAGGCAATTTTCTTTAATGTCTGCTTGTGTTAAGACAGCATTTAACATTTGAGGGGTTTGACAGAGGGTTTTTCAGAAAAGCATTTTCATATTCTTTAAACATGAGGTATTAAAAAAGATGTTAATGTGTGCAACTGTCTGAGTGTGGTTAGGCTGTTCCTGCAAAAGAGGGGCAGATCTCTCACTGAAGCTTGGTTATTATAAAAAAAGTATTGCAATTGGTATATGTACAGAAACTCAGGGATTATCTCACAAGAATGAAAGACATTCAAATGATATCCCTCTTTGCAAATGTTTCATGAGGAAGGAAAATCCACCCGATACATTTGTTAAACGTTAAGCATATAGACAGTGCGTTCTGGCTTTTGGCCGCTTTAGGATGAGTTCTGAGAATCAGTTCTTTATACTGAATTTGTCTCTTTTGGCAGTGCCCCTGTTGTCTCCTGGAAACCTCCGTGTGTCAGAGGAGTGGTACAACCGCTTTAGGGTCACCTGGGATCCACCACAGACTCCCACAGTGGGTTACAGGATCGTCTACCAGCCCATCTATGGTACATGCAAACACACACACCCACACAGAGGCAGACACTAATGCTAATCCCAACTTTATTTGTAAAATCAAACTATAATCCCAAAATAGTCCCTGTAAATGTCCTCAGTCTTTCCTTCTTGTGATGGTTTTTGTAAGTTTAGACACACAGAACCAGATGCACATTTATTAATGTCTGTGTCTGCAACCCACACAAGTACACTTTCACGTACACTAAACACACACTGAAGCACTGTTTTTGTTATTTAGAGAGTGCTTAGCCCTGGGACATGGGCTCGTCCAAACATACTAATGGCCTTGTTATGGGAGGAGCCACCAGCAACAAACCTGTGACAGGCACATAGCAGCTGAAAAACACACTGCTCTCGGGGTGTTTTGGCTTTCCTGAGAGTGACTTCTTAGTTTTTCTTTTTAACAAGAAGCTTGAGGCTTCAAGGCAAACATCAGCGATCCAGAGCTGAAATAAGACATTACCCTTCCCTGTTTATTTATTGTCTTGAAGCGTCATCAAAAGCCCATTTTCACTGTTCTGCTGCTTCTCTAGTGCTAATTGTTTCATCCTTCCAAGACAAGGCTCCAGCCTTTATAGTTTCCATGTCTGTTTTTAGTCATCTAAACACAATTACTATGTCTCTGAGGACCCAGCTTCAAGCAGACAGACCACATTAATTTGATTTTAGGAACTAAGTTGAAGGGAAATAAATTTAATCGGACGGCTGTTTTCACTGTGAGAATCTTAGTACGTGGATGGAGGAAAAAGTGCCTGTGTGTGCAAATGCTTTCACGCACACACACACGCACAGAAACAACAGAGATATACAGCCATAATATACTTAGTGTAAACTCACTTCATGTAGCAAATACAAAACATGCCCACATACCTCCACACAGACACGCATATACCGATACACACACAGAGATACACACAGTCTGTTTCCTATTAGACTGTGTTCCAGAGGGTGGTGTGTTGTAAAGATAATTGCTGCTCCTCCTTTATTTATCTGTTTTTTATTTCTCTTCTTGTACTTCTTGGCTTGGTTTCTTTCAAATTTCACCCTTCATTATATGTAGTAGACACATTGTAGTAGCTCCTGCATTAATAAAGTTTGTTTTATTATATCTTTGGTTTATTTTAGTGGCCAAGAGGTGTGTGTCTGAGTTTGTGTAGTCCTGGATAACTTTACTTTAGTACACCTAGTTCCTGCTATAGGTCTATAACACTTGTGTGTAAGCATGTGCATGCAGATGTACATGCGCAGGTCCGTGCATATATATAGAAGATAGTAAGGCAGTCCGCAATCATAATGGTGACAGTCAAACAATGGATCCCTGATTTCAAACAAAGCAGCAGCTTCTCATTTCGAGCATGGCGACCGTGGATTTTGACAGCTGTACTGAATGGCTAATTAAGCCAGCGTTAATGCTTCACAGGTTGTCTGGAAACATCGCCTCCGTCAGACTCTCTGATGCTTTCTGCTTGTTTTAAAACTAGAATAATGTAAAGACAGCCTTAAACATGCACTCTGTGGCTACATACAGCATGTTGTGTTAAAAGGTTGCATGTCCCTGGTAAAAAATCTGCAATATCAACAGCTGATGATCAATGTAGAAAACATGAACATAGAGAAAGAATGTTGGTCTTGTATTGCAGTGTAGAACTAGACTTAATATTTTAAGTAGGATAAGAAAAATATAAGAACAGACTCTAACTTCTAACCTTCTCTACCACACACTTACATGGGAAAAAAGCTTTTAGGACCAGTGTGTTTGGAAAATGTAATTCTATATCATGAAATGTTGGCATGATGTGCAGGTCCCAACAAGCTTATACTCTCAATTCCTCTAAATTCTTAAACCCTTCTCATTCTCTGTCTTCCTCTGTGTGTGCTTTTGTCTGCATGTGTGTGTTTTTCTCAGTTCCAGGACCACTTTTGGAGACCACAGTTGGTGAAGATGTGAACTCCCTGCTCCTCCTGAATCTACTGAGCGGGACGGAATACAGTGTTCAAGTGACAGCTTCATACCCCACAGGACAAAGTGAACCACTGCTACTGAATGCCAAGACAAGTAAGCATCCTCATCATACACCTGCAAAGAGCACTCACACTTCGTTGTAAGCCTTAGTATCAAATGATGGATATGGTATCTGAGGTTTATTGGCGTAACTGTCAACAGAAGAGGCTGCCTCGCTGTTAATTCGCCGAGATTAATGATAAAAGAGTGTTTATGAAAGTGAGATCCTAAATGTAATTTGGACTTGAGCTTTCTCGGATGATAACCTGATTTCCTTTTGGAAAGGCATACCAAATCTTCACATTGACTCATTTCAAAATCATTCCCATCACCTTAAGTTTTCAGTCTACACAAAAGACAGAAGTGTGATTATTAGAAGGAGGAGACGGAGGCAACAGCAGAGAAGAAAACTGGTTTGAGGAAAGTGGGAAAGGTGCAGCGTGCATGTAAACTGCCTGCTGGTACAGTACGCTCTAACTGACATTTAGCAAACAGACAGATAAACAGAAGGATTTCGATATATCCCTGTCAACCAGTGAGAACAATCCTTTTTTAATATAGATTTGGAGTGAGTACTTACAGAAAGACATAATGCATGCTTTAACACCTCTTTCATCTAAAATTATAGACTGTCACAGAGGGAGGATGTGAGGGAGATGTAACTGGTGATAAAGAGAGGAAAAAGTATATGTAACGAATATATGTATGTATATGTGCATCTGTTTTAGCAGTCTTTCTTAAACCCCCTCCTAGAAAAGTGCTGTTTTAGTATCTATCATCCAATAAATTTGTCGCCTTTTTGGCTTATTTCCTTTCTCTGTGCGTGTATGCATGCGTGGTAGTCAGAAAACTGCTGTATCATCTCTCACTTTAAAATCTACTGTTGTCTTTTGGGCTTACTGTCTGATTGGCCAGAAGGGACTCGCCAAATGGTGTAGCATCGATGGGAAGGAAAACAAACATAGTCTAATTTTAATAGCTCATGACTTTCTCATGCAAGTTAATGCATGCAGCAAAAAAAGATTTTTACTTTTTTTTATCTGAAAAGCTATATACCTTAACTTTAGGGGAAAATATTGAAAATAAAATGTAAAGACTAAATTTTGAGTGATTAATGGATTTATACATAATCAACAATTAAAGAGGATCGCTTTCTATACACTGATTATTTTCAATTTGTGCTGCAGTAATGTGCTATCCTTCATCGGTTCTTTTATCATCCCCTGTTGGATGGGTGACAACTCCCTCACGTTTTCCTGTCACTATAAGGCTCTTATAATGAGAAATGCTTTCACAAGAAGAGATGGATGAAATATGAGGCATTGACATGTAGATTTATCAGCCCTCCATATTTAAACTTAGGCTCTGTTGCTGGTGTGAAATTTGATGAGGGTACCTCAGCCGTTCACATCACCAAATTTAACACCTTTCTTTGCTCTTAATAAGCGCCATCTCTATATATGACAACTTTATCTACATTTTTTGATTTCTAGATATTTTCCTCACATATTTTCTAGTCCTACTTGTGCATTATATGTCACATTTTATGTTTGTGTGTTGGAGCGAAGAAAAATTACTGATAACTAAATATTCAGCAGAACACGCTATCAGATGCAAGGACATGCATTTTCAGATGTATCAGATTTTCCCGTTAGACAGCACTGCACTCAAAAGTGGAGGACATCTGATTTATTAAGGGGGATGCATTCAATCATTTGTCATTCTAATAAGGGAGATACAATAACATATTTCCCAGGGTACACTGCATTCATTGCAGCCTCACCATGGGAGCCAACTGGCATGTTTGCACCAATACATTACACGTACTAGAATGTAGTGTAAAAAAGTAATTATTGCTACCTTGAGGGCCATTCAGTAAAATGAAACTGTTTCCTCCAAATGAAGTTTTATGTAGTTTGTATTGAGGTGCTGGCTCTTCAGCTGCACAGAGAAAAGATTTGGTTTCCTCTGGACTGCTGAAGGGTGCTCTATCAATGTGGAAATGTAGAATTAGCACTGTGTTGTAAAATGGAAATATGTTATAATCTTTTTTTTCACAGAAAGTGTAGGACCCTCTGATTTCCATTAAGCAAAAATACCCACAGAATCACAGAATGTGATAATAAAAACATAATCAACTGTAAATCGAGGGGTATCGTGAAATTTGTATAACTGGATCCAAATTCCCTTCCATCATAAGCATTTTTGTCACTGCTCCTGAGCTGAATGAACAGCCTGGTGGTGTGATTCATGAAAATGCTGCTTTCTGGATCAATAACTCATAAGTGAAACATTGTTTAAACATAATGCTTCTTTCCAGCCGTAGTAAGGTGGACAACGGGCTACAACCTAATTTTCATTAAAATGAGCTGCCCTGCAAGGTGGACAAATAAATGGTCTTTATGTACAGCCGGCTGTGAGATAAGCGCACAGGGACCTTCTAAAAAGTGCAACACCGAATATAGATAGTACAAAAATAATAAATAACTTCACTCCCATACACTTTAGTGTCACCATCTTTATTTTACAAGACTTGGTTTAAAAAATAAAGGCCTTTGGATAATCTGTGGGTTCTTTTATTAGGAAAAAATATTCAATAAGTTTGCTTGTACGGTGTCGTGTATGATCAGACATTCCCTCTGATGATAAAATGTGCTTAAATCGAAAGACACAGAATTCAGAAAAATTTAAATGGAAAACAAGATTTGGGAAAAAATTCAAACAGAATCTGTAAAGAATTTCACAGGGCCTTTAAAATTCACACACAGAGCAGTGAAGTGAATACATGACGAGAGACAGGCAGACGTAGAAAGAAGAAATAGTAGATAGGAAACTGAGTGAGGGTGTTTGGGAAGGCAGATGGGTGCAAATATTTGGCTTCAAACTCTGACAACCTCTGCTCTCACACACACACTCTATCCATATGGTCCGCTGTGTTTTATATCCATCATACTCCATTAATTTTGACCTTCAGATGATTAAAATGGTCACCACATCCTCAGTTCCCTCCACTGTCTGTTCTTTTATCTTCTGCTTTCTCCTTCTATAATTATTTTATCTTTCTCTGTTCTATTTTCCAGTGTCTTGCTGCTATGTTTAAACTTTACTTTACATACTTCCGTCTCAGTCTACATTGGTGTCATAGCCCACCAAAATGTGTTTGGTGTCTTCTCAGACTTGTATCGATTATTGCTGCAGGCAAAAAAGGGAGGAGAGTTTCACAGACGTTCCTCACAACAGGAAATAAAGTCAAAGTTATCATGAAAACAAAAGCAACTCTGTGAGAAAAAACAAAAATGTTTGGACTAAAATCCAAAATTATTGACCTGTTGTACTCAACAATATATTCGTGGGCAGTAAATGAACTTCTTGTTCATTTTCCTGTGCAAACATGCCAAATCAACGTAATTTGGGTAAACTGGCAGCAGTTTCTTGTTGTATACACACACACGCATGTGCAGCTAGGCATGATTACATATATCTTTATTCATATGTTGACATGTTCGTCTGTTCATGCTCATGTGCATTTTACATGTCTGTGTGTATGAGAGTGAGTTTGTGTGCATCTTTGCATATTATTGAATGGGATGATGGGTTGTCATATGCATTATTCACTAGTATTTAAAACAAGGCACCTGCCATATGGTCCCAGCATAAAATATCCATTTACTGGAGCAAGAGCCAAGTTTTTTTATACCATCAGCAAATTCTGTTAACAAGGGGGAAAGAACAAAGTAGAGAGAGGGTAAATGAAGAGAGAGGGGCTCCTGGGAGGTTTGCTTGTCTATGGTACACTCTCACTACCAAACAAGCTTCAGATATTTAAATAGCTCTTAGTGTTTTGCATTTTGCTGCATCATGCCTCATTGTTTCTCTACAAGAGGGTTTAACAGCAAGCATGACTAATTTTTGTACTTTGAGATTTGTTTTAACATCCCAGACTGAATGCTGTAACTGGAGCCATCAATTTAGATACATTTCCACCATTTGCACATTATATGAATGTCCCACTGTTGATTTTGTGGCTGCAGTATCAGAGGACCAGAAAATAGATGTTTACTCGTCTATGTGATATATGAGGCTGACAATTTAGATGTAATTTTATAAATTAATGCGGATTTTTGTTATACCTTTTAAAGTTCATAGTCAGTTCTACACTATGTTTCACACTCCTGTCAGTCAGACAGTCAAAGTTTTAGCGGCTATTATAAAGTATGCACCTGATGCGAAGTTAGTAAATAGCCATTTTATTTCCTGAACAACCAGACTGACCACATTTCTGTCAAAGTAGTTAACTTAATAATGCATTGCTGCAAAATTAGCCCCCCTAAGAGAGACTTGGCAGCACCATGAATAACATGCAAAGAATCCTTAATGAGTGTAGTTTGTTGCAGACTTAGGAGCCCACGTGGTCCATGACTGGAGCAAATCCAGTCAGAGTGCCATTATGTGAGGGAGTCTGAGTCTCTTAGAGTTCTTAAAAGTGACAATAAGGACAATTTTATGGTTACAAACTGTGAAAAGGTGCAACAGTTTGTCAGAATCTCATGTCTTAATATAATTTACATTACAATGTGCATTGCTGCAGGCCATTTTAAAGGACACTGAATAAAAGTGTTACAGTCTTTAGCTTTGATGTTCTGCTTCATGTTTTTATTTGCTTTGGACTGCGCTCAAAGAAAACATGTGACTATTAATTGTAGTGCCACTGGTTGTTCCTCAATGTTCAAGCATCATTTGATTGATTTAGCAATTAAATGTAATTCCCTGAGAGATGTCTTATCTGTAATGAACTGATTGTTTTGTGTGTGTGCCTGCACATTGATTTAAGTGACTCTTACATGAAAACAGAATTAAAAAATAGATGCTAAATTGATCTTTCAGTCATCTCTCTATCTGTATGTCTCTTGATCTTCAGTGCTCCTTGGCGTTTCTGGCTTGTCGACCTACCAAATTCGTCCCAACAGCATGTGTGTCCAGTGGCAGCCTCTCCTACACGCCACATTGTACAGAGTGTCCATACAGTCGCCACTCAGTAAGTACATTTACTGCTCATAAGAGTACATCTTTATGTGTTTTTCCTTGCGTATGTGCGCATGTGCCAGTCTTTGTCCCTGTTCTCTAAGGTGGTGAAAAAAGTGAGGTAATTTATTGATTTAGTGCTTTCATTAGTTTTGCTTTTTGCGTGAGAATGTGACACCAGACAGGCAGTCCACTCCAAGCATCAACTTGATTGATCTGTCCTGAATTCAAATGAAGTGTAACTTCATCGTCTTGCTAAAATGTGGTCTAAATCACACCTTTTAACTGCATTAAAAAATAAAAAAATCTCCAGACAAAGTTTTGGGAAACCAGCCATAATCCCTTAACACAGCTGACAGTTTGCTGTTCTCACCAGCGGTTCGGCGTGCACCTTCAGTCATCCCAACATGTTTCAGCCATCCACGCTGTGAGAAACAAAGCTTTTGCCAGCTAAGTGACTGGAATACAATCTAGTCAGTAAATCAAAGGTTTTACTAGAGTTGCGATACTTAGTGAGGTGACTGGATTGAACTGCAAACTCTGTATATGTTTCCTTATAGATTTACAGCCTGTCCTCATGAAAACGTCTCCTCTGTTTATAATTGACACAAAGACGAGTCAGCTGAGGACTCTTTTACATGTCTGTTGGTCACATATACCTTCCAACGTCATCTAGATTCATATTGATACAAGCCTCTGTGGAAATAAGTGTTACGTATTTCTGTCATTTTCACATGCCGCAAGGGTGTACATTGTAAAGGATATTCATAACTCTCCATGTTTGCAGAAAGGAAGGGAGATGTGATATGCCCGAGATCTATCCCCAATAAATGACATGGGAGGAAACTGCTTTGAGAACTGCTCGTGTCATCACTTTAGAAATAAAACAAATAAAGACAGAGAATGACCTTTAGAAGTTGGTTAATGCACAGCTCACTCAGTTTATAAATGGAAAAAAGGGGGATGCAGGTAGACAAGAAGGAGGGAGCAAAGGAAAAAGCTCTAAAAACAGAATAAATAAACTACCATAATATCTGCCAAAGTTTGTTTTAATCAAATCGATTGGCAAAATATAAAAAATATATATCTTAAAGTCACTGCTCCTTCCCCCTGAATCAACTGTCTGAAATATCAAACCTTAATAAAACCACTGCACAATTTGTCCTGTCAACAAGAGAGTGTTTTGGAGCCGGTCCACTCACAGTGAACAACTTCAAGTTCAAGTTTTATTTTTATTTGTCCTCAGAGGGTCGTTGGTTGCTTGTGCAGTTTCATATAAAATCTACAGTAGAAAAAAACATGTGACAAAGTGACGGAGAAATATTGTTTATAGCAGTCTTCACTCTGTTTGCATTACACAGCCACCTATAGCAAATATCACAGATTGGTTGTCTCTAACAAAATATGGTTTTACCGGTAGTACGAACCTGTTGACACTTGATTCCTGCTCGTTCTTTTGGTTATTTATTCGGTCATGAGAAAACCTTTGTCTGAGTTTATTTTTTAAATGTCAGTATGTGTTAAAAGGTCACATAGGAAGCAGAACCAGATGCAGTGGCGGTGGGTTTTCACTTACACAAATACCTCTGAGATAATAATGAGAAAAGATACGTGGTCAAATGGCAACACAGGATCGACATCCGCTGCGTTCAATTCAGTCTGCTGCTTTAAATTGATGCTTTAAATTGTTCTGCTCGTGCTTATTAGATGAGATTGTCACTACCTAGAAAAATGACATTTGATAAATTAAGTTTCAACCATTATTTTTTTCTCACTAATGCTATTCAACAACATTAATAATTAGTCTCTTTTGCTTCTATGAAAGCGCCACACCTGAATTCACAGTGGAGGTTATTAGAATTATTGGTCGCACCTGTTTGGCAATTCAACATGTCCTCAGCGAGAAAAGCCTAAATCAAATAAAGCTCTGTTTTAAAACTGATTTTCGCGACAGAGTTCTGGTAGATGTTTGGATGTTAGTGTTGATTAAAAGAATTGGGGATCTGGAGTGTTGGCTGGTATATGTAGAGATCAGAGAGACATGAATAAAACTACTTCTACTTGAAGGAAACAAGCACAGAAGGTGATGTGAGCACACCTTTTACTGCCTTTTTACTGTCACAAAACAGACAGCAAAGTGAAGGAGGAAGACGTCTCTCTTCCATCTTCCTTTCCTCCTGTACTTTTCTATTTATCTGTCTCTCCCTCTCTCCCGCCGGAGGAGCGATATTGTAGCTGGAGTTCAGAGATTTGGTTTAATCCACGCAAAGCCAACCAGCTGCTTAAACACCTTCTCAGATGGAAAAGTGCAGCCTCTCCGTGACAGCCTTTTCCCTAAACTTTATTATCTATGGCTTTTTCCTGTGTGGAGGAGGGGCTAATTTGTCACTCTCCAAGATGAGAGACACATTAAGAAATAGAATTAGCTTAATGAAACTGACAAATGGCATCTATTAGTGCATGTGTATGTGCACTTCCAGTTCCCAGTTTGTCTGTTTGCGGTTGCCAACATAAGTTTTTATTCTGCGATGCTGTCAGTGTACAGTTTTTCAAAATAAATTTAAAGTGTTTGCTGTAAATCCAAAGGAATCTGACAAAGAGGAAAGAAATCAATGACAAATTGTTTTCATTTTTTCTATGGATAATTATGTTTTCCTAATGTGTGTTCAACTGCTTAACCTTTTTGGCACAAAACAAATGAGTGAAGCTGCAGTTTGTCACCTTTTATACATAAATCTGTTAGAGATGGGATGAGCTTTATGCATCACACTCGATTTTAACCTGTTTTTTTGTGAAACTTTTGGATTAACAAAGTCAACAAAACGTGAAGCATCACCAAGGTGAGCTGAAAACTGATGATATTTACCCTAAATCTCTCCTTCTGTCACCCTAAATTAAAGTGTTGATATTACATGCGCATGTCTGTGCAGGAATCTACATGATTTCTGCTCTCAGCAGCTTAACCTGCAGTGTGCTGCTGAGAAGGGCAGTTTGTCACCTGACTGCTCCAATAAAGCTGCTTAGTGTCCACCTCTGAAAGAAAGTGATTATATTTATACTTGGCAGCTCACAGGCTTGAGAATGATGCAGAACATGACCGTAAATAGTTAATTTGAAACAGGAGCTTTATAGGGATTTGAGCTTTGGTTTTATTACCTGTTGATCTGAACAGCATGTGTTGTAAGCCATTTCTTTGTTTTGTTCTTTATTTGCAGATGGTCAGAAGCAGGAAGTGAGCCTGGAAGGTGGCACTTCCCGACAGTGCTTCTATGACCTCACTCCGAGCAGCCAATACCAGATCAGCATTCACACCCAGATGCAGGAATTGGAGGGACCCTCTGTCTCCATCACTGACATGACATGTATGTTGCACATGTTTTATATATATATGTTGTATACACATGCATAAGTATGGTCTCATATAAGCCTTTACATTGGAGTTTCTGGAGCATGACTCCATTTATTTCCATTTTTCATCATTGGCTCACACTCAGTCGTCAGTCAATCACTCATTTCCTCATTCTCTCTCAGTTTTCTCCCCTTACCTAATTTTCCCCAGTTAATCTTTCTCTCTCTGCCTCTCTTTCTCCATCTGTCCTCCCCTGCAGCCACCTTTAGCCACACATCTGTCTCAACTCTATAACTTTCTTTGCTACCTCCAGGTTTCTTTACTGTGATCTCTTTCTCGCTCTCGTTCTCTCCCTCTCTGAGAGGATGAAGGCTGCTGTTACAGTTCATTGGTCAGCTGAGGTGAACTGCACAGCTCCAGGGACCAGGAGGGCTCAGCTCAGCACCGGAGTTATAGATAGATGGATAGTTATGGTCTGAGATACACACACGCATGCGCACATACACAGATTTAGTTGATCCACAGATTTCTGAGTAGACAGCTGTGTGGAAAGCTTTACAATTTGATTTCAGTTGTTCCATAAACAAGTGGAGAAGTGTTAAAGTCAAAGTAGCTAAACCACCATTTAAAAAAAAAAACATTTACTCAATTCCAAATGCCCAGCACTACGTCCCTGTTCAGACCTGCATCAAGATGCGTCTTGGTTGATCTGATCACAAGTGGACAGCTCGTCGGTTCAGACCTGCATTAGAATGCTTCTCCAGTGTCCACCTGTGATCGGATCTCACTTCCCCACTCTATATGCAAATAAACACCATGTAGGCAACATCATTTCTGTATGCAAAGACCAAATGCTTTGTTGTTTTTAACTAGTGGGGGGAGGGAACACTCTAAACTGTGCCTAGTCTACCAGAAAGAAGAAGAAAAAGAAGACAGAGGATGAGAAGGAGGAGAAGAAGAGCCATGTGTCTGTTTCTTGGCCTGTCCAGAGAAACTAAATAGCAAATCAGACGTCAGATTGTGGTCTGAGCGATCAGATCTCAATGCTTCCTCAGTGCATCTTGGGTGCATTCACACCTTTACTTTCATATGCCCACTTGTGTTTGAATCACACAAAATACATGTTAATACCAGGTCTGCACAGGGACTAAGTATCAAAAGTAGACCAGATTTTTTATGTTGTTGCTGGTAGGTTTGTATCTCAGTTTAACTCATGTACAATGTGATAGAGGCGCAGTAAGTGGCATAAAATAGAAACAATAAGTGAAAAGTAAATGTGCAAAAGTAAAATATTTGCAAATGTATTTATTTTCAGACGCTGTCCACAGATTTATTGGTATCATGTGTCTCACTGTTCGAAAGTCTTTTAGTAAGATGGGAAACAGCCGACGAAGAGCATGACATCAATAACTGTAATGAGGCTCTCTGACATGAACTCCTCCTAAACCCCTGAAACCCCACTGTGTTTATTGTTCAGCGATGTTTTACCACAATCTCTCACCAACAAAGCTGCTCAAACAACAAAATTCACGATTGAATCAAGCGCCTTATTTGCTAATTATCCCTCCTGTCACCAACAAGTTGCTGCCGAAGCTGAAGAGACATTTGTTGAGATCATTTTATCTGCCGTCATGATGTATGTGCCCCTCGTGTGGGCAGTCGGCAATGTTTCCAAGATGATTTAGTTGCTGTACTCTGGTTTGACAGGACCCACTGCTCTCTGCAAAGTAATTGGCTTGGCACTGAGGCGTACCTTAACCTGGGGCTGTTTTGACTCAAGAAAACAGCCTCTGGTCAGACAGACACTAGACTGATGAAAATAGTACTTTTGCTGTCCCCAACTTAGAGAAGAAAGCGAAGAGAAACGCGTAGAAAGAAAGCACAAAGATAAAGTCTGATTGCTGTAACTTGGTGATGGAAAGAGAGATAGATGCAGCAGGCTGGCTTGCTCATGTACACATTGGTTGTAAATACATTTTGCACCAGAAATCTTTTCTCTGTAAATGTCCAGTACTCAGGTGTCGCAGGAAGGCAGAGGATTAGGAAACATTCGGCCTAATAGAAACAGGCCACTGCTGTCTCTTATTGTGCCAGCTTATTAACTGTGTGTGTGTGTGGTCACTCGGCAGATAAACCTGATGATGGTGCCACTTGTCACTGCCATCATGATCGATGACCTTGCTCTTGTTTCCCTCTGTGTGTGTGTGTGTGTCCAGTGCCAGCGCCCACTCAAGCTCCAACTGAACCCCCGACGACAGAGCCTCCTCCCACCCTCCCGCCTGCTAAAGAAGGTGCCTAACACAAAAACACACACACACACACTCTCATATTACTGATCTAGTTTTGTTGGTTGGTGCTCTGATGATTTTTCATAATTAAAATGATACAAAGACGTGCAAGTAAACAGTTACACTCAGTAAACTCCTGACATCTTATATGTATAAATGATATTATGCACAACTTACAGCAACAGATATATGCAGTATTTGTTATATTAAATTATCATATTTGTAATGTCAATGTAGTATCCGTTGGGGTTATGAAATTATTGTTTTGAGTTTTTTGCCACCTATTTTGTTTGTCTTCTGTGTGTTTGATATACAGAAAATGTAATAGAAATATAATTTATAATAGATACAGAGCTGATAGCGCTTGTCTAACATTTGTATGTAAATTGTTTGCATTGTTAACTTTGATGTAATTGTGTCTAAAATTTGATCAGGGTTTGTATTGGCAGGTATTTGCTATCAAATGGGATTATGGATTATGATCAGGAAAAAAAATCTGACAAAAAATCTGACATTGCCACATATGAAAAGTTAAACCTGTATAGAGAGCAGCAGTTTTCTCCTAAATTTAAAACACTACGAGCAACACTACACTTGCCAGTGCAAGCAGTGCAGCTCTGGTATGATGCTATGGCAGGAAACGAAAATATGATCCAACAGTTTAAGTTAATTTGAGCGACTTTGTTATGTCATTCGTACTCTTTACACAAGTGTTAACTGTGTTTGGTTTCAAAACCTCAACAGTGACCTGGAAGGAAATTTGGGGAGTTTAGGGGGCTATAACAATATCAGGGTGGGGGATATTTAAAGTAAGAGGAAGAAAAAGTCAAAAAAGACTTGAATGTCTCTCACAGTAAATCTACGAGACGTTTACTGTATTCCACAGTGACTTTATTGTGTGAACGACATACTAGCTCATCTGGGCTGCAGCCTATGCCAAAATAAAGATTTGCTACTCTAATCCTGGTTTATTAGCTTATTACCTCAGGCTCAGCAGAGCTAACCTGATCGCTCCCACCCACCATACGCTTCACCAGGGTTTCTGCGTCGCCCCTAAAACTTTAAGACTTACAGAGTCAGTGATATTTTAAAACACTTCTCAAAACATGCTTTTCTTAAAAAAAAGCTTTTATTAATGCAAGCACACCATTTTACTTCTTTCTTGTCTTATCTGTTTAATGTTGGGTGTTTATTTCCATTTTATTTCATAAATTATTGTCTGATTTTACTTCATTGCAACCCTAAAATGTGTTATTCCTGGTCCAACCACGTAAAGCACATCATAACAACCATACAAACGAACGTTAATTAACTGTATTCAAGGTGCAATAGTAAATGAAAGGAGAAGACAGGCAAAATATTCTCACTGCAGAGGATTTTTCCAAATGGCCTGACCAGCGTAGAAAGATTACTGTAGGAGTAAATGGGGTTCAAGTTCACAGTCCGACCCTCCACCTCCCGCATAGACGACGCTCCTCCTCTGTTCCTGTCTGATGGGCTCAGGTAAAAAAAAACACCGCAAAACTCAACAGACATGAACCGACAAAACCTGCTGAGCCCGTCTGTAAGCATTTCGGTCCGCGTCTCTGACCTTTGTCAGACCGATGACCCCGTCTGTAAAGACAGGCAACCTTTAACTCAGGACAGAACCACATAGGCCGAGGGAAGAGAGAGCAAAGGTGCATGTGTGTATGTAAGTGGAAGACAGATCGACAGTAAAAACAACAAGGGGAAGAGAATGAGAGGCATGGAGAGGACTGCAGAGGGAGTAGACAGAAAGAAGAAAGACACGGATAGAAAGAAAATAGACATGCTCTTTTATGCTAAAAGAAGAGGTAGAAAATGATGGTGATGAGTGTTGAGAGCGCTCGAGACAGATAATAACACAGACAGAGTGGATGAAAAAGTCTCAGTAATATCATCACAGCTTCTAACAGAATCAGCCACATGAAACCTTGTAATCAAAACATTCTCCAGCTGACCTTTAACTTGACATCTCTGACAAGCACGAGAGCCCCACTTCTGTTTGGTTTGGTTCTGTCAAAATATACGATAATAGCATTTGTCTCTTAAGAAAAACAGCAACACCTGTGAAGTCTTCTCTTCTCTTCTCTTCTCTTCTCTTCTCTTCTTCTTCTCTTCTCTTCTCTTCTCTTCTCTTGTGCTCTGTTTCATTCAGAATTACAAGCACTTTTTCCTCGTAAACAGTGTAGATACATTTAAGGTTTTATCCCCAGGTTTTATGGAGGCAGACATGGTCATGGACGGGGGTTTGGGAATTTAGCCAGTTTAGAAAGAACTGGAGTTTGAAAACTTGTTAAAACCACTAAACAACTTTACAGCAGCAGAGATAAGGCTACTGGGAGTCATTCAGTAACCTGAGAAGAATAAAAGAAGACGGAAAAGTCACTGCTGGACCAGGAATACGAATGAGCAGCTCACAGAAGGGGAGAAATGCACATTGAATGTCACACATTTTTGTGTTCAGAAAAATCAGTTTGAAACTCTGAGTTGGGGGATGAGCGTGACACTTTTAATCTTGTAAACTTTACAGAATGAACATTAATCTGAGGATCCAGCCTTTGAATATTTACACTTTTGCAGCAGATGTATATTTGCGGCGCTTCATACTATGCATATTTACTCAGAGTCTGAATATATTAGGCGGACATTTAACATTCAAGCTATGCTTTGTCCTCTGCTGACCTTCATTCTGAGTGAAATTGCTTTTTTAAATGCAGGGACAAAATGATGTGCTGACTAAATCCATATCTCTCTCTTCTGCCTTTTCGTCTCTCTGTCTAGTGTGTAAGGAGGCCAAGGCCGACCTGGCGTTCCTGGTCGACGGCTCCTGGTCCATCGGAGACGACAACTTCATGAAGATCACACGTTTCCTCTACAGCACCATGGGATCACTGGATCTGATTGGACCGGACGGCACCCAGGTAAGTCATGTGACTACACCCACACCCAGGTCATTCTGATGTCAAAGGAAGAACTTGAGAATACAACCGGAGTGAGCACATTTTACTTGTGTGCTTGCACCATACATCTCTCTTCCCAAGTGCATCATTATATGGGGGAAAGCTTTCATATTAAAACAAATGTTAGAAGTCAGTCTTGACCATGTTGGTCTGAATAATGTTGCAGGGAGTCTCTGTGGAGTGCTGGTATTCACATTTATGACTGCTGGTGGTTCTTAAGTCTAGTCTAAGTGTCTGTGTCTTGCAAAAAAAATGACTGTAGTGCAAGTTTATACAGTGTCATAAGTTAACCAACAGAAATACTAATGTGCCTAAAGCTTTTAATTTCTGCTCACTCGCTTTGTAATTTATTCTCTTTGTTATAACCTTTTCCCTCTGAATATTGCTCATGGGAAATGGAACGTAAAGCAGATGCTGGGGATCCAGCCAGAGGTAGCCACACTGAAAACCAAAAAAAAATTACAAAAAAAAAGATTTATCATTGTGTAATCTGTGGGCAAAGAACCCATTCACAGAAGACAGAGGGATGTGAAAAGTATATGTTTGTATTTATTGTATTTTTGTGGGATAATCTCAGAACCCCAGAATTCGGAGGGGGTTTGTGATCTTGCTTGTCACAGTTTTTTGCAAGCTTAGCACAGTGTCAGTACAATAAAATCCACATAAATCCAGTAATCAACTGACCTTCAAACCTTCTCATCCTCAACCCCTCATCTTTCATATACTGCAATCCTGTTTCCCCTTCCACTACTCAGCAAAAGGAAAAGAAAAAACTTTTTTTTTTATTTCCTTTCACATCTGTCTAAACCTAGACCTTCATTCGGTAGATAATGGAATAATGGAGACAGAATGCTGTACATCCATAATGAAAAAAATGATGAAAAGTGATTTAACACTGTGGCTCTCTCAAGGTCTGCCGCTTGCTTTTTGTAGCCTCCGAGCTATTCCTTCCTTCTTTTCTCCTGCTCTTGATTACATTTCAGATGGAAATGTAAATTATGGACACGACAGATATTTGAACCTTGAACACCGTGACCTTGATCTTTGTCCTTTTTGACTCATGTAGGCTCATTTATTGTTTGAAGAGGTCTCCTGATTGATTGATTCTAAAAGGGTGCTTTGTGGCAGAATTTTCCTACCAGCCTTGCATCGATAGAAAAGTTAAGAAAAGTGAGGCGGAACTTTAAACCCCTAGTGATTCAATCTTCACTTTCTGGAAGACTTTAGTTACTGAGCAGCATTCGATTAACTCTGCTCATTTGCTGCCACCGTGTCTTGTGCCAGAAAATATTACTTCTCTGGCGCGAGTCAAGGTTTATTAAAAGCTGGAATAAAGATCAGATGTCCGAGCATCCACTATCAGCTTGATTCTTAGCATGAAATCCACCATTAGCAATGCTTTGAATCAGGTTACCACAGTAAATATCACCTTCTCCACCGTGTTCTTTGTGTATCAGGTTCATCAGTAGTAATGCCAGGCTTTAACTTGGGGTAGTAGTTCTCTGTTGTCATTGTGAACTAATTTCTTCGAGCTTCTTGCCTGCGTGGCCTCCCACTATGTCAGCAGAGCTCAGCTGCTTCATTTGTCACACTGTTGAGGTTGCTTGCTAAACCCTTTTCCTTTCATTTGTGTAATGTCTGCTGTTAAGCAGTTTGCTACCCTCACTGTGCCCCATAACCCCCTGGCAGTGGGCTACCAAGAGCAAAACACTGGCTGTAATGTGAGAAAGTTGGCTGTACAGTAAAGAGAGTGTTGGCTGGTAAATGGAGGCCGCTCTGAGCCAACAACAGCACCATTAGCAGTCTGGAGGTAATGATAGTTGTTCGCTCCTCTTAGAGTTAGCCAATTAGATTGATTAAAGCTCTGTTTTTGGAGTAAGGATATATATATTTCAGTGAATTTTCACCTAGAGACTTGCGTAAAATAAGGCTGGAATATTCCCATTTGACCTCATGAACTTTTACTTCATGTACTCAGTGAAAATTATTATGGCTAAGACTGACCAGGTTACAAAAAAAGGCAATTTCTGTCACCCATTACTTCTTTCACCAGTTAAACTTTCACATTAGACCATGAAAATGGCACATTTTAACTTCTTTTATGTCATGGACAGTGTATTCACTTTGTGAGGCTGTTTAAGGACTCCCAGTTTGTGTAATCACAGTATTCCCCTCAGTAAACAAGAGCAGCATCTGTTTGATACGGTTGTTGCTCTTGAGAATAAATGCAGAAAGTAAAGGTAATACTGAGGTAAGTATTAGTATTTTAAACCCAAAGCGCAGGTGTTTGGCTTTATTATACATATATAATCCCACATGAGGTGCTTTGAGTAATTCTTGATCTTCATTTTGCACCAAGAAGAGATTAAACCTGCACAAATGTCTCAAATTGTGCCCTAAGTGACATGAATGTTAGCAGATCACGACTGCATTTTCATTTTTATGCAGATTTAAAGCAACCCTAAAACACCAGGGGGGCCAGGAGATGGGAATTTAACTTTTTTTTTTATTTGATTTGACATGTGACTTGAACTTATTTCACTTATCTCTCCGTCTGTCTGTCTCCGCCTCTCTGCAGGTGGCCATTGCTCAGTTCAGCGACGATGCTCGGACAGAGTTCACGCTGAGTTCCCATGGCAACAAGGAAGCGCTGCTGGAAGCTATTCAGAAGATCAGATACAAGGGAGGAAACACCAAGACAGGTCAGAGCAGTGTGTTATTGGATTAATGTAGCAATGCAGTACAACAGAGGTGCATTCAGATGACAGTTTAAAACCTTCAACCTTAGTGAAAATATACCTCAGCCTGTTGACAAACACAACAAAGTCCATTAGTTGTTAGTAGCTAGAGTTCACCCATTTGTCAGGGGAGTTGAGATGTTATATGATTTCCATTTTTCAGGGCACTTTAAAAACTTCTCCATGTTGACTTGAGTTTATTCTTTGGGAGCAGCAGTTTTAAAAAGAAATCTCACCACAAGGTCCGTTAGTAGCTGATATGAAGCTTTTGGCCGCTTGACCAGATTTTTTTAAATCTCAAAAAACCCCGACAACTGTGCAAACACCTTTTTTTGGGGGAGGACGATGGAGTGATACAATCAAAACTCCAGAGCAGCCGCTAACGGACCGTGTGGTGAGATTGTTTTGTCAACTGCTATTTCCAACGTCAAGGCTGAGCTTTAAACCTCAACTCACCAGAGCCAGCCTCGATAAGCTAACCAGGAGAAAGCATATTGTTAGATCTGGTTTCAACACCAGTTTCAGGAAGCTGTCACGCGCCTCAGATGAGGAAAGACTTTAATGTCGTGTTTGGATGCATAACATGAGGTTTGGGGTTGTGAATCTGTTGTAATGATCATGTAAAGGTGTTCAGCTGTATTAGTAGACACGAGGTGAATGTCAGTAACTTCGTGTGTGCGTTAATGTGGCTTTGCAGGTAATTCTGGTTGTTCAGAGGACTTTAACTCACCTAAAGTCTGGGTCTTGGCTCAGTGTCTGTTCAGAGTAATTGTGTCCTTGAGCTTTGCTATCAGCTCCGGGGCTGATCGCACTATTATCTTCCCACTTATCCCTTCCGCCCTCCCCCCCCCTTGCCCTTTTACTCCTCTTTCCTCTCCTTCACCTCCTCTACTTTCTTGCCAACCTCCTACTGTCCTCTCCTCCCTCACTTTTCTGCCTCTTTGCTTTCATTTAAAGCTCTCTTACTCTCCCTTTTCATTGTTTTCTCTCTTCCTGCCCCCTATTTTTCATCTTGTCTCCTCACATTTTTGACTTCTTCTCCCTCAGCACTCAATCCTCATCCCTTCTTCTTTCCTAAGCTGTTTCCTGTGTCCTTCTCTCTTTTGTCCATTTCCCTCATGTCCCATATACACCTACGCCGCCTACTTTACTGTCTTATAGCTTAACAGGTGGAATCAGGTGGAAATTTAGCTGACAGGGCAGTGCATGTGAGTGTGTGTGTGTGTGTGTGTGAGAATGCTTGCATGTGGTCTACAGCAGAACAGAAAATAAGCCATGAAATTTCATCTTCCCCGCACAAAGAGAAAGGACGAGGCAGCCAGCTCTCACAAGGTTAGTTAGGCTAATGCTCACAGACTCACAATTTCTCTGTCTCCCTCTGTCCCCCTATCTCCTCGTCTCTCACCCACACATGCACAGATACAGTACATGTGCATGCACCACCTCAGCGTGGAATTAATCTTCTTCAGTAGCTCAAACATAATGCCTATTCTTCAGGCTGTGCTTATTTCCACCAGAGGAGCCCACACAGCTTATTGTATATACATGTCTCTGGAGTATATTTTCTATCATAGTTCCTTCATTTTGCATATTTATTACAATAAATAATACAATCTATATTATTTATTTATAAGTCTGTACTTTCTTTGTGGATACTTCAGGCAGAAGTGAACACTGTTTTCTGTTTCCACTCCTTTTTGCTAATAATGTACTAAACTTTACAAACTGTATAAAAACACACATATACTGAGTTATATAGACTGTGCCTGAACCTCCTCACTCACATCTTACCCCTCTGGTCCATTTAGAGATGGATCAGTAGTTTGTCTGGCTTTCAGGACTGAAGCCCTAAAGTATTTTTTTCTTTTTCTTTTTTTTTTTTTTTGCTCTCCAAACCCAAAACTATTCCCCTTTTTCATTCCTAAAACCTCAACTTCTCCTCGGAGACCCCACCAGGGCCCCTCACTGTGTCTAAATCCCCCAAAGCCCTCAAAGAAAAGACCTTAGCTTTCTGCCTCTTTAACCTCGAGCCTTTGGCAGATCTATCTGTGTGGATACAACTGCTATCCAACAAGAAGCCCCACAGCTTTAATGCCTTTTTACTGCAAATGGCTAGCTTACTTTATATCCTCTGTCCTCTAACCCATGGGTCAAGCAAACACATTGAAAAGGCATTTTAAAATCCACTGTATCCACGGTAAGGTTTTGTAGCTCATATCAGTTCCAGAGAGGTTTGTTTTTGGATAAAATTGGACAGAAGATTTGGTTTCTTAATCATGTTCATCCATTCTGGCAATTTGTTGTTTGCTCATTTTAGGAAGTAACCCGCATCATTTTTTCTTTGGCACTGTGGAAGTTCGAGGATGAAGGACAGCTACTGTACTTATTCACCCTCTGAGCGAGCTTCTAGTCATAAGCTTTTTCTCTATACCCGTTTCATAAACAGTATGTAAATGATGCTGCCTTCTTGAAGACTTTACTGTCTGTTTTTTCTTTCTGCCGTCAGTACCCTCACGTAGAAGTGTGAGGATTCAGGGGTATTGAAGCTGGGATTTGGCTTTTCACTATGCATTTATTCATTAAGGTATTAGTGAGCCTCTGACTTGGCTTGGTGAATGATTGATTTAATGTAGCTGCAGCTGTAATAGTCTTTGTCCCTGAATATATACTGTAGTGTTCATATACTGTATATACAGTGTGTGTGTGTTGCAATGACTGACTTCTAGTATGTAAAGTAATGATAGTTTTAATCCTTAATTGAATCACATTAGTCAGGATCAGCCCATTCGAAATCCATTATATATTTTGGTAATGCATTTGAATATTCACATAAAAAAAATCATTCTCAGGATTTTTTCAGAGATTAGAGGATTTTATAAAGGACACATATGGTATCACAGTCTCTTCCTAGTCCTAGTGATTTCATGTGCAACCACAAAAGTATGAACTCCTACTTCATGATATTGCACCAATACAGTTGAGATAATGTGATTTTGTCTTATTGTCTCACATCTTAACAGCAAGGTAAACTTACTGAAGGCTGGAGGCAACTGGAGCGGATGATTACTTCACACACACAAAATGTTGAATGACGATCGGCTTTTGAACCCAAGATTCGCCAACATGTTTCTGTTTTGTTTGTTAGTTTTTTCTCCCCCCCCTCTACTTCGCACCTGCCCCTCCTCTCACCGTACCCTCTTACCTGCCCTCCCTTGTCTTCTCACCACTCACCTGCACAGCCCCTCCTCTATCTCATCTCCCCTCTCCTCTGTGTCTCACTTCATGCCTGGCTAGCTGCTGTAATTCCAGTCTCGCCCAGAGTGATCAGAGGACAGTGTAGAAACAGATGTATCACTGGCAGATATCTGACAACACAACACTTTACAGGCCAAGCACTCATTTGTCATCACTGACAGCTCGGTGAAAAAAAGAAGAAACCAGAAGAGGAGGCAGAGGGTTTTGGTTTGGTTAGAAATTGGGAGATAGAAGCACCAAACACATATAGAGCCATCTACACCACAAACCCCCACATGTACGGTTAGGGCTCTGTCAACTTAAAGGACCTCTTTCTCATACATTGTTTTTATCGCAAATTTTCCTCATACTCAGCACCTATCTTAATAACTCAGACACACTCTTGAAAACAAAGGAGGAGTGAGAGGGAAAAGTGTGAAAGGACAGAGGCAGTTTAGAGGATTAATGGCAGTGATTGTCCATTTAATTATGAAAAGGTCAGGTGGAGATGAGTAGATGAGCTATATGAAGTATTAATGCAAACCATGATGGAGAGTATGCAAAAATTGGCATTAAATAGAAATGATCTTGTTGTGGTGGGAGATGATCAGGGGACGGTGCTCATCAGTTTGCACGCACAGAATGAGTATATTTGCATGCCAATTGTTACCTATAATCAGGATGTGTGATGTATTTGAAAGTTTAGATCTGTTAAAGCTAGAAAGGACACACTACAGGTCACTTTCTCCTGTTATTTTATTGAAGTACTCCTTGCACTTGGCTCTGAAGAACAATAATGACCATCCTTCATCTGTTTAGAGATTCTGTTTCAACAGTAGTCAAGTTCACTTCACATGTCCACTCTAGAGAGAGGTCTCTGGGGGCAAAAAGATCAATAGCAATATCATAAAAATACAGTGTAATGGAGCATTATGCTTTTGATTTTACCTCGCTAAAAAACTGACTGTTGTAAGACACAAGACATCATTAAATTCACTTAAAAGTATGCATTGAACCCACCTTGGCTGTTTTGTTATGGGCGAGTCTTTTAACCTTTTAAAGCTGTCTAGACAGATTTTTATTGACTGATTAAGTTCACTGCAGGTGACCCACACTCTGTCAAAAGTTCAATTAATTTCAATTTATTGACAGGCTGTATTGCGACATTCCCACTTTAGTTTGTCTCATCTTTCGGCGCTTAGCTCTCACTCAGATACATCATTGTCTGTTTTCTGTCATATTTTAAATGTCTAAATCTGGTTTCTGGACTTTTTAAGGCAAATTTATTGTCATGTAATAATAATGGGCTTATGGGCTAAAGGGTATTTTATTAATGCCAGTGGTACTTGTAATTAGCAAGTGTATTAAAGTTGCAGCAAAGGTCACAAGCATTCATATCCATGCTTGAGGTGGAGAAGAAGATTGTTTTAGATTATTAATGAGGATATACATGCTTCTAGTAAGTTTGGTTGCTTTTATTCCCTCTCTTCCAAAATGTTGCACCAGTGAATAAATGAAGAGTGGTGCAGGGAGGATCTTAGCACTACATAAAGGATCATACTAGTGGTTTCAGACTATTTGAATGAATATACAGGCCACGTTCCTAACCACACTTTACTGTAACCTTTATTTCACTACAACGTGAAAATTATGGTTGTTATAGTTCAGTAACTTCAGCAAGTTCAGACACTTGCGTCAAAGGATTTGCCATTTGTAGAAAATGTTTATACAGTAAGTGTTGGCAAAAAGAAAATGAGAGGACAATGGTGATTTTGCAAATAGAGCTAATCCTCCCTTAATAAATCTATGTGAACATTAAATCTTGATTAAATCAACTAAATGAAATATCTCATAATCATAATAATAACAATTCAAAAATAGTTACGAAGTGCTTTAAGGTAAAATAAATAGGTAGATAAAATACAAAATGTGATATAAAACAGGATAAAGTACTTCAAATTATTACAAACAAATAACATCAGTTAAGACAAGGCCATAGGATAAAGTGATTTCAGGAGGAGGTGGGGTTGGTGAGAATAATCAGCAGAACGAAACAGTGAGAAGTGTCAGGTTTTAATGTTCGTTCAGTACTGTACACCTGCATGAGCATGACTGGATGTTATTAGCCGCACAGCTGTAAATGAGCCAGTGATTGACGTATAGTAGTGACAGCTGATCAGATAATAACAGTGTAACTTCAGTGCTGTGCTTTGTACAATTAACCCTTTAACAACAAGTGTATCATAGATGATACATGAGTTTTTGAGACCTCTGTATCATCAGTGTGATTTTTTTTTTTCCTGATGTACAGTGCATCCGGAAAGTATTCACAACGCTTCACTTTTTCCACATTTTTTTATTTTATTTTATTTTATTTTTTTTTTTTTGAGATTTTTGCAAATTTATTAAAAATAAAAAAAAAAACTAAGAAATTACATGAATACTTTCTGGATGCACCGTATAGGGGCTAAAACATGGCAAAATACTGGTATGGTTGTTTAATCAAGTAGTTTCTTTTTTCTTCCATCAGGTCGGGCCATCAAACATGTGAAAGAGTCTATTTTCACTTCAGAAGCCGGAGCTAGAAGGGGCGTTCCTAAGGTGTTGGTCGTTCTCACTGATGGACGATCGCAAGATGATGTCAACAAAGTGTCCAAGGAGATGCAGATGGATGGTGGGTATTTTATACCGAACACAGAAATAAAGTCTTTGGAAGTTTCTCAGAGTTCTGAGAACCATAATTTCCTAGCTGCAGAGTATTTGATTCATTGACATTGATAAAGTAAGTTGGAGGACAGAGCCCCATTTCATCTCTCAGTTCTTGGACGCTTTATATACTGTGTGTCAAGTTTTATAGGACATCTGACCCTTCAGCCGTTGGTTTGAAACCTGTAACTCCAACAATGTGTTACATTTCTCGACTTAATCCTGTCCACTGACTTTAAACTTGTGATGAATTTCCTCGTTAAATTCCATTTCAGGCTACATCATCTTTGCCATTGGCTTTGCGGATGCAGACTACGGGGAGCTGGTGAATATTGCCAGTAAACCCAGCGACAGACATGTCTTCTTTGTGGACGATTTGGATGCTGTGAAGAAAATAGAAGAGCAGCTCATTACTTTTGTCTGCGAGGCTGCCACTGCCAGTGAGTAACACCACGTCATATTTAAAACAGAGAGAGGGTAAGGGACCAGGAGGAAAAAGGAACGTTCAGAAAAGACCATCTGATGCAAACAGAGGTGAAAGAGACAGAATGAAGATTGAGAAAGGTCTCTTGTTTGGTGGAGAGACATAAATACTGTGTGGAGAAAAAAAGGGATTTATTTAATGGTTGAGAATTTAAATTTAAAGGAAGAACTTTTCTGTCTTTCAGCTTGTCCGTCTGTGCTGATGAGTGGTAACACACTGGCAGGTAACAAGTGCAAACGACAGGAAGAATACAAGAATAAAATCATATACTGCAGGATGTTGATTGTGATGATGATGACTGTGTTGATGATTTGCCCCTTGCAGGTTTCCGTATGATGGAGAAGTTCGGCCTAGTGGAGAAAGAGTACAGCACCATACCCGGGGTTTCTCTGGAGCCGGGTTCATTCAACAGCTTCCCCTGTTACAGATTACACCGAGACGCTCTGGTGTCACAGCCCACCAAGTGAGTAAAGACATGTCCACACTTAAGTTTGAGAAATCTGAAAACGTAGTTCGTTCAAAAGACTGTTTGCAAAAGCATTAATTTAGCTGGCAAAACAAATTGTGCATCATAGCTGTCATCCGTGCTCCATTAACTCCTGCTCCTCATGGTCACTTGTGGTGTGGACCTCTTAGAGTCGAACATACAATTTAACTGTTCCCAGTGGTGTATTTTTCTTTCTTCTGTTGTCAAAACAACTCATAAATGCAACCCGTTAACCAAGGCTAACAGTAGTCCTTGTTTGACAGCATATGTGTAAATACTAATCAATCTGCACTGTGTGATCGGCTATATTGGCATTTATATAAGTGACAGCAGGCAGAGCTGGAGGTGACAGTTTGTTCAGTGACAGTTTTATTTGTTGACTTGTCATAGAGATCAAGATCTCTTTTATAAAAGACACCTGAGAACAAATTAGTAATATGCCGGTTGTGTCATAGATTATTCAGTCTCACACAGAATTACGACAGCACACAGATAACGATTAATAAGTCACAAATATAATCAAACATTTTTTTCTCTTGTGTTTCATTGAATTATTTTCACTCTGTTTATCCATCTATGCTCACTTTTAAGTCACTCTCCCTTCCTGTCCTGGACATGTAGTGAATGTCATCAGTCAGCAGGATACAAACAGCAGAGGACTTTGAATTATCAGCCAGCAGCACACACGGGGTCCTAGAACTATTTAACAGTCCTGCCAATGAAAATGACTTCACTTTCTGCCTAATAGCAAACCACTGGGGAACTAACATTAAAGCTAACCTCCTTTTATCTTTGTTTGTATTATCAGACACATTATAGGACACAAGGGCTCAAGTCCCACTCATCACCTGGGCTGTGTTATACTTGCTATCTTTGCATGTCCCACAATCAGCATCAATGCTAATGACCAGACATAGTAATGTTGAGGTTATTGGAATATGAGTCTGTTACCATCTATAACAGAAAACCCTCTTACTGTGAGACATTATTGTTAGCCATCATTTGCAGAAAGCCTCTCATCTTTTGCAAAAACTTACTGTGATATTACAGTTTTGACAAATCATGAAATTTAGGCAATGAACAGAAATTCGCTCCTAGCTGAGGCAGATTATTGCAGTAATACATTAAACATGCAGTTTACACTAATCCCTGCAATTCCTACTACCAATTAACACAAAAAGAGAATTGACAGTTTCAAATCATTCACTTTTGGGGCCTCAAAGCTAAATTGCAGGATGTGTTACGAAAATTAATCACAACCTGTAAAAATTGTGTCTCCGTTTTTATAACTGGTCTACAGTATATACAAACACCAAAACACAAAGGTACGGACACTAATTAACATTTATCAGTACACACTTAATGCCCTTACTTACTTAATTCCTTACTGAACAGAGTCTCTCTTCAAATGATTTCTAATGTAATAAACAATTATCAGTATCAATAATTCAGCCCCCAAAATTAAACTCAGGCTGTCATTGACACTGTGGATCCTCCTGCACATCTCTTTGAACTATATTTAGTTTTCATAGCTCACACTAATAGGGCATTTTAAGGAGCCATCATAGCACCTAGTTTAGTTTAGACCACAGCCAGTCAGTAATTGATCTCAATAAGTCTCAATAAAAGATTTTATGGACATGTCTTCAGGTTTATTATTAGGAGTTCACTTTTCATTTCAAGTGAGTGTCAAATTGTAGATTTAGGCCGTGACCAGTAACTAATAGGCTTTACCACATTAAGAGACAAATATTTTTTTTCTCTAAGATGCTGGCAGGTGCAGGTTAAAGGCATCAAACTTTACCCAGCACCATACCACAGGAAAATGTTCAAATATAAAACCTGTGCACACGAACACTTAGCAGGAGCACTCAGTGGCTTCCGAAACGCTCCCGTAATGTCTTCCTCCCTGTGATGTTGTCATTGTGGAGTTTTTATCTTCAACCAGCTTTAACTTTAGCTTCTCGTTCTGCGACTGTTCAGCTGGTGGAAAGTTACGCCGACGAGCGCTCTGAAAAGTTGAAGCTGAGATAATTTGAACCTGAAGTGCTCGAAGGCAGCTGCACAAAAATAAGGCTGGGCTCTGTGATCAAAAAAAGGCTGGTACTCAAAGACAGTCTCAGGCAGCCAAAAGTGCTCTAAAAGCATTCACAACAGCTAAAAGGAGACAGTGGCACTTTGAAAAAGACACCTTGTGGATTCATGCCTTTAGGGCGCAGTTAAGCTCACTCTCTCTCTCCCTCTGTGTGTGTGTGTGTGTGTTTGCCTCTTCCTTCATGTGTGCACCAGGTACCTTCACCCTGAAGGTTTGCCCTCTGACTACACAATTTCTATGATGCTCCGCCTACTTCCCGAGACCCCGCAGGAGCCCTTTGCATTGTGGGAAATCCTCAACAAGGACAACGAGCCGTTGGTGGGACTAATCCTGGACAGTAAGTTTGAATTGCGCGTGTCTTTGCTTCTTCATCTTTTCTGTGCCTCACCTGTGTCATAACACATCGCAGTTGGACAAACTCAAAGAGCAGATGTGTGCTGCAGCTCCAACAGTCCCAGAGAGAGTAATGAGAGTTTGCGTGTCTTTAATCAACAATAAAATGCAGCGATACGTGAGCTCTTCTGTTTGTGGAAGGTCTCCCATATTTACTCCTCCTTGAATGAGACTTGTGGTATATATCTGTATCTTTGAAAGCAGCAAATTATAGAGGTGCTGGTCCACAAATGCTTTAGAGTTCGTAACAATTTGATATAAATCCAGCTTTTTAAAGCCAAAGCAGCAGATGGGATGATATTAATTGTGTCATAAGACGGTGCAGGTTTCTGTCAAACTGTGATAAGCGATGTCACAGAAACACTGCACACCAGGTGAACTCAGCCCAGACGTAAACCTTCAGGGGTGTTTCGGACACTGACTTGGAGGAGACCCTGGCCAGACCCCTGACCTGCTGCTGAGATTACATTACCAGCTGGCCTGGATGATGCTGGGATCCCCAGGAGTAGCTGGAGGGAGTTGCAGGGGAAAAGTAATTTTGGTTGCTCTGCTTTTGCCGCTGACCCTGATACAGCTCAGCAGCTGATACAGCTCAGCAAGAAAGGGTGAAAAAAAGTTAATGGTAATGTGGGTTTGGGTTTTATATTTGAAACACCATGTCAGGAGAAACCTGTGGAGAAAATTTTCATGGGCTGAAATTTAAAACAAAAGCTAGGAGACATGTTGACAATGGAACAGCACACCTGTGATGAAAATGGTTGTTACCACTGTCACGTTGACTACAATAAATTGGTCCAGATGTTTTGAATGAGCTTACAGTATTTTAACAAAAGTTAAACCACCATTATACTACAAACTTACTTGGCAATGACAATAAAGTTGAATTCTATTCTAATTCTATTCATAAAACAATATAAACACCTCCACCGAGTTTTATGGGAATCAACAGTGAAGATGGACTTCTCTATCCAGTGACCTATTTTACTAGTTCTTTTCGTTGTCATATTTTATTGTACAGACACACAAGCAATAATAGTGTGACAATCTCAGAGCTTAGTTTTCATTGACACGGTACAAACTCACAGTTCTCATTGCCGCTAATATCACATTGTTATAGCTTTGCCCTCTGCAGTTCATTAAAATTTGAAATTGACACGGATCACAATGAATAGAAATGGGATTATTGCATTTCTCAGTCAAAATGAGGGTTTATAAACCAGATCTTCACTGGAGACTAATAGCGGGAGACGGAGATAACATAGTTTACAAGGAAAGTTTCTATTTGATGTGAACATCAACCTTTTCTATCACCCCTCCCAACCCCCCCTCACAGACTCTGGAAAGACCCTGACGTTCTTCAACAATGACTACAAAGGAGACTTCCAGACCATCACCTTTGAGGGAAATGAAATTAAAAAAATCTTCCATGGCAGCTTCCACAAGGTTAGTCTCTCATTTATGTGTGTTGAACAAAAAGAAAAAAGGAAAAAAATGACATTTGCTGGTCATGGTTTCATGCTAATGTGCTCATTTCTGTTTCATGTTATTATAATATATGTAGGGCCTTTGGGCTGCTGGTCAGGGTTTTAAAGAAGTAAATAGCAGTGTAATGTGTGCAGTTTCCAGTCTGTGCTACTGGGTTGTTAAAGACCATTAGAACTAGACCCAATTCAATGACAGTTTGCATTACATATCAGGTTCACACTGACAAACCATCATTACAATTCTTAGGTGGTAGTTACTCAGATAAATATTCAGACCCGCTGCATTGAAAATGAGCAGAGCATTAGGGTACAGAGAAAGAAGGAAACTTTCTGGCGGGCGAAAGAGGGAAAGATACAAAAATAAAGAATACTGACTGTATTTTGATGTTTTTGAAGTTGTGGAGCCTGTTGGGTGGTTTTCTAGTGGCTCTAGGCCTGGATTTTTTTTCTCTTGACCTGTCAACACTGCTGTGGTGAGTGTGTGTGTGTGCAGGTGATGATAGCCCTCCTCCCTCCTCTGGCTCTCCCTCCCACTCTCCACTGTTTTCTTCTACACCCATTTTTTATTTTAGTTTTTAGACTAGTGGAGTGGAGGGAGTGGGAGTGAAACTGCAGATTTCATCACCTTTTAAGACCTCCCTGTGGTCTCTCGCGATGAAGTTATATTGGACATTTGTCGTTATGTCTGACATTTATAGTTAAAATATTTAAAAAAGCAGAAGATGATTTCATAATCCTTTAGCTCATTTGCCAAATGTAATACATTTCAACAAAGCACTTTAGACGTGTACACAGTGTAGACCAGGTATTGATTGTCTCTGAAGTTGGTCCATCTAAAACACATAATACAAGACAAAATAACTGCAGTAGTTTCCATGATTTAGTTGTTATTACTTTTCCCTGGTGACTTGAGACTAGACCTCCGAGGACGATATTGTTTTGTCCTCCCAGCTGATTCTCTAACAATAACACTTCATATTTGCCTCAATCACTGGGATCCTATCCAAATATTTTGTATGTAAATTATGTTGTATCAAATTAGCCAGACTGAACGAAAATGGCAAATTCTGATGACATTCCCTCAATAAAAGACAATTTTCTGCTCGCTCGAGACGAGAAAGTGTTTTGTGAAAAAAAATGATGGAATAAATGCAAATGCCGCTGCAGAATAAATAATGGCATGAATGACAAATTCACATCGCAGAACACTTTTGCACGAAATATCAACAACATTAGCCAAAACAAAAAAAAAAAAAAAAATAATAATAATCACAGCTTGCCAAATTAAAACAGTTCTTTTGCCTTTGTGGATGTGATCTTTGAATTAACCTCACTGAAGGTGTATTTACTTCAGCAGGGCTGCTGGAAATGGACATTTGCATGTATTGTTTTAGATTTGCTTGACAAATGGATGAAAACATAATTTGAAAGTTAATGGTATACAGGCAAGTCTTTATAGGTAATATTTTGCTGTAGAGCTGCTGTTGTGTACTTTCTTTCCTCAAACTCTCAGTGGATTTCTGCTGAAAAAATAGCCAACATCAGCCCACCAACTCTGGCTGCTGGCAGTCTGTTTTTCTTTATCTCAATTCTCAAAATGTCAGGGAGTAGCTGTCCATCATTCGCTTTTCCTTTTGTCTTCTCCATTGTTTTCTGTCTTTCGGTTGGAAAACATGACAGTGTTGAGAGAGAGGGAACAGATGCAGCAGACTGGCTGGCAAGAGGAAGTGTTCGTCTCCGTTTAGACAGGATGACAAGTGAATAACAGGAGCGTCCGTGTGCGTGCTCATGTTTGTGTGTCCGTTATAAAGGGATTACCATATGAAGACACCTTGTGTGAAAGCAGGAATACCCAGCAGGATCTGTCACTGCTCAGCGAAGCACACACACAAGCTGAAAGAAACGCAGAGAACAGAAACAGGTGAGGGAGGAAGAAACAGATATGACAGTGAGCTCGAGATGCAAAGAGAAATACAGGCAGAAAAATTTAGACAAACAGAGACGCATGTGGATACAGAAAGAAGAAGAGAGAGTTATCTTCAGTATAACTCACATATTGCTCGGAGCCATGTGAACACACTTTCTGTATCACCTTATATGATTAAATGCCTCACATTAAAAATGGTAGAGAGCACTTAAAGCTGTTCTTGTGTGCTGCAAAAATTTACACTCCGGAAATAATTTAAACCAGTGCTTTTGGAGCTTTCTAGCTTACAGTAATCGGCAGTATTTCAGTAAAATGTATAATTCTCTAATACTTAATGTGGCCATTTTTATGAACCTGTTTTCATAATGGTTGGTAGCAGGAGAATAAATGATAATGGATAATCATAAGCAGCATCTAGAAATAGATGTGATGTGTCTGGTAGAAGGACATATCTGGGATGCCTGAGTCTGTGTTTGTTGGTGAAGTGAGTAGCAGAGACGGTGTAACAGCCTGACAAAGAAATATGGGGGTTGGATCTGTTTTCCTGACCATTAAAGACTTGATGATTAATCCAGATAGAAGCAAAAACATTGCAAACCTCAACAGCACATTTTTGTTATGACGAACGAAGAAGAATGATGATGAACAAAGTTTTGCCGGGATCGGGGCTACAGGAGACTGATGAAGTGAGAGGAATTAGACAGTGGCCAAATAGTGAAGGGATGTGCTGGATCTTTGGAAGAGAAACACTGCACATGAGCTAAATTAACATATTTCTTTTCTTAAGTGGTGTGGACACTTTGAGGGAAGTTTGTGAATGGCAAGACTCAAGCACACCTCAGCTTTTTGAATTCATTAAGTCTTGTTTATCAAGACTTGATCAAACAGTACGTTTTGTACTTGAACTCAGGAAGAAGTCTGTCTCAAAGCACAAGCCTGAAGCAACAGCTGGAGTATTTCAGTTGCTTCTGTGTCATATGAGTTAATTTGCACATCACATTTGAATGCCATGTGCCTTTTTTTATTGTCGACATGCTGCAATTGGGTCAAAAAAAGTGTTTCGTATCATTATATACTTCAGAAGTCAGTTCATTACCTTTGAGTTTCCTGTCAACATTGCAGATGTTTCTTGTTATTTAAAACACATTCATCATTAAAAATGTTTCCACAAATATCAGCGATGTCGAGCTAACCCTGTCCCTGTTGTGACAGTTGCCAGGTTAGTCATTAACGACTGTCGAATGCCTCTAGCTGTAATGAAACTTCATATATATATATATATATATATATATATATATATATATATATATATATATATATATATGTATATAGTTTTTTTTGTTTTGTTTTTTTTAAAGAAGCATAGAAGAACTGTATTTTTTGTATTACCTCCCATCATTTTGTATTACCTCCAACACAGACCTCTTCCCAGCTCACCTGTGCATATTTTAACTTGGGGGTTATAAAATTTCCAAAGGTTTCTCATAAAAGGCCCGGACTGGTGGAAGTAGACTATACAAACCACCTAGTCAACCAGTCTTCCTCTGAAAAGTCCAGATTTTTTCTCCCATTTTAATCAAACCTTAGACTTAGACTTAGACTAGACTTAGACTTAGACTAGACTTTACTTGATCCCTTTGATCCCTTTGGATGACTCCCTCAGGGAAATTTAAGTTTCCAGCAGCACATAAGAGAAGCAGCACACAGATAGAAAGAAGCACACAGATGAAAAATAAACAGTAAACACTTAGCTTAATATACAAAATATAAAAGAATAAGAATTAAATAATATAAGTAAATATAAAGAGCTGAATATGGCTTTGTATGGAATAAGTTAAAATTATAAGTTAAAATTATTGCACTATAGATGAGTTGAATGGTTCTTAATGGACTGAATACTCGAGTAGCCTATAATGTTGAAACTACTACAGAGGGAAAGGGTCAAAATTAAGACTACTGAGAAGTTGGTGGAAGATATATTCTTGCTGAAGCCTGCTACTGATCTGGTGTCCATTGGTGGCAAATGAGAAGCTGGCGATTCATTTAGCAAAGGTGGTAAACCATGTGTCTGCCCTAGCAACCCACTGGATTAACTCCTAGCTTTGCTATTAGGCTACTATGGGTTTCAAGTAGTGGTGATTTTGTATTGAAGCATTTGTTTCTCTTTTATGTTCTCACATAACAACAATACATCTGTCCCTAAGAAGTTTGTTGTTTCTGGAGTTAACAGGACATCAGCCACACACAAATAGAAGGAGTTAACTCTGTTTAAAAGCTAAAAGAGAAATTTGTGAATTATTAGTCCCCCACATATTAAGCAGCATTTTAGGGTTGATTGTTCAAATGTTGCTGACTAGACAGGATAGGGAATTAGAAAACACACATATTGTACAGACAAGGGTAAATGTCTGATGCGCATGCATAGATGTAAATGCTCAAAAAAAAAAAAAAGAGCGCTACAAGCAGCCATTCTCATACTGTACACTGTCTGAACGCACACACTCACACACACACTCACACACACATTGTTACAGTCAGGCGACCTGCACATTTTTAAGTGCAGGTCAGAGACTGCTTAGTCAGCAGACACACTGATGGCCTCATCTTCGTCAACCCACATTACTCTCACACAGCATGTTTAAAAACTGTCATAACAACTTGAGAGTGTGTGTGTGTGTGTATGTGTGTGTGTGTGTATGTGTGTGTGTGTAAGTGTGTGTGTTTGTCTGAGTCTGTCTGAGCGCCAATTTTCCAGTTTCATCACTGTGTCAGAGACACTGCTTCATTTTGTGTTTAGAAGTGACCAAGAGGTGAGAGATAAAGTGAATATGCTGATTCCATCTCTCCTTTCTCACCCCTCTCTCTCTCTCTTTCCATTTCTTAACGTTTCTCCTCTTTTATCCTCTTCTTCACTTTCATCTTTTGTATTTCATTGTCATGGTGGTGATCCTTAAGATACTCCAGTATAAACTTTGCTCTTTTTGGAATCTGCCATGAAATATTCTTTTAAGAACTATAGTTTTCAGTTTCTAATGATGTTAAGTCATTCTGCATGAGTGATAAATATGCCCAGAGCCTAAAACTATATCAAAGAAAGTCCAAGCAAAATTCTGCACAAAGAAAACTTTTCAATTTTTCTATTCCTATTGATTTTTTTCTTGTTTTGACATTTATATTCAGTAAAGATAATACTAACTTGATAGCTCAGAATTTGGGGTTTTGTTATCAAAGTACCACAGACTTATTATTCAGTTGATGAGACTTCTACAGTCATATATGGGACATGACGAAGATAATGTAGCACTGTCAGTTGTTCAGAAAATAAACAGTAATTTGTCTTGTGTTTTAAAATGATAAGGAAGAAGAATTCTGATACAGAAAAAAAAATAAAACCATCTGCTTACAGAGAGACGCAAACAAATGAGGTCTTTTATATTGAAAGAAGATACTGTTGATGTGTAAGACAGCAGTCGCATTAGAAAATACAAGCGCGTGTATGTCTGGAGAGGCTAATTCATCTTGTGCTGGCAGTGTTATCAGCCCTGTAGTTTCCAGTCAGCCATCAGACCTGCCAGGAGCAAAAAACATCCTGCTCCTGATGTTTGTTTATGTTTTATCCTCATTTCTGGTGGTCAGGGCTTTTGTTTTTCTCTGTTATGAATACCAGCCTGTAGAAATGATTACAAGTCTCTGAATTTAGATGTGTCCCCTGTCAGCCTCAGGGTTATTTAATGAGCCTTGGATGAACCAAAAAAAATGACAAGGCATGTTTATAATGTTTAAATTAGCTTTAAATTGACAAATATAAATAAACTTTCAGTAAGTAACTTACTGTTTATTTTCATTATAGTTGCATGGTAATGTGAGTGCAGACTTTGGAAAATCCATCTGTACACACACCTGTGCACACACCACCAATGCTATTAACATAGATATTGCAACTATAAAACCTCTTTTATATAAAGATCTAACTCAACTTCCAAGGCTTGACAACTTGATTTTCACATTGCACCAAATAAAAAGGGCAAGTAATGGTTGACTGGAAGAAAAAACATTCCAAAATCAAATTTGTATAAAGTCCACAACCTGTAAGTGTCCATAAAAGTAAAAATATGTTTATGTGATTTTCAAATGATTAATATGCATGTCAACTTTTACTATCAAGAATATTTTTAAATTGATTTGGAATACTTGCATGTAATGAAAATAGTTATTTTTTATGTTTCCAAATGTAAGCCAGTATAAGCTATTTATATTCAGCATATTATGCTAACCTGTGTGAATATAGCCCCCTAAAAAGATTGAAAAACGGACAGTATCTTTCCTGATGGCTGTCACTGTTGGCCAGATTTTTCAGATTTCATACAACTCAGAAGTAAGAGAGAAAAATGGTTCAAACAGTCAATTTTCAAGAGTAAACTTCCTTCAGACTGAATATAAGTCTGAGTCACTGCTGAAGTAAATACAGGAACAAGCTAGTCTGAAGGAGATAGACAAAGACACACACACACACACACAGAAAAATATATACAGAAAAATATATATAAATCTGTATACAGATAGCTCAGAGACTCATATTCATTCCACTAATGCTAACCTTAACTGAGACCACTAAAATCCACAAAATACAGGCAAAATGTGTGCACCATAGAGGATTTTCATATGGCATATTTTATGCCACGCAGAGACACACACAAACATCAAACACACACACACACAAACACACGCGCACAGCACGCACACACACACATCATGCCCATTGAAGTGTGCAGAATAAAGGATGAGAACAGAAAGTCATTATAAAGCAGCCGTCCAGGCGTCAGCTAAGGAATGGGCTCTGACACTCAAATATGAACTTTGTCTAACTCCACATTAGCTTCACATTGATACTATGTGCATGTGTGTGTGTGTGTGTGTGCATGTGTGTGTGTGTGTATGTGTAAAGTGTGCGTGTGTAAGTGCATTTGCTGCATGCAGTCATGTTCCGATATCTTACAGTGCATGTGTATTTTTACTGAGGATGTAAAAGAGAGAAAAAGCCTCCCATAATGGTGAAACATGCAGGTGCTAATAGTCTAGATTATTATTGTCCTTCAGCAGGATACAACGCTCCAGTTGAATTTCACAGTTCATGACGCTGGCATTGGTTTCCTCTTGAGGAGGCAGTTTGAGCTCACAGGCACTCCGAACTGGACAGGCCAATTTTTGTGCTTAGTTGCTTTTAGCCTGCGTTAGAAAAGAATACCCACACAAGCAGAGGAACTCATTGTCACTGCGATTAGTCGGTAAAGAGGTGGCCCATAGTCAGTGCACACACACACACACACACACACAAGAAGAAGTCAAATGTTTTGTATTCTTGCTGGTCAGAGAAGCGAGAAAATGCTGCACCTAAGCTGATGTTACAGCTCTGATTTATTGACTGTTCAGCTGTTTGTGTCTGTGACTGGTCATATAGACGGTGATGATAATAATGCAGACTAAACAGGGATTGACAAAAGACAGAATACTTAAATGAGGCTGAAAATGCTTGTTTACTTTCACTGCTTTTATTCCATCTCCTACTTTTGTAATGTTACTGCTGATACTTTAAAGCAGCTCAATGTAACTTTTCTTTTTTGTGTTCATTTTGGCGATCCCTTTGGACAAAGGCAGTAGAGTTTCACCCAACTTTAGGTTATATGTTCCCTCCACTTCACTCCCCACTGCAAGCAGACTTCCTCAACGGGAGGAGAGCAGGCTGCAACTCCAGAGATGGACCTTCAGTTAGCAGCTGAAGCAACTTTGATTCAGCCAGAAAAAAAACAGTGTCTTTTTGTGCATGGTGGCATTCAGAATAACTCTTAGAAAACTTGTGTACTTTTACTGCTGATACTTAAACTACATGAAGCCCATCTGTATCTCTTTAAACTGGTGCTATCTTAACCTCAAGACATTATCACATCTTATCTGCTCCACAGGTGTTTGATGTAATTTGGGACGTACTCCAGTCTTTATTATGCACCTTTATTATCACCTCTCCCTCTCTCTCTCTCTAATACAGCTCCATGTAACCATCAGCAAGACATCTGTGAAGGTGGTGTTAGACTGTTCTGTGGTCGGGGAGAAGTCCATCAGTGCTGCTGGGAACATTACGACGGACGGTGTGGAGGTCCTCGGGAGGCTGGTTCGGTCCAGAGGCAGACGGGACAACTCAGCTCCAGTCAGTATGAAACCTAGTCTGAATTGCTTTTGAGTGCCCTCTGAATGGAGGTTGATTGCATACTTCGTCTTCAGCTTCAAAATGTGATAGGGCTTCAAAATGTGACAGGTGTCCTCCAGACAGAAAGTATAAGAAGGTTGTCAGAGCAGTAGAATATGTGAGTGCTGGCAAATTCCAGAAATTGACCAAATCTTCAAGGTAGAGCAATGTGCCAGGAGTTATTTAGCAATCTGTTTCAAGTGTTCATTAAAATACTGTTGGTTTTTAATATTTCCTCCCATGGTAGGTCCAGTTTTGTGGTGTAAACCACAGTGAAAGAAAGAAAGAATGAATGAAACCCTGATTTAATCAAGTGATAATCATCTGGCGGGTATAATTGTGCCTCGTGCATTGATTGTAATAATCAGTCAGCAAGGTGTTTGTGTGAACTTTTACGGCCTATAAAATGGCAACCATTAAGACCATTTCAGTGAGTCACTCAGTGGGTGTTCATTTTATTTATTGCAAATGGAAATTAACAAAATGCTTTACATATACTTTGCTATGCACACAAGCACTCAAGAAAACTTTGGGCGCAGACAGGCGAGGGAGAAGGTGGGATATTCTGGGCTTCAGGGAATACTGAGCTCTGCTATTAGTAAATTTATACTTTTTAGTTGCTCTGAAGAAAATTGTCAGCTGGAAAATACTGTGTGAAGAGAGTTTAATGAAATAAAATGTGACATTTTCTCCACTTACCACCAGATTGTCATTTACTGGACAGCAAACAGGATGGTTGTTGATTTAAAAATATGTTGTGTCCGCCGTGTTTGGAAAGGTCTTTGCAGAAAGTAAGAAAATGAAAACATAATGGTAGTTTTTCCAGGCTACAACGTCATACAAATTTGTCAGTTTATTCTTCTTTACTGTGTGTACTTAGAGTTAGCAAGCAGTGAAGTCTTTAGTCGGAGGACCACTTTATTCCAGGCTCCATAACAAGCGACGTTTCTTGTTATCTAGAGACTCTTATGTTGGGAGCGTTTCGGCCGCTCATAATGACAGCTGAGCCTGTGGATTTTCAGGTGATTAGCTGATTCAGAGGATTACAAAAGAGACACTACAGCAGCATGCATAAATTACATCGTATAATGACAATCGTGTTTTTTTTCTCAAGGTTTCAATCAGCCTGCCCAGCATTTCTATGAATCTGGGTCAAAACCTCAAGTCTGTATCTTCTGGCTCTCGACGTCACTTCCAATTTGACTGTGACTACCCGCCTCTGTTAAGACCCCCAGTGGTGCTGAAATAAAGGACTATAATTACTCGGATAAGACCATTTCACACGGGCTGCAGGGCAAGCCTTCCCTCTTTAGTAATTAAGACCATTTAAATCAAATTTTCATTTACTGTCATACATTTTCCTCGTAAAGTGGACTATTTATGGCATTTTAGATGTGATGTTTGACAGAGATGAGGCTGCTTTGAATCTTTTCCTAGCTGTGCTTGAAATAATACACAGCAGCATGTATACACTGAGCAAAGATTAAACCTGAGCAGACCGGGTATGATGTTTCCATACAGGAGACCTCGCTTTTAAAATGAAGCATTGAAGATTATAATTGTGTACATGAAATATTATATTGATATTATGTTATAAAGAGAAAAACAAGCAGTTTTTCACTAGCTGCTCATCCAAGTCTGTGATCGTGTGTGTTTGTGTCTGTATGCATTTAACTTCACAGATAAAACTGTTTCAAAGTGGGAGTTCTCCACAGTTTAAGTTGTGTCTGTGATATAATATTTGTCTATGAAGTTTGGTGTCTGGATGCTTAGAAACGTAGATATAAGAAACTGCCCTTCTAATTAAATAGACAGACGTGATGATAAACTTTAGAGCCGAAGCTCACACAAGCCCCTGACATACGTTATAGCCCTGGTCTATAGTTTGAGACTTGCGGAGCCTAATTTTGTACGTTGAAGCTATCAGCCAGACTTTGTGTATTTGCGCTTTTCAGCCACTCATTAGAGCTTGTGAGCCACCACACTGTCTGTTCTTCTGTTTCTTATCGACACAGAAACACCACAAAACCGCATAATTACAAAATGTCTCAGTTAATATTCCATTTGTAAAGTTGCCTCTGTTTTGCTTCTGCAGTCTGAAAATGTGTTAACTGATAACATTGTAATTGCGGTACTAATGGAATTGGTTTGTTTGTGTGTGTGTGTATACGTTTACTCATGCATGTGTGTGTATGTGTGTGTGTTATAGTTCCAGCTCCAGATGTTTGACATCATCTGCAGTACATCCTGGGCCAGCAGAGATAAGTGTTGCGAGCTGCCAGCACTGGTAAGAAACGAACACATGCGAACACTTTAATACATTATTTTGTGCTTTTCCTCTCGGAGTGTGCGCTAGTTTAGGGCTCCGAGTGTTAGAGCCTTAGATAATTAGGGTGATAATTGTGGTTACGATTAAATTGAGTTATGATGAAACCAGTCTTAAAGCCAAATTACTTGGAATGTGTATGAATGGCTATTAGCTCTGGAAAAGAAGTGCCACCGCTAAAAGTGCCTGTGGTCAGGTGCGTAATTTCATCTGTGTGATAGAAATGCTCCTGATGAGCACCTCAAGAATGATTACTGTTGTCTCTCTCGCACATATACAAGTCAAATGTTTCTGTAGCGCACCAGCTATTGCTTAACACCCCCGGCATAAAACATCCCCACACAACAAACAGATACTCTGAGTTACCGGTTAATTAGGTACACCTCTGCAACCTGATGGAATATTATAATATTTAGAAAGTTTTGATTCAACTTTGTGGGAATTGCTGGACTGTAGCTGGTGGTGGTTTTGAATTGCGTTGTTATATTTTGTACACCCCACATACATGACAGGTGCAGTATATCAGTTTAATATAATCCCATAAACTCTGACTAACATTTAAATGAACTCTTAGTTTCTTAAAGTTTTGATAAAGTAGTTTATCAAGGGAACCAAGCTAAAACTGCTTCTTTTGTTTTTGCAACACAAGAAGGTCTGATTCAGGGTCCTTAGACACGTTAGTGAATGATGAGCGTGTTTCACCATCGTTATCTTGTTTACTGGAGAGCTCCAGGTGTGCCTTTGTGCAGTTTTAAATTACTTTCACTGTACACTCAATGTATTTATGATTGTGTTTTCAGAGAGTTGAGGAGCAGTGCCCTCCCATGCCTCATGCCTGTACCTGCTCACAGGACAGCAAAGGACCTCCGGGACCTTCTGGACCCCCTGTAAGAGCTCACCAAGTCTTTCATTCTGTCATTTATTCCTTAATGTGATTAGTTTTGGGGGCTATTGTGCTCATTCCAGTTTGAAAACAATATTTTTCAATCTATTTCTGTCTGTTATCTGTTTGTTTCAGACCCGTGTAGAACTCCTTATAATTGTCTCCTTCCTACTCTTTGTGTTTGTTTTTCTCATCTGTCTCTTTTATATCTGACAGCTGAGTAAAAAATAAAAAAAGTTCATTTTCTGTTGTGGAATTTTCAGTTGAATGTTAAAGAAAGAAACTGTGTAATCCAGCTCCATTTAAGTGTTAAATTCTTCCATCAAGGGGCCAATTGGAGGTAAGCTGGTCTGGAAACATAAAAAGACAGAAAACCAATTAATTTACATACATAAATACAATATAAACATTGTGTAAGGATGTTTTTAAGTCCAAAGATAAGGAGTTAATGACCACTCTATACCTGACCAGCAGTGTCCAAAGACCCAGTATATGAAAAAGTGCATTCATCAGTTTATACAGGATTTATTTATTATTAATATAGAGTTTGTCTCTTGTCCACAGTGTGGTCAGTACAGTTTTGTTAATCAAACGAACTACAATTTGAATTGGCCGTTTTCATTGTTGTGACAGTATGTTCGAGTGAGAAGGGATGAGCTGGTGGAGAAGTTGTATTCCTCTCACGCAGTAGCAGGTAAAACCTGATAGAGGCTGAGAGATGAGAGTGAGTAAATGAGCTCATTTACAGCCTGAGACGTTTGTCTCTATTCTCTCTTTATCTCCTTTTTCTTTTTCTCCTTTCTGTCTCCATCCACTCCCCCTCTATATATCTCTTTCATTTTCTCTGCCTTCTTAAGTTCTCTCTCTTTCTCCTCACCCTTGGGTACTGAGGGTATGAGAGGGCTGTGGATCAACACCAGTGTAGTTTGAGAAAGTAATTATATGGCAATTCCATTTATCACAGCCGGTTACAATCCCCCCAGTTTTCCTCCCTGTCCGACGAGCCAGATCCACTTACCCATCTGTAGGGTTATATCCACAGGCCACAGCACTCCTTTCTAGTTTTCTCTGTCTCTTTGTTTTTGTCTCTGACCATTTTTAATGTTTCCTCCTTGCACCAAAAACATGTACCAAAAATGTTAGCAAAACCATGAATAATGTTCTTCTGAAATTTCACTTATTTCTAATGCAAGATAAGTTAGTAGTTAGTTAGTTAGTTAGTTAGTTAGTTAGGTAGTAGTTAAATGGAGTTGAGCTTGATTTGAAGATATATCATGTCTCCGCTCTCTATACTGTGCATTTACCTCTATCAAATCTATTCTGCTTTTCTCTCCCTCACTCTGTCTCTCTAAACCAGAGATCAATAGCAGCACTGTACAGCTTTCAACCTTTCGTTGTCTTTCTGTTTCTCCATTTTCTCTTTTACCTGCACTTCATCCCATGCCCGAGGCTATTCTTTTCTTTCTCTTTTTCTTATTATCACTTAATGCCTCTCTGTGCCTGTGCCTGTCTCTCTGTCTGCGTCTGTTTCTCTCACCGGCATTGAATGGGCTTCTTAAATCACATTTTAACTGCGGCGTATGAGTGTAGATGAATGGTCTAATGGAGAAATCATAGCCACTTTTGTGCTAAAACTATACGCTATAGACAGTGGGGTTTTGAGGAAGGAAGAAAAGGCAGTGCCATTCCCCCTGTTAACACAGTATATAGGCTGTTAACACAATAAATGTATTGTATCCCCTGCGGTAGACAAGCTTCCCACAGACAGGAAAACTTTCAAAGTCCTAACAGACTATGAAAACAGAGAGTTTCACCGCAAACAATGGATGTGTGCAGAATTTGTTGTTGTGCCGGTGAGACTTTGCTCACTCTGATAAATCAAGGAGTGTGAACAAAGCTAAATAAATACCTTGATCTATGGGGAAACCTGGTGCAGTGTCTAGACACACAAAAACACAGAAAAGAAAAGACCAACTGGAAGGCAAATGAGCTGGAGAGCAAATAATTATTAACAAGGATTAAATTATTGCAGCTGCCACCTGATCACAGAGATTATTAGAGCTTCCTATCAAAGCTGACTTTTTTGTTTAGCAAGTCTTCGTATCAAGCAGATTATTTAGTCTTGTCCACAACATATATAAACAGACAAGATAGTATTTTGGTAATCTGAAATATGAGTACAGCAGAAGTCTTTTCTACATTTATCATCATCATCTAAACCACTTCTGAGCTTTTCTTCCTGAGAGTAATTTCTGTGTTTGTGTTCGCTGTCAGACGCATGTCCCTTCCCTGTCTTGCTCAGCGGCAGGCCTCTTCAGTTTTGTAAATCTTCAAGTCATGTTTGAAATAATATTGATTGCCCCAACTGAATTGCAATCTGTGCCGCCTGATTTGGCACAGGCCCGGCTCAATACAGAACATCAGTCAGCAATCAATCTGACATTAAGAAAACAAGACATGCACCGCCTGCCATCTCCGCTTGGTAAAATTGAATTGTGCCCATGCTGTTTGAGATCCAAGTGTTGTTTAAAAAAATGTAAATTTGCCTTTGGCATCAAATTGCTCAGTCAAATGATAATGGCGCTGTACTTTTTTCTCTCACCATTAAAGGCCCATGAAAAAATACAAACACAATTATTAGTACTGTTCACATTGGCTCACATTGTCGCAGAAATCCATTAACAAGAACTTGCTGAGACAAATTACTGAACTGTCGACCATAATCAGTCATTTTGAATGATTTCACATGTATTTTATTCTTAACATGAACTCAGCACAATCATACCAAAAGGACTGCAGTTAAAGTTAAAAGGGATAACTTCTGCCTTTTAAATGCCTGTTTTATCTCTCAGTTTTCACACGAAGTTGTGAGAGTTATTGGTTCCTCCTCCCCTTACTGGCTGTTAAATGACCCTTTCTCAACACCACTCCACTGTCGATGAATGATGATGGTGGCGGACAAAATCCACAGTCCTCCTCGTGTGCAAAAATGCATTTCAGTTGAGCTGAAGCTAATATGAGGCTTCTGAGTTCAAGTTGATGTCTTTATCCTGGCTGTCATCTTATTGCTGGCTTTGTGACCTGGAGACAAAGCTTTATCCATCTATGGTTTCCTCCACAGCAATGAAAGACTCATTTCAGCTTCAGAATAATTTTTTTGCACAGAGCGAAGACTGTGAACATTTTGTCCCTTAACAGGAGGGATCATTATAGTGACCAATAAGTACTTCAACATACATATGGGCATGTGAGTTTTCTATTAAAGTAGACCTAAACTCACCAACCTTTCCTCTTTAGCTACTTAATAAAGTCATGTTTGTAATAAATTCTGATACATGCTCTATTCTTATAAAGCAGTGTAAATAAAGCAAATCAACAAACTTCATGTCAACAGTTTTGATGTTTATTAGGTAAAAGAAAAAAAAAGATACTGTTGTTATCTTCTTAAATCCAGAAACTTGTCAAAATACACACATGATGAGTCCATTAGGACTAACCTCTTACTTTTACCACATCTGCGTGTCTCCTCTCATGTTCCTTCACTTCTCGCCGCCATCCCCTCTCCCCCCTCCGGCTAAATACTGTAGGAGCTACCTAGTCGCCCCCTCGTTCCCAGGGGAGACCTCTCTGAGCAAACACAGGAAGAGGATATGTTCCAAATGGGCCAATGATTAGCAGATGTGTGTAGGTTGTCCCCGGATAAACCTCGAGGCTAGAGAGGTCAGCCCGAGGTTTACTGCTCCAGACTCCTGCTGTTACTTACAGATGCAGCGTAATAAAGTGCAGAGCTCAGAGGGGCAGTTTACAGTGCTGGCCTCTGTCCATCAAATTCATAATCCATTCATATCAAAGACCTGTGCAGTTCCAGTTTTATTGCTTTTTTTTTTTTTTTTATAAATGAACTCCAATACCCATGTTTGAAAGGGACTCTGAGGGGTACATTGTTTTGCAGAGGGATGTTTCTGATTCCTGACTCCCTTTCTAGACTCACAATTTGCAAATGGTGATTATGTGCCGCTCTCACAGTGTGCGTTTCTTCTGTGTTTCAGGGCGGTCCAGGCATCCGGGGAGCCAGAGGAGACAGAGGAGAGCCGGGAGTGACGGTTTGTAAAATACACTTCATTTCAGAGATCATTTATTCTCCTGCAAAACCCTCAGCACATAGTATCTGTCTAGCATCTTTCACATGGTTAAACCGCATGCTCCTAAAAGCAGGCGGGGCCGGAAATATCACAGGCATGCTTTGTTCTAAGCAAAAACTGGCGGATCTAGCGTAATTTCCCCAACTTGACCTCCCTCTCTGGCTGGACACTCCGCATGATTTCACATCTCAGAGGTCAATCAAACTGAACTCAGTTTGCAACTGGGAGTGTATAACGCCTCACCCCATTCCTCACTGACCAGGCGAGATTCTCCTTTATAAGATGTTTTACTCCTAATGCGAATGACAATAAAAGAGGAGAAGTTAGGGGTATGGAGTAATGCCTCCCACTCACAAACAAAGAGGCTTTCTCAGCGGCAGCCCACTCCATCCTCCAGACTGGATGTGAAGCACCCTTGGGCTGAAAGAAGTGGTCATTTTGAAAAAGCCAGTTTTCCAGGCTACCTTATCTTCTTTTTAGCCCCAGTCAAGGCAGGCCTTATCGCCACTGTCACTATCCTGTTCCAACAAATCCTGTCTGAGACTATTATTCCAAAGATTTACTGTAGAGTTTGCATCTGCTATAGTTTTTCTATGGCAATCTGTTCCAAAAAGTTACAACCATCCAGCTGCAGCAGTCACTGTGAAGGCCTGACACTGTTGGAAATGTCTCAGTACCAATACCAAGTTCCCACGACTGTAGAATCAGCAGGGGTCCTGACACGCAGGGCTGTCAATCAAGAAAATAAGGTTGTTTATCTCAATCATATGTCCCCCTCTGATTATGTTAGTCTTGGAGCAGGATGTGGTTTTCTGTCCTGCTCGCGCTCTCGCACTGTACAGTACGCACTTATATATTAATACACGCCTGCCAGATCACACTTGTCTTAGCTCAGCAGCTTTTGTAACTCTGCAGCGAAGTTTATTTGAATAGTTGGATTATTCTGTTGTATGAGACTGCTCTTCCATGAATTCATCCTTTTTCATTTTCCCTGATCAGTTTGGATACTCGTTACAGTTTAAGCACTTATAAATGAGAAACCGATTCGTGCAATTATTAAAACAAACATTTAAGTCATTTAAATTTCAGTTATCTGTAAATTGATTCATATCTTCGAGTAGTTCAGCACCATGTTTTGGCGATATTTATCATCTAGTTAAACATGACATAACACATTTCAGGTCATGTTTATTTTTTTCCACCACTCCACTCAAGTATATCTGATCCAAAGTTTCTTTTGATTGTTTGCATGGATACGAAAGACATGAAGCCAGTAACTGTATGGTTGAACAGTAAAACAATAAATACAGCCGGAGTGAAGATTACTTTGGCTACCACTGCTGCCGAGCCAACAAGCTGCGAATGCTGCGAATCAGTGGTGGTTTGCAGGAATTCCTCTTTTCTGAGTCCCACTGCTTGAACCTAGACTGCAGCTCACACACATGGATCAAATAAGCCGCTGCAGCCTAAGTATAGATGTATGGACAAGTGTCTGAACGGGAGCAAAAGTCCCCCTCAAGCATGCAGTGGTGACCAGTGGTTTGTTGTTTTAACTTGATGGACGTTGTATGTGTTGAGTAGTTGCAGCTTTCGAGGAAATTGACACACATCCATTACCTCAGCGGAAGCACAACTTTGTCATACAACTGAAATAAAGTATTCTTTACATTTAGTTAGAGTTATAAAAATAAATAAAACTGTACAGCTATACCTTAAATCTGCCATATGCATCTAATATGCTTAATGTCAATACTTATCAGCCTTCTGGAAAAGAAAAATCTAACTTAGGTGATTGCCTTAGGTAATTTAAAGTATTTAAATGCTCACTAAATGATCCATTGTGCTGACAAAACCTTCTCATACTAAGATCTATTATGTAATAGTTTTTGATCACACCACATGATCTTCATTTGAAAGGGAGTTTGCTCAGCTGTTATGAAACATTTCTATAGATTTCTCATCCATGTTGCTTAAAGACTGACTGATTTTAAACATTGAAATTCATTGCTTTGTCTTCGCAGGGACCTCAAGGGCCAGTGGGAGAGATTGGCCCCCCTGGACCCTCAGGGCCACCTGGTCCTCAGGGGCCCAGTGGTCTTTCGATTCAGGGGCCCCCGGTAAGACTTTGCTTGTGTGTTGTGCTTGTATGCGCATGCTGAAAGGCAGAATAAATGTCATTTATCAGGAGTGGAACATCAAAGCTTGGAAATTTCCACAATTAGTTGATAGTTTCAAGATTAAAATACTCTAAGTGTAATTTAGCTAACTCAACAAACAACTGTGGGTCGAATGTTCAGATGGAATGTGTTTGTGATAAAATGTCAACAGAAAAACACTTTCAGATATGAAGCTGGCACCACAGCAAAACCTCTGTTATTCCCAGGCATCACAGCTACACTGAATTACGATGGGAACGCAGTCACAAAAAAGTGTGCTGTTTGGCATTTCGCTCCCACCTGTCTCCAGTAAGGTCCCAAAATGTGTGAAATTAGAAACACTGTATCCCGCCACTATAAACTGACAAAGGTTGACATATGCCTCAAATAGACTTCCAGACACTTGAAGGAGCTTGTCCAAAGCACGCCGAAGCTGTTCTGGGGACTTGTGGTGGCCCAGCATCTCATTAAGATAACTGATGTTGGTTTTTCCAGGCCTTTGGTAGCTATCGGTGAGACCGCTGGTCCAGCTGAGATGTAATGACAGTGTTTGTTTTACAGGGCGCTGCTGGGGAGAAGGGAGAGAGAGGAGAGATCGGTCCAGCCGGACAAATGGTAAGATGACATTTAACCCCAAAATGGACGTAATAGTGAGACACAGCTTTTTACCAACATCAGAGCATAGAAACCAAAGAGGCAACTATTTTCCAATCTGCTTGACATGCTGTGATTTCTCTGTTTTAGTCTTCACTAAAGGACCCAAGTAGTGTTTGGTGTGTGTGTGTGTGTGTGTGTTGTGTGTGTGTGTGTGTTTGTATGTATGTGTGTGACTACGTTTATAAATTGTTCTCCTCTGTGTGTATGTGTGGAGAATACAAATGAGTCCTACATCCATTATCACCAAGGTGCCAAGGCCCTGCAGGCTCACAGAAATGAGACGAGTTGCCCTGTGAAGGCATATTTCTCTAACTTCAATCCATTTTTCATTATTTTTTTTGTGTTTAAACGTTTGGCTCTCTTCACTAATGCTTTATATTACACCTAATATTTACATGGAGTGTGTGCTAACTTACAAGTATTTTTCAACTTTATATAAAATAGGTTATCTATGTAAATTATTTAAATAATGTTGCTTTTTTTCATCTGGACTCATTTTGAAGGTGGTTTGAAAAAATGCTTATTATTCAGGCCATATACCAAGGAATAAAACAGCTCTAGCTAGCTTGGCTTGTGAAAAAAAATAAATAATAATAATAATATAAATAGTGAAAATGTCTGACTGCCGTAGAATGACAAATTCATTCATTGATTTATTTATACTGTCCTAAAGGCAGAGAGCAGAGACTACAGAAACAGCAGAAGTTTTAAAAAGTGAAGAAAAAAGCTTATTAAATGTTGACAGTGACCAACAAAAAGATGATGATGCCTTTTTATACAGATTATTTTACCCCAAAAAATGCCAAATAATACCTAAAAAATATAAAAAGCTGTTCTCAGACTTTAGATAATCTGCAGGGTCAGCACAAGGAAAATTCAGGATCTGCAAACAAAATGTGTGCTTTCATTTTCCTTTATTTGAACCAGTTTGTTTATGAAAATAAACGTCACTGCCCATCGTTCACATCTGGTTTTGTGTGTATGTGTTCATCTGCCTTGTGTTATATTAAATTCAATATAATAAATGAATACACAGTTTACTTAATACATTTAAATATATGCTTTAGAGGTAGCTAAACCAAGTTATTGATACTCTATCAAGCTATTTACATTTGTTAGTTTTGTTTCTCCCCCCTCAGAAATAGTAAACTGAATCATTAAGATGTCACCTCATCAAAATGGATGTAATTACAGCTAACAGTTTAATATCTGTAAGTAAATGTAACTGTAGTTATAGCTGAGGTTGCTTTTACTTCATATAGATGTTTATACACATATTTAGAGCATGATAATGTTTTAAATCAAATATTTTGCTACAGCTGTTTTCATTTTGTATCAGTACGCATCGGGTGTTTTAATGATGATTACTATGCACCTTTAGTTAATCTTCTTTTCCTGAAGGTAAATAACCATGATAAAGGTTTAAATTTATCTTAATTAAACTGTATTATATGCGGCTGAAATAGCATACACTATATTGTGTGTATAATGTATTAACAGTACTTATGACAGTTTGAATTTGTTGCACAGTTTTGTGAAGAGTGAGACCAAAAGAGTTAGAGGAAGAGGGCGAAGTAGTACTGTGTGTGTGTGTGTGTGTTTAGGTGTGTGTGTGTGTGTGTGTGTGTGTGGACTGTTTCATTGCTGACACACGAGCAACGTGGACACAGAGCGCTCTAATGGAATCATTGAGATGTGAATAATCATTACCAGCGTCTCCATTATTGGGCAGTGAACCAGTCAGAGGTAAAACTGAATTAATTTAATGGTGTTCTACTGGGAACCCTGAACATCAGCAAGGACACAGTCAGTGTTCTAGCAATTCTGTACTAAGAGAAACTTTAATATTATTTTATTTCATTTCAGATTTAATTAGAGGATAAAGGATAAACTCCTTGCAATTAGCCTTCTTCTTTTCAAGGTCCTCAGAAAAACATGAACATTTAAATTACTCTGAATAAAAATAATAATATATACATTCATATTTGTAATATAGTAAATGAAACAATCCAGTGATAAAAAAACAGTCAACAGTAGTAACATTAACAAGGATAAGGGCTCTCCCACAAACCCAAACCACACACACTACATCTATTATGTTTTCTCTGGCAAGATTAACAAGTAATAAAATAAATTAGGTCTGCCAGATAAAATAACATTATGTCAAAGTACCAGATCTGACGTATTGCAATGCTTAAAAAACACACTTGTTGCTGTTCCTAAACAGTAGCAGCAACTTTCAAGACCCTGGACAGCCTCACAGCTTTTTGTTATTGTTTTTTTTTTTTTTAATGAGACCTCCTCTCAGGTTGAGGTGGGTAGAACAATCCTGGGATTTATGTAACATCACCTAACTCTACGTGCTGATAACAGCTTTTTGTAAGTTGACCCACCTTCACAGGTGCAACAAGAGCTGCAATAATCAAGTTCAGTCTACACACACAGTCTTGAGAAGAACTCTAATCAGGCTAATAAGTGAAAACATCTGTGCACCATGGGGGGTGTAAAGCCTTTCAGCTGATCTGGAGTTTTGGGGTTTGAATCTGTGCTACTTTACTGCTGCTAGACTGGTGAGTTAGATATTAAAGGCATTGCTGAGGTAACATAATAAAATATGCTGGTGTAAAAAAGCTGCAGCAGTTTCAGTTTATTATCAATTGTTAATGTCCATCATAGTGAAATATTACCATCTGGACTAGAAGGGCATAAATTGTTGCAATATATCTCAACTTTTAACAGCACTACTACATGGAGTAAGCCATGGCTTATTATGTTGCAGAGCACTGCCTGCCAGATAATTTTCCTAATTCTTTTCGATAAATTTTACTGTCTTGGCTGATTACCTCATTATCTCCACATTTGATCATCAAAATGTCCTTTTTAGATTGTAAATCAAGAGTGCAAAAACAGATATCATGCACTTTTCCATTAAGTTTACTACTTTCTCGTAGATGTCGCAAGACATTTGTTTTTCCTCAACTTACTTTTAGTGATTTCCTCAAATTGTTTGAAAGTGGAGAACGTGGGAGCCAGCATCACTAAGAGCTCTTTCAGCTTCATCACAGTCGCGCACAAAGTAGATCCTGATGCAGCACTATCTGCCTGTTGGAGAGGTAGTGCAGGTCTGTCACACAGACACTTCTGCTTTGATCAAGCTTAAGAACTAGAAAAAGAACACACACACCACCTTTATAGTCTCCTGGCCGAGGTGGAAACTCCAGTGAGGTTTGAAGTGAGCAGGAACCCTTTTACACAGACGGTATTTATCAAGGTGCATCACCTAGTGCTGTCCGTTGTTGTGTTGTCTGAGGACCAAAACAAATTAAATCAGATCCAATCAGGTCCATTATGGCTTTGGGCCCAGATTTACTAGAAGATGTCACTGAGGTGCTAAGAAATCTGACTTAGGGCTTGAGTTCTGCCTGTTATAGATTTTTTTTTATGTCCTTATAGATTTTTAGGAAAGAGAGAATATAGTTTTTAATATGTGGCATGCTTATGTCAATGGTTAAGACCTCTGCTCAGTTTAAAAAGTTCCTGGTCTAACTTTTTATTTTTAAATTTTTGTGTATTTATATCCCTGTGATGACAGCCTGCCACCACAACAGTGATCTGTGTAGGGATCCGAAATTCCTGAGGATGAGTGAGTAATCTCATTTTAAATTCATTACAACCAGATTCAGCTGCAGTCGAGCTCTCCATGTGGAGCTGACGGTGCAAAAGTTTGGATTTTGAGAGACAGCTCCCACAGACAGCATTAAGGAGTGTTAATATATTTTTTTTCCACACCAGAGCACAACTTGTTACAGTGGCTGCTCCCATCTGCCGATCACACATCATGTCAAACTGATACCATCGATCTGCCTTCAGAGCACACTGTGCCATGATGGTTACTTTCTAATGGTTTCCTATAACAACCCCCCCACTTCCATTCTGTATTTCAGGATGGTGGTCACCCTCTGCAGGATGTCTTTCAGAGCAGATTTAGTGGCTGGGTAGTAATACTGATTACTTGAATTACTCAGTCTTTTGAGTCAACAGGGGTCTTGAAGGATGGATTTCACAATGAGAATAATATTGACTGTATTGGACAGGTGTTTATTATAGTGCTGATGCAGATATGTATCTGATGATTGTTTCTTTCTCTGGGATTTGTATACATTCATATTTACTCCCCTGAAATGTCTTGAATGAGTTTCTCCATGCTGAGACTTTTGCGAGTCGCACTTCAGTCGCTGATTGGAAGTGTTTATGAATTCCCACTGAATTTCCACCGCACCTGTTTAATTTTCTGCACAGCTATTCTCAGAAAGCAATAATCCCCTTTCATGAGCCGAGAACAACTAGTCTCTGAACCAGCTCACAGAGAGCCGCAACACTTCCTGATGCAGCACTATCTAGCTCTCCCTCTGCCTGCATAGTCCTATTAATAAAAGCTGGCATTGCTGCCCTGTGCTGCACTATGTTACCGGGTAATAATGTGTTTTGTCAGAGAGAGGAATATGAATGGGTGTGTTTGTGGGTGTGTGTGTGGGGCTCGGTGGGGGAATATTGTAGCTTCCAGGGCCCTGTTGTAATATACGAGGGACCATAGAGAATATCACAACTCTAAAACATCAATTACCTCTCTCGCTCTCTTTCCATTTTCCCCTGTCTCTCTCTCTCTCTCTCTCTCTCTCTCTCACTGCAGTAAATACAACGTAACCTTGTCATCAGTGTCCCCTCCACCTCTGTTTCAATTTGACAGTGAAAAATGCAGCTGCAATGAATAGCAAATAGTGCATGTTCGTGTGTGTTTGCCCGTCTCTCTCATCTCTCTCTTTCATTCTGTTTATCAGTGTGTGTGTGTGTGTTATCAGGTAATAATTTTTTGTGCTGTCTGACGGTGGAGTATAGCGTGTGTGTGTGTGTGTGTTGCAATCATTTAAACTTGGCCACCTTCTCGATCTACTGCAGATGTATGTTGTTGCCCCCCCCAACCTCATTCTAGCTTAATCTGTTGGACACTAACAAACTCACAGCTGTATGTGTGTGTGTGTGTGTTGCAGTAAAGCAATCCCAACGCTAATGTGTTCAATCAGAATCACGTCTTTGGCCTTCTCACTCGTGTTATTCCCAAGTCGTGCCTGAGCAGCTCAAATAGGTGTTTGTACGGAGGAGTACTGTATTTGTGTAACCGAATCCTGACAGTGTCACACAGCATAAACCAGCATTTTAAAGCAGTACATAATGACGTGCAACTATGATGTTGCTAATGGTGTGTATGAGGACATCATCATGAATTTTTATAGTGTTCATCAATAATCATAAATTGTGTGCAGCATCTGGTATATAAACAGTTTGATAACTAATAATCAGTAATAATGATATGTAATTTCACACATTAACTAGTATTTTATAAAGCATTTATCAGCTGTTAGAACTCATTTATTATCTGAGTTACTGATGCTTCACGAGTTATTTCTTGACACCTTAATACTTACAAATGTCATGATTTCTGCCCATAAGTACATTGTAGTGTTTACTCGAGTAACTTTTTTACCCTTAAAACAAGTGAAAAATATCTGTCAGTGCAAATGACAGTAGTTTTAAGTAGTTTCTAAAATCAAGTGCCATTGTTCTTTATTGTTTAGGGGCAATTTTAGCTGCTATAAATTGGGAAAGACGTCCTCTTTTCAGCACTGATTATGACAGGCCTCCCACATCTGCATTTCATCAAGATGCTACAGATTCATTGTGTAATTTTTTTATCTGTCAATGTTATAGAGACCAACTAGAAAAGAACTCTGAGAAGTGTATGTTTGTAGAATCACAATTCATTATAATTTAGTTTGTTTTTAAATTTTTCTTTAGGACTCAATTATAGACAGAAATGAGATCAATGTTTTTTGCAGCGTGGTCCTTAATCTCAACATATGTTTCGTACAGATGTGGAGGGTTACCTGCTCCTCTTGTGTGTGTGCTCGAGTTTGTAGATACTTGTGTAAAAGTAGCAGGAGAGAGATTGCCAGTGTCTTGGGAGAATGCACATAAGCCAACATCCAAACAACAACACATCATTAATCATACGAGGCCTGTCCTCTCCGACCCCATCCTGTAATTTGCAGAACCTTTAACAGTGTTAACTGTCCTGTTTTATGAGCTCTCCACTAATACCGAAGTGCAGAGATAAATCACCTTAACACTTAATCCATGACTGTATTTTGGAATCGGCCGTGTGCGCTGACCTGCGGAGAAGTGGATGAAGGAGAGATGGGGCAGGAGATGGAGCAGCAGGGCAGCCTGCTGGCAGAGAGACTATCCTGTACCCTGAGGGTTAGAGGTCGATTCTCTCCACAAATCAAATTCATGTCCACTGCGGTCAGAGCATCATTGAGCCAGACATCGATCCCTCATCCGTTTTGACCTGTGTGTGTGTGTGTGTTAATTGTTATGAGGAAGAAAAGATATTTTGACACCAGATCTTCAGGAATAGCAGCTTGTGTAGAATAAGAGATGGTTTTCTTTTCAATTTCTACCTCCAAAAGACAGCACAATGTGTTTGCATTAATGCAAATGCAAATGTCTCAGACTTAGTTCATTCTCTTTATGCAGCACCTCCTGTGCACTCCTTATCTTTTTACTTTAGACACTTTATATTTGTATTTTCTTATTTTTTTACTTTTTAGACCATTTTTATTATTTATTATTATTATGTACTGTACTCTGGCAAAACAATTTCCTTCTGGATTAATAAAGTTGTTCGTATTCGTAAAATTATTTTTTTCTCCATTTTATATATTCAGCGATGCGCTGTGTTGTATGTCAGTGTTGTGATATTGATGGAAAATCTGTTCCTGTGTTTTGTTTAGGGTGTTCCTGGAAGCCCAGGCTCCCCTGGTAGAGATGGCCCCCCAGGAGGAAGGGTAAGATAATACACAGACATTACCTCTATTGGTTATTGTTACACAATGTGCTCAAGTGGTTCTTGGGATAAACAGTATTGTATAAGGATCTATTGTATAGTACAATAGATAGTACAGTGTATGTAGATGGGTATATAATGTGTGTATGGAGATGTAGACTTGTTATTTAGTACTGAGTTAAATGAAGTATAAAAATACAATCCTGGAAGTGGGACTCTCAGGCTGTTGGTTCGGTGAAAATTAAAAAAAGTCATATAATTAGCAAAGATTTGCATGACTTAATAATAGCACAAATGTCTGCTGACAGCATCATTACTAGCTGAAGAGAGTGCTCTTGGGTATGAGAAAGGCCATTTAGAAATAGTTTTAAGAAGAAAATAGACAGGCTTGGCAGCTTTAAGTGTTTTTATTCTCCATGTTGAGATAATTAAAAACACTGTTTGACATTTGTTCTTAATCTGGTTTGTTACATTTGTTTGATGGTGCTACTCCAGCTATGAGTTGTTTTGGTCAAAACGAAAATCTGTAATCACAGATTTATGAAACACTTCTTACATTTTAAGATTCTTAACACATATGGCAACGTTGAGGTAACAAGATGGGTTTATCTTTTCTGATACTCCATCATCCAAGATAAGTTTGGATGATTGAGGATGTGAAGCACTCAAACACTAACATGTTAAATAGTTAATCAGCAATTAGTCGATTAAGTGCTTAGTTGTCAACCTATACTAATTGATTGCCAACTATTTTGATGATCAATTCATTGTCATTTTATTTTAGAAAGTGTGCAGATTCTCTCATATCAGCTTCTTAACTGTGAATATTTTCTGATTTCTTTAGACCTCATTAAACTGAATTTCACCATTTTCTGACATTTTATAGACCTTACAGCTTGATTAATCAAAAAAATTATTCATAGATGAATCGATAATGGAAAAAAATGGTTGCAGCCCTGAAATATACGATTCACTTTTACTAATGGAAAAAGTTTTTCTCAGTTTAGATGATGTTTTAGATTAGATTAGATGTTTTAGACTTTCCCAGCTGTGTACAGGATCTACATTTCCAGCTGTGTTTGTCTGTTTGGTTTGATGTCTCTTCATAAAACCACAGAAGTCTTCCTCTGATTGTAGAAAACAGAATCACTGCCCAGCTTTTGAACACAACATTCACAATAGATGAGATCCCATTCATAAAGGCACTGTGATACCAGCTGGCGGCCGCTGATGCCGACGGAGGAAACGGGCTTTATAATACCCGCCTGGGCTGTAAATACCAAAACAGTAACACAGCCAGAGCGTAATGTGCAGAAAGAGGAGGTTTTATCCAAACACGTAATATGATAACAAGAGTTTTTGTCCTGGCGCGGCTCCTAGCGAGGTGAAAGACTCTGCACATAATCCATCTGCTGTCTCTGCCGGCTGACAGGGGTCCAGGCGCTCATCCCCTCAGTGGTAGTTTTCAGAAGAAGTCACATGTAGTTTTCCGTGTTGTCATATGGTTTCCTTCAGGACACTTGTACGCTGGCTTGAGTTTCTTCCCGCAATGCCTGTTGCTGTAGGTCTGGAGTTCATGAACTTTCAGCAAGAAAAGCCTCAACTCAAATTGTGTTTTTGTTTGATTAAAGGTGCCAATAACAGCAAAAACGCTGCAAAATTACATAACTGCTAAATCCTTTAATCTGATTGATCGTTGTTGTTTGTTGCTTTAAAGCAGCACATCTGACTAGGACCGTCTTTTACAAAGAAAATGCATTCATATCAAAGAGTGTGACTGTATTTCGCACTAAACAAGCCAAAAGTTGCAATCTTACATTGAGAAAAATACATATGCATTCAACAAAAAACAACCAGAATACTAAAAACAAATGCAATGACAACCCTAAAATCTATAGACTGTAGATATACCTCTAAATTAGCCAAATTTTTGCTTAGACTCAAGCTGCTACTTCTTGTGATTGGGAGTATAAAATACAACTAAAAGGGTTCAAATGAAATGGTATACTGGGTCATAGTTTCCTCAGAGAGCTTATCATTATTTAGAATATTAATACATTTTCCTACACATACATTTTTTTCCAGCATTTCTTTTAGTTGCTTCGCCCTTAATTATTGAGCCCTGTGTTTCTGATTTTAGGAATCTTTGGTAATGTTAAATCTGTACTAGAAGTGTCGACCAGTTATAAAATTTAAAAGAAAAAAAAAGCTGATTGTAAATTTTAAACACTTCTCAGCTTGATTTTTTTTTTTTTTTTTTTAATGACTCAGTTTACAAAGCCCTGTTCAGCACTTTACTGAATCCAATCCTCCTCAGATTTTAGAATTACTGGCCTGTGCTGTAACACACCCACGCTCGGTGCATGTTTACTAATGTAATTATTGAGTGTAATCATGTGAAATGACTAATCAGGGGGCAATTTTAGCTGCTATAAATTGGGAAAGACATCCCTTTTTTCAGCACTGATTATGACAGGCCTCCCACATCCGCATTTCATCAAGATGCTACAGATCCATTGTGCATTTTTTATCTGTCAATGTTGTAGAGACCAACTAGAAAAGAACTCTGAAGTGTGTGTTTGTAGAATCACAATTCATTCTAATTTAGTTTCCATGGACAACCGGAAACATCTCGTGTCATTATTTTCTTTGCTGCAGAATAACTGTAGCGCCAAACTGAGATGTTTCCAGCAGCGTGCTCAGGCTCAATTCCTCCTAAATGTTTTTTTTTTTTTTTTTTTTTCCAGTGGATGCAATGATAGCACACGGGGAAAGAGGACTCTGTGAATACTGATAAGAATCAATTCACAAGAGGTTATGAGTGCAACAGCAGTTTCTGCCAACACAATTTGTTCAGCAGTGACATAGACAGTAAAATATAGCCAATTGAACTGTAGCATGAACAAGAAGCAGCTCTTACAAAATGAATATTCACTCACCGTAAAACTTATCAGCATTGCACAACTCCACTGAGCACACACTGTGCAAAACTTTTTGCGAGGTGTGCAAAAGCCAAGAAAAGTCTGGCTTAGTGCAGAAGAAGTCGTCTAGCCCAGACTGTACTGCAGTGGCCAGTTAGATCAGTTGAAACAACAGTAACTGTCTCTTGGGGACTTTATTTGTCGGTATCACAGTGAAATGGATCAAGGAGAGTTATAAATCTTTATTTTGTCCATTGATGCTTCCATTACAGAACTTTTCAACTCAGGACCAAACTGAGTAGATCTAACTTTTTTTACCCCTCAAGATACGGGCTCATAAAAATCTGCTGGGACTCCTGTCATACAGAGACCCAATAAATACACGTCCATCAATTTGGCTCACAACTTTATTATTTAGGATATATTGACGACTGGTAAATTATCCAACAATGAGGAGGTGCAGCTCTCATCAAAATTTTACTTGAGTGTCTAAGCTCACCTCGTAGCCCTTTTCAGAGGAAGTTTCATAAATAAAAAAGTTCAGGCTTGTTAATAGAGGTCAAACCGAAAGAACCTGTGCTTTGTTTATGGGCATTACAGCATACATTCAAAAATCTGAATTGGATTAGCCTCACCCCAATTTCTAGACTATAGGTCAAACTTGTTGGCTTTCAAAATACAACACATTATACATTTTCATGAGTCTAACTCCTGCGGGAGAAGGCAAGAGGCTGAAGCTCTTATTTGAACCTCAAATAAAAAAAAATTTGTCCTGGGTGATAATATTGCCAAGTATTGGGAGTCAGACACCAGGCTGACTCTTGTCCCGGTGTCACATCTAATGCTTGTTTGCTTCACAGTGGGAAGTTTTGTAACTTTTTTTTTTTTCTTCAAGATGGCGATTCTTCTTGTTCCAGTTCTGCTTCTGCTCAATTTGAAAGGATTTCAAAGTAAAAAGTGTATGACGATGTAAGACTTGAATACTAGGAGGAACTAAGGCCCTCCTCCAGAGTCCCATTAGTGGGTTTACTAGGGCGAGTGTTTACTGTGTGACACCAGAGTGACTCTCGCAGAAGAGCTGTCTGATGTCACTTACTAGCTCAGCTTTTCGGAGGAGCAGAGGAGGAACACTTGCATCTGGTGTGTTTATTTGGAAGGTAAAAATTCCTGTGAGAATTCAACTAAGCTCGACGCTTTAGCTTTTGTTGGGAGCATTTAGGACGAAACGCCACAGGGGAATTTCCAGCTCCAACATATACCGTCCCTCTTTGTCTTACCAAATGAGATTAGAAAAACTGTGCAAGCAAAACACAACATGTCAAGAATACATGCTAAGAAATCAGGGCAAATGCTGTAGCATTTCTGCCATTGTTCGCTCGACGATTAATCCTCTTCATGTGGAAAGCTACCTGCCCTCCTTCCTTTTATACAATCAATCAAAGAGGTCATGATGTGCCTTCAAAATAGGTTGCCTAAAATATATCAAGTCTGCTTTACCTTCATTAACTGTGTGGAGAATCTATCCTTTCTGGCATCTTGATTGCTAATCTTGTATATATTTTAACTTTTCTTGAGTGCTAATAAAATGTCTGTTTTCTCTTATCTTTCCATATTATTATGGTTGGTTTTATTTTAACTATATTTGTTTTTGCCAAAAGCCTTGTATTTTTGCAGCAGATGCCCATACCCACATATTATGATTTAAAGAGTTCACTGTAACATGACAGACTTTCTCTGTCATTAAGATATAGTATTATCTTTCTCATGAATTAGATAAAATGAACAACTAATAATAAGTGTTTTAAATTAAGTTAAGTGTTCAAAAAAGTGATATCAAATAAGGTGTGGTAATGCTCCTTCCTAGTTTTATTTTCTTTTTTTCTTTCTTTTTTTTTTTAATTCTAATACATGGTACATTGTGTTCTTAGCTGTCATTTTTATTGTTTTTATTGTTTTTTTTTTTTTTTCCTTTTATTCATGGCTTGAAACCTCACACGGGTTAAGCCGAGTGCCATATAAGGAGAGCCTCCATGTTGAAAGGGCATCAGCCTAAATGTGTAACCACAGAGTAACTTCAGACAGCCAAGCTAAAATGAAAGGATTAACTGAACCTCAGGTTAAACTGTTTTCCAGGACAATCCGATGCCGAGTTTGGCTTCCAAAATGTGTATAAATAACACCGAATTTGTTCAATTTGAATGGTCCATAAATATTGAGGTACAACAAAACCTCATGTTATTGTATATCATGTCATTATGTCATACATGAACAAAAACAGACCTACAGAATTGTCTTACAGTAGGTATGAATATGCTCAGACCACAGCATCATGGAGAAGACATTAAAGAGCAGAGGTGGCAAGACACCTTGAGGCAACTAAAGTTCAGATTATGAGAAAGTCAGCAGCCTCAATTTGAAAAACCATGAGCATGAATGCAACTGTGTTTTGTACAAACTGTCTAAAGGTAAAACCAAACATGTAGGGTTTGATTGGAGGCAGTTGTCAAAGGTTGAACCAGCAGAAGTAGCAGATGCATCTGCTCCTGAGTTTGGTTTACATCAGCCTCCTGTATGTTAACTGTATTAAAATAACAGTGTTACTGTTTAGTCTGGTGCTTGCAGGAAATTCCTCAGGCCATTTAGAAAGGGTTCCTTCAAAACAAAGTTCAACCCACAATTATTAAAGTGCACATATGCACAATATGCTGAGCGTATTCATTTGTGTCTTTCAGGGTTTGCCAGGTAATGCTGGACCACAAGGACGACAAGGACCTCCTGGACCCGTTGTACGTCTTCTTTTTTCTTATTATTCTCATCATTTTGTCTGTCACATCAACCTGATACATGGACCGACTGATCGTTCTGCTCCTTCTCTGCCTCTGCCTGTCTTTCTCTCAGGGAGCCCCGGGAGCCCCAGGAGCTCCAGGACCTGGTGGGTCAGCAGGAGCACAAGGAGACCAAGGAATTCCTGTGAGTAAAAAAATTTTTTTGTTGTTTTTTTTTAATGTTTCATGTTAAGTATGGTATGAAAAAAAAACTCTGATACAAGAATTTCATAAATCTCATTAACCAGCTTTCATATAAACCCAAATAAGGTTCAGAAACTGTAGTTTCACACATTATCCCTCCACTTAGGAGACATAATTCATCCAAATTAACAATAAAATAATGAGGATCAATCTCTTCATGACCTCCTTCTCTGATTGCGCCTCTTTAGATGTTTTTCTCTCATCATTTATTGAACAACAGTATCAGAGCTGGAACACATAAATTTACAGATTTGTTCCGACACCGACAAGGAGTTCATGCTTTGTGGATTGTTTTTTTTTCCTTTTTGTTGCAAAAAAGTCTTATTAGTACTGGACACAGTCCTCATAATTAATCTATCATATATTTATAAATCCTTTTGCTAATAAGGCTTATGTTATTCTAAATATCCAAAAGACAAATCCTGATACACTTATCTCATGAGATGACTTTTTAGGGAATAATAAATAGTATAGTGAGTCGGATTTTTTTAAGCCCTGCGAGGAAAGAAGAAAGATGTGCAAGTGACACAACACAAACACAGAAAAGGATGCGGAGGAGAAGATGTTGGGTTCCAAACTTTGTGTAATGCTAACAGGAACAGATGATGCTGGGATGTCGGTGACAGCTAATCTAGTCTCGGGTCAGCGCAGCAGGCCAGCAGCAAAGTTTGGCTCAGAGAGAGAGAGCTATAAATCACTTAAAGACACCTTCTCCCTCCTCTACACACATATACACACATATATACAGAAAAAAACAGTGAGAGATCACATCTGCCTCATCTCAGACGCAGAAGACACAAGCGCCTCATATGAATGTGCGGACATGCAGCAAGCGTACACAAACGGAGACAAAAAATTAAATCAGAGGTCACTTTCCTGAGCGATAACCTCTTAAACATCTTCAACTTTAAGTTTCAAACTTCAGTTAAACATTAAAATGCTGATTCAGTCCCTGTTCCTCCCCTCTGCAACCCCTCGCCAGGTTTCTGCTGCAAGAGAATAATTTTCATCTTAAACTTTTTATCTGAAATTTAAATCTGCAGGGAGATTTAGCATTTCGCTTCACCGTGATGGTAACTGACCTTAAGACAAGGAAACCTGGTGGAGGTTGGTTTTGAGGTGGACACAAAAGTCGACTTACACAACTGAAGGCAAGATAGTGTAAAGATTCATAGTTGCAGAACTTAAAGCGCTTGCTAAAAGTTTTTTAGCTCATGGCGAATGTGAATCCCAAAACTGTTCTGTTTAGAGGAATGACATGATTCATTTGGACACGTTATGCTCTGTCTATCAAGATCATTATTCACTCATGAGATCACAAAACTTTTTATTTGTAGATTATTTTTTATTGTAAAGTAAAGTAGATTCTATGTGACAATCTCTGGTCAAATGGTTCAAGTTGTCAAAGACTCAAGGAGACAGAAGTCACAGCTGTCCTTCGTCGATAGCAGTGTTCACCGTATCATATACTTCTGTATTTACAACCGGCCTCACAAGTCTATCAAGTTGTCGTAGCTCTTGGTGAGTCTATGTCAATGAGTCCGCATCAATGAGTCCAAGTGTGTGTATGTCCTGCACAAAATACGGTTTCTGAATGTGGTTTTCCAGTGACTCAACCACCTGAGGGTTTTTTAATTTATCTTGCTTGACTTGGTAGCAAGCCGCCTTATGTTTGCCAGTTGCTAAAGAAAAAAAAGCAACAATCTTCTTGCGACTGTTTTATCAGTCCACATTGAAGTGCTGTGCAAGAGGAAATAAACGTACTTCCCCCTGTGGATGAACTGTAAAACATTTTTGAGTGAAAAAACATCTACTCTTGTACTTTGCGCAGACTCGGCATATACAGGGCACTACGGGACGATAGTTTTGATAAAATAATAAAAGAAATCAGATTTTTATGATTCATAGGCCTGTCTTTTTTCAGCTCAGATACTTACTTTGGCTCCCACATGGTTTGATTTGGTTTTCCCATGTCACCCTGATAAGACGGTAGACATTTATATGCCCAGGAAGACTCGGGAGATCCAGACAGACACCCGGAGGAGGTTCAGGGGAAGACTTTTATTGTGGAGACCTGCGCTCCAAAGCAGCGGCTGTGTCAAATGTTGGCACAGGCTTTCTATCATCTCCAATATAACATGCATATGATATGCCAGGCCTGCACAATCATTGTCTCTACCCTTCCTTATCCAATGACCCCCACACACACACATAGACAGCCAGCCAGTCAGTCGGTGGTCAAGGACACGTTTCCCCCAAGATAAACAAACCTTTATTCAAAAGCTGTAACAACATCAAACTGATATTTATCATATCAGCAAATGGCTCTCCGGCCAGGAAATACTTGTCTTTTATTTGCATCTGGATTACAATGCGTTACACTGTAATACGCATTCATAGGCTTTATGTGCTTGGCAGGTTTGAGTGTGTATGTTGTGATCAGATATGCATCTGTGTGCTTTACAGTGTTGGCAGGAGCGGAAAGAGAGTCCATCCAAGGCACAGAAATTGCTCCATGTTTGTGGGCACAGAAGCTTTAGGGCTGATTTGTGTGTTGCCTTTAGGACACAAAGTACCTGGACTCTCTGTCAAAAATTTTAATGCATCTAGTTATACCAGCTGTTAGATCAGAGGAGTGTGTGTGTGTGTGTGTGTGTGTGTGAGATGAAGAGGCTTCAAGAAAAGGAGAGAGAGATGGAGAGTAGTGGGGTGGGGACATTAAAGGAAAGAGGGGAAGAGAGACAAGTATGGCTACTTCTGAGTACACATCCCCATCGAATGTTTATTCTCCTCCTGTGCTTTTATTTTCCAGGGTCCTGCTGGTACCAAAGGCGATAAGGGAGAAAGAGTAAGTCACTCCACACAGCTGAATCACTGTTTCGAGCAAATCAGGTTTTATTGCTCCATTTTGCAGTGGAAATATTGTTATTTCGCTAAAGTAAAACCGACACAGTCTCTCACTAATGCCTCACATTGTTGTTTTGGGCTAACCAAATTACACTCATCTTTTGCACAAACATTCACTTTATTTCGCTCTCCCTCTCTCTCGCTCCCTCCACCTTGTTTAGAGCAAACCAAATCAAATCAGTGTTCATGGTTGAAATTTGCAAGCAGAGCAGGGTCTGTATGTTTTTTGCTGACACAGTAGCCAGGCCATCGCTGCCGAGGGCTTGAGAGACACGCAACTTGCCAACATGAATCGAACCTGTAATTCCTGTTTCTGCCCCATTTTAGCAACTGTTGGGGACATTTGTAGCTGGCTTCAGTTAATTTTCATTGGAGGACTCAACATGAAAGAGAAAAAAAAAAAAAAAACCAAGACAGGATTTTCTGCTGTTAGAATCTGGTCCCCCTAAAAATAATTTCCCAGTCCCAAAGTGATTTGCACGGTAATAACTGAGCAGGGAAAAGAAAATGTTTGCGACAAAGCTTTTTTTTTCCTTTTTTATATATTTGCTTTACACACAGTAACAGACCACAAGGTTATGTGATGATGAATAGTACAAGGCAAAAGAGGAGACTGCTAGCTCTTGAATTCATTATAATTTACACCGTCTCAGTTAGTCAGTGATTTGAAGATGTATGCATGGCTTTTCATGGTTACCAGGCAAACATCTTATATTACAGGTGTAACCAAGTCAGCACTCAATCAATTATGGTCTTGTGCCAATTAAACTGATCAGGATCAATACGTTTACAATGGAATATTTCTTTGAAGGGGTATTCCAGTGATTTAGTTAACTACCTTTATAAAGTCGGGACAGATTAAAAAATGATAAGTAACAGCCAGACTTTTCTTCCTACATATTGATCAAAAGCGCTAAAAATTAACACAGATTACCCCGGTGACATCACTATGCCATCATCAGAGTTTCTTCTTTTTTTTTTGTTTTTTTCCAAACTTTGAAAAGCTCCTCCAAACCACAGAGACTGTTTCTGTGTTAGTACTCTTCACAACTGGCAAACTGAACACTGTTTGAACTGCTACAACTTAAATCAGTCAGACCAAAATTTAAAAACCTTTACGAGGTATTGATTCAATTACAAAAAAGCCAATAGAGGCCGACCTCCCACCAGCTACTGTCCCACACTACAGTAAGTGATATGAACGGTTTTGCAGTGTGTGACCTATTCATTTTTATAAACTAATAAGAAAGGGCCCAGCCACTCATTTCTAATAAAGACACCAGCAATTCAGTTTACTACATGTCAGTGTAACTAATTAAATCGACTGCAAAACAAAACAAATGGTGAACAGTGCATTAATCTGTATCAGCTCTGTGTAAGTACAGTCAAAATCAATAAGGTTATGCCCAAATATAATTACATTTTGATTTCTATTTAATTCTGTAATTTACACATACTTTGCTCTCTTATGTTATGTTATCTGTTTTGGCCAATATAAATATAAGGAGCTTAAGAGTGTGGAATAAAGGTGGAGTGCACCCCATTAAAACAGCCACAAAACCACCCGCCCACCAATTTATCAGCCACTGGTTCTGGGCGTTTATGTTCTTGTGGTTGCTCACATAGGAAAGTGGTGTTACTCTGTGTGGTCGTGTAATATCAGACTGTAAGAGCTCCGTGTTTGTTCTGCAGGGTGATGTGCAATCCCAAGCTGCTGTGCGTGCCATCGCACGGCAAGTCTGCGAACAGCTCATCCAGAGTGAGTAATCTGCGATATTTACACATTAACATGAGCATGTTATTAAGAACAGTTTCTCCTCTACTGCCTTCACTGTTCTCTTTGAATTTTGGTTAAATATCACAATAAAGAAATAAAACCAAGTAGAAAAAGATCTCAAACATCAAAAAGTCCATGCTAAGTCATTTCAAACCATTCTCCTCCTACCTCTTACAGGCCACTTGTCTCGCTATAACTCAATACTGAACCAGATTCCTGTCCAGTCAGAGGTGTCTGTCCGAACAGTACCTGGGCCACCCGGAGAGCCGGGTAGGAGAGGCCCCCCAGGACCTCAGGGAGAGCCAGGCCCATCCGGCAGGCCAGGCTTCCCTGGTTCGAACGGCCAGAGCGGACGACCAGGAGAGAGAGGTGAGAGAGGAAGATGTTTATACCCAGTCATTTACAGGATGCAAAACACATCTCAAGAGAGAGAGATGGACACAGGAACGATGCACTTGACTATATTCCGTACATATATATCTCTTTCTCTCTGAAGGACTGATGATGAACTGTGACCAGTCTGCATGTTACAGTTTGGGTTGTGTCCAGACACTGTGACTAAATGCTCTTGTTTATTAGCACCAGAAAGAGGGTCGAGTGTTTAGTAGACCACCCCTGCTGCAGTGACAAATAAAATGTGGAAACAATATAATATGCAGTATAGAAAATATGCAGCATGAGGAACACTGACCACGTGGAGCCTTTGCCTCATGATGAAAGCTTTTACATTTGCAGTACTATGACCCGGGTGTCAGTGCTGGCTTTCCAGGGAAAAAAAACAAAAGCGGTACACAGCGGTTTGGCTTTTATCAGGGCTTTTAACGCAACTTGCAACTTGCCTGTGTGTGTGTGTGTGTGTGTGTGTGTGAAGTGCGGTATACAACTTTTTCCGGTCTTCGCTAGCATGAGTAAACAGTTTCTATGGCCGCACAAACAAAAAAAAAAGAGGTTGGTGACTACAGATGCTGAAACTTAGGAATCCAAACACACTTAACTGCAACTACCAATTATATTATAAATTGTAGTGAAAGACAACAAAATAAAAATCTTCACGATCATAACTTAAAAGCAAAACAACATAATGTGAAATCAAAGAAAATGCAAAAAAGTAGGTCAAGTAGCTCATTTTGTCTTCACTTCTATCTCTGCTTTTCCGTTTGCTGTCTTCTGAGTGAGGAGATGATGTTATTTGGACAGAGATGGTTATTGTGATATGACTATATAAACTTATATATACTTTTGGCGTTATAGATAGATGTTTATTTTTAACAGTTTCTGTCCAGCTGATATGGTTGTGAAGCAATCAAACACATTACTGTATATAAAGTGATGTCTTATTCCTTGTCAACGATGGATTGAGGCTTTTACTGTAAAAAGAACAGAAAATTTGAGTCTCTCAGTCTCAGCTGGAGCATGAACCTGCCTGTTTGGTGCTTTTCGTTGCCTGGCCTGCTTGTTGACTCCCAGCGAGCATCAGAGCTCCCGTAAGCGTCAGTCCAGGCCAGGAGACAGTAACTCCAGTATCCATGAGGTCATTCTCCTGCCACGAGCTTTTGGAGGAGAAACAGCCTTTATGAGGCTCCGTGTTCATCAGCGAAACATGCAACCCACACTGAAGAACCGCACACTGAAAGGAGGAGGGTTAGGAAAGCTGGGAGTCAGGAAATGTCCTGCAATTTTACCTCGTCCTCAACCTTTTTTTGATTCTCCTCAGTAACATTTATGATGCAGCCTCTGGTCCACCACACACACATGCACACACTTTTTTATTATTGAACAGAAACCACAGTAGCCCAAATATTATAAAAGATGTATGGTTTACTTAAAAAAATGAAGCATGTTATTATTAAGTCAGACAGTCCATGTAGGGCTGACAGCAGAATGAAGAACAAAGCTGTTCTCAGGCTCAATGAATAAACCCATTTATATTCCACGTATAATACTGTACTCAATATAGAACGGCTGTGTCAGCTAGCAGCCGTCATGAAGAGAGAATATCACAAGATGAGGCCGCCAGGGTAGAGAATACATTTTTATTTAAAGTAACGTAAAATGTTTTCTCCTCTGCCTCATTGTGCTCACTTCCTCTTTACCGATGCAATTGATTAAGACAGTCGTAAAAGCAGCAGGACAGAAAATCTGCAGATCACTGGTTTTATGTGGTTCTCTAATATTAGAGCGGACGAAAAATATTCCATTAGGTCATTCAAACAGCTGCACCGCTGGACAGACTTTGGGTTTATCATACATTTTATTAGGCTGAGCATCCAGGCATAATTTATCCAGCACATTTCTCACAAAAATCTGCAATGTAATACCGATGTCGGGACAGAAGGCAGTGGAAAAATTACTCAGATAATGAGCAAACATCCTGCATTATTTTAAAGAAAATGTAGATTAATACTGATGCAACAACGTGTAAGCAGCATTTTACTGTTGTGCAATTAGAGCTGGTTCTGCTTCACAGATCTCTACTGATTTTTTTTTTTTTTTTTTTTTTTTTTTTGACTTTTCTCTACTTTTTGGGGGTAAAATAATGGCTAATTTGACCTCTTTGGGCCTCAAACACTTATTTAAATGGAACCATGTGAGAACTATAGGGGGCGAATCTCTTTCTCATTGAGCTGCTAATAACTTATGGACATATGAAGGGGTCGTAAGCCAAAAGCTGGGAACCCTATGCTTAATGTTGAAATGAATTTTATTTTATAGGGTTATTACTATCTGTAACTGGAGCTGTCAAATAAATGTGGTTGGGTAACAAGTGGAATGTAGAAATACTCAGGTAAAGTACAAGTGCCTGAGTAAATGCATTTCACTACGTCTCAACACTGGGTTAGTAAGAGCATTAATAAATCCTGAATTGGCTGTGGAAAGGGCAAAAGAGAGATGTGATTTTGAGTTTAACATATTTAAACTGTGTTTCCAGGCCTGCCAGGAGAAAAGGGAGAAAGGGGTAATCCAGGGATCGGGAGTCAGGGACCTCGAGGACCACCTGGCCCCCCAGGTAAGACCCTAGCTGCTTCCAAATGTGATAATTTAGCATCATTATTTTTCTGAACATTTGTTTTTGGTGTTGGAGCAGGACATGCAGACTATTTTCCATTGTGTTTCCTCTGAACATAACCAAAAATGTTTCAAATATTGAAAAATAGAATAGCACAGACTTGATGTGTTTTGGATGTGCTTTACTCTGTTAAATCTCTGTCTGAGAGAAGCAAGCAGATGTTTTGGACCATGAATATAATTCTCCATATTGATTTCCCTGTGCGCTCTGTGGAGTTTGAGTTATGAAAATATGTCGGCGCTGGGATTTTCTGTTTACTGTTTGTGTGATCAATACTCACAGAACAAGCTGACAAAACTCCCCTGTTAAAAATAAAAATCCACAAACTTCAATATATGCAAAAGGATATTTTGAAGGTGGAGGGGAATACTGTCTTCATCCGCCTTACTTTTCTGGAATATTCGTGAGATGATAATTTTACCACTTGGCAAACGGCACTTACTTCAAAATATTGATTTCATATTTTTGCTTACTGCTGAAGTGAGCCCTGATGGAGCTGTTCCTCTCATGTAAACAGAAAACAGAAGCCTCTGGCCAAATGCCAGCCAAGATCTGTGTTATTCATGCTCCTGCCCTCAGGACGTTCACTATTCCTTATCCAGATGTGACAATTGTGTCATTTCTACCACGTTGTCACGGCAGCGGAGAGAGAGAGGAATTTAAAGAGATTGAGGAGGTGATAGCACAGTGATGATGTATCCTCGATGGCACATTTTACTGTGTTGTTTTCCTCCTTTCTTCTCACACTGCTGGAGTCCATTTTTATCGAATGCCGGTCGATGACTGACTTTGTGTACTTCCTACATCGTCAGGTCTGCCAGGTGAAGGACGGACAGGCAGCCAAGGCCCCCCTGGTCGGCCTGGTAACCCGGGAACACCAGGGAGGTCGGGAAATCCGGGTAGCACAGGACCAGCTGGCCCACCAGGATACTGCGACCAGAACTCGTGTCTGGGGTACAACGTCGGAGGTAACTATCATTAAAGCACATTTAAGCACTGCAAACACTTCACTTAAAGCTCCTTATGTAGCATTTATAAACAGTATGCAAACATTTATTAAATGGTTTTTAACACATTATAATGTAGTTGTAAGCAGATATAAGCACATTGTGTTTATGAATGTACAGTATCTGTCCACTATTATAATTTCTCCTGCAAAGACACATTTTATATTATTACAACTGTTTTATTTTTTAATTGAGTATCTATTTACGGTGATTGAGCTTATGGCCACTAATGAAGGCCCTTGAATTTGCAGTATTACAACCCAGTCGTCTGTAGCAACTTTCCCAGAAAAATCACAAGCGATGCCCAGTTCGGCTTTTAATGCAACAAACTCGCTCATCAGCTCACCTGTGTGTGAAGCAGCGTGCTGGGGTTTTTTTCCAGGTCTCTGCTGGCAATGCACGCAAACAGTAACTAAGGCCAAATAAACAAAGAAAAGATCAATGACTGAAGCGAGGCCTAAAAATACTCCTGCAATTAACGATTATCACCAAGGTGCAGTTTAGAAAGACAGCAAAATGAAAATCTTTGGGATTATACCTTTAACAAAATCTGCTTACAACAACAATAGTGTTTAAAAGAAGGCTTATTTGCTGCGTAAAAATAAAACATCTGGAGACTCAAACTGTTGTTAATGCTCAAACACATGAAACTGAACTGAGGTTTATTTTAGAAGATAATCTTTCACAACAGGCCGGTGCCACTCACCTGGAGGCATTAACAGGAGGAAAAACAGAGTGAAACAAAAGATGAACGATGCTAGCAGATTATCAGATTATCATGGGTTGGGTTGGCAAAAAAACAAACAAAAAAAACAAACAAAAAAAGAGCAAGATGTTTGACAGATTTGTGACAGACTTTACTCTTTAGTTCACTGTAAATATAGCAGCAGGAGAGCTTTGTATCTGAATACTGGGCAACATTTAGGTATATTATATTTATTCTGACAGCAGAAACAAATCTTGATAATCTTGTTGTTTTCTAGATTTTTTTTTTTTCCAGCTTCCAAAAAATGAGCATGACCCAAAAAAGACAAATGAGCACAAAAGCACACATGTACATAGGTCAGACTCTGGCTGTTGGAGCAAAAATAACATTTTGACTAGAATATTTTCCCACACGTGGTCAAAATATCCAGACTTTACAAAAACATTATCCGCTGTTTATTTAGACCTTATTTGCCCCGATTACTGCTTTTCCAACTGAGAATTAACTTTATACTCTCAAAAGACTTGTTCAGCGTAACTACTGAAGAATTAATTCAGACGTTCAACATGTGTAACCCTGCCCAGTCTTTCCACCTTATAAACCATCTTTTACATGTATAAGACACTGAAATATTGTTTTCACAGTGGCGACCGGTTCTGAGATAGTTATTGTTCTCATAAAGCTCTCAGAGAATTGGAGAGTAATCTAGCTTTTATGGTTCTTCCACTGTGAAGTTTATACAGTCATGTCCACACTGATGGATTAACAAACTGTGTCACTGACCGAAACCATTTGTCTCTGCTGAGATCTAATAAAATATGCCATCACGCACGTCCTCGTCTTTGAATATCCACGCTGATGAGGACCTTAATCTGTCCATTGTCTCAGCTCGGACATTACACGCATCTAAGAGCTTCTGCCCAGTCGTCTTAATGAAACATCATCTGCTAAAAGTAGCTGATGGATGAGACATGACTTCATCCATCACAGCAGAGTTATTTTATTTCAATGGATTCCAGTCAGAATGTTTTCTTTTTTCTTAATTTTATGACTTTCCTGTTATTGTCAACCGTGCACAGATTAAACGCTGCCTCCCTGACCACTTAAAAGGAAAATTGCAATTACAAACTTCAGTATGTGGAAAAGTATTGTTCCTCGCAGAGCAGCTAGAGTCTGACCTTAAATTTGTTATCGGGATTTTTAAAAGGGATCGTCCAGTTTACTAATATTTTTTCCTGCTTACCCAATGACCTTAGCTCAACATTTACATACAAAATCCCGAACGGCTACATTATTTTATTACTTTTTTAATTACTATTTTATTACTTAAAAAACTAAATAGTAGTTTTATAAAATTAAGTAAATTACTGCATGTAGTTAAATTAATTATCCGTCTTTGGTGCAGGATAAAGGCGCATGTGCCTTATTTCTTTTTTAGAGAGGCGAGACTTCACAAAGACCGCTGAGCTAAGCCAGGCTAAATTCAGCATTAAGAGCATCTTGGACCTGTATGGAGATACATAAAAATGTCTTCTATGATCATATATCTTTAGCTGAATCATACTTTAATGTTTTGGAAATTAAGTCATTCTTATTACTCATCACTATCTGTTAAATGTAAGGCCGCAGATCATCTTGGGGTGGGAACAGCAGCTAGCTCAGCTCCTGGCCAAGAGGAAGTCTGGTGCTTAAAACGGTTTAGTGGTTGGAAGATTTTTAAATTTCTTAAACAGAGTCATGCCAAGCTTCATATTTAACAATTAAACAGTCAATTGTGAAATTGGTATTGATCTTCTAACACTGGGAAAGTAACCAAATGGGCATATTTCCCAAAATATTGAATATTGCAGGTACACATGATGTCCTAGTAAAAAAAAGAAAAAAAAAAAACTTTTTTTTTTTTTATACCTTTTCTGGCATAGGTCTTATTTCTTGAAATGTAATCCCTAAAGTTCATACTGTAGCGGAGCTGTGAACATGCTATGAATCACCCTCAAAGGAGTATTTCATGATTTAATATGTAGTAAAATGTCAGAAAATGGTTGCCCTTAAAGTGTTTGGTTCAGTATTACTCACAAGGCATGTTTTTCTTGGTTTACTCCTGTTGTACCACTGTTTTCTGTGTTAGGAATCTTTATTTGCACTTTCTCCTGTGCAGAAAGAGAAATAGAGATCTGACACATTTCCCTGCTTTCCAAACATTTTATATCAATGTCTTAATATTTATTTGAGCTAAATTTATTGTCAGACTCACTCGGGGTGTGTATTTTCTTCCTCTAAGAGAGAGAAGCAGATTCCAACTCTAATTTTTTTTTCCCTCTAACCACCGCTGGGGAGGTTTGCGAGGTTTGCGAGGTTTAACTCTTTGGTGTTGTTGGGTTTTCCTCCTGATTATGAGGTAACGCCGTCTCTCCTCCCTGTGCCGACCCCTCCCTCTGTCTCTGCCTCTTTCTCACTGAAGTTCAACAGGACTATGGGAATGATTACTGAAGAGCATTCTCCAACCATCCTCCTCCTCTCCTCCTCCTCATCCTCCTCCTCCCCTTGAGCCCTGTACATAAAACTAAAAACTGAGAAAATTGATGCATTCAATTATTCCTTCAAGGCCTGCATATTTCATCCAGCATAGATAATTACTCCTGACCCCGGTGTTTAACCTCTAATCCCTGCAGCAGCGGTTTTTAAATTTTGTTTCTACGGAGACTGTCTTTTTCCAAATTACTCTTCATTTTTAAAGGATCTCCTGTAAAAATTATCAGGATTTTTTTTTTTTTTTTGAAGCAACAGCCTAAAAAATTATATTCACTCATTTTAAATTACAAAAGCAAGGTGGCTCCATAATAGAACAAGTAATTTGAGGCTGTGCCCTCATTTTTGTCTGGTGTAAGCTTTTAGAGACTTTATTAACGCCAGATTTTCAGTCTTTATGCATATGATGCTCTGATTCCTTATGAGCAGAAACCAGATCAATTTCTAACATTGGTTAACTTTCTTGATAGAATTGGATCGCTAATCTGGCTGTCTCATCATTTGAGCGATAAAAATGGATTAGTTTACCTCCCCACAAGACCAAACAAAACCCTGTAATGCTGCTGCGATGATCACCACCACTGATCTCAGTGCCATCTGTCAACAAATGCTCGTTTACACAATGCTTTGCTGCAGCAGCCTCCGCTTCAAGATCCAATCTCTTCAAAGCTAATCTCATCTTTCAAAGCCTGATGAATCGGCTAAATAATGATGAATTGCTTTGATGCTGATTGGCTGCATTCATTACTGAACGACCCCTCTTATCTGTACACCTCGTACACTGTAAAGCTGGGCAGAAAATCTCAATTTTACCCCTCATGGGACCCAGATGTGATCATTTTTTTTTCCTGGAAAAATAGGTCAGATCTGGGAAATATGAGTTTGGATCCAGATTTTTTTCTTCATTAACCCACATCCTCATTAACCCAATCTTTGGGACCCAAATCTGCCTGTACAGCATGTTTCGCGACCTTTTTTAACAGCACGCTGCCTCCTTGCTTCTAAGTGGCTGTGATGGCATTTAAGGTGGTTGTAGTCCCAAAGTCACCCTTAATTTTCGCTCAATGCTCACTTGTGATGGTGGTTTTATAAGCTGCAGTGACCCAGAAACATTCATGCATTTGACCCTAAATGTTCCCACCACCCCAGTCCAACCCCTGCCTCACGGCGGCTACCAGCCCTACAATCAGCCGTACAACCAGCTGTACAACCCTGCTGCAGTGGCTTACGACGACCAAGGCCGCGAAGACGAGGAGGAGGAGGAAGAACAGGACCCCTATTACCGTGGTTACCCCCCTCAGTACTACCCCCAACAGCCCTCCCAGCTGGCACATGGTTACCGCTCGAGCCCCACCCACTCTGAGGACACAGAGCTGAGGTCGCCGGGCGTAGCCAGGAGGTTTCCGCGTGGCGCCGTCAGGGTCATAGCGGAGAGCGAGGAGGGAGGACTTTAGAGGAACGATGGACTCACCTAAAGTGCTTGAGCCATGCACGCCACAACACACACACACTGATATCCACACATGGAAACAAATCAAACACTGACATGCATATACACATCGCCCCCCCATCTGAAACTGTGGTGAGAACCCCCCTCCCCGTGTGTCCAGTGGTTTACTCCACCAGGTGAAACTATGTAAATAGCTCTGTGGACTTGTACGATATCTCTGTAAAAGGGGGGTCCAAAAAGTGCCTGATCTATGTTAGCATCGTCCAGTGGTAATGTAAAGGTAAGACCCGTTTCTTCCACATCTCACAACTGATTTCAGGACTAAACCCTTTTTTTTTTTTTTTTTTTTTTTTGTGCGTGAACCTGCATGTCTCCTTTTGAGCCAACCATTGAGTGTGTAACTGGACACGTGCATCTTGTTTTGGTTGTATGCAACTAGCTCAATTGTTTTACGAGTCAAAATTTTACGAGAACGATGAGCCGGCAACATTTGTACAGGCTGCTTTTTATAATGATGAGTCGTGATTCCCCCCCCGCCCGCTCCTTGCTCCCATCTTTAATTTCAGTGCGTAAAGGAATATTGAAACGTTTTTTTAAAGTGATTTTCTCTGGACAGTATTGTGTTGAGTCTGCATCTTTAAGTTTTATTGGAGTTAATCCCTTAAACTGACTGTCGAAGCGTCAAAGTTTAATTTCACCTTCACACTGTGGAACACAATCAAATGAATTACTTTTTTAAGTGACCATTTTGAGAGAGAATCTGGCTGCCATTATGTTTCGTCCTGCGGTGTTTCACTCTGTTGCTACAAAGATTGAGCAGGTCTATTCTGGGTTTAAATGCTCAGACTTCTGAATTAAGACAAATGTATGTTGTTTTGCGTCCTGTGTTGCTGCCCCCGGTTTGTATCGTTTATTGTTCTTATGCAAAGTCGGGCCTGCTCACTGTGGAAGCTGTTTTCTCATCAGTTGACCTTTGACCTCTCGCTGGAATGACCTCTGGATCCAGCTGTTTCTCTAAACAGTGAGCTGCCTCCCTGTGAAACCAGTAAGGACTGAACCACGAGTAAACTTTAGCCCTCCTGCACTGCAGCCTGAAAAAACAAGCACTAAAGTAACTGAAAGTTTAGCTGTGAGCTGGCCCTGGTTTATTAGAGATTTAAACTGTCAAACATGAACAGTTTTAATGAGGAATGTGTCTCACCACCACGCCCCTTAGTACGATATGAACTTATTTATTTTATATTTTGTTTGCTTTTATAACCAATAAATCTGTAATGAGACTATAAAATTGTGTTTTAGGTCATTTGTTGAACTTTAATGACACAAAAAGGTCAAACTTTTAACTACTTTTTACAACATTTATATAAAAATGCTCCTTGACGAGAACAGGTTTATTAAATTGTTTATTAGCCTATTTTACAATTCACATAAACACATTTCTGACACACTTGATAAGACAAGACACTCAGGATTTTCTGACCAAAGTTAACATTTTTTCCACTGAAACCACAGGGATGATCTGAATGTTGTCATAGTAACACATTAAATTAGTTTCACTGTGAACCCACAAAGCTTCAAAGGCAGGATCGGCTCTGACAGATGTCATTTTTTAATGGGCCAGATCTGGTCATTTCATGGGTTGTTTAATCAGAGGAAAACCCCACAGAATCGGATTCTCTCTGATCAGAGCTGAGCCACACGGTAAAACCTCAAGCTGTTCCTGGATAATTCAGGTCTGCTGTCGAGGGTAACACAGCTGCCAGCGAGGTGTATTGTGTGTGTGTGTAGAGCACACACATGTGCTTCAGGAAACCCAGTCAAGCCTTGATGCCAGTTTTGGAGCACAAAAAAGCCAGTGCTGTTGCCTGGATTTGCTCAAAACCTGACTGTTTAATTTTGTGTGTTTTTAAAGAGATAATATCTCGGAGCTAATCCAATAAAGAGCGCCCTGAATTTTTCTTTTTTCCCCACAATACTTATAAGAAATATAATGGAGGAAAGTGAAACTTTCAGTGTTGCATTAATGTGAAAAAACCTTTCATCTTTGGTCACATCAGACTGCCTCGATTTCATTTCATCTTGTAGTTCTCGGGTCTGTAGGGAAAACACAAGACAACACATTAGTATGGGGAGACATAAAAGTCTTGAAAAAGAACAGATTACAAGGAAAAACATGGAGAGAGAAAGCGACAGATGAGAAACCAGAGAGATCTTATCGCTGTCTTTTTTTTTTCCTTTTTCAAGATGAGACCAGACACAGCATCCTCCTTTTTGTGTTTTTTTCCCGTTTAATTTTGAGCAGAGATTGCAGCAGACAGATATTATCAGACCCTGCTGTATTGGTTTTGATACAAAGTACGAAAAATGTTATCATCAATTGTAATAGCTCTGCTATCAACTACAGCAGTATGTTTATGTTGTTGATTTTCTGTCTGCGCTGTGTGTGTATGTGTGGAGGCAGGGAGGCCACATTTCCAATAATATTTTGCCTCTGCTCCAAGGTTTTCTGAGAGAATATTAACTATGTGTTTAATAAAGGGCAACGATTGAATCGCCCCCCTGTGACCTCGACCCCATCTCTCCCCTGACTCACTCTCACACACACACATTTGATCAGTAAAATGAATGAGACGTGAGTGAATATTAACGAGGCTAAGGCCCATCTCTTAAATAAACCAGGATTAGCTTGACCTTGACGACCACACAGCGACAGGCCTGAGCACACGCGGTGATTGGCCGAGGAGATTGGACCAGTAAACAATAAGAAGTGGCTCATTTATCACCACGCGCGCGCACACTTTGACAGCAACGGCTAACGTAATACAGACGTGCTGTACTCGTCTGTACAAGGCACACACTCAAGTGAAAACAGTCTTCGGATCAGAGCCCTCGGTGTGGATTTCGCAGATTTCACACGATATATTCACACCAAATGTTTTGTTCAAATGTGTGTGAAGTGCCAGATGGAGGGTTTACCACATCAGAGTCATCAAAATGGTTTCAGGATTGTAGTTAAGTACTGTTGGTGGGTTTAAAGGGTCAGTCCACCCAAATTACAACAGAACATTATCTCAATTGCCTTTTGTGGTAACCAGCCATGCAGATTTGATTTTGAGAGTCTGATATCTCTGCTGCCCCCTCAACATAATGGAGGTGAACTGAAACGTGTTGTGGTGCTTTAAAGCTGTGAAATATCTCATTTAGAAAAAATTCTCAGCACCCTCATTTCAAGAAACAACATCTCTAATGCTCCAGATAATCAACAGTACATGCTGTTATAAGTGGGACTATTTCTTCAGTAGAAAGTGATTCCAGTGAATACAGTTTACTTTTCGTTTGTTCTCTCTTTGGACAAATTTGTGATAATGGGCAATATAAGTAAAAGTAACTTGATTTGACTTCCATTATACTGGGGCTAAGGCAAATCTCAAAATTTGGACAAAAAAAACCAAAACTATCTGCATGGCTGGATACCACTGGAGGTAAGAAAATACTGTTGTTTTTTTCAGTATGGGTGAACTGACTCTTAACTTGACAAACAATGCTCTTCTTACTTCCAGGTTCTCTTTCCACCCATGAAATGTTTGCAAATAGTCAACACAGTACAAACAACCCCACAAAACCGCATATATATCGCATCATTGACGGCATAAAGAAAACACATAAAAGATGCATGAATGTGTTTCCCGGTAGTTACTCTGTGAAATAGAAAAATTTACAACCTGGAGAGTCAAAGTATACTGACTTCAGTAAAGATGGTGTTACTATATACGATTGTGATGCAGCTAAAAGTTAAGCCTTTTTCTATTTAGCCCTTGATCTTTTTTTTTTTTTTTTAAACGAGCTCCAAAACAGGCACAACGAAAACAACCGGTGGACTTAGCTGCGGATGAAGAAGAGCCACCCTGAACTGAATAAACAGCTTGAAGACGGGACGACTGGATGGACAGGTCGACGTTGAGGGTGGGTGCCGAACGGGAGGAAGAGACGGTGCTCTCAGTTAACCTGTCAGGATGATGTTTACTACAGGCGAGGTCGGAGAGATGTAACAGGACGGCATTATCGTGATGGCAAAGCGACGGGTCACGATGTCAGTCTAATCTCCAACCAGGAAATACTTTATTCGAAAAGCCATGAATATGATTATGCCAAATAACAGATGCTCTCTCCCACACGCCCCGCTGAGAAACCTTGTGTGCCCAAACAGTCGGGACGTGGCGGAAAAGAGGTGACTTTCCCCACATGTGTTTGTGACATCTCAACATTTATATTCAGAAGGTTTTGGCCAGGACAACAAATGAGATTTTGGAGATACAGAGATCTGTTCAACTACTGCTGACACACATCTACAGGGAACAAGCTGAATGGCCTGTTATACTGCAGTGCTCTTCAGTGTTACGGCATAATGTACAGTGGCCTTACTTTATAAAGCTTTTCAGGGGGTTCACAAGGCTCTAGAGGATGTAACCACCACAAAAACCTTTATATGCAGTAAATAAACATGTCATCTTGGGGGTGGAGGCCTGAATTCACACAGGAGCAGTATCGTGTGAGTTTTTAAACCTTAGAGACTGTACCGACTGTCATGTCGCACACTGACAGCTCTGCGTTGGCAAGACAGCGATTCACGCCGCAGCCACATGTGTTCGTAGTTACAGTGAAAAAATGTTGCATCTTATTTTTTCCTGCAAGAGTGAAAGAGTCAAACTGGCCTGCAGAAAATGGGGGCTGGCGAGCTTTTGAATTGGATCTTTTATGCACGCATACGTTGCTTAGTGAGGCTGTGAAAACAAGGCAGAAGTAGAAAAGAAAACAACTGTTCACTGCTGATGAGGTCTGACCAGGGAGAGGCAACATGAGAATATTCAACCCCCCCATCCTCATTAACATAAAGATCGCACTGTGCTGGTTAACGGCCAGTGACGCGCCACCCACTGAGCCTCTCCTCTAAAGTCGAGTTCAACATCTGCCATAAATATTTAAAAACGTGCCTTTTTTTTCCATGCGAAACACAAAAATGTGTATCTCAGATGGATTTCTAGTTGTCATTTATTTTATTTTGTTTATTTGAACTGAAATACTCCAAACAATCAAAGGATATAATCTAATACTACTTTATAACAACATGCTGTATCACAAAAGTCAGAGTAGTTGGTGGTGGTAGAGAGAGAGAGAGTATTCAAATAAATCAACATCGCCCCCTTCTGGCTGTTCCTCATCAGTACAATACAAAAATCTGAATATGTGTGTGTTTGTGTGCAGAGGAGGAATAAGAACTTAAGTAAAAATAACAATACTGCAGGGAATCATTATTCTGTTGCAAATAAAAGTGTTAAATTGAAGATTTTATTTAAGAACCAGTGTGTAAGATTTAGTGGCACCTAGTGGTGAGGTTGCAGATTGCAACCAACTGAATCTCCCTCACATCACCCCTCCCTTTCCAAGTGTTTAGGAGAACCTACGACAGCTGCCACATCTTATTACAACCTATAATAATATACGTCATTGATTTATTGAATATATTTTGTATTTAAATAAATCAAAATCTGTAAAGTAACTAGTAACTCAAATTATCGAGTAAATGTAGTGGCAAAAATATTTGCCATTTAGAGGTGCATGCAAGAAGAGCATGATATGGAATTACTCAAGTAAAGTACAAGTACCTTAAAGTTGTACTATTGTAAATGATTGTACTAAATTTGCTTAGTTACTTTCCACCACTGTGTGTGTATGTGTGTTTATTTGTGTATTACTCATTATGATGCAAACGTCCTCCAAAAAGGACATAAAAATGAACAAATGATTTCCAAATGATCTGTTTTTAAAAGTGTGTCAGGCAACTAAAGAGAGGAGGGCAGAGGACAGCTTTACCACAAACGTTAAAATGTGTATTTTTCTGTTTAGTCCAGTCGACTGAACTCAAATAGCGCTGGATAGTGACTGAGTTTATGTAGATTTCCTCTGCAGAAAAGTTACACGTCGCCTTGTTTCCACTGAACCACATATATAGAAAACTAAAAACACTTAAATAAAAACTGCTTTTAACGTAGTAGTTAGTGACATCCGCATTCTTAACTCATGACTTCATCACAATGTACGATATAATCACCCTGAGCATGCAAAAAATGATGAAAATATGATGAATGAAATAACTGATAACAACCCCACTTGTGAGATATTCTAATTACATGTATTCTAAGTACACTGTTGTTGGCTCTCCAATGGCGGTGATTTAATTTAGCACAGAAGCAAAACTATCAGTCACCTTCAGTGTTTACTTGTGGGCTGAATTAAATGACAGTAGCCATTATTCATTTCCTACAGAAACTCCACACAAACACCTAAACGTCTTTTAAAAAGAGACAGCAAACAAGTCAATGATCCTGTTAATCCTTCGGTTTTTTATCTGTAATAGATACCACATTCATCTCCTCCTGTCTGCATTTGTCTTTATGTGCAGTGACACCAACGTGTGCAGTGTGTATATAGACAGTGAGTTTCCATCAACCTGTTTTTATGCACATTTTCTATCTTCTTATAATGCCAAACTTTGAAAAGAATTCTTAAAATATTGCATATTGAGGTTTTACTCTGGTTTAAAGTGGAAAACTTGGTGTTTGAATATAAAAGCAAAATGTGACATTTTGCGTATTGTTTAGCCATATTTTTCAAAATTCAGTTAAAATTTACATCAACCTGACCGCTGTGTGTCAGAAAAGACTGTATGTGTTTCTACGTACGGTGTCCAGAGTCTGGGGAAGGCGTCCTTCTCCTCCTGCGTGTACTCGCTGAGTTTCCTGGGGATTTCTCTGGGCTGAAGCAGCTCCTCCGTCAGGTTGGCCCGGATGTCGTCTGGCAGCTCCTAGCAAGGGGTAGGCAGAGGAGACATTTAAATGTAGGCAGAAGAAATTCAAGGAGAAAGGAAGAAAAAGAGCAAGAGACAATGACTGAAAAAAGGTGACATGACGAGGAAGATGAGATGATACCATTTACACCCCAAAAGCAGCGCAGATATTCCACTCAAAGAATTGAAGTGAGCTGTCAGTCCGTCACTCCCCAGCACTGACATTCATTTTCATTAATTCATTCATTTATTACATTTTGTTTGAGAAGGGGGCATATAGGTCAGGCTAAAAGACTAAACAGTGAACAAAAAACAGCAAACTTTCCAAAATATTGCAGATGGGACTGCAGACAGTCACGAGGCTCAGGAAACACATCTGCTTCTAATTAGGGATGAATGCATCACTATTGCTCGTGAAAATCAAGCCAGGACCACAATAAAAGACAAATATCTGACTTCCTTCACTTCTGACTTTTGACACCAAACTCCTCATGTGTTGTGTTACGAGTCAAAACTCTTCCTCTGTCACGCATGCTCTTGTGTGGATAAAAATTACATCCAGTTAATATTTGGGCAGGCCTCCCAGGTCAATTAACAGCCTGTCGAGTGCTTCTTTGTTTCAATTCATTTTGGAGGCTGTGATGTGTGACGGCGGCGGTTCTCGCCAACATCATTTTAAAACAATCACAATTCAATGTTACCAAATGCCAAAAGTCCTGTCTGTGAACTGCAGTGACCATAATTCACTGCGACAATGATGCAATGCCATTTTTTCTTTTCAGTCAAGGAGTTAGAAGAGAGTCAGGTTGGTACAGTCGACTAAAAAAAACAATGCATGTACTGAGAGCGAGCCGACAATGTGCCCGACAAGTTGCGGGCCGTAAAACCAAAACAAAGAGCTGAAAGATGTTAAATTGCTCCGTTGAGCTGGGGTAAACTGCAGATTTGGACGATCGCATAACAATACACACACACAGTCATTTGACCCGTTGTTAATATAAAATACAGTTATACAAGACTGAGAAAGTACAAGTGAAGCAACCTCACAACCAGTGGCAAACTCTAAAAAATGCCATCTCACTGTCCAGCAAAAAGCATATACCAGCTGAGAAAGTGTAGGTGAAGAAAAGGACAAATCCTCTCCTATACATTAACTTCTAAGTAATTAATTAATATTAGTTGTAAAGGTGACCTGGATAAAGGAGGATTAAAACTGGCTCATTCTTTTTGTGTCAGCCTCTGCAAAATGATATCAGTGCACCCCTTCTCATCATGTGCCCTCTTTCTGATTGTCCTCAATAAGTCTGGATGATTAAGACTCATCAGCTCAGAGAGACGAGGAGAAACTTACGTCATCAGGGAAGATGTGTAGTCGCTGCATCATGGTGCGCCGCTGCAGGTTTCGAGGCAGCATGCCATAAACCGCTAACTTCAAAATCTGGTGAGAAGAAGCAGCAAATTGAAAAGGTTGACTTACAATCTGCTTACTGTTTCTTATATATATATATAAAAAAAAAAAGTCTAAAGCAACCATACATACATTTTTCCATAATGTACATTACTGTGTTTCTCAATGTGCGGCTGGTTGGACAAATGAGAGTTCGACTTGGAGAGAGTTACTGGACTGAGACATTGGACAGAAGTATTGGTGAGAGAGATGTTGGACAGAGGCAGTGCTGACAAATCATTCATCTGTCCAATTCTATTTCTCCCTCTTCGCTCGCCAACCCTCCAAAGCTCATTTTAACGAAACCACAATCAGAACACACGTCTGTGGTCACAGACTGGACTAAAGCCTGCATCAACAAAGAGGCAGCAGCGGTGTAAATGTCTCTCTTGGTTTTGTAAACTACAGATTGGGAACCAGCACAGGTCGGTTCACCTACTTTTAGTGATTCCCACATGTCAAGGGCAATTTGACGGTATTTTCATTAGCCGCACTTGGAAAAATTCACAAGCCCTTGCCTTGTAGCTCTCATGTTAAATTATTCTGAACAGCCTCGTTGCTCTTGTGAAACGTCCAATCACTCATGTGAGGAACTCTGATTGGTCTGAATAGGCTTTATTCTTTTTTTTAGCATGTTCAACAACAACATGATTCAGGGTAAAGTCAAGGAAAATCTCAGACAAATGTTAAAATAAAGTAATAAATCTGAGCTGATGTATCAATACATCTACAATACATCTAAGCACAGTGCATGTAAAGACTTGGCCCCCCTTTTTAAAAACAGACAACTGTACTTATCTCTGATGAAAACAAATTCAACACAATGTTGTATGTTGGTGGATATGAGCCACAAGTGCAACACTTTGTGAGATATCAGTCAAAATATTATGGTAAAGCAAAGTAAGGTAAAGTATTAGTTTTTAGTGTTATTTTTTATATTTCTCGACAGAGCTCATAAAAACCAACAATGTTTTCATCCTGCTTTGTTCACTTATTGTCTGTGGTACCCCCAAGCTACTAGAGATGTATACTTTCAAAAACAGGTCCCAAATAGTTAGTCTTATTTTGTAACAAGGCTAAATAATTTCCTTAAAAAAAACTCTATGCCCACAAGAGTAAATAGTGCATTTTTAGGTACTATTTTCAGTTGCGGATTAATACATATTTGGTGTTCAGGTAAGTATTTACAGCAGCAAGACTTTTACATGTGCTCGACATGAAAAAAGAAAAAAAAACAAACAAAAAAAACACAGCGTCCATGTTTATCAAACTGAAGGAAAATGCCAAGGTGTTGTTCTCTCTTTCATCAAAGCCTCAACATTTTCTAACACAGACGTCAGTTGTCAGTGGTTTGTCAAGTACAGTATGTAGGTCACATCAAGTTCTGAATGTAATTATGGCTGTGTGTGTAACACAGCAATGAGTCCCTAACCTTGAAACCATGAATATGTAAAACAACCTAAACCCCAGGAATGATCCTTGAACTGACATTCTGAGTTTCACAAGGCACCAAACGCCACCATCACCAGCACAAATCCACTGCTGGTTAATTCCTCTTCCCTGCACTTCACATTAATATGCGTGAGCCGCACATAAGGGATGAATGTCAAACCATGAAACACCTCCTCTGCACAGCATGTGGCAGACAGAAATTACACTCATCCCCAAGAATGTGAGTTAAATCATACATACAGTATAATAATAATCCACCGTGTATGGTATGTGGCAGTGGCATATCAGGTTTAAGAATAAAAAAATTAAAAAATTCTAAAAAATTAAGAACAGTTAGAATAGACAGACAACACTTACAGCTTTTGGGTCCTTTTGGTGCAGTTGGGCAGCAGTGACTTGTTTGAATCCACCTGGATACCTTTGGTAAAAAAAAGATAAGCTAATTATTTTAAGGTAACAACATGGATGAATTGACATGAGGCCACTAAGCTTTGACATCCCAGAAACTTCTCTTGTATTCCATTTAGAGCTATTTGATAAAAATATATAAATAAACAAATCAGATGAAATACTGAAGAAACAAACACATAGCTGTTTGTAAGAAATGGGAATGCACCAACACCTTTTCAGCAGTCAAGAGAAAGTCAAAAGAAAGCATCAAATGCAGAACTCTGTGTGCCCTTTTAAAGTGCCATATTACAAACAAACCTTCAAGCTATAACACACAACTATAAATTACTACACGAGGGAAAATTGATTAAGTTCAGAATAAAAATACAGCACAGCTGTGACAAGAGGAAACTGAGCTTAACTTAAAACATGTTCTAGGCGGTTCAATGGCATTGAAGGACAAAGACAAATTGAAAGTGCAGAAGAAAATAAGAAGTGAAGCATTGTATGCGGTAGTATTCACTTACCCTGTGTGTGATGAGTAGACTTTCTGCTCCCACTTGTTTCCAGAGAAAGCGATGTGTTTGGAGTTTATTATTACTACATGGTCACCACAGTCACCTGTGAAGGAGTTCAAGATGTTTGTGTTCAGGCTTACTGAAAAATAACATGAAATACTTGAGACAGAGTGGTAACGATACAGCTGGTTTGCAGACGATAAGAGCAAAAAAAGACTAATCATCCAAAAAACAAAGTATTCTGAGAATATCAGTTTATAAAAAGTAAGTTTATCCTCTACTGCCATCTTGTGGCTCTTCCATATTGAGTTGTGGTTTCATAATAGGAAAAAAAATGTATACATTGTGCAGGGGTTATGTTAAAGTCAGAGAGTTTATATATGTGCGTATAGTTTGACTGGACTCCTACTCACTCAGTGCATGGTAGATAGGCTTGTGTTTCCCCTGTAATCTAACAGAACACATGGTTGCGATCTTCCCAGGAGGCTGCATCCTGGCATCGATCAGGAACCAGGAACGAGCGAAGGTCGCCCATTGCTGAGACAAGAAAGACTGGATTTTAAAAAAGTGGCAGGCATTGGTCTGTCGCAGGTTTAATGGAAACTAAAGAGGCCTGCATTTTCTATGACAAAAACCCCTTTTCATAAAAAAACACTTTGACATGTCACAGTAAGAGGAACACAGGTGAAGATAATACACGTAATGAGTGAGGGTGAATTACATTAGGTGCATTTTTAATCTTTTTTTTTTTTTTTTTTACCATGACAAGTAAAACTTTCTGCTGTGAAAAAGGCCTGTAGGATTAAACTAGGTGGCTATTTGTTTCTAGATTGAAGCCATGTATTGAAGAGATAGAATATTTCTATGAATTGAAATATAATTAATCATTTGTTAATGTTGCTGTATTATTCCAAAACAAAAAGACTCACCAACCCTCACATCATAAAGTAAAATAAACCTAGTCATATTTTTTTCTGTTACTGTTGTTATTATTGTTTTTGCTGCATCTGTCTGTCTAGACCTGGGGGGTGTTCCATCAACATAGCTAAAGAAAGCCAGGCTGACTCGAGAAAGCCTCGAAAGCTTGAACTGGAAAAAGGAAAAGTAGAGCGAGAGCTTCTCCTCAGCGGCAGAAAAACACTGCCGCAATTAAAGCGAGGGAGATCGCATGAAAAACACAACAGATACAATAGAACAGAAAAAAAACATAATAGCTGACAGACTAAATACGCAAGTTGCTTAAGTTTAAGCCTATTACTATTGTTTCATGTTACAAGTTTATTTCACTTTCATCTTAATTCTCTTTACTCTTTTCTTTCATTTGTTTTATTTAAAGCATGTTGAATTGTCTCTGTGAAATGTGCTGCACAATTAAACTGACCTTGCTTTGTCAATTTATTAATAAATGAGCATTCAAATCACCATATATTATCAGTCGTATTAGGCTATTATTATTAGATTTATATTTAAAATAATGATATAGAACAACTTAGGAAAATCTACATAAGCCCAACATGTTTAAGCATTGTTTAAGCATTGTTTAAGCATGTTTAAGCATTGATCTCATGCATACTACCATGGTAGTAGCTCAGCCTGTGGGGACTTTGCTTGGGATCAAGAGGGTCACAGGTTCAAGTCCCCAAGGATCACAAGTGTTCATCAAAATTGCACAATACATGCAAAGTAGTTTTTTATGAGCACAGTTTTCCTTTTTACTTTCATTATGGAGGAGGAGACATTACATTACAAAAACAGGTCACTGAAATCTACCTCTGTACACTAACCCCAACTACTCAACTGTTGCATCTTGAAATCATGGGACGGTGTCAAAAAAGGACAGTTATGTCTGCTGAAAATTAAATTGTAATACGTGTGTGTGTATTTTTGATTTTCTATATTAAAAATGCTTATTTCTACTCAGTGCATGTAATTTCTAAATTGTAAAGCACCGTAAACTGCGTTTCTCAAATGAAGGGTGTATTTATGTCATTTTTACCTTCTATATATTTTATAACATATCTATGTTTTGTACTCATTCGTATATTTGCCTGACTATCTTGAGCTGTGTGAATTTCCCCGTGGTGGGATTAATAAAGTTTTATCTTATCTTGTCTTAATTCTTGTTTCTTAATTCTTCTTCTTCTGTGTTCTCATTTCTTTTAAGAAAGGAGTTATACAAATAAAGCGTATTATCGGTGATAAAAGTCAAGTATTTAAGAAAAGCTAAATAACGTAGAATTCTAAGACTGGCAGCAGCTACTTAAAAATAAATAGAGTTTTGGAGTATTTGAGCTCAGATGTATAGAAAGTAGCTACAGAATATCCCAAACCAACGTTTAAAATTAATACATTTGACGGTGAGACTTAAAAACAATTTGATAAATCTTACAGGGGTTGAAAAGATTTCATTTGAATTATATCGGGGGGTTAACTACACTGATCACCTGGCAGTCTGCTGATTAATTACCAATATTGCACACACTTTGGCTAGCTCCTTAGCAACGGTCGTTAACTGACGGCGTGACGTTAATCTGACGTTAAATGCACGTAAGAGTCAAACTGTGAGATTAAAAGTGAGATTAAATAAAGTAACAGGTGCGTTGTTTACCTGGGCAGATCGGGAAAAACTCGACATCTCGGTAACACTATCAGCACATCCTCAGACCATTTGACCCTCAACGTGACGACGGTACGACTGGGAAGTTTACTCGGCTGAAACAACATGTGAGACCGCACCGTTCCGATGGCACAGGTTCATTTAATTCACGAAGACTAATGCAATGTTGGAGGAAGTATTCAGATCCTTTATTTAAGTAAAAAATACTAATACCACACTGAACATATAAATCAAAAGAAAATAATAATAAATCATTTGAGCGAGTGCACTATATTACTTAAATGGTTTAAACGAACAAACCACTGAGTATTCCGATATTTTACTTAAGTAAACGTAAAAATATTATCGTCTAAAAGTACTCCTTACAAGTAAAAAGTAAAAGTTTAAAAAATAGTAAAAGTACGGAAATATTATCAGCTGAATGTAGTTACATATAAATTAACTGCAGAATTTTTAGCATAACAGAGGAATATGATTTACCAAAAAAGCATATTTTATCATATTTTATCCCTTTTATATGTTTCAATATCATTTCAATCTATTGTCTATTTCCACTTGTTTCTTTTTTTCTTGTCTTTTCACTGATCTCATGAGATTTTGAAGCCATGACAATAAAAAAAAAATCTCTGCGGGAATAATTGTTTCTACTCGGTCTCATTTAGATGTTGCACCTCAACGTCACTATCGCACTTCCTGCCCAAGAGGGAAAGAGCGCGGGGAAATTTGACAGCCTATTCCTGCGAAGTTAACTTTAGTTTTGACTGGTTTTATCCATTAGATTAAATCGTTTGTGAATCAGAAAGAGTTCACTGATCGAAACATTATCGATCCAGAATGAGGACTTTAGAGGAGGTTCAGGCCACTCTGCAGATCGCCAAGCTGAAAGAGGAAGATCTGCAGAAAACAATCCACTGTCTGTCTTTTGGAGAAAACGTCTCATCTGCAGACTACTGCCTGATGGAGCTGGACGACACACTGTGCAAACACATAGAGGCTGGACAAAGGTAAAGCACCAATAACGTAAATTAATATGCATCTGAAGTTTCTAAAGTAAACCGCAGAATGACTCCTTTCAAAGTGCTTTCAAATATTATATTATTATTCTATCAGTGATGTTTACATGAAAAAGTTTTTAATGTTGTAGGTCATCAATATGGAGCCAATTTTAGATACTTTGTACTAGTTGGTAATCAATACTATTGCGTCACAAAGAGACGACTGTACTGATCCTCGGAGGTAAATGAAATAAGAAATGGAGATGCCGGGGATTGAACCCGGGGCCTCATACATGCAAAGCATGCGCTCTACCACTGAGCTACATCCCCTTATTGCTGCAAGGTCTATGATGTGAAAACCAACCTTAACTCTCAAGTAACAAGTGCAGCAAACAATACAATTTCTTTATGAAATGTGGTGGAATAGAAGTTTTAATTAGTATAAAATGGAAATACTCAAGTAAAGTACAGTACTTTATAATTGTAGTTACATACAATACTTTAGTGACCACCACTGTCAGTAATCAATTAATAAACTTAAATAATAAATTGAATTAAAACCTTTTAAATGTATTGTAAACTACTGCCCCCCTTTCTTATTTAACACAATTATTAATTTGGTTGATCATTTAAACTGATTATGGTACAACATGCATGATGAGGGCGGATGTAGATATAACCTGATAACAAATCATTCTCTCTGCAGTCTAGTGATTCGAGGGGATAAGGATGAGCGTGCAGTGCTCTGTAGTGGTGACAAGACCTACGACCTCAAAATAGCCGACACGTCCAACCTGCTGCTCTTCGTACCAGAATGCAAAACACCGGACCAGCTAACCGACAGTCAGGAAGGCTCCCATGTGCTGCACGCTAAGGTACAGAAATGACACACACGGGTGCCTGCCTGGTACAACCCACAAAACACAACCCACCTGGGACGTGCGCACATAACTGTCGATTGTATTTACAACCCTCATGTACTAATTCATGTCCTGCTTCTGTTGTAGATCTGGGGGTTCTGTAACAGCTACTGGGAACTGAGGAAACAGCGCCCGAAACTGAAGAAACTGAAGAAGCTTTTAATGGAGAATCCTTATGAAGGACCTGCTTTAAGAGGGCAGGAGGAGGTTACAGAAAATAGGGTAAAAACATATGTAATCAATCATAATATCCCGTAACGTTGTGTTTATAGTAATTGTAAAGTCTTTTCTGTTTAAATAGCACCTTTAGTATGTCATCGTATAGAAGATGTACAACAGTGGCAGCCTTTGGGAAAATCATCTGATATCTGTCCTAGAGTGGTGCCATGTACATTCATTTTTCTTTCAGATGCTGAAAAAATTACTGGTTTAGATCTCTTTTAATATAGGACTAGTTTCAGGAACATTTTGCATGCTCAACAAACTTGGTTACTACAAGTGATTTCTGTTGTTTCAATATTAATGTAGCTGTTAGTAAGTGTTATGTGCGTTGTCTCCAGTACACAATGCAGGACCTGCTGGAGAGGATCCAGGCCAGTGAAGAGGAGATAAAGACCCATTTAGAGATCATCCATGCCTGTCAGATAGATGGTAAACTGTGATTTTATAATAACAGTGTTGTGTGTTGGTATATTCATTGTTAAGTTAACTCAGCTTAAAAGTAGCAAATATGTGCAAAGTCAATGTCAATGTAGTGTTCCTGGGAGGCACAGTGCAGGGAAGATGCTGTTTTAAGTACAATCTCTCTATTCTCAGCAATATTTACTAATAGAAATAAGAAAACAGGTGCTAAACACATGTTTAAAGAGAGCATCTTCTCCGTCTAACAGGCTACTGGCGCGTGCTGGATTTTGACTACGAGATGAAGCTGCTCGGTCACGTGACTCAGCTGGTAGATTCGGAGTCGTGGTCCCTCAACAAGGTTCCCCTTCAAAACAGTCTGGACGAGTTGGCTCCCCTGGAACCTAAGTGAGTTAAGGTCTCTTAACCCTCCTGCGCACTGCAAGAGGAAAAGGAAAATATTTGAACTAGTTTGAACTACAGTTACACCACCACACCACACTGAAAATCTATTACCTATTATCATTCTGTTTTATCTACTTTCACAGAGAGATGATCGAGCACTGTTTGAACTGTTATGGGAAACGTTACACTGAAAACGGTAAAGAACAACCACCTATGAAGACTCAACTGACAGACATTTTCGTTAGAAATTGTTATTAGTATCCTACAAAATCAACAAAACACTAACATATCCGTAACGTATCCTCCTTCCTCTGTGTAGAAGAAGTTTTTTATGCACTCGATGAGGATAAAGTGTGTCGGGGGACGGCGCTAATGCTGCTGCAGAACGTCGTCAAGTTCAACCTGAGAGAGTTTCAGGAAGTCTGGCAGCAGAGTGTCCCAGATGGCATGAGCACAAGACTGGAGCAGCTAAAGGTTAGCCTGAACCTCTCTTGTATTCTGCACTCAGACTGGAAGAGGGGTGCTGGAGTTTTTTCTTCATTGTTGCTGTTACAGTTATGTATTTCTGAGAGATTATGTCATTTCAATCCTCAAAGTCTTTAATGAGAAGAGGTTATAACTTACTGAGAAGTGCTTCGGCCTGCAGAATTTAAAGTATCTGAAACACATATTACTCTCATAATGTCTCTGTTTATAAAATGGCACTATCCATCTGTGTCTAAGACTGGCAGAAAAAAGCCCAGAGATCATTGTGATAATGTGTATCTGTGCATTAATTTTTATGGCTGCAGATTTGTGTGTTTTTGAGAAGCTTTCTTTCCTTTTTTTCTCTGACCTGTTGGAAGTACATTAACTGGAAAACAATATATTGACTGCAGTATGCAGACAAAATACCACAGAGAGCTATGTGGTGATTTCATTGGATTCTTGTCTCCCAGAGGACAGACTCTTCGATCTCTTTGTTTTGTCTCGTTCAAGTCGTTTTACTGTTTCTGACCTGTGGCAGAGTCTCTTGAGATGAAAGAGTGACTTGCTGCAGCTCCCTCTCTGCTCATTCATGCTGATTTTTCTTGAGAAACTGATCAAGGCGCTGATGGCACTGTAAATCTTCCAGAGCGTCGCCCTGGTGGACCGCACCTCCCGCCCAGAGACCATCTGCCTGCTGCGGGTGGAGGATCTCCCAGAGGACACACAGGAGCGCTTCAACCACCTCTTCACCCTCAGAGAGAAATGGACAGAAGAGGACATCACGCCGTACATAAAGTAGGTGTCATCCATTTAAGAATTTAATCCTTAAACCTTTAAGCAAAAGAATTTTATACCATAATGTCAACTACCTCAGCATCTCTGTAAAATAAGGGTACATGGATTTGTTGACATCAATGCAAAAACAAATCAGTGTTAAGTCATTTCGTTTTCTTTATGGTAGGTTAAAATGTGTCATGTTTTCTCCCTCTTGTTCTCGTTCAGGGACCTGTGTGGAGAGAAACAGACGACTGGAGCCCTCCTGACCAAATACGCTCGATCTTCAGTCCAAAATGGAATCAAGGTCTTCAACTCCAGAAGGCCTGTGGCCACCTGAGCACCTCCGCTGCCATATAATGAATTTATATTTGAAAATTAAGGTGGTTATAGAGACTTGATGAAATAAAAATATTTGTAATTCAAATGTTAAAATATTTGTCACAATAGTCAAACTTTATTGTTATTTCACTTTGTAAATAATGCTACATGTTGGTAATAGTAATAGTTTACATAATTTTGTCACGTGGTTTTCTCTGTCATGGACAGCATGGACGTGCTGGAGTTTGTCCACATGGAGGTGGTCTAAGCTGATAAATTCAGTATTTACTCAGCAGTAACTGTACAGTATGTACCCGCTAATATCCAGCTGTGTGTGTCCAGTGTTGCATTCAGTTCTATTGCAGATGACAAGAGATCTTTCTCAGAATCGCACAAATAAATGACTTATAAGATTGTTTAACTCAGTGACTTGCTTTATGTCCTCAAGTCTCTCCAGACTAGAGCCAAGTCTGATCAGAAAATTGCAACGATTCATCGATCAACAGACAGCAGCTATTTTGGTAATCAACTGTTGTTGGTAAAATCCTGTTTCCAGCTTCTCTAATGTGAATATTTTCTTTGCTTTTCTTTCCTCTGTGGTAGTTAACTAACTGCCTTTGGGTTTTGGACTGTTGGTTAGACAAATCAAGACATCTTATAGCTTGTAATGGGCATTTTTTTCTATTTCTTAACATTCTGTAGACTAAGCACTTAATTGAGAAAATACCTTGTGTTATGTGACTCAGATCTTTCAATTACAATTGATTTTCGTTCAATGATTAAATAGAAGAGATGAAAATAGATAGACATGGTCCAGGAAGCATTCAAGTTGCGTTAATGACATATTTGCTTTCAAGAAATTGAAATGAAACATTGTGGTGTGAGTATCTGTTATAGTTTCTTGTTAAGTTTCACTTCCTTCCATAACATTTACAATGTACAGAGAGAAAATGGAGCACCATACTGGCTGTATAGCTATAGGGGACCAACATGTGTCTGCAGTTTAAAAAGTTCATATAAAATCTCAAACAGATCTGGAGACTGTGAAAGGAAACCTGGATTCATTTAATAAAATTTAAATGTAATTTCAGACACTCCATTCTGACAGACATCTGTCTTATGCTGATGCGTGCATTCTACAGGTCAGGTCAGCGGTGTGTGTGTGTGACTCAGTGTGTGTTTAACATCCAGACTGTGTTTCTTCACTAACACAACTGTCTGTATGTGAATCATTGTTACTGGCACGTGAGGGGGAGCTCAGTAGACGCTGGATAAGTTACACAGCTCTGTTTCAACACAGACCCCTACTCACACACATCTGTGTTTCCAATATGACTTTATCTGCACTGGCTGGCTGACTAATCCTGACATCACCCGCAGGAGTGCTGACTTATCAGCTCACGGGGTAAAGAGAACCCAGCTGTATGTGTATGTGTATGTGTGTGTGTGTGTGTTTATCTGCTGTGTTGGTCTGCATGGCGCCCACAAAATGATGAATTTTCTTTACTTCCTCTCCTCCTCCTCTTCCTCCTGTCTGATCACCCATCATGTCACCCCCTGCTTTCCTTTCCTGTCTTCCATTTCTCATTTCCATAGACTAGATGTGTGTTTCTCATTTGTCATCATTTGTACTCATCTTCCTCTTCCTTCTTCAAGAGTAATATGCAGGGTCAAAGTATGACATCAGAGGGTGGGCATAATGGTGTAAAGCAATGATCAAATCTTTATTGAGTACATTACAACACCGCAATGTTTTTTTGGGTTTTATTTTGTGCGTGAAAAATCTTACAGAATATCCTGATAATGTGGAAATAGGAAAGAAAAATGTCGACAGTTGAGCAGAATGCAGGCAGGAATTATTATTCATCTCCCATAACAACGTAAAAACAGATGATCACAACCAAACTGACGCAAACTCTGGGGATACACATAACGCCACAATCTCTAGACACACTCCTATTTATACGCTTACTGTTTGTTTTATTTGTTTGATTACAGAAGTACGCAGGTGAAATTTCAGTGTGGAGGTCATTTTCCAGACTTTCAAATATTTTCTTTTTTTTTTTTCTTTACTTTTCATAATTTAACACTCACAGATCTTTAAAAAAAAAAAAAAACTATTTTCACCCTTTTGGCACATGTTTTAAGACAGATACAATACCTGAGAAAGTCCATTGTTCCCATTTTTCGGCCTTGTCTCAGCAAGTAAACCGGAATTTTAAATTCAGCTTTAAAAAGGTGCAATTTCTATCTCATTCTAAGCAAAACATCTTCTATTAAAACCATTACATGCCCTTTCTTTGGTACTGACTGAGCTTTATTTTCAAGATAATCCACAGCACAGCCCTGAGCTACAACAATATGTAAAACTATTGTTTCTTTATTTAAAAACAAAATTATTTTTCTGATTGCTAATGTTTTAATTTTATTGTAAAATATGTTTATTTTTTAATCCACCTTATTCAACTAAAACATTGTTTGTGCTGATATTCTAAAAAACATACAGTGTTTAATAAATGCAAAGGAGTCATACCATTCCTTTTTTTTTTTTTTAAACCCTTTCCTGGTTTCACCTGTTGATCCAAAAGACAAAACCGGTCCAGCTGTGGTTCATGTTCACTGGAGACTTGGCATCCTGTGTGCTAACTGGCTACCTGGGTAGCATGTCCTGTAGGTCTGCAACAACATACGCAACCACGGCCCACAGCGCAGAGCAGATGTCCATGTCTTGGGGGTCCTGAACGGTCATTGTGTCACCTTCGCTGTGGTGGAACCAAAAATATCGACTGTCTGCCACATGGAGGCTAGCACCTGTATGAGAGACGGAGAAAAAGATAAATGCAATACAGACTGTTCCACTAAACGTTTCATGTCGAAGAATTAACTGTTCAAACAACCCTGGACTTGAAGACGCTCAGTTTTATATCTGAGAAGACACATCATTATCACATCTGGTTCAGGGACATTTCTGTGGAAGGGGGACGAGGGTCCGACTAATACGAGGAGTGGTTAAATTCCTTTTAACAATAATTCAAGGAAGCTGTTGGTCTTCTCTGATTCTAACGAAGACAAAAACGGAAATACTTGGTAGATTGGTGAAGAGTGAAGGAAGAAAACCTGTTCCTAGCCTTGGTTTCGATCAGACAAGTTTCACTTCTCATTATGGTGACCTTCCTTTTTCAATCTGCTTATCATCTTGTTCTTAAGAATTCACATCAGGTCTGCTTTGGTTTGCTGATGCATTAAGAAACAATAATTATTTTAAAGTTATAATCTCCAAGATTTTCTTTCAAATAAATGTCTGTTAGGAAGAGAGCTCTGGGTTCAAACCCACCAGCCGGCTGTGTGGAGGTTGTATATTCTCCTTGTGCCTGTGTGGATCTTCCATCAATCCAAAGACATGCAGGTTAGATTAATAGGTGAGTTAGGTGTGAGTGTGTGTCTGTTTCTATATGTCGGCCTGCCTCTCAGCCAGTGACAGCTGGGATAGGCTCCAGCACACCCAGAGAGACAGGATAAGCAGTGTCGATAAAGGATGGATGGATAAATGTCTGTTAAGTCCCTATCTATCGCTGAATGAGGCAACACACTGGTCATTCATCTCACGACCCACCGATGAAAGCCTGCAGTGTTTGCAATATTGCGACCATCATGTGGTGATGTGGAAAAAACAAATACTTGGACACATTTTGTTCAAAAATTCACTTTCATTCCCAACTTTCAGCCACAGAAGTCCCAGAAGTCCTACAAAGGAAATCAAAGCAGCTATTCAGCTAAATGACAACTAAGTGGACTCCATCTGCAGATGAAGAAAAAGTCAAACAGTTAAAAACAACAGAGAAGTTTAGAAAGCAAATACTTTGAAACACTATTGTCCATCAGGACCAAAACTTACCACAGGAACAGTTTCTTCACAACTACAGCTGACTTCATCTGACTCAAACCCCACACACACACACAGTCACTCCAAGTTACATTGACGTAATGTCTACACATCTGACTCAATGTGTTAACGCACGTCATTGAAATGACCATTTTGCTCATTGCACATATTACCAATGCTTCATACTGTGAACTTTTGCATCTTCTTGTAACTGTACATCTCTTTCATTTGTCAAAACAGTTAAACTGCACACAATTTCTCATTATATTTTTCTATATTTTACTGTAAAATGTATATTTTATTCCATATTTATGCTTCTTGTCTTGCGGGACATGCTTATATATATTTATAGTTTAATGTTTTCTACTTTCTATGTTTACTGCCCTGCATCAAAACACAATGTCACAAAAGTCTTTTATATGAAACCTGATTCTGATCTGGGCTCGTTTTGTCAAAATCACTCCACACTCCAGGTGGCGGTATAGCGACAACAACCACGGAGGAGTCGAAATAAAGAAGAAAGCCGAAGTTAGTTTGTTTTTAGCCTGGTTAGCTCCACCGGCCCCGGACATGGGTCGCAGGTGCGCGTACCCGGAGTGCAGAAGCGCGGAGGGCCTGCACTCCCTGCCGGCTAACAGGGAGCTGGCACACCGCTGGCTGCGCGCCCTGGGCCGGCTCGACATCCCCTCCGCCTCCCTGTACGTGTGCAACCTGCACTTTACGCGGGACTGCTTCTCCAACTACCCCGAGGTGGAGATGGGCTTCAAGAAGCAGCTCCTGCTCAACCCCGACGCCGTCCCGACACCTGCAGAGGCGGTCAGACAGGTGAGGAGGAGCCACTGCAGCATGAACACACCTCACATCTGGAGACGCCATGATGATGATGATCAACAGCTGTATTTATCCGAGGCAGACTGTTTTATTAAAGCTCCTGTTTGGACTGGGATCAAGTTGCTTTTGAGGACCACAAATCAGTTCATATTTAGTCTCCATTAAATTCGTTATGTGATGCTGAGTTTTAAATAAAGAAGGCCAGGTGTTGTCTTTACAGGAGATGTACCATTGCACTGGTGCAGCTTTTCTTCTTCCACTACTACTACTGCTCTTTAATATATCACTGCCCCCTGCAGGACAACAAAAGTACATCTAAAGTCATTCATAATCTGGTATAATCAGTCTCGTGGTTTACAGAAATGTCTTTTATTTATCCCCACATTGGATGGCTCTCATGTCAGGCTAAATATAAAAAATGCTGAATCTGACAGTACGATTTTTAAAAGAAAAAAAAAAGAAAAAAAGCTTCCTTGTATGTTGTATTTCCTGTAGTTTAAAAACAGATCTGGTATTTCCGGCACATTCACATAATTGTTTTTCTTTATCTCACATTATGCTACAGCCTCAGCCTCAAGTCTGAGGATTTACACCGACATGAACAATGAATTGATCCTCCTAACAAGTATTTTATGATAATCCATATTTCCATAATACTAATTATAATAATATGATTTTATAAGAAAGTTTAAGAAAAGGCTGTGACATGCCTTTTCAATTGTAGTGTCTGACTTGCACTCTGCCAAAAGATACAACACCTTTTGCCTATTTCTATGGCTATTGTTGACTTCACAGTTGTGTATTTTTCCCTGTTTCTTTTCACCCCACAGTGTAACATAAAGCCAGAAGACTTTCACCTCCTTCTTAACAAAGTAAATTCAATAAATGAAACAACTTAAGGTAGTGTTAGCTGTTATTTGAGGTCTGTTTAGTTCACAACATAGTAACGATATCTTTGCGCGCTTGTTTCGTCTCATAATTAGTCTGTTTTAAATAATATTTGTGATGATGGATGAATGAAGCGCTGCTGTTCCCTGCGTGGCTGTTTAGGGGACCGGCGGCAGCGTTTGTCGAATTTTGCCTGCCGTGAGACACGCAGCCTCCCAGACTGACCCCCCAGAGAGGAAATCAGTCGGCACGCAGCCCTCCAAAACTCTGCAAAGTCAATTACGAACTATAGGTTAGTAGTCCTACATATCACCATCACATATGACATTTAGTTTAGTTTTTATTACTAAAATAGTACGTGTGCTCATTCATGTAGCTGCTTTACACAAAAACTTACAGGATTACTAACTTCTTTGTCTGTGCGTTGAAGCTACCCAGGCCAGAGTGCCCAGCAGAGATTGTGGCGTGTGCACTCTCACCTTCCCGTTGGACAGTCCATTACTCTTCCTACAACCAACACGAGTAAGGAGGCTGTCCAAGAGACCTCGACTCAGCCTCACGGACGAGGAGGAGGAAGGCCCGTCATAGTGCAGCTTGCCTATGGTGGTTCATCAACCAGGGGATTCGACGTGACTCTGTTTGTCACATTAGTGAATGAAACAACTGCTGAAAACTTGGATTATGGTGTAAAACTAGTGCCATGGAAACACTGTGGTCAGTTACATGGTGCCTGTGGTGTGTCACAGGCTTCATAAAGATTTTCCTTTACTCCACTGATACTTTACTGATACACATGACAACACATGTGTCTTAATATCCCTGAATCGCAAGAGATACACAAGAAAAAAGAGATACTGCCGTTGACGAGCCCTTGAGCAAGGCACCAAGCCCTCAGCAGCTCTGTTGGAACTGTTTAACGATAGGGGACTGTCACTGAACGTCTTTAGGCCACTAATTTTCCCGTTCAGTAAATGTTTTACAAAAAGGGGAATGTGTTTGTGATCTGCCTGGCCTGTATTCCTTCTCTTTTTGGTTCCTCTTCTGCAGTTTTCTACGTAATGTCTGTCTGAGTACAATGCATTTATTGACTTCTACTGAAACTAGATAGAGGTGGAGAAAATCAGACAGACAATTTACACTCCCATCAAAACTGCTATGGCCTGCTACAGTTTGTCACCATTACTGCTAAATACATTTTGGTCATTTAAAATCAATTAGTGGAACAACTGAGAACACCAGTGAAATCTGTGATGAACAGAAAAATGACATATTTTAACATTAATGTTCAGTTTCAGCACTAAAGGTGTCTCTTCTGCAGCACCAGGTTGGTTTATTTACTGCATTTAAAATGTATTAGAAATGGTTAGGTGAAAGTGAAAAGACATTTCCACACTTCTGTGTGAAGCTTCTAATAAAATATGATTGTCGGCTGGAGAGTAGGTCTGCATAAAAACTGTAATTTAATAGTTGACTGGTAAACCGTCAGAAGTCTGTAAAGCTGGATTATTTCATGTGGGTTTCATTATTCAGCAAGCTACATGCAGAAGTGATTGTATTTTTATAGTAAAACTATAAAACACATACATGTTCAGTAGCTGTGTTTAAAGAAAACATAAGTTCTGTTAAATGGAATATTTGCTGTTATCTCTATTGTACTCTTTGTTCAGTCGTAATTCTTTTAGTGTTTACAGACAAAGTAGGGAAGGAGGGAATCTCAGGGCTCCTTTTTTAGATGCAATTGAAGTCTAAGAAGAATATAAATAGAGTAATTCACTACTACTTATGATTGATAAAAGCTTAAAATCCCATCTATTTCCCAAGTATCTCACAATCCTTTCAGTTTAGATTTACATAAATACTGTCACTGAAAACACATACAAAATATATTCACCTTGTTTGGCTGATGATTGCATCGTCAAGTGCATCTGATGAAAATAATGTAATGATAATGAAACAGGAAGACATTTGTAAAACAAAAATAAAAGCATGTTTTTGCCAGAAAAATACAGGTGAGGAACTGGGAGGAGGACAGCATCATTACTAGCTTGAGGCAAGGACTCAGTAAATCACTTTATACGACAGGTGAACACCCAACTGGAGCATGTACACTGTAATCAGCCAAACTCCACTGAGCATGTGCGAACTAAGGTTCACTTAAGGAAACAAAACCTATTACACTGAAGAACCTTGGGAAGCAAGAACAGAAAATACATAAGGTCCTTTAATGTTCTTGTGTTTTCGTCACCACACCAATATAATTATCTCTGTTATTCCTGATGGTTCCATAGATATACAATCAGTATTTTATCCATTTTATTAACATGACCTCAAACTGTCCCGTGAGCTTTTTTATAACTGCACAACTTCCTCATTCTGTTCAAATAAAACAGTATTTCAATCAAAGCCTCATCATATGGACTAAGCCAATTTATCGAGAGTCCCTTATGTTTTAGAAGTGACTATCTTAGATACACCTTCTTTATTGCTTCAGCCTAAACATATGTAATGAGAAATGTAATACTGAAGATATTAGACAGTCTTTTGTCATTCTACTGAAGCTCTCAAATGGAAGAAAGAAAAATTAGAAAGTACCTGAGCTTTTGTTTCATATGTTGACATCATAACTCTTGTTATTTTTTACTGATGCAACATTAATGCTTTTTTTTTTTACAATAAAAATTTCATGTTTTCAAAACCACAGCTGTCACACTGCTTTATCCTTCGAAATATCTGCCACTACTGACTTCTAACAATATGAGTAAAACATCTTAATTGTCTTTTATGGAGCCATTTTAAAATAAACTGGTTTTGTGCTTGTGTTTTCGTCCACATTGTCTGTGTTACCCCCCAACCATTCCACAGTTAGTCATTCTACAAATTAAGAACAAAACATAAATGGAGCCTATAAAATCTGATGTTTTGTTATAACTGAAACAACCCAAAAATATGTACAAATACAGCTGAAACCATTAGTCAATTAACATGAGTCAATTGACAGAAAATAAATAGAAATTTTTGATCATTTTGATAATTGTTTAAGTCATTTTTCACGATCAATTTATTTGTAATCATATTGATACTTAGACTGTCGGTCACTTTGGGCTCTGGGTAATCAATCAATGAATCGAGAAAATAATCAGCAGATTAATCCATAATGAAAATATTCGTTGGTTGAAGTCTGAATAAAAAATTAGGTCTACCGCAACCAACTCCAACAGTAAAGTTCTGATTTTACATTAATATGTGAGTGATAATAATCTGAAGATATAATATATGATAACATAACCTTCACAGGGGGCATTTGTCACCATTGAGTACTTAAATAATATAAAGAGTGTAAGACTAATGACAGTCAATTTTATAGAAACAACAGAGACTCAATTTGTGACATGTTTGCAGATGTTATCTCTAAATTATCCCACATACAGACGAGCCTTCTTTTGATTTGTTGTTTGGAATTGTATTTGTCATCATGGATTGCATTAAGTGTCAGAGCTCACTGGATTTAGGACAGAGATACCAGCATATCTCAAGTTTTAAGCCATAAGGCTCCCAAGTGCTGCGTTGAAGCCACCCAGGCCAGAGTTGACAGCAGAGATTGCAGCATGCTCACCCTCGCCTTCCTCTTAGACAGTCCTTTACTGTTCCTACAACCAACACTAGTAAAAAGACCCTGCAAGAGACCTCGACTCAGCCTTACAGATAAGGATGACTGCCCTTCAGAATATGGCTATGGTGGTTCATGAGGATTCAGTGTGACCCTGTGGACTCACTGCTGTAGGTCAGAAGCTGAGTGACAGATTATTGAACAGAACAATTCAGACTGCTTAAAACTTATTATAACTATTACTTATTATTATTATAACTTAACAGTAACCTCTGTCCAACTGAAATAGTGTGATTCACCGCTTTTTTGGGTTCATCTAATAGTTTTGCTTCACTCCCTCTAACATTCTTCAGTCAATGAACGCTGTAAAAGCTCCTTAAAAGTTGGGAGGGGATGCAGAAGCTCTACAACCTTGAGCAAGACACCCAACCTTCAGCTGCTCAACTGGACCTGTTAGATGTTTGATAAAGGAGGACTGGATCCACATACCACACTTTTTTCGTCCAGCTAACTGGCCGCTTTCAAACAGGAACATTTGTGGAGCCTTGTTATGTACTGAAATGTTATATAGTGTGTTTTTTCAGTTCCTCATCCATAGGTATACCACACTTTCTTTCGATGTACATTGCAATTTCACTTCTACAAAAACTAGACGGAGGCAGAGGAACACAAAATCTCAACCACAAAGATAGAAACACACCATCAGACACAAAGTGAAGCATAGTTTCGGTTTAAATCTGTTTTCAGTCGTTCAGAAAGGCGAAATTAGAACTTTATTGCAATGGCTTTATACTCTCAACATTACTGCTAAACCAGGATTTTAAAACCAGTTCCAGACAAATCTGTGTTTTTTTATCTGTTAGCAGCCTTTGTAAAGCCTGATCTGTGTCAGATGCATTGCAATATCTAACCAGCAACTTATTTTATTTGCTTTTTGTAAAAGGAACCAATAAAATACCAATACAACTATTCTGGGTCAGTTTTGTGTGATCCATACTATCCATTTTTATTCTGTTATTTCTGTTCAATTTTTCTGTTAATAGGCCAATCATTAAAAAATCTTTATAAAATTGGTCACATCACGTCTGTGGTGTGGTTTGGAGATTAAACTTTACTGACAACATCCCATCCATAATTTAAACATCTCAGAGCCGAATGGTCACACATGGCCTTAACTGTTGCTGGTACAATTCCAGCTGCCAAACTATGTTGCATGTCATAATGCCCCCCCTTGTCCGTTTCCTGTGTGCCTCTACACTGTTGTTGACCAACAAAGGCATAAATTTAACCCCCCCAAAAAAGTTTTTTAAAACCTCTTCAAGTTTTGAATAAATCTTTAGGAAATCCCACGACTTGTGAACATGTGACCACTGTTCCCTATACTACGCTGCACAGTATGTTCATAGTTCATCGATGAGGATGTGATTCTGTGTACACAGCACTTTCTGGAGAAAATAAGTTATTAAAACTAAAACCACATGAACTTGGATGGGTCATTTCTTATTATGGGTTTCTGCATTTTTGACAGATATGTAATATCATAGCATATCTATTATAATTTCACTTTCCACTGTTTTCAATTATGCACTCATCAACATTTGCTACTAGTTGCAGACAAGACAGATAAAGAAATGATTGATTCAGCTGACCTGGTACTCCCGCCTGCATCCACGGTGAGATGTCTGTCCCCTCTCCGTGTCTCTCCAGTTTTGTCGTATTAATGGGAGCCAACAGTTTGACAACTTCTTCCATCACCTGTCGATGCAGACATGGCTATTTGTGTAAGTCTGTAATATGCCAACGCTTTTTAAATATGGTCCAATATTAGTAAGAATATTGTAATTCATATAGTACTGCATTAATCTTATTTTTATATGACATCGTCAGAATAAAAGCTCACAGTAAACATTCTGTGTCCATGTAAGTAGATATTATAGTGCCATAAATACGTGGTTAAGCACAGGTTTTCTGAATTTTCTACTGTGGTTAATGTGGTAGAGGATACTTTACTAACCTACAGTGGGGCAAAAAAGTATTTAGTCAGCCACCAATTGTGCAAGTTCTCCCACTTAAAAGATGAGGTCTCCAATTTTCATCATAGGTATACTTCAACTATGAGAGACAAAATGAGAAAAAAAATCCAGAAAATCACATTGTCTGATTTTTAAAGAATTTATTTGCAAATTATGGTGGAAAATAAGTATTTGGTCAATAACAAAAGTTCATCTCAATACTTTGTTATATACCCTTTGTTGGCAATGACAGAGGTCAAACGTTTTCTGTAAGTCTTCACAAGGTTTTCACACACTGTTGCTGGTATTTTTTGGCCCATTCCTCCATGCAGATCTCCTCTTAGAGCAGTGATGTTTTGGGGCTGTCGCTGGGCAACACGGACTTTCAACTCCCTCCAAAGATTTTCTATTGGGGTTGAGATCTGGAGACTGGCTAGGCTAGGCCACTCCAGGACCTTGAAATGCTTCTTACGAAGCCACTCCTTCGTTGCCCGGGCGGTGTGTTTGGGATCATTGTCATGCTGAAAGACCCAGCCACGTTTCATCTTCAATGCCCTTGCTGATGGAAGGAGGTTTTCACTCAAAATCTCAACGATACATGGCCCCATTCATTCTTTCCTTTACATGGATCAGTCGTCCTGGTCCCTTTGCAGAAAAACAGCCCCAAAGCATGATGTTTCCACCCCCATGCTTCACAGTAGGTATGGTGTTCTTTGGATGCAACTCAGCATTCTTTCTCCTCCAAACACGACAAGTTGAGTTTTTACCAAAAAGTTCTATTTTGGTTTCATCTGACCAATATGACAGTTCTCCCAATCCTCTTCTGGATCATCCAAATGCTCTCTAGCAAACTTCAGACGGGCCTGGACAGGGGGCACTGGCAGGGGGACACGTCTGGCACTGCAGGATTTGAGTCCCTGGTGGCGTGAGTGTGTTACTGATGGTAGCCTTTGTTACTTTGGTCCCAGCTCTCTGCAGGTCATTCACTAGGTCCCCCCGTGTGGTTCTGGGATTTTTGCTCACCGTTCTCGTGATCATTTTGATCACCCACGGGGTGAGATCTTGCGTGGAGCCCCAGATCGAGGGAGATTATCAGTGGTCTTGTATGTCTTCCATTTTCTAATAATTGCTCCCACAGTTGATTTCTTCACACTAAGCTGCTTACCTATTGCAGATTCAGTCTTCCCAGCCTGGTGCAGGTCTACAATTTTGTTTCTGGTGTCCTTTGACAGCTCTTTGGTCTTGGCCATAGTGGAGTTTGGAGTCTGACTGTTTGAAGGTTGTGGACAGGTGTCTTTTAATACTGATAACAAGTTCAAACAGGTGCCATTAATAATACAGGTAACGAGTGGAGGACAGAGGAGCCTCTTAAAGAAGAAGTTACAGGTCTGTGAGAGCCAGAAATCTTGCTTTGTTTGTAGGTGACCAAATACTTATTTTACCGAGGAATTTACCAATTAATTCATTAAAAATCCTACAATGTGATTTCCTGGATTCTTTCCCCCCATTCTGTCTCTCATAGTTGAAGTGTACCTATGATGAAAATTACAGGCCTCTCTCATCTTTTTAAGTGGGAGAACTTGCACAATTGGTGGCTGACTAAATACTTTTTTGCCCCACTGTATTAAGTTAAATGGGAAGTTCAATGTTGGAACTAGTTAAAAGAAGAAGTGGTCTGGATGTAGGCGTAACATGAAAGATATGGCGGAAAAATGGCACATTCACTGGACTGGATTCATATTTTTCAGCTTGAATGAATACTGATTACTGTGTGACAGTGCTGTGTTTTCAAGCCTACCTTTCGTGCTGCATCGCTGCCAGTAAACTGCAGAGCCAGCGGGGTAAATGTCCCCAGGTCGGACTCCATAACCAGGTCGAAGTTGGACATGTTCGCCTGGGCAGGGAGAGGAAGCAGAGATAGAGACAAAGGAGACAAAGCAGATAGAAGAGATGACGGGCCAAGAGAGAGCATGGACACACACAAAACAACCTCCAGACATTACAAGCTTCAGCCAGTGGAAATAGAGTGCCAATAATTAATCTTCATATGAGGCCTCAGGAGGTGAAGTTAAACATTTTTAGCTCAGCTGCTTTAAAACCAAAACAAATGCTGTCACTGGGAGTTGCTCATACAGCTGCCTTTACTAATTGAAACCATTTAACCTGTAATTATATAGCAAAGGTAAGCCCTCTAAAGAACAAAACTTTGCAACTCAGTTTACTGGAAGTACATTTCTATACTCTTCTCACAATGTCTGACACCCCACGTCCTACTATCAGGAGCAGTATTTGCTTTACTGCTGTAATGGCCTGTTTCCTCTCAGGTACTGCAGTAACCGCAGACAGTACCTTGTGTCGATTGAAGTACTGCTGAGCTCCGACTCCCCCCTGCTCTTCAGCTGTCCACAGCACCGTTCGCAGGGTTCTCCTTGGACGCAAACCTGAAAATGGCCAAAAGACTCAGATAAAACACACCAACAGCAACAGATAGGCAAATATATCCAGAAAGAAAACCTCTTCCTCAAAATGCTACAGCTTTTCTTTGGAACTTGTGATATACATAAACCTCTTGGTTGGATAAAACCAGCTCATCCAGTTGCATTCTTTTGTCCATAAGAATACTGTACTGTATATCCGAGTCTGTTTCCTAATTATGTGTGTTCTTGTTTTTCTACAAACAGTTGGAGGAAATTGCTGTTTACAGGTTACATTGTTTTGTAATTTGTCCCTAAGTTTGCAGTGAGGATATGCCACTCTCTTTACACAGCATTCACTACCTGGCTGTCAGAGTTTAATGAAGCATTGATACAGAAAATTAGGTATTGCTCCCTCTTTCATGGAGTTTTACTATCTGGTTTTGCAAATTGTTCTAGAAACTGTATTGGCTTGGTCACAGAAGAAGGATGTTGATCTCAACAGGGCAAACATGTTACACGTGGCTAAATTATAAAGTAAATCATTTACTTGACTTTGTTTATGAGCTTGTGTAAGCTTGATGCTGTCTAAATACTTTTTTTGTTTGTTTTTTGCAGTTCTACAGTATAAACATATTTCTCTCTGTGTGGCACCATGGACAGTATATATGTGTGTCTATACAATATGTCTTTTGCTATATTACCCAAGTCCCTGATGAGTGACAGGGCTTCCCAGGAAATCAAGGCTCCACCTCCGTCATCCATGGCACCCTGGCCCACATCCCAACTGTCCAAATGACCGCTGAGTAGGACGACCTACAAGATTGGACAGATAAAAAGATACAAACAGAAAAGCGAGATTGAGAGAGTGTGGAGAGTCAGTGTTGCTAAGTGCATATTCATGCCAACATTTGTCTGACCTGAATCAGACAAGTGCGGGAGATAACATCAGATCAGATAACGCTATTTTACAACAGCACACACCAACACCTAACACACACGGTATGCCTCAAATTAGAAGAAGAACTTATTGATTAAAAAAATGTTTGTTATCAGCAGAGACAGACAGACAGACTCACAACAAACAAGTCAAACACAAAACACACTGTTCAAAGTGATATCCTCATTTCCAGGAATTTTAAGGGGAGGGATTACTGTCAGTGGGATGCTCCTGGCTTGATGTTCCAGATTACAAAACATTTTCTGACCTGAGCGAGTCCAGGCCGGACGCTGACCCAGAGGCCACACATTCCATTACAATCTTGTAAAAAGAAATGCAAATATGCTTTTTTCAGCAGTACTAGTGGCATGGCTCTAGGACAGTCTGTCAGTCAGTCCGCCACTTCAGTCCAGAGCTGAAATATCTCAACAACTGTTGGATGGATTGCCATGACCCCAGAGGATCGATCTAAATACTTTAGTTTGGTGCTGATTGGGATCTTAGTATGCTAATATGCTAAACTAAGATGGTGAACATGTTGCATTCTCTGTTTTCTTAAAATCTGGGCATTTGACTTTTTTAGTCCAAGAAAAGTCTTAAAAAGCCAACTAGGATGGGTGTAAACCTTTTAATGAATATGTTCATTTGTTCAGAGCTGACAGTGCCACAACTATGCATAGTATAATACAGGAACACATCAGTTAGAAATATACAGAGACACAAAGACGTACAAACATGGTGCTGTGCAAGATCCATGAATCACTTACATGGTTTCACAACAGCAGAGCTCTAATCTCTAATTGCATTTCCACTAAGATTTTCCATGTAAGGGTTTATCTTAGGTCATGCAGCAGTCCAGTCTTTGCTCATAAACACACTGATCTTTAGGCATTTTTATGAACAGAATGCCTACAAATCAGGACATTTTACATTTAAAAAATGGAAGATATAGAAGCTGAGTGGGTGGAAAAAAATCCACGCAACTCATCACTCTCAGATGACTGGCTCTGAAAGGCTAAACTATGGAAATGACTCACTAAACCTCAAATGTAAGTCTTTCTATGAACGTGCACACACACCCACACACCAACCACAATTTCTCCTACTGCCAGTGTGAGCCCCAAGCCACAGAGCCAGAAATGATGTCAACCATACCATGTGTTTCAGTTCCCTTTTCTATAATGAGCGACCAAGCGTTGGTTCCCAGATCAGAATAGTAACAGACTACATCAGCGATGTTCCTCTAATTTAAGTCTCCTGACTGATTTGTCAGTTAGCATCAGTTTTTTCCACAAATTAAATTAAACTAGAAACCCTTCTGGCATATATGGGACATAATACCATTCAAACTAAGTGTGTGTTCTCCGTTAACAAAGTCAGGAATCTGGTGTATGGCCATCTTGAATTATAATGTTAGGATATGGTGTTTTGCAAATGTTGGATCAGCAGGTCTTGTATTTGAAGGCTCAAGAGGCTGTGAAGGAGTAAAGGCTTACACATAGTATACAGTTCATAGTCCCACTCCTGGGAAATTCCCAGTGCAAACACAATCTAACTTCATCTGCCAACAAAACGTATCTTGTCAGATGTTAGAGGGTGTACAGAGACCTCTGCTATTCCCAAATGCAATACATGCACTTCCTTGACAACAATAAAAACACTCATGCTCCAGAAAACCTCCGCCTACATACAGCACACACATTATGATTCACATATAACACTGTGAGATTTCCACACAGACTTTAACTGTGTGGTAAAGAGAAATGGAAAATGTTCTTTCTGTTTGATCAAGAAGCTTTTCCCCCCTTTTTCCTGATATGCTTCAGCTATGTTTCACACAGGTTTAATCACTCACTTCCACATATCAGTGCAACTTAAATTTACATAACCTGTTCAGCTACTGAGGACACGCTAGTTCAACCCGAGTGTCGATCCTGCTTCTCATCCACTTTTATTCAGACTGACGCGACAACTTTGAGCCAACAGTATGAGAGCTGCAGACACTTTCTTCCAAGGACTTAATCTGCCACTCCATTGTTTACCCACATTGGGCAGCATGCGCCTTGGTGCTGAGCATACAACTTCTTGTTTCCTGAACCCACTGGACGATCTCAGTCCTGTCCAGTGAGTTACAGAAGCATTAGTGGGTTTTATCTCTGCGGCATCGTTCTGTCTCCCCTGCGAGCAGAGAGTGTTGCACACATTTGGAGTTATGTAGCAGCACCTTATCCGTTTATCAGGCTCTACCTGCTAGACGTGTATAGGTACTTACCATCATATGTGCTAAGGACCTGTGTGTGACACTGTGCGAATAACAACCTCTCCAGGGTGCACTGTGCCTTTCACACAATGCACAGAAGAATCAAATTATCTCATCCTATCTGCAGGTCAATGTCCCTAAGCAACACCATCCATCTGCACTGATTTAATAGTTTTATAAACAGTGCATTAGTCATACTTTACAAAGTCTGAAAATGAAAAACAAATATTAAGCATGATTACAGGTAGCACTACTGCAGTATGTGAAAATCTGCACAAAAAGTACATTTAAATCATGGTGGTGTTTACATAGACATGTGTTTACAAATCACAACTCTGCTCATTCCATAAAAGGATATGTTCATTTGAGTTGTTTAGTCTCACCGATAGAAAAAAATGTAGTCATCTGTGAAAAATGTTGCAAGGTGTGTCTGGAATAACTTCATATGATCAGAGTTTGGGAATCATAAAAATAGGAAGCCAATGTCAATTTCTTAGGAATTTTCAAAAGAGGCTGCAAACTTCTGATTACTAGAATAAATAAAAAACTATATTTATGTGTTTCCATAGAAACATACTTTATACTGACTGACTTGAAGTTGCATTTCTCAGCATTTCCAACTAATCTGAGCCTCAGCGCTTCTCTGGAAAGATTAGATCACACACCCACATTAGCAAAATGAACGCTGACTAAATAGCTGTGGGAATATCTGGAGTCAGCAAAAGGAGGTCACACCACAATTTTCTCATCCCACCAAACCGGGAATAAGACAAACTGAAAGATTAATTAAGAGAATGACATAATAACAGAACCTTTCTTCGAGAAATTAAATTCCAACGGGACATCTGTTTCCCACAGAATTAATTTGGAAGACCCACCCAGATAGATTTGGCCCGACACTAAGAGACTGGAAAAGAGAGGCCGCAGCATGACAAGACACAAAGATCAACAAGTCAGGCAGGCAGGCATCAGTTATTGGAGTGTGTGTTTTACCTGCTCAGGGTGTTGCCAGCCTGTTATCTCAGCCACTGTGTTGAAGGAGTCAGCGTCCGGCAGAGTCTTGGCTCCCATTGTGAGTCTGACCACGATCCTCTGCCCCCTCTGTGCCATACGCCACATCAGCTCAGCGTCCTCCACGGTGATACAGGCTGTAGGGATGCGCTTCACTCCATCTTCGTAGTCCTGCCAACCTGTGTGGGGACTAAAAGGGAAGAGACAAAGTCAAAGATGCGTATAAATCTTATGATTAAACCCTCATTACCCTTGAGGAAGTACTTAAATATTATTTTCATTCATTTTCCTCATAGACAGATATACACCTGTTAATAGAGAATGGAGTAATTGATCGAATGAGTGTGGCCACAGCTCCCACTTTGGCTGCCTGAGAGGCGCCAAAAGCACGGTAAGCCACCGTCTCCCCGTAACTGACGAATGGCTGGTTAAAGACCACAATCCTCCCTACGGCCTCGCTTCCTTTCAGCTTTAGTTCCTCAAAAGACTGAACCACCAACACCTCTGCCTCGATACCTAGGGAGATAAGAGCGAGACAGTGAGGAGTAAAACGGAGGTGGGGGACACATAGTAGGCATTAAAATGGTTTTATTCAGTATGGTCTTTACCTTCAGGTGGTGTCCCTACACTGCTACCCAGTCCCAGTATGGCCAGACTTTTGGCCCTGGGTGCAATCATTTCTGCACTTTCCTTCCCTCTCACCCAGTGTGGGATTTTGACTGGCTCTGGAGAAGAAAATTGTAGAACAAAACTGCTGTTACATTCAGCAGAGGACAAGATCATGGCTGAAAGAAATCCCTTAATTTGAGAAACATATCCTCATTGCATATCTCACATCCAAAGAGACAGATAACAGAGCTTACTCACCAAGATGTACGTCCAATCCGTCCTTTGTCATCGCATTGTGCATGTATTTGATGGCCATCTCCAAGTTTTGTGAGCCGCTGACACGGTTCCCTATGGTGTCGGTGAAGTCTGCCAACCGTCTGTAAGAGCGGTTCTTGGCGGCGCCGAACACAGCCAGGTCAATAATCTGTTTGGCCACATCAGTGTAGCCTGCTACCTCTGCAGCTCTGTCTGTGACTTGAACACAGAAAAAAAGAAAATAAGCTCAGGTATTATATCAAAGTCTTTTTTAAGAAAATCTTTTAAGCACTTTAAAAGCATTTCAGTCAAATAGTAGATAAGGTAATATACTGCTGAGGAGGTAGGTCATATAAAAGGTCAAGAAAGCAAAATAAACATACTGTGACTTCCTCACACAGTGTAAGTGCAGAGCTAATTAATGTGTGTGTAATGACTGAGTCTATATTTAGAATCAAGTCATGATAATTGGACTGGCATGTGGATGTGATCTAATATATCCCAAAAGAGAGACGTGAGAATCACAGGAAAGGACAAGATTTTGCATTTATGTTTAACATTTGATCCATGTACTTCTGTACCTCTAATATTTTAAAGCCCTTTCACATTCACACAGGTGTTTTTTCTGGTTATATCTTCCCAAGACTGTGTGGGTGTGTTTGACCGCTCCTTCACTCTACTGTTGCACCTGTTAAGGCGGGACAGTTTTGTGATTGTTATTATCTCAGTTAGTTTGGTAATATGTTGTCATTCCCAGTGAAGCACCTTCAAACTTCAACCTGACTAGAGGTCATATTTCTGGCTGCAACTAACAATTATTTTCGTTATAGATTATGCCATTTTCTCATATAATAGATTAGTCATTTGTTCTATAAAAGGTCAGAAAATGGTGAAATCACTGTTTTCCATAGTCCAAGGGGGCGTCTTCAAATGTCTTGTTTTGTCCACAACCCAAAGACATTTAGTTTACCGTCATAGAGGATGAGAGAAACCAGAAAATACTCATATCTGAGAAGCTGAAATCAAAGACTCTGTACACCTTTTATTGAAAACAGTAAACTGATGATCGAAATAGTTGGCGAATAATTTGATAGCTTACAACTACTCGATTAATCGTTTGATAATTGCAGCTCTAATCTAATTAATCAGAGTAAATGACGTGTGTGGGTGTGAACGGCCCTGTTCTCCATACACAGGTCTACACTGGAGGGTCTGGGTTACCTTTGCTCACAGTGTGGTTGGACACTGAGCTTTTGGACCAGACAGAGTGAGGGTGTCCTCCACACAGAGATGAAAGCATGGAGAGAAACACCAAGAGGGAGAGGAGGAAGGGCTGTACACCTTTCTGAGCCATCTGCAGACAGAAACACATCAGTGTAATAACAAATCTGAGTCAACCCGTCAACCAAACAGCTGCTTAATCAACCTCCAACAAGGACATTACCAGCAGCTAAGAGCACACCACTGGTTAGCTTTAATATGTTAATCTTCTTTACAGTTCTTCCTTCTGAAGCAGATTAAAAACTGTATTTCAGTATGACTCTTTAATTCTAAATCCTTTGCACCAGTTTGCAGCAAAAGCAATAACGGCACTGAAACTATAGTAGTAGTATTTAGCAGCAGTAGACTACAGACAATAGAAGTAGCAGTAAACTATATATTACTGTAATAGTAGTACTTAGTAACAGTAAACTATAGACTATAGTAGTAGTAGTTAGCAGTGGTAGATTAGAGAATATAATAGTAGTATTTTGTAGTTATAGACTATAGTAGTGGTAACAGTACTTATAATACTTAGAAGTGGTAGACTATAGGCTATAGTAGTAGTAGTAGTAATAGACTGTAGTAGTACTTTGTAGTAGTAGACTATAGACTATAATAGTAGCAGTGCTTTGTAGTAGTAAACTATAGACTATAATAACAGCAGTACTATATAGTAGTAGACTATAGACTATAATAGTAGTAGTATTTTGTAGTAGTAGACTATAGACTATAATAGTAATAGTACTTTGTAGTAGTAAACTATGGACTATAATAACAGCGGTACTACATAGTAATAGACTATAGACTGTAATAGTAGTACTTTGGGGTAGTAGACTATAGACTATAATAATAATAGTACTTTGTAGTAGTAGACTATAATAGTAGCAGTGCTTTGTAATAGTAAACTATAGACTATAATAACAGCTGTACTATTTAGTAGTTGACTATAATAGTAATAGTACTTTGTAGTAGTAAACTACAGACTATAATAACAGCAGTACTGTGTAGTAAGAGACTATAGACTATAATATTAATAGTACTTTGTAGTAGTAGACTATAATAGTAGTAGTACTTTGTAGTAGTAGACTATAGACTATAATAACAGCAGTACTATGTAGTAGTAGACTATAGACTATAATAGTGGTAGTACTTTGTAGTAGTAAACTATAGACTATAATAACAGCAGTACTATGTAGTAGTAGACTATAGACTATAATAGTAGGTAGTACTTTGTAGTAGTAAACTATAGACTATAATAACAGCAGTACTATGTAGTAGTAGACTATAGACTATAATAGTGGTAGTACTTTGTAGTAGTAAACTATAGACTATAATAGTAATAGTACTTTGTAGTAGTAAACTACAGACTATAATAACAGCAGTACTGTGTAGTAAGAGACTACAGACTATAATATTAATAGTACTTTGTAGTAGTAGACTATAATAGTAGTAGTACTTTGTAGTAGTAGACTATAGACTATAATAGTAATAGTACTATGTAGTAGTAAACTATAGACTATAATAACAGCAGTACTATGTAGTAGTAGACTATAGACTATAATAGTGGTAGTACTTTGTAGTAGTAAACTATAGACTATAATTACAGCAGTACTATGTAGTAGTAAACTATAGACTATAATAGTAATAGTACTATGTAGTAGTAGACTACATACTATAATAGTAGTAGTCAACCAATGTTTCACTTTCGGTCAAGACCAACGTTACTGGTTGAGCTACTCATTCAAATAACCACGCAGATCAAAGTTTGATTTACGGGGCTTCATCTTCTATCGATAAAAAACCTATAAATTCAAAATAATCAGATTTAAATGAGGAAGAACTGAGGATGGAGAGAGACGTTAAAAGTTAGGGCAGCTGACAGTTACAAAAAATGAGCATAAAAGTTAAACACCTCCGTAAAATACACACACAAACCTGTCTTTGGTATCGTTACTCTTCATTAATAAAGTTTAAAGAGTAAATAAACATAAACAACATTTCCGCGCTCGTGACTTCAGCGTGACGCCACCAAAGAAAACTTCCGCTCAGGCGTTTTTCACAATAAAAGCTCCATCTCTACAAATCAAGAGCAGTAACGTACAGTATAAACTAAAGAGAGTTTCTATAAAATACAAATATACTGAAAAAAGATTAAAACGACAACTAAATTTAAACTTACTCAACTAAATTTAAGAGACCATTTTTTACTTCTATTATTATCATTCAGTGGATTACAATCAAACTTTTCAGCATAAGTTTATGTGCTTTTGAAAAATCTGAATGCGTATAAGAAAGGGAGCAGAAAATGCCAAAACGATGTCCAGTGCTTGGAGTGCATTGTATCCACACTGTAGAAAACACAACACTTCTCTGCCCACATCCCAATCTGTGGTTTTCATCCCCCATCCTTCTTTACCACTAATCCTCTGCGTTCCTCTGCAGTCATTGGCATTCACCATAAACGCTCCACCCTGTGAGAAGGGTCAGATTGATTTTAAAATCTTTTTTGTCCTTTTACGCTTTACACACTACTATTATCTTGGCATTTAACTTTAGTTATAGAATATCAGAAGCATATGCACAGGAGTTTCTACATGACAATAGAAGTGTTTTCCTGTCTTTCACCAGCCTCTTTTTTCACTGTCATTTGTGGTTTCTTTTCTGCATCATCAGGCTTTAGAAAACATCTGACCATTTGGCTCTGTTCGCATGTTGCTGGCTTGGTTTAACACAGTGGTCTGAAAACTTTTGTTTCTGGCACCTGCATTTGCAAGAGGATGTTTCTTGAGGCTGGAAGGAAATGTTTTTCTGCGCTACTGTGCAAACAAATGGAACAAAAGATAAAACCGAGTGCCTTAACCCGCAGCTAACCTTTCAACGTAGGGATATTTAACACAAGTATCTACTGACACCATGAATTTCTGCAGAGTGATTAGAGAACATGCTAAAGAGCAACAAAATAACTTTTTATGACAACACGGAGGCTACAAAATAGTGTGGAAATGTTAAATGGTTGTCTCAGTGGCCAACAAGTGCACAGATTTTGAGTATTTGTCAGAGATAGAGAGAAAGGGGGGGTGAAACAAAAAAAGTTCAACAAAAGGGCAGAAAGTAAGTGGGTCAGGGAGGCGGCCAAACATTAGCACACATGCTGTTGAGTGGATACATCTGTCATGTTGTGTTGTCTGTTGATGTGTTTGTATGAGAGCGAAGACAGAATGTATGCTCTTACATTCAAACTAATCCCAAAGCCAAAAAAAAAAAGACAAACAGCCAGTTTTGGAATTGCATTAAAGTCACGTCTTTTATTCAGCATTGACCCTCATCAGATACACCATATCATCAACACACGTCTTTATTGGCCACTTTGTGTGCTTGTGTCACCATTTTATCTGTAGATTTTTGGTTGGTCCTCCACCAATGTGTAGGTGTCTAGGCTTTAGTTGATTCATATTCAACTTCAATTAAAATGAAAATTAAATCTGCAATATATGTACATGGAACTTCTTATTCCACTTTGTTTACTCAATGCATTCGTATTAAAAGTATTTTAAAGCTACACAAATAATAATGAAATTGAAAATGAACTGAACCAAGGCTTGTCAAGTACACTAAACCATAAATATATATTCATATATGTATATTTTTTTTAAACGAGCAGTAGGCACAAAGAGGCTTTCACCGTGAGTGAATACTGTACAATCCCAATTTATCACGAACATTTTAACCTGTATTATAGTCTAAGCAAGTATAAATTAGTACATATAAATTATAGTATAGTATAGTAGCAACATACTGTATAAACTTACAGAGACCTTAGAAGAGAAAAGTCTGTTGTGTCATCACCTGTTGGATTACCAGCAAGCGCTAATCCATCGTCTCAACCATCTACAGGTTTAGTCTATGTCAGACATTTCTCTGACATTTCTGTTGGTATGGAGTTTTTCTTTAACCACACTAGACTAGACCTGTTCTGTACAGGTCGAGGGTTAGCACGACACTAATCCTGCACCGTAAATGAATGCATACGATGTACTGTGAGGCACTGAGGACTTAAGTGCCCCAACAAATTTCACGTTATCAACAGTAAGTCACAGTGAGTTAGTGATAAGATCATCCTGTTTATTCCAGCCATAGTGAATAGGTAGTTTGCATTTGCTTTCAGATAGTCTAGAATTGCTTTAAAAGTCTTTTCTGTTATAGCAAACACTATTAAGTAGCCTTGACAAAAGGACAAAATATAAATGCAGCCTCACACACATACACACCAACTTTCACTGATATGACATTGCCTCATAAAGGAACTAAAACTGTTAACAGACACAAAAAGACAGGGGCAGTGATCTTTTGACACAGGATTATGTAAATGGACATTAAAATCCTATAAGAAAATGCTTATCCCAATCTATTTTTTTATGTGATGTTAAACTCAAAGTCAGAGCAACATAAATAAAAAAGGAAATCTAAAACCAATTTCACTGAGAACATGTGGACAGGGTCTACACATAGTTCAAGACAATTCCCCTATTTCAAGAAGAGGCTGATGCTAAAAGTATTGTTCTTTGACACATATGTGGTAGATAGCCAGCTAAAATGTATGTTGTCAAAGGAAAATACCACTCTGTTGTCATCTATACTAAAGCTCTTTAAAAGGTCTCAATCTTCTTTGGTAGGCTGGCTGAGGTAAACACTGATTATTAGTAGGACACACGTGTTCAAAACTGGACATGCTTACACTCAGAGAAGCACTGCGACTATTTAAAAAGAATTTGTAAGTTGTGAATAAATAACTGATTTAGGATCATCCGATCAGTTATGCTTTTGATCACATTTGGGTTAAAAAAAAAATCTATAACTGATTGCATTTTGAACTCTCCAACCCTGCTGTGGGAATAAGCCCCAATTCTATAAAGTGTAAGAAAGACTAAATGCTATCACTGTCCCTTTAAATTCAAACCTTCTATTGTAGCTGTATACAGTCAGAAAGGAATGTGCTTTGGCTGTCGTCAGAAAATGTTGGTCACTTCTATGGTTTCTGAATTATAGTGATTAGTTTTGGCCCTACCTTAGCAATACTGTCACAAATGCTTGCTGCACTCAGTCACCAAATAAAGTAGTCCTGAAAATATTACTGATGTTGGACAGATGCAAGGTTTTGAGCCTCTTACATTTTTAAGGCTACCACTGTATGAATACAATGAAAAATGGCTTTACGGAAATATAATCTCTAAACATCACAACACCTTAAAAAAGCTACTAAATAATTTTCCAAAAAGACAAATAAAGCACATTTATATTTGGTCAGTTCTAGAAGTGTCAAATATCTATGAGAAAAGAACAAAAAATATGTACCTGCAGAGTAACAAAATCTTTCATTCCAATACTGCACAGTATACGAAAAAACATATTCATTCCTCATCAACAAAAAGAACAATCAAAAAAGAAAAACAATCAAAAAATATCTTCAATTCAGTGAAGAAAGCATACAGAAAATGAAATGTAACAATAAAACATATGAGCAAATTTTACCTCAAATGAAGAGAGGAGGATTTAAATTTTTAAAGGCCTTTGCAATACTAATTAACTACCATTTCTATTAACAGCATTCAAAATGCGTTAAGGCTATTCACGTTTCTCTGAACTCCCCTTAATGCTGAGCGTGGACATTTCGGGCTGTAGCTCTGCTAAATGGGAGAATCGATTTGTCTGTAATGCAGAACAAAATCCAACATAGTGTGGTTCAGCTTAAAGGAGCAATGTGGGTCTAAAGGCACAGTATTAACAGAACTTTGTAGCTGATTACTTTTCTAGACTAGAAAAGATTCCTTTCTTAATATTTGGGATGTGTAATGTGTAACCCCTTCCCTAAATTGGAACATTAGGAATGTGGTTTACCGGCTTATTTGTTCTTTTGTGATCTCTTCTTCACAAACACTGAATACTATATTGAGAGAGATGTGACAGGGTGGGTAGGAAAGAAATGGCAGGATCACTGCAGAAGAACAGAGGTGCTTGACTTAAACCTTCATCGAGAGGAATCATCTTTCGTTGTTTTTAGATCCATTCTCAGTCCTGATTGAGAGGAGACAGATTCCATTTAAAGTGCCTATTGGTCAGTTCAGGCATAGAACTCCTTGGTAGGCGCTTTGTGATAGGTTGTATTGGAAAGTTTGTTGTCTCCCAGGTCGTAGCTGCCTTCGTCCTTCTTCTTCATACGGTAGGCGAGCAGGAGGAGGAGGAAAACAGCACAAAGGAATCCGACCACTCCACAGGCAATTACCGCTGCAGAGGGCAAAAGGAACGATTCAAATATGTTTGTTTACAGTGTCACACATTTAGAAAACTTAAAGACAGTTACAGAAAATGAAACAGAAAATAACCTGCTCCCTCTCTGAATCACCAAAGTAAACCAATACAAGTGGAGGTAATAAAGATGCCGTAAAGCATTGTGGAAATCTGTCCTTACCTGCCAGCACTTCAGTCCTCTCCCACAAGTTCTCAGAGGTCACCTCTTTGGGAGACTCTATGTCAAACATTCTGCTGCCTCGGCCATCGCTGCCCAGGATCTCATTGTCAACTTTACTGATCAGGACTCCATCTTCGCTGACTTTTTTATCCAGACTGTTGTCCTTGTCAGTATCTTCGGTTACACTGATGTCTATACTGAACTTGGATGCAGTGGTTTCAATGGGAGGCACGCTGGTGGAGCTGGGACTGGTAGTCTGTGTGAACCATTCAGCTGTTAGTTAAACATATAACACACTGGATGATGAAGTAGGGCTGACAAATAAAACAACTCTGGCCTCATCATCGTGTCAAAATGCATATAATATATTTTAGCAAGGGCTTTGGTTACAGAAGATATTGCAAATCAACAGTCCAATTACATACAAGTCTGTGAATATTTACCAATACACCATCTATAATGGCTGTTTGAGTCTTTTAAATAGTCTACACTATATACTATAGCACTCATTAAAGATTTTCTAACCTTGAGATAAAGATTTGTATAAAAGGAAAAGCAAGATTCTACCTCCTCATCTGAGCTGTCGCCATTGGGGAATATGAACGGTGTTGTCTGCGTGTCCTTCACTGTGATTGGTGAGTCCTTGCTCTCTGCTGCTGTGGTTAGAGGGTTGTGAGGCAAGTCTGCTGTTGGCTGTGGTTGACTTGGAACCATTTCCTTGGAGACTGTGGTCATGGAGAAATCGAGCACCCTCTTGAGTATCTCTTTATCTGTGAGGTCGGTGAAAGCTGAGATGGAAGAAACAATCACAAATTTATGTTTTTAGATAAAGATTCAGATAAACTGAAGGAGTGTTACTTTATGGGTTGAGAAAATTCTCCTGTAAATTAGAAAAACACTTAAAAATTCATCAGATTAGCTGATAAATTAATGGTCAAACAGCTTAAACAATGCAGTTTTTCCTCAGATCAAGGAGAAGTTTACATTTAGGACTCATTATTTAAAGGAAAGTGACAATGTTAAAATGTGCTCCAGGGATGTTAATTAATAAATACCTTTTACATGCAAGGGGAATGCAATCTGTTAATCTTATAACTTGCAGGAAGTTACCCAACCACATTTTAGTTTACACTGCGATCAAACTGAATGTTCTGAATGTTCTGAATGAACTAAAATGTTTCCACACATGATTCACTGTGGGCGTAAAAGGTGAGTCACTGATAATAAAGGCAGAGAGTAATCTGACATCTGGGCGCATCCAATAAAATCTCACCTGGTTCATCACCTCAGGACAAACATCTGCCACACTGTGGGCGAGTGCTTCTGTGTCTGAATACGCAAGCACTTGTGCCTACAGAGCATTGCTCATTTGTCTTTCTGTCTATGTAACTGAGTAGATATATTAGAAAACACATCTTGAGATGAGGACAACTTCTCTGCCTTAAGGGTAATCTGAATTTGAGGAAATATGATTGGAGAAGTTCTGAAGTTACGGAAAGTACCATTTCTGCAAATACACCATTGCGGTATGCATAAACCTACTTTATGGTTGCACATGCAGCACTTACAGTATTTACAGTACCTACATGGAAATCTGGGTCCTATTTCTCAAAACAACTTTAAAATAAGATGATCTCAGACCAATTGTAAGTCTATAGACTAAAATTCTTGCTTGCTAAAATGCTTTGGGAAGACTGGATGCTGTCAGGATTTGAAAACAAAAAGAAAATATCCAAAAGCGTATTTTTAATTTTTTTTGCTCAACAAAAAAAACATGATGTGTTTGTGAACCCTCCATCAAGATATTTTCTAACACTGTGTACAAGAGTGTAAAGTTGCAATCAGAATGTTTTCCATTAACCAAAAATAACCTCACAAAACAAAAACAGCGTTCCCCTTACGGTAGTCTCCAGATCCAGAGCCCGAGTCGTCGTCTCCACCATCTTCATCATCTATGGGGAGGTCACCTGACGTTTGGCCCTCAAGGTACATGTCGTCTGTCGTAAACAACTGGGAGGAGACGAAGAGCTGGAAGACAGACAGAAATTACAGATACTATTCAAGCAGGAAAGAAGTGCCAACAAAGACAAGGAGAGGGAGAGGAGACACATGGATCTCCTTTATTCACACTTTCAGAATTCCTCCCACTAATCGGAAACATGTGAACATCTCTACAGTGCAGCAGTAAGACAATACCCCGCACAACCAATGACCTATGCCGGCCAAATATGCCAGAGCTTTCACTGGCGTCTTCGAGTTTAACCGTAGTCCTGTATATTGCTTCCATACTGTAGCCTGTACAGTGGACGGAGGCTGGTTTCTTGTTCATTTCATGTGTCATGGCAGTAATTTGTGATGCCTCACAGAGCCAGACAGCAGAGATCTAAGTGTGTTTATGAGGTTGAGGGAGAGATAGAGCAGCTTCAAAGACAAGTGGACGCACACGTGGAAAACCAAAAAAACAAAACTGTTTCATATGGAAGACTGCTGCTCAGGAAAACCTCCCACCAACCCAAACACAAAATGAAGGAGTGCAATGAAAACCAAAACACTGCTCATCACATCATATGAAGCTCAGTCTGATGTTTTTCATTAGCTTGTTGAAATAAGACTCTCTTCGCCTTGAGCTGAATAAAACAAGCTATGATAAAGTAACAAATGGCTTAGGAGTCTAGAAAATCAAACAGAGCCACCTGATAATGAGTCTGAAATTCACAAAAAGAAAAAGAGGGAAAAGGCTCGGCAGATGTTGGTAGTAAGACAGCCACACACACACGGATGAATATGGCTCATTGAGACCTGAAGTATGTCTGGTATGTATACTATGCTTCCACTAACACAGGTGCTGAGAGAGCGAGACTAGAGAAAGGAAAGGAAGGAGAGAGACAGGGACAGCACTGAATGATTCTCGTAAAACAGGTGCTGCTAACAGCGGAGAAGATGCGTGAGGAGGTGAACCGTCCTAACTTTTAGTGCAATAAATATTCACACTTGAGTGAAGTGAAGGTATGACTCAACACTTAATGCACGAGTCTTCACATGCCAGGAGAAGCCTTTTATTTGGCAGTACACCTTTGGTCATTTAGACAAAGGTTTTATCAAGAGGCATCAAACGAAACCCAACAAGTCATGTGGATGGTAACTTGGATTAATACATTTTTCTGCATATGAAGACGAGGGTGAGAGTCAAAAACGTTGACCACATTTTTTATTCTAAAATAAAGCACTTTACCTAATAACTCTAGTTGCTTCATTCTACATAAATCAGCAAGGGACATGTATACCTATTTTTGCAATCAATAAGCTACTGCAGATCACAGCTCAAGACAAACTTCTCAGTTCTATTTCCTCTGTGACCTCCTCGATAACAGATTTTTATTTGAGCTTCCTGAGCTCATTGTGGCGGTAAACCAGATGTTGTGTTCGCACTGCGGTAAGGTGGGCCAAACAGAAAATCATTAACATCCATTTTCAAAAGACAGCAGAGTCTCATAATGCTGGGGCTGACTAAAATAGCAGAAGGGGCTCTCACATTCTTGCTGTCTTCAACCAGAGATTACAAAAGCAGATGCTGTGCTCGTCAGAGCGACACACACTGAGACACTCACACAAAACTTGAACTGGTGGAGACAAACCAATGCGATGTTCATGAAGCCTTACTTGTTGTAAGATGATGTTTTAAACTTTTTGTGTGGAAGGATGTATTATTTTTACTGTCAAACTCACAGCTCCAGGCTGGACATCACTGGTGCTGGGTGTCTGGTTTCTTTGCAGCTCATGTCCACACTGACTGAAGGAGGTGCACAATGTAAAACTGAAAATGAGCAGGGTTCCCTTTTAAGGCCACAACACCTAGTCCTCATGTGACCTCAAGTGCTGTTGTACTGATGGATTGCCTAACACACCACGTACATCTACTCTAAACGCGCACACACATACACACAGTTATAAGGCTAAGGTATGTGGTTAAAATCATATGGATATATTCCAATGTCAATAATATGACAATATGGCATGTTTATGCACAATCACACATATAATGATAAAAAACTTATGTTCAAGGCAATTGACTGTGTTTCACTGGTATGTATTACATAAGATCGCAATCTTCGTATATCTAAAAGTTAAAGTTTAGTCATTTTTAATTATAGTATGCTCTGGGAGAAACAGAAGAGAGATCTGTACAACAAATAACATGATAAGAGCATATTTTCACTTTTTATTGTCTTGAATTAATCATTTATTTAATAAAATATCAGCAAAAAGACAATCTCAAGTTCCCAACTCATGTCTTCAGATTTCTTTTATGTCCAACCAACAGTCCAAAGACATTTAGCTTACACTGAAATAAAATAAAAAGCAGCAAATATCTGAAATTCTTGCCTGATAAAATAAAATGAAATATTTACTACTACGTTAATCGATCATCGACTTACTGTTTCAACTCAGATGTTCTCAAAAACATGTAGAGACTATGTAACATTCAAAATAACATAAAAATGAGCTATCACTGTGTCTGTCCGCCCCCCCTCACTGGGAAGAAGTTATGCATTTGCTGAAAGATTTGACTCAGTCACTCACAGGTTACACACATCTGGAAAACATACATCCTCTCTCTATATATATATATATATATATATATATATATATATATATATATCAGTATATAACTATCTGGTATCCCTGTTGCTTTGTCCAAGTGAAGACAGTTTTCTGGAAACAGTCAGGTCGCAGTGATAAAACAAACCAGACATGCAATAGAAAAGTTGTGTAATTGTGCAAATCCATTTTTTGTGTGTTAATAGTTATTAAAGTAAAACTCTTTCCCTAACAAGCTTGAAGTCAATAATAATGACAGAGCAGCCGGGGCAAGAGTGCGGTTGTGTAACAGCCAAAAGTACACAGCAGACCTATCATCACCATCGAGATAGAAGCAGCAGCAGCACACAGCGCGGTGTTCGAGGGGGCGTATGTTTGACCAAGGCTACGAGTCATAAAATGTCTGACCCCTCAACGTCAAATGTATCTGTTTGGTTGTTCAACAGCAGTTACGGTCTCCAAAGAGCTATAAGCAAAACTATTTAACAATAAAAGAAACGGGGGGCCAAATTCAAGGTCAGTGAGATATTTTACATTTCTACAATAACTCTGTAAGTGGAAGTTTGTTTGGCAGGACTGTTGAGAAAGTATATAATACTTTTTCCTCAGTGTTTCTTAACAGCCAAGAAGGGGATACGAGATCTACTTTTATCTCACACATAGAGAATATTCTTATCATATCATTATTTGACATATTTGAATCTGTAGACTCCAACCTAAGAAGTCCTGGACCACAAAAGATTTTCATCATTACAGTAAGAGCTCTGTGGTGGAGCAGTGCGAGGTTGAGTCCCTACACTCCCCCACTGTGGTTTTACTATTCTTTTCAGTTCCAGTGGTGCGTATTTGACAGCGGAGTGAAAATCTAGTCACCAATTTAAGACAGAAAGATTGCACAGAAACAGTCCAGCAGCCAATCAGGTGCCTTCGGACGGACAGGACATGTATGGGCTTCCCTTAATACAGAACAGTGTTGTGACTAATATGCTGTGACTAATACTGCACTCCTGATGAGAGAACACATTACATACTAAACCACCACAGTTAAAGATGTTTACTCTTTTTACATTCATGGTTTAGGGAATCTGTTTCAGGAGCACGGTGAAAATAACCATTAAGAATAAAAGTAGTAAAAGTAATGAGAGCAGGTGTCCCACTCTTCATCTTGCCTACTCTTGCCCTCTCTGGTGGAAAACTACGTGTGTGTACTACGCAGTTACATGCTTGTCTGGACTGGCCCAGCGGGACTCACTGTGAGTCATCCATCCAGAGAATGACACCACTACCGGCTTACAAGCTGTCACCGGCTGAAAGCCTGTTTCAACATTCATCTTTCGGATGGGAGCAACATCACTGACTGACTAACCAGTAATTCTACAGCCACACTTGGAGAAGGACACAGTTTGAATATACGCCGTAACCCATCACGCCCAGCAATTTGGGACTGGAGTCTGTGTATTAGTGGCATGAAGTGAAGGGGAATCAAAGCATGTGCAGGGCACAGTATGACATACATTACAACCTGACAAGGACACAATTTTAGCTGTTTAAAAAGTTATTTTTCAGTAATCACATATGTATGACATTCTTCAATTAAAACTCACAGGGCGTTAGGTAGGAAAGTTCATTTAAGCTGTATTTATTTCCTCTCTGTCTCCACAGCTCTCCCAGTGTTTAGGCAGGGGAGTCTCAGGTTTCAGCGCTCTCTCATTCACAACATACAGTCCATAAATCATAAATATCATGCTTTTTGTTTTTGGAGAGGTGGCGAAAATCTCTGGCTCCCACTTGGGACTTTTTACACTCAATAAATAATGCAAACAGGATATTTTGGCACTTGTGACAATGTACAGAGCTCTGCTTTGGCCTGTCATTTCCAGGTGTTTTCCAGCTTTACAACACACACACACACACACACACACACACACACACACACACACACACACAGAGACAGACACACAGAGAGAGAGAGAGAGAGAGAGAGAGGGAACAGACAGGGAGATAGTTGTCTAGTTTGTGGCTTCTCAGGTCAGGCAGAGAGATTTTGCCACTCTTAGCATTTTCTTCTTTTATCCCAGTTAAATATTCATTATTTTCTGATACATCAGTTCATTTTGCAAGGCGTGACATTTAGAACAACCAGTGTGGGAGAGAAATTCAGGTCAGGTCCGGAGGTTTAAATGTCAAAAACTGTGAGCAAGAGGCTGAACAGACTTTGGCCCTGTGTGAACTTGACACCGACTGGACTTGGCTTGAACACACAGTGAGGGAATATATCAGTAAAACCCCGCATTAGTCCGCACAATGAAATATCTCCAATGTAAATGCCATTACTTCCTGGATGATAACACAAAAAAACACCTATGCTAATTAGCATAGACCTTAGATAAAACGTCCAGGTGGGCTAATTAGGGGAAAGTATGTGACACAGTGAAGAAGCTGGGACTTTTTAATAATATATGTAGGATATTTAAAACAGTTTTAAATTGGTTTTAACAGCAGTCTGGATTTTTAAAACAAACAAAACGAAGAAAGCTGACGTTAAAAACGTTACGGACGTTTGCATTTTCTAAATCTTAACGGCTAAGTTGTGCCTTTTTCTCGCTATAAAACAAAGTCTAACGTCAAAAATATCTATTTAAATAACTTTCAGGTTTAATATAAAGTTAGCAGCTCGATAATTTTGAACAAAACCCCAAATAAAAAGCGACTTACCTTTTCACTGATGAAGCCAGTCGCCAGCCCGACGAGGAACAACAGCCGCAGATTGCTCATCTTTAACTCCCAAAAAAAGGAAAAGGCAGTGGAGAACGGGGAAAATATAGATATAGTGAGGAAATAAACTCAACTGTACACACTCTAAATGCAAAATAAAGTCGTCCACTTTGTTCCTCGACACTGTTTTGTATAATCTCTGCACTTCGCTGAGAGGCTCCCGGACTCGCTGTGATGTGGACTTTCTCCGGATAAGTTGTTTGGACTGGCACCTCAGCATGGCTCCGCGGTGACGTCAGCGCGGCGTGACGTCCGCCGGACAAAAAACGCAGGGGGCGTTTCTTAGTGCACATGCGCGCTGACACACGTGGGTGAGACTCGCATGAGTGGGAGAGGAGAATGAAAATACTGATAAAGGACTGATACCACGCTGTGAAAATATGCACTCCCGCTTTGAAAATGTTACTTAATGACCCTTCCAGATCCCCGATCAAATGACGCCGGTTGTTCCAAGAGAAAGTCTCAAAGTAATTGTCAGGTAATATGTTCAAGATTAGAGATTTAAGATTTTTTTTGTCATGTGCACAACAATTAAATGGAGCAGTCGTTGGCAATAGTGCTCAAGAATACTTAGGAAGAAAATCACAGAAGTAAAAATGAATAAAAATCCAAGATATAGGAATAGAATATAGTATGTAAAATAAAATATGGAACAAAAATTAATTCAGTATAAGTACCAAGACTCTTAAGTGATAAGGGGAATGATATAACCAGGAAAATCTACTTAAAGTATTTTGAGAAAAAGTACAAAAAGTAAATATAAAAAGGCTTCCTGTAACTGTTATATATTATATATATATATATATATATATATATATATATATATATATATATATATATATATATATATATTATTAAACATCATACTATGAGGCAGTTTTTACTCCTGGATTAATGTATAAACTGCAAGACTTCACTGTTAAAGTTATTTGAGAAGGTGGAGCTAGCTGAAATTAATGATTGCTTTCTTTATGTATTAAGTATGTGACTATTTTCTTTGGTTTGTAAAACTTCAGAAAACAGAAACAAATACAAATTGTCACATTTGTGTGACACTTTCACAATGCTTGTTTTATAATATTGTTGAAAAAAATAATCACATCCAGGAATCTTTACATGAAAAATGACTTAATAGTGATTGATCATTTCAGCTTTAACCATATAAACTGGTAGTTCAATTTAGAACAAATATTTTGCATGTTCTTCAAATGTTTTGTGAATAAAATCTATTTTTTAAAGTAACTAGTAACTAAAGCAGTCAAATAATTGTAGTTAAGTAATAAGTACAATATTTTCCTGGTTGAGAAGAAGAAGAAAGTGCCATGGGAAGAACATATTAATGTCAAGTACGTCAAAGTTGTGTTTAAGTATTTGTGTATTAAGTAAAACACAAGGAAATTATTTAATGAATAAAAAGAAAAATAATTTATTCACACTCTGAAGATGTAAAGTTCCCATTTCAATTAAGGAGCACACATAGGCTGTGAGCTCACCTCCACTCTTCACAATTTATTACATTGTTTTTTATATGTATTTTTACACTGAAGATTATCCAAATATTCATTGGTAATGTACTGATAGATCAGCGTAGTGGTGTGAAAAGAATTTAATTATTATTAATCCAAAGAAGACACAAGTAATGTTATGTGTTAACCTACAGCTGTGTTTTTCCTTTGTTATACTTCTTAACAGCAGATATTTACCTGCCTATTACTGCATGTTGGTAAGTGAAATACTTGGGTAGGATGTAGTGGTAACGAGTGTTGTGCAGATCTAAGCTGTATGAAAGAATATCAAACCACACCAGACCTTTCGGTGACTCTAATATTACTAAACCAGAACCAGAAATCAGGCTACAACAAACCAACAAAGGGAGAAGTTACAGCGACTTCTCTAAAAAAAAAAGAATTAGATAATATAGGTTCCTGAATCACCTTTGATAGCCTAGTATGAGTTTTATAACTCAATCATTTTAAATACATAATATTCAGGTAACATTTTAATATCCCATACTGTTTTACTGTACTCATTTTATACCTGAGATAAATGTATGCTGCCCCTGAAGTGTGGAGAGGGGCATCAGCTAATAAACTGGATTTTAAAATGTAGACATGACTCCCTCTAGTGAAGAATAATGGTTATGATAGAAAACACAGCCCACAAGTCACTATTGATACTGAAATATTAAAAACATTAAAAAAGTAAGTCTTTAAACTGTTTGTTTTCTTTAAACAGTGTGGGGTGAAAATCAGAGAAAATGTCACTTTGCTTTGCTGTTTATGCTGTTGTCCACTAACGTCAGCTCAACAGGCCATATTCAGTTATTCATCAGTGACGTTAATCCATAAAGAAACATTGGACAGAAATAAGACGCTAGAACATTATGGGATTGCCTAATGGTTAACAAGTTCAATTTGGCTCAGTGAGATGATGAAATGTGTTTACAATGTTCACATCATGCAAGAAAACATACTGATGAGCTGGGATTTGAATTTCAGTCATCATTGAGGCTCTGATCATTTTGTCACACCACAGTGATTGGAACTATGTTGTTTTTATTTTACCTTCAGCTGGTGTAGTTAGGATTTACTTTTACACTTTAAACATATTTTAATATCAAATCCACTGTGTGATCATTATGATTAAATAAAAACAACGAACATTTTCAAGACCACTGAATTTGTTTTATCAACCTTAAATATAACATGTGGTTACAACAACAAGCAAAAGTTGGCCAGTTTGTGAGAAAAAGTTACAGTCAGTAAGGCAGTGATTTCTTACATTTTTGGCTCAAGACTCCTGAAAATGAAGCCAAATCTACTGATGATCTAGTCACCTGTTGCATACGTCTGTCAGCTCTGACCAGTTCAACCAGTTCATAAAATGATCTCATAAACCTTTAAATAAATATGACTCATTTGTGCAGGTTTTTTCTGCTTCCCTGTGCTGTTAATCATCTCAAGACTGCTTTCATTTATTTGGTGTCCTCTCATGGGTGTCCTGAAACCCTGGCTGGAAGCCACTGCTGGAAGGCATGGTGTCTCTGTGAATATTGTGGTGGCAGAATGATTTATAACACCTGCAACAGTTTGTTTTTGATTTCCCCTGAATGACAAAGCTTTCCTTTGAGAAAGTGTTTACATATTTACATGTTTTCACTGTCTCATTGTGTTTTCATTGAGGTTCCTCCTTTAATGTGCTGTTTGCACGTTAAAGGAGGAACCTCAATGAAAACACAATGAGACACAGTCAATAACATCTTTAAAATCATACTCTTGATATTTCCTCATGTAATTAATACCCATTCATTTTGGGGAAACAGCTATTTGAGATACAGTAACAAAGTGAGGCACAAAACAAAATAGCTAAATGCCTGAAAATTTGCTTATCCTTTCTGTCAGTTATGTTGGCAATCACGTCAGATATTAAATCATCTAACTAATTCTTGTTTTTCTGAGCAGTAAATGTTTCGGCAGTTTAGAAAAAGCCCTTATTGTCTAACTGATTTTATAAGATTGCACACTCACCACTACTCAGCTTAACAAAGAAATTCTTACAAACTGAGACACTTCATAAACCTTAACAACAGACTTAGAACTTCCTTTACTGATTCACATTTATTAAAATATAATTAATATGATTTTATCATTTTAACACATGGAGGGAACATATAACTGCATGTAAGGAAGTTAATATATTAGTTTCAGTCCCAACCCTGCCACTCACCCACGCATCCATCCACTGGTCTAAAACCAGTGATGACAGAGGAATGCTTTGTGCCCCCATGTGTTATCCACACATTTGAAGATATGAGGACATTAGATTTGAAGACATCGAATCACTTATCTAACCCCGTCATAGCATGAGAAATTGAACGATGGGGACACAGAAGAACACACTGGTGTCTCCAGACACTTGAATGTAGTCTCAAACTCTGCTGTAGGCATTGAGGGAGTAAAACAATGAGGTGGGTTAAAAATAAAAATCTCCAGCCTTTGTAGAGAATTCAGGAGGTTGAGGGTGGTAAAACAATCATCTTTAAAGCTGCAGAGTTTGTAGGAGGTCTGTGGCTGTTTACAGAGCAGAGGTAGAACATCATCTGACTCCCGCCCTGATGTCGGATGATTTCAGATTTCTCTTCCAAACTGGAGGGATCTGTATCACAAACAGGGAAATGACACCAAGGATTTGAGCTTTATCCACACTTTTACCTGGCATTCTAAAATACACTTATGTTCAGTCATTTATATCAGCAATTTAAGGATGAAGGACTTGTATTCACCATATGAGGTGCTGTAGTACTTGTACATGTGTTTGCGTGTGTGTGTGTGTGTGTGTGTGAGTGTCTGTATTACTAGTGGCGGTAGTGAAGGCTCTAAATGTCGTCCCAGAAATGACAGCAGCAGTCGTCTCCATATCAGCCCGCTGCCCAAGAACATGAAGCCTGTTACCAGCCAGAAAACACAAGGGTCCTGGTGATAGACACAAAACGGGAAACACATAAATATACATGATTAAAGATGTGTAAACAAGGAAAAACATATAAACTCAGACAACACTAGCAGCTATAAAGCAACTGCCAAACTCGAGATGTGATTCAATTCTTTAGCAGAAAGTCGTCTCACCTCTTCAAAGGACGACGTCAGATTCATCCCAAAGGCCACCCCTATCAGACCAAATAAGGTAAGTGAGAAGGAACCCATCGTGAGCTGCAGATTCAGGCGCATCATCACGTTACGATGGCTGGAATAAAACAGAAGACACACGTAAAGCAAAGCAGTCTTTCTGGTTCGCAAGGACATAAAATGTGTCTTTTATGGGTCAGCTTAAAGGAAAGGTTTGCAATTTTGTATGAACATTGAAATCTGCTTTTTACATTTTTGCTGCATGTTTTGTCCTTCTTCACGTAAATTAAAAGTACATTAGGATGGGATCATTTAATTTTTAATTTTACAACAAGTACACGTTATAAGTTCCAATATTATCAAAGCGGTTTCAGACAAAATTCTGCAAATGGTAAGAAAACATACAAAAAGTCCATTGAATATAAACATAGAACTCAGTCATTCAATCTGACTGACCATTCAAAATGACAGCTCCACTTGTAGGCCTTATTTTTATGTTTTTTAATGTTTTATGTATTGTGACTTTGTCATTATCCAAAAATATATACATACATTTTGTATATAAAGTGTGTGTACCTGTCCAGGTTGATAAAGATGACACTCTCAGAGTCATCAATCAGCCCTTTCAGCTCTCTGGCTTTGTTCGCCATCTCCTCAGCCTGTATGGAGCAGTTCACAGTCACTGTCTGAACACTCAGCACAATCAACAGCTCACTTACTCTGCATTTACATGAAGACGATGTTTACATTGTGTTTCAGTGCTTTTTAAATTAAACTAACAAAATGTCTAGAATAAAAATCTAGTATAAATCTTTATACAAAGATAAAACATCTCCTTTAACACAGTTTATTCAGTATATCAGTAAAAAGTTATATGAACTCGTTATTGAGCATACATAAGTTATTAGTATCTTATTTCTATTATTTCATATCAATAAGGAAAGGGGCTTTTTTAATATATATATTTCTGTTAAGTAGCACTACCTGCATATAGTAATTCTCCAACAGCAGTTCCATCTCCTCAGCGTGGTCAATACCCAAACTGCTCTCCTCACTACAAAGACAGACAGACAGACAAATGTTAACACACACGAAAGAAATAAAATAAAATAAAAAAAATAAAAATACTCTTTTGGAAAAGGCCTGGTAGTTACAATCAGTAAGGCCATTATGTTGTGGACATTATCCATTTTATGTATTGAAATTTTTTTCTTTTTTTCCCTTTTAATAAAGGAAAAGAATCCATAATAAAAATACCAAATGTTGACCATTTTAATATATTAACTACATTAAATGAATTTATTTGACACTTTCACCCAAAGTGACCTACAATTAATGCAGCCACATAAACATAACAACAAGTTCATCAGTTTCTTCAAAGAAGTAAAAAATAAGTAGAAACAATAAGAGATAAAGAAAAGGGGCTAAAATGACTCAAAATATATAAGAAAGTTTCAGTCGTCACGGACAATAAAAACATTTTGACATTGTTAAATCGCAAATCTCTCAAAAAGTCTATAATCGACTCTAAAAATCCTAAAACAATAAATAGATAATAAATAAAATCTATTTTAATTCAGATGTGAACGTACAGATTACAGAAATACAGCGGGGTTGATTTGACTTGTTGTAACCATGACAACGGCTAAATAAGTTGCCATGACGTTGTGCCTCAGAAAACGTCATTGTGATATGATTTATACGGTGATTTTCTTTCCAACAAAGAGAAAATTACAAACACAGAAAACTAAATGTGATCAAATCACTCAAATCACTGAATGGAGCTGGCAAGCGTTCAGCATCTCTTTCATCTGACCGCGTGGCCTAATGGATAAGGCGTCTGACTTCGGATCAGAAGATTGAGGGTTCGAGTCCCTTCGTGGTCGTTCATTTTTAACGCCGCATTGTTATGTCAGAGTTTCCGCTCTCTTTGTCCCTGCAGGACCCGGAAGACACACTTCAAGTCGCTTGACTTTACCAAGACAAACTGCTTACTGACAGCATATGAAACTGAAAAGATGTTGCAATAATACAGAAAATGACAAATATGCTGTAAAATCCTTGTCTGTGAATGACTTTTTGGCACAAATGAATAAATGAACAAATAAATTAAATTAAATTAATGACTGACTTACTGACTGACTGACTGACTGAATGAATGAATGAATGAATGAATGAATAAATAAATAAATAAAACAAAAAAGACATTGCCTTTTACATTTTGTGTAATATCAAGTATTTATGTTCATTTTGTCACTGTCATCAAATGTTCAAATCTAGTTTGTGGCAAGTTAAGCTTGCACTCTTTTCTACAATTAGTTTCAGAATGGAAAAAAAAGGGAAGAAAAGAGGGAAAAACTGTCAAACTCAGTGTAAATTTTATCAAACCTTGGTCATCTCTGAAACAACGACCCTTAACCTTACCTAAGCTCTAACCTGGACAATGGTACAGATAAACACAGTTTGAAGGGGAGAAAAAAAACTCAAAAGGGGACATCAACACAGTCTCATCCTTTCTTATCTCTTACTGCAGCCACTGACTTACTTTCAGCATTCGTGTAAGTGTAGTGTGAGTGCACGTGTGACATACAAAATTCTTGGGTCTGTCCACTTGGTCAGACAGAACTCTTCGATGATCTCGTCCTCATCCAAAATCTTCAGCAGGGAATCCTTAAAAACTTTTATGTCCGTCTCCAACTCTGATAAGCTGTCAGATGAGATTTACAGACAGCAAAATATGTACTGTAAATATTTATCTCTAGTAGTTTTAAAGGGGTTCTGCATACTTTTTTTTTTTTTTTTTTTACAAACTATGTTAAAGTATATGGTTGTCTGCTTTACCTCTTGCTGTTCTGCAGCAGTACATGTAGTTTACTTCTATCAGCGGAAAGGATTTTAGGATCCACCAGGGATTCCAACGTGTCCAATATTACTGGTTCGACATCATTCAGCCGAGCTTGGAGAGTGTTGACCTATTGACGCGGATACACAAAGACGCAAAGACTCATTTGTGTCCTCACTTTACAGGCAGGTTTGGAACATGTTATAAATACACAGACACACAGTGTTTCTGTGATCTGTCTCACCCTGTGCTGCAGTATGGCCTCCAGTGCTCTGAACTCAAAGGGCAGAGTGTGTGTTTGCGATGCTAGCTGAGAGGCCAGCTCCAGGGCCAGCCACCGGTCCAACCCAAGACCACGAAAATCCAACACCAACAGGGACTGCGGGGTCACGATGGCTTTCAAAGACTTTAGAATCAGTGGGGAGACAGGGGAGGTTAACCACTATGAAAACACCAACACATGTACTCCAATGCAATACTTCCTTTAAATTTCAGGCTATTTGTAAAAGACTGAAATATTTTGTAGCAACCGACACAAGCCTTCCTCTAAGTTTTAGATTTGATTCATAACTCAGTTTTTTGTTAGTTTTTTTTTTTTTCTTCTGTAAATATATTTTATTTATATCTGATGTTGTGCAGCACTTTGGGCAATGTCATATTGTATTTAAATGTGCTATATAAATAAACTGACTTGACTTCACTATGTTGTGTTATATGCGCGACATTTCATATGTTATTGTGAATGTGTCTGTGCTCAGTGTGTTCACATACAACCACCGGATGCACAAGTACATGTGAATGGCTGCAGTCCAGATGAGTTGACCCTTGTCTGTAAATATTTGCGATGAGGAAACCCGGCCAAAGAAGAACTCTTGTTGTGAAATCAAGCAAGCTGAGGAACGCTTTTTTGTCTTCTAAAGCAGTAATTAGATACCTGAAAAAGCTGAACCAATCAGGACCAGTGATCAGATTCTGGGTTTGACACAGCGGTTCACAGCCAGCCGATGTTCAACTGAAGCTTGTCGGCGTGTCAGAGCGCAGAGAGACGCGGCTACAGCACTGAAAGCTGTCAACACTTTAGGTAATTCACTGGCACTGCTGTGTATCTGTGTTTTAGTTTATTTAGCACACAATTGATTATAGAGCCAGACAAACACAAAACATGCTAGTTAATATTTACAGTCCTACAGAAGTTTGCTCGTTTGTTTGTCTTTCTGATGGTCACTGTAGCTCTTTTTTCTTTTCAGTTTTAGACAGCAATATAGTTTAGTTTAGGTCAAATGTTAGTAAACTCCTAAATCGATTTTAAAATGTCTTTAAGTAAAATCAGGCCCGAAAATTTTCATTTGTCTTAGTTTGCCCAAGTTACTCTTTATCTTAAGTTTCAAGTGTGGCTCATTATTAAACACAGAAGATAAGTGATAGTTATGAAAAACATGAGCCGTCCATCCAGATGGTAAAAAAGACAAATAATATTAAGACAAATAAAGAAAAGAATAAAAGAAATTAAAAAACATATAATACGTTAGAGTACTAAAGCTTCTCCTATCAGTCATGTACTTTTTAAAAACTTTTTTAAATTATATGTGATCATTCATGACTAAATTACTATGTTCAACATCAGACGGTGATTTCTTCTAACTGTAGGATGGCTGAGAAGGTGCTCTGTCTGTGTCTGCTGCTGGTAGTCTTGTGTCCAAGCTGGGCCAGAAAACAAAAATGTCTTCAATCGGCCTCCAGCTGCGAAGAGTGCATCCAGTCAGGCCCGGAGTGCGCCTGGTGCACAGCCTCTCAATCCAACACCCGCTGTCACACGGTGAATGGGCTGCAGCGCACCGGCTGTCACAGTGATTCCATATATAGCCCTCAGAGCGAGGTGCAGGTTATCAAGAATGAAAGCAGGTAAGTCTCCTGGTTTAAAGATCCACTATGAAACTGCTCACACAAAGCAAATCTATCAGATAAAACATACCACTCTTGATAACTTGAATCAACAAAAGCGAGTACAACACGGAATGCATTAAATTACAGTCAACAGATTTGACATTGGTGCTAGATTTCAGTGTCATCATTTGTTCAAGACCACAATGACTTCTAATCTGATCTTCTTGCCGCAGCACAGAGCCAGCGAATGCCAAGGCACTGTTCCTGCAGCCCCAAGAGTTCTCCCTCCGTTTGAGGCCGGGTGTGAGCCAGTCCCTCCATCTCACTGTCACCATACCTCCGGACCGGCCCATCACAGAGGCTGACAATGGACAGCAGCCCTGAGCCAGCTGGAGTCAACATCACATTCAGTAATATCACAAATGGAAACCGTCTGACTGTACAGGTCAGCAGAATTATGAAGGACATATTGAACAGGACATTTTGAAAACTATATTTGCTATAACAAAAAACAAAGCATAATAATAATAATAATAATAATAATAATGTCTATTATGTCCAGGTGGCTGCCCAGTGTCCCAGTGCGAGTGATGACTCAAACCAAACGCAGAATATGACCGGGTCCTGGTCTGTCCACATCACACCCCGAAGGGTCTTCACTGAGTGTGAAGTTAGACATAACTTTGGACTGTGCGTAAAATTTCACGAACCATGTTACATCCAATATATGGAGAAAAAGCTGAGAATCCTCAAATTAGGACAATTAGGTCAAATCAGCCCTATAAAGGCTGACATTTGTCTTCTATAATTTGACAAAAATAAAATAATTTGTTTCCCCAGGTCAATGTGACTGCACGAGAAACCGCGAGGAAAAAAGCCTTGGCTGCAGTGGCCGTGGGGCTCTGGTGTGTGGCCAGTGTGAGTGCTACCAGCCTTACACTGGACAACGATGCCAGAGGGACATCGATTCAGTTTCAGCGAATGAAGACGCCTGTCGCTCAGGCCCATACGCTCCTGTGTGCAGCGGCAGGGGAGGATGCGTGGACGGCTTCTGTGAGTGCGAGAACCGAGAAAACCCGATAGAAAGATACAGCGGACGATTCTGCGAGTGCAGCAACTTTGACTGTCCGTACCACCGTACCAGGTAGAATGATCAGTTAGCTGAATTTCCATTGAGATATTATCTGCCCTTTGAATTCTACTTAAAAAAAAAAGACTTCCTATCAAAACACTAAAATGTTCATTTATCAGGATATGTGGAGGCCATGGGAAGTGCGAGTGTGGACACTGCATTTGTGATGCCAAGTGGACCGGCGTCGACTGCAGCTGCTCCTTGGAAACCGCTTCCTGTTTGGCAACTAACAAGCTGCTGTGTAACGGCAGAGGGAATTGTCAGTGTGGAACATGTATTTGTATGCCACCATTCGCAGGCCCCACTTGTGAACACTGCCCCACTTGCCCGGGCGCCTGTCAGGAGCACAGGGAGTGTGTGGAGTGTCGAGTATTCGGGACAGGAGAGAAGAAGGACAGGTGAGGAAATATTCTTCACCATGTTTATCAACTATGTTAAAATGCAACTAAACTACACAGTTTTGCTTAATTTTGGTTTGATTTCAAGCAGACAAACTGTATTTTCTGACAGTGCTATCTCACTATCAGGTGTGACCAAGAGTGCAGCTACTTCACCATGACGATGGTGGAGACCAGAGAGGACCTGCCTGAACCAGAAAACACTGTTCTACACTGTACAACGAGGAGCTATGATGACGATTGCTTCTTCTACTACACTTTCTCCGTCACACCCTTTGGACGACATGCCACTGTGGTGCGGACTAAACACTGTCCTCCAGTAATGTGGAAGTTATCGACCAGCGAGGGGAGGAGTGTGTGATGAAAAGTGTCCAGTTTTTTCCAAGTCAGCTTTAAGAGCTTTAGTTGTTTGATAGATTTAGTTAGTTTGAATGCGTTTTTGTTCTTTTTTGTTTTCATTCATGTAAATTACAGACAAATTAATTAATGTAAATTACAGGCAAATAAAAACACTGAACTGCACTATATCATTGTCGATATATCAGCTAAATACCTTTAAAATGAGTGCTGAATCGAGTTGATTTAAGTGCTAAGAAGAACTACTGGCATTTTGGTGGCCATGAAAGAAACACTATTATTATTATCATCAGTGGTTAAATGTTTGTTAATTAACAGCCAGCTCAGAGATCTAGATTTGGCTGAGAACAGAAATGTCTCATCAATCACAAAGTGTGCATATAAAAAAGACAGAGAGAGAGAGAGAGAGAATACCTCCATTCGCATGATAATGCAGTTGCTTCCTAGCAGTGAGGGAGGTGCTGTGCTGAAAGCGAAGGTCTCGGGCCTGAAGACTTAATTCCTGGCAGAACTCTGTTTTCTTCTTCTCTGTAAAAGGAAAAAGAAATAAGTCTCAAGGAAGAGTTTGATTTTGTCTCTCAAATAAAAAGACATCAGGCAAGTTAATCAAAGATTAGTAAGATTTAATTCCCGACACTTACCGAAGGACGTCACATTTCCCTCTTGGTCAAACTTCATCTGTGACACAAAAAAAACAAGAAACTGATTACTAACCTCCAACAATCACACAGATGAACTATCAACACTTTTAATGTGTTTCAATCAATAATATGTCTGACAGTGGGTGGCATTGGTGGATGTTTGACATGGCTTAATACAACAGTCTGCATCGGTTTCTCCAAGAGCTTCACATTAAGTACATTTGACTTAGATCTAACAGCAACGACTATACAGGGATGAGAGAAATGTTTTTGGCTGGCGGCTTGAAATGCATCTCTTACCACCAGAAAAGATGGAGACACACTGGAGAGAGGGACGTCTGTGACTCTGCTGCGGATAAAGGACACTGTTCAAAGAAAAAACAAAGTTAAGACACTCGTAGAGACAGCGAAGATATAAAATATGCTGTTGTCTTAATTACCTTTTTTAAAAGCATAAAGACAAAGATCATCATTACCTCTGATGTATACTGCAACTGTCCTTTATCGTTTAATATTATATAATAATACTGAATATATTACACAGTTAAAACACACAGGCCTGAGTGATACTGTACTGGATCTGATAAAAAAATAGCACCTAGATTTATATTTTTACATTAATACATGATGTAAAAAAAATATCTAATGATAATTTTTATCAATTACGCTGCCGTTTTTTTTAGTCTACATGACATGAGTAAATATTGGAAAAACCTCCATCACAATAATTGATAACCTCATCAAATGTTTTGTCCAACTGATCCCAAAAATATTCAGTTTATTATATTTATTAATGCGAGTCATATTATAAGACAGGCTAAAATGTAGACATGCACTGAAATATAAAGCTGCAACAATGAGTCAATTCAGCAGCTGTCAACTTTAAATGAATTGGCAACTACTTTGATGATCGATTTATTCTTTTGAGTAATTCTTCAAAGAAATTCTCTGATTTGGACTTCTTAAATGTGAATAATTTCTGTTTCTTTCGCCCTCCGTGGCTGTAAACTAAATATCTTTGTGTTGTGTAGAAAAACATTTGAGGGTGTTAACTTTGGCATCATTTTATTAATGATCAAATTTATGAAACTGATCATGGGGTGCGTCCCTGCTGGAATAAGAAAAACACGCACTGCTCTCAGGATAAACTGGTGTTTAGTTGCCAAACAAACAAAGGACATCTCTCACTCTCACCAGGCCATCCTCCACAGCCCTGCAGCAGCTTCTCCCTTCTTGCAGCAGCCTGGGCTCCTCTGGGTTGACACCTTAAGCCAGCAGCATCACTGTAGCTCCTGCAGCACAGTCCGGGCTGCACAGTCCGAGGCCCGCAGAGGACGCGGGTTCGAGTCCCGCCCAGTCTCGGGGGACAAACACCGAGAGAGGTGAGGAGGCGACTCGGATGAAAGCTCCCACCAAATGGTAGACTCATCGTCATCAAACAGCCGGCCAGCCTCATCTCCACAACACAACACGCAGCCTTCACGCAGGCCGCCATGCTGAAAGCTTTAACCTCCATAAAGAAGTTAAAAAAATAAACAGAAGTGTGAGAGAAAACCCTTTGCAGTCAGCTCATCAGTGCCCTCCACACGTGTGCTAGAGGACACCTCATCACACGAGCAAAGTCGAGTTAAAGTCTCAGATCCAGTACAGTATCACTGGAGAGCTGCAGGTGTGAGGGACAGCCTGTGCTCCTTGTAGTCCTCACTTTAAACTTCAGAGTGTCAGCGAGCCGGGACACGGAGGACGCAGCGTGAGAGCCGGTTTACAGACCTCCCCCTGAACCAGCACACGTGGTTTTGCTGTTGTTGTTGTTGTGTTTAACGGGTTAGCACGATGCTAGCTGACAGGAGGACAGAGGCATGAGTCGGCCCATGATGCACCGCGGTGACGACGACCGGCTGCCGAAGATCGTCTCTGGAGAAGAAAACTCACTCGGACTACAAAAGATGATATTTTTTTTTAGATGTAAGACTGTAACCAGGAGTTTAATATGTCCAGAACAGGAGCCCATATATGGCACGGAGGATCATTAATAAATTATTTAAAACAAATAATTGTACATATGTCTTGAAATGTTGGTGCAAAAAATATAAATATAGTAAGTAGGACTGTTTGATAAAGACAGTATACACTATGTAAAATGTATAAATTAAAAGACAGTATACACTATGTTTTTTAATGAAAGTAATAGGTATTAATATGTTTGTTTAAAATTAGTTTATTAATATAGAAATAAATCTGAATTAGCTTTATTGGCTTTATTATTACATAAGATAAGATAAGATAATTCTTTATTAATCCACATGCGAGAGTTTAAAAAAAGTAATTGCACACAAAAAAAGTTTGAGAAAATAACCAACTGAAGAGGAGAAAAACTGCAACAGACACAGAAATAGTCACACATGCATTTTAAAATAAGGGACATTAATATCAGGAGCTTGATGAGGAGTTGTGGGAAAAAGTGTCCTTGTAACAGAGTGGGAAGTCAGTGAGAAAACAGTTATATTACAGCTGACCTGATTCCATTCATCTGCCTGCCATATTCTTATATTTCTAATCACAGGACGTGTACTCAAATGTTCTCACTTTTTTTGGATTTGGACTCCAGGACTGGGTAAAGACTTTTTGTGCGCAGCCGCGGAGGCGCTGTCAGCATCAGCATCTCTGAGCTGGATGCAGATAACCGGAAGGATGCTGAGGCGGAGAGGAAGCGTGGGGATGTCATTGTGTTGACGCTTTATCCGATTACAGACAGCTCAAACCAGACCACGTCTTTTTTTTTGTTATTTCATGTTATTTTGTCGTGGTGGTATCAGCAGCTGCCATGTTTCCATCGTGCTGCTCCAAACCTGCGGACAGCGGCGGTAGAAGGAGCTCCATCGCGAAGCTGCTGCTCGGGGTCTTTGTGGTTTACATGCTGCACACCGTCTGGCTGCTGTACGGCTTCCTCAACACCAAACCCTGCGACAGAGGGAGAGGAGAGCCCTGCATCACCTCCTACCTGACAGCGAGACCCAGACTGCAGGTCAGCACAGGCCTTTGTTACTTCTTCCTCAGCACCAAAACCCAGTTTCTGTGAGATCCGGGTCCGGACGGGCCTGCTGGTTTAGTTCACACACACACAGACTGAGCCTGCCTTTCATCATGTAATCTGTTCAACATAAAACCCTTGTCTGCATTACATGGAGGGCAATAAATGACTCAATTATCAATAAATAGATACATGCAGAAATAATTAAGAGAATCAGTAAATTATTGTAAATCAACTCAGATACAACTATAGAAATAAATAAATGCAAGAATATATAAAGTTAGCAATAGAATTTTCATATAACTAAATTTATTCGTTTTTGTGTTTCCATGTCTGTATGCTAATAAATATTTTTGTTTACAGGATATAAACTAGCCATGACAAGTCTGTAGTGCAGTACACCCAAATCATATTAATATAATACATACCATAAATGTATCTATTCTATTCTATTCTATTCTATTCTATTCTATTCTATTACCAAATGTATTATTATTATTTATTTCAGTATTTATTATTTTTTTTGTTTATTTTTGTTGAGTATTGTATGTAGTTCAGTATTTATTTGTATATTTAGATATTTATTTATATCTAAGTCATTTTTCACCCTCCATACAGGCAGTTATTCAAGTAAAATAACTCATTTGGACCTTTAGTTTTCTTCAGGTGAAATAAGTTTTGGGCCCATTTGTCTGAATTTAAAGAAACAATATGTTCATCACAAAAAATGCTTCTCATGTGGTAAGTTTAGCTTAAATACGTTTAGTTTGAAGGTGGTCTGTTCAGTCATTAATATAAACATACACATATTTGGGAACATGGTCAGGGTTTCTGTGTCTTTTTGTTCTCGTATTTCATTTCTGCACTTGCATCTCATTCTGGAACTGGACTCAAAGCTTTTCTAAAAATGGGAAAACTCTGAAGCTTTGACTCTCTTCTCCTCCTCTGTTTTTGTTTCATCCAGATGAGCGTCTTCACCTGCCTCGTGCCAGACAACAGCCAACTCAACCTTGCTGTAAAAATAGACCCATTTGACCCTCACTCTACATTTGAGAGGTGAGTTTGACCTGCTGATGCATCTGTAGGCAAGACTTCCTGCTCATCATCGCCACAAGAGTAAAGATGTAGAAGCTACATCCATGTCATGAAATGCTATTTTACATCATGGTAGTAGCAACATACTGGCTGTTACACAGAAATTAAGTCCTAAAATTTAATCACCCTCTCTCTCTCTCTCTCTCTCTCTCTCTCGCTCCATAGGCTGGTGAATGTCTCTCTGCCGGAGGAGACTCGGGCTAATGGCACCCTGTATGCGGTCGTGTATGTTCACAAAGCTGGCGTTTCACCTCTGGAGGACAGCAGAGAAGTCCACCACGCAGCTCAGCTCACCACCTACATCACCCCCCCACATGCAGAGGGGCAGAGAGACGCGCAGAAAGTAAAATGTCATTCAGTAAACCCAATCCTATCACATTTCATCCACTGTCATCACTGTGTCGCTTTTACAGGACATTCAGTCACGCGGCCCTGCTGCAAATAACTCACTTTTGTGGCTCCATCAGAAGCCCAGATCAGAGAGTCCTGTATCCCACTGGAGACCTCACCTGTCAATCACCATGATGTCAGAGGACTTCACCTTCAACAAGGCGGGGCTCCCAAGTGATGTGCGGCGCTACATGAGAGTGTAAGTCACATTAAGCGTTGGAGGTCGAAGGCAGGAGAGCTGCTGACTGCTGCTTTATTACAGTACACTCTGTCTCTAGTGTGGCTGTTTGTGAGGAAATCCAACATATGCTGTCACAATTGTGCTGTTTTTGAGCACACTTAATTAAAAATGGAAAATAATTGGTGTTCCCGAGTAATAGAAAAATATATTTCCAATATAACACCAGGAAAAACATCTACAGCATCCAATCTGTGCAATATTCCTTTACTTCCTGAAGCATTTATCATGATCAATATACTAGTATGCTACTGTATATATGTTTATATCAGTGGTTTCCAATCTTTTCTTAAGACCCCTTAAAAGGAAGCAATATCTATTTGTGGCCACTTGTCATAGGTCACATTTGTTTGTTAGCCATGAAGAGATAGCCGAAGAGGAACTTTTCCTTGTCTGATTAATTTATTTCTTTTTCTAAGTAATTAACAAGAAGAAACAAAGATTAGATCAAAGAAAAAATGAAATTTTGTGTTTATGTGCATTGCGATCCCTTGGAGAAAAGTTACTTTTATTTTTCATAGATTACACTCTTCTGAGACAGTCAAATGTCAGGTTATATGCTGCAGCTTTACCGGCATGATTGTCACTCTGTAGTAAGACAAATCTAGATTTCTTTGCACTCACCTTGCAGCATCACCAGGTTGTAAATAAGAAATCTGCCCCGGGTCAATGTGTGTGTTTTAAACTTTGAACTTCCCGTCTCTCCTTGTAGCTCTCAGGAAGGCCGACAGATGATCTACCTCCCTCTGCTGCTGGTTAACGAGCTGAGCTTCAGAGTCAGAGACCTCATGGTATTTTATGCACTCAGTTAGGCCTTATCTGATGGAAACCGGGCTTTGAGAGAAACGACCACACATCTATCTCTCCGTACGTTCACAGGAGATCAGCAGCGACACCGTTCAGCTCCCTCTGACTGTGTCCTACGAGGGAATCTCTTTGAGGGGATTCAGGTTCTGGGTGCACCTCCAGGACGTGGTTTATTCCTTGCGACAGTTCGGTGAGCTAATAAGATAACAGATATGTCATCATTGGAGAGTGATGGGTTCAGGATGTGGCCTGAAGTCTGCAGTATTTTGATGTATTAAAAAATGCATTTAATAGCTCTTTAGTTCTGTTTCTATCATAAAAGAACATCATAATGTTTGAGGAGCCATTTTAACAGTACGTTATAGATTTTTGGATCTGGACAGAAGCTACATAATATTCATCCTCTGGTTTTTCATGTCACATTAGGAGATTAAACCAAAATAAATTCTTTCATACTGTGTCTGTGTTTATCCAGGCTTCACGGAGGAGAACGTGGACGAAATCAAAGAAACTTTGGTGGGCTCCAACCTCTACCTGTTAGTGTTGACCGCACTCATCACCGCTCTGCAAGTAAGGCTGTAGTGTAAGTCTGAAGAGTAACTCAGGTTCATTGCACCTGAAGCACTGTAAAATTAAAAGTATGTTGTCTTTTTCTCCACATCTGTGTTTTTTTTTTTACAGCTCATCTGTGAATTCTTGGCTCTTAAGAATGACATCAGCTCGTGGATAAAAAAGAAGAGCATGGCGGGAATGTCCAGGAAGTCAGGTAGAGAGTTTCTAAACCAGCATGCAATACCGAAGGCTTTGTTTTTTTTTCAGTCAGCATAGGAGGCCTTACCAGCAATTAGCAATATTATATCATATTATACTTTTCCTGTAAATGATCTATCACAGAAAGCAAGCTGGGGCCTAACTGTTCCTCCCATCTCTCCCCTCTATTAGTTCTTTGGCGTAGTCTCAGTACTCTGCTGATTTTCCTCCATCTGCTGGAGGAGACCAGCCTTCTGGTGTTGCTTCCTGTTGGGCTGGGAGCGTGCGTGGAGGTATTTAGTACGAACCAGTTTCCTCCGAGAGAGAAAGTGTCTGATAAAGATCGAAACAGACAAACTGAAACTCTAATCTGTCATCCCTTCAGGTATGGAAGGTGTTTAAAGTCTTTAAGATGCAGTTGCAGTGGAAAAGCTCCAGGCTGCATGTGAGTATGTTTTAGTCATCCATGTTGTGGTTTCTTTTTGCTTTATTAATTAAATGATTGGCTTTTGCTTCCAGCCTTAATGCAAATAATCAGTCATTTTAAACCTCAGACGGCCTCCTCTCTTACTGTGCAGGTAAACAAGCTGGACGAAGAGGAGAGAAAGACAGTGGAGTATGATGCACAGGTATCAGTATGTTCCTATCTTATTCTCTGATTTCATATTGTGCCTCAGGCTTTGTTTCATTTTAATATTTTGCCTAATTTTTCTCTGTAGGCATCCAGATACTTGTCCTACTTGGTCTATCCCCTGTGTATCAGTGGAGCTATTTTCTCACTGGCCTACTTACGCCAAAAGAGGTGGGCCGATCACTGTGTTCAATTCTCAGTTTTGTTGTCTCATGCGGTCGACTCGTAACTCTTTCCTGGTCGTGTCCTCTGCACCTGCTGTATTGAGGTGTTATAATAAGCAATCAGAGTCAAATGAGTCCAGAGTGTTTAAAAGTAAAAGTATAATTAAACTGTATTATTATGTTGACAGTTACTATTCCTGGTTGATCAACAGCCTGGTGACTGGTGAGTCTGTATCATCCATTAATTCATCTTTTAATACTGTTTTTCTGGTCAGTTTTCCACATTAAATAATTCCAATGTCTTGATTTTTATACTAACCATTAGTGTGCTGTACCTACACTTTAACTCTCCTCCTCTCAGGTGTCTACGCCTTTGGCTTCCTGTCTATGGCCCCACAGCTCTTCATCAACCACAAGGTCTGTGCTGCCATTAAAACACAGTGTTTATATGTGGATTAATCATCTATAGTGCAGGGTGAAATTAAATCATTCAAATATTGTTGGTTACCGTTTCCTCTTTGTATGACACATCCACTTTGCATCTCTTTTTTTTCTGGATCAGCTGAAGTCTGTGAGCCACCTGCAGGGGACAGTGTTGATGTACAGAGTGAGTGTAACTATATTTCACCGGCTCATTCACAAACAATGACAGTAACATACAGCAGATGTCATTTGTCTTTTAGTTATCTGTTTTTTGGGGGAACATTTTATTAAAATGAATCTGCTACAGTGAATTCAGTGATTTACTGTTAGAAAACCATTTTAATTCAACTTTGACTGACTGTCGAAGCTCTAGACAGCTTTTTCCTACTTGGCGACGACATTATTTTCTCCCTCCGTCCTCTCCTCTCCAGGGAGTGAACACGCTGATCTCAGATCTGTGCTCCTGTGCCTCCTTTTTCTCCTCCTCCGGATCCTTCTCTTCCTCTCATCAACTTTCCTGCTTCCGAGATGAGCTCCTCTTCTTCCTCTACCTCTACCAGCGAAGGTAACTCTCACACACATACAATACTACAAAACACATTTATACATGTAAACACAGTGAGACTCCATCACCCCGGTGTTTGACTTTATATATCTTTCTGACAAAATACTCTTTTACTTTCTAATGCTCAAATATGCTGCATATAAAGACGTCTGGAAGCACAGCAGCTTTAAACCTTTCTTGCTGCTCGTGAGTGTTTTTTTAATTCACCATCAAAGTGTTCAAAGCTGCTCAATAATACAGTCCTGCTTTCCTCTCACATCTCTTTCAGGCGTTACTCTCCAAAGGCCAGGAGGCGAGAGTCCGGGAACCACAGCAAGAAGCTAAAGACTCAATGAGGAGAGGACACATTCTTCTTCTTCCTTTCCCCCTCTGGCCTAGAAATTAATGCACAATACACAGAAAAATCACCTTTGAAAGACAAAGAAGAAAATGTAAAAATGGAGACGCAGGCGGGACACTCATGGTGCCACAGCAGCTTCAGACTGATCCGAGATGAGCTGTTCTGCTTCAGACTCTTCGCTGCTGTGCACTTGTGGTACTGCGGCTTTTTTTTCTGCTCGGCTACAGTGAAGCTTCCCCTTTACTGCTACAGCGATCCCTTCATCTACAGACACTCTCCGCTGCACACGTTATGCTGGGCGACCTTTCGATTCTCCTCTTCATGCACACATAAGGATGTTACGTACATGGACCTGGGTCATAAGCTTGAACCGTGATTCTCCCTTTAAAATGTTATTTTAAGAAGAAAGTACATGTTTTTTTGTACATATTTATACACGTACGGTGTATTCTGTTTATGCTGGTTTCCAGCATTTCACTGAGGCTGAGTCGGCCCCTAATAAAGGCATAAAATGTCTGATAACCGAAGCTTTATGAAGCTGTACGCTTATATAAACCGAAACATTCAAACCCAACACAACATCATGTTATATTGCACTATTACATCCAATGATATATATGATTATGATAATATGATTTCTTTCGGGAACTTTTGCAATCCTGCTTTTTGAATGATATGCATGGTTTGCAGCTCAAGTGTGTGATACAGACAAGTGACATGGCGTCCGACAGCGACGAGAAGATCAGACCAGCAACACTCTTCGTCCTGTTTGATCTACCTGATGTGTAGATTTAGATGTTAGTCTCCTATTTCTAAAGTCGTTTTTTCTTATTTTCTCCATGTTCACCCTCATGTATTCAATATTGACTCATCTTTTCTGTCAACGTACTGTCCAGTTACTTTAAAAAGACTGACTTTTCGAATGTTACTATATAAAAAAAGACTGCACTAGAGCAAGTTGGCCACTTACCTTGATGGCATGTGGAATCCCTGCAATGCATTTTGACTTACAATGCACAGTCTACCTGCTTATTTGAAGTATCAGTCTGTTCCCTTTAACTCGCACACAAATGCATTGAATGACAGAGCTGTACATTAACTATCGAGCTGTTTATTGTGCTTCTTAATCTCTGCACTAACTTCTGCTTCTGCTTCTTTGCTGGCTGAACTGCTTGAGCTCGAGAATAACTTACAAACTTCAAATGATTTACTCTTTTTTTCTTCTTTTATTTTTCATTTCCTTTGTCTTGGCGATGCATTCTGCTTGTTTTCTTTTGTTTTTTTTTCAATAATATGGAATAAAGTTTATGCAAATGAGAACAAAATTAGCCACGGTGTGTATGAATTGATGTGCATGTGTGCCTCCCAGTGAGTCTATCAGGAGACAAATCAACACAGACAACAGACCGGTAGTCATGGCAACTGCTTGACTGGTTTCTGTTGAGGAAGCTTGATACTTATTACTCACGTGCTTTTGAGTGTGTGTGTGTATCTGTATGTGTGTTGTCTTAATACTTCAGGGGTTAATGAATATACTAAACATGTCCCATTAAGATTCAGGTTTGGGTGTCAGGAAATTATTAATTATTGTTCATCCTTGTGCACGTGTACTGGGCGAGTGTGTACTGGGCGTGTGTGTAATGGGCGTGTGTGCTGGTGCATTCCTGTGTTAACACTGGACAGATATAAAGATGGCATGAGAGCCGTCAGTCTTGCTGAGAAAGTTTTTCATATTTCATATATTCACAGAATGAATAAAAATATATATTTCAATACGTTTTCTATTTGTTTTATTCAGATCAGAGTAACTGTGATCACAGTTGATGCTCATTGTTAGTCAGGGATGGTGTGATGTTGGTTTGCTCAGTTTTAGCTCAGTCTTTTTTATGCAGCATGATGTTCAGGAGCCATTATATTTATATTATATATATTATATTATATATTTATATATTTAGTATGATGGATGTGGCATTAATAACATTTCATTTCAATGTAATAAATGCTTTATTGGCCAACATATAATTATTATTTTTTCCATAACGCTGTATAACTGATGGATAGGGTTTTTATGTAAATAGTTAAAGCTGCAAAAAACAAGTTTTGAACACAACGTTTATATATTTTTTTATTTATAGCTCGTCAAACTGCAAACAGCTGCTTATTTATGCTCCCAGCACTTACAGAACGACAGCAGCTTTAATTTTTCTAATTTTTTTTCTAAAACAGATGCCTGCTCACCATGTGTGTGTATACATATATATATATATATATATATATATATATATATATATATATAGTGCTGTATCTATATACATACTATTTATATATATATATATATGGTATGCCATAGACAGCAAAAGTGAAACTAGAATTACTGGGATCTGTTACAGAAGTAACAAAACTTAATTCAAAAACTTAATTCAAGATCCCTTTGACATTTAACATAATAGTAACAACAAGAAATGTAACACTGGAACAAAGTCTTCATATGCTTAGCTAAGGCAGCCTGCAGCAAACACCATTTCCCACATGCCCGAGGGGCCTGCAGGCTAAACTTCACAGCTGGATAGAGAGGACTGAGGAAACTGTAAGAAAATTGACAAATGACTTATAAACACAGTGTTTGGTGAGTTTTATGGATGTGGATGAAACCTAGTTGTGATGACACGACTGCTCACACTTTCATTTGACACATTGTTATAAAAATATTTTTTTATTGCCGCTTTAATATCTACCCTTTAACCCTGTTTTTCTTGTTTTAATACTTTGTCCTACCACATGTGTTCATAGAGACAGTTGTTAGATAGAAATAGGCGTTGCCTCTGCATCAAAGCAAAGAAAGCAAATATTTCAAGGAGCCCTGCAATACAGGCTGAGCTGAACGACTGATAAGTCATGACATAATATTTGTTTCCTCAGCCTGCCTACACTCTTTACTGTTCTTCAGCTAGCAGTTGCTTTAGCCCCAAAAAGGCCACACTGTGTTTGTGATTGACAGAAGATAAATAAAAGACAAGTATCCGTGAAACCACAGCAAGATCTAGGAATGTCCTTCACACACACACACACAGTGACATTTATGGGATGCTTTCAGTGCCATGCCATGATGGCGGATGATGATGTGGGTGGACCTGCTGCGATGAAGAGCTCCTGTAAAACAGACAATAGAAACCTAACATGCACACACACGGAGCAGGTCACACTGGGTTTGACGGCAGACAGCGGAGGTTCAGGTGGTGAACAGACGCCGACACGTTACGAAGATGCTGCTCTGCCTCGCGCTGCTCTCCCTGCTCGTCTCTCCAGGTACGCATGTTCACCTCAGACTCCTCAAACTAAAGGTTAAAAGGGTCAAGGGCTTTTTCTTTTTTTTGTCAGGACCAGACTCACTTGTGACCTTTATAACGTGCAGGTTAAGGGTGGCTTAGCTCAGAGGCAGTGATTTTTGTGTAGATCTTGTAGGGAATGCAAGGAGGGATCAGGTAGTTTCAGGGTTGCTAGAAAACCTAGAGAGACTAAAATCACCTGAAGTCAGTACCCTCTTCCTGAAAAGTTGGTGCATTTTAACTATTATTAAAGATGCTTCGGAATGACAAACTTGAATTCAATGAGAGTGTACTCGTTAGTTAATTAACATGTTTTTTTGGTAGCACTTAATTTCAAGACTGCTGATACTCAAAGCTTGAACAAAATTACAACAAATTGTACATCGCTACTGCATAATAGTAAATTACTAGAATATGACATTTATCCAAACTAGTTAATGAACAAACAAAAATCGAGAATCTATAATCAGAGTGGAGTGTGATTTAGTACTGCTCTTTCTTTATCTTGATTATTTATCTTGACTGAAGTTGTTGAGGTTTAGGCACTCATTCAAGACATCCAGTGCCTTTGCCATTTGTTTCAGTGGCTCCAGAGTTCATGTAGTAAAACTGGAAACGTGTAACTAACATAAAAGTTCATCTGAAGATTTGTAACCTGCAGAGATAAGAAATGTTTCCATCACCGCTGCATCTGTCTGACTTTTGCCTTCAGCGTACACAACGTGTTATTTTGTCTGGTCTAACACATGGGAATCAGTGTGATGCATCAGCCGGCTGACACGAGAGCAGAACAATAAAATGTGAATGGCAGGAACACTGAAACTCCTTTTCAGTGCTTGACGCTATTAAAGGAGCAAGTCTGACAAGTTTTAACAAGGCTGTTGTTGGGAGTAGCTGTCTTTCTATGTACGTGTATCATTAAGGTTTCTCCCGTTCTCCTATCATTTTCTTCCTCTATCGTCAGACTTAAAATATGGAATAAGTGAGGTTTTAAAAGAAGTACTGCATTTTAATTTTTGCTTTGTTTATTTTAATGCAGGAGGGAAAGTACTAATACCACACTGTGAATTTTTGTTTAGTTTGCTTAAGGAGGGAAACTTTCTCAACACTTCATCCTTCAGTTTGTCTGAGAAATTCACACTGAAAATTGGATATAAACATTTTCCAAAAGTCACTAAATCTCCCAGACAAACGCAGTGGAGAAAAGGGACAATATCGACCTCTGAGGTGTGGTGGAGTAGAAGTATAAAGTCGTATACAATGGAAATACTTAATTACAAGTACCTTGAATGGGTACTTAACTAAAGCACTCAACATGATGAGAATCAAAATGCCAAAAATGCCAAACTACTGACGTGATGGGTATCTAAAAATGTTTCACTACTTGACCTGTGTTTTTTACAGACTTAAAATATGTTGTGTATTTCAACTGCTTTTAATCTGACTCCAAATCATGCCTGTCTGTCTGTTTTCCTGTCTGGTTCCTCCTGGCTGCAGCGCTGTCACTGGACTGCTACGTGTGCAGTTCATCTGCCACCAATGAAGAATGTAACCAGAACACTCAGACGTGTCAGGCGCCGCTGAATACCTGCATGACCATGGTCAACATTTTAGGTGACAGTGAAAAAAAACAACATCAGATCACTCCTGAAAACATTTCTTACTGAAAGAAAATGTATTAAAAATGTATTGATGTCCAACGAGCTCAGTTCTTAACTCAAATAAAGCTTCTAAAAATGTGGGAAAACACTGGATTTCGCTCCAATATCATGCTGTCTGTGTGTTGTTCAGGCATTTCTAAAGCCATAGTGAAGCAGTGTGCCAGCAAGACCACGTGCACGGCAGCCGCCGGGAGCAACTCGGTCGACGCAAACGGAAACGGAAACATCGTCAACTGCTGCAACAGTTTTAACCTGTGTAACTTCAGTGGAGGCCGAGTCCATCCACACATACACAACGCTGCTGCTTCTGACTGTGGGTGTAATATTCCTGCTGTCACACTGACGTCACTGAGGTGCACTGCTGAAAAAGAAAATGGCTTAAATGTCTTTCCTGTAATTTATGTAAAAAAATTAATCGTGTGGACTGTTTAGCTCTGTAGTTCTGTCGGAGATTGTTCTTTAAAACACACGTTAAGTTTATTAACACAGTTGTATCCACAAGTATGAGATCTAAAATGCTGACCTCAGTGTGGCTGCGGTATGAGATGCTAATTGTTATGTTAAATTATGGCTTTGACTCTCACTGAATACAGCTTTTTCAGAATTGTTCCAGCACTTACATTGTCTTTGAAATCTCAGAGACATGAAAACCATTAATAGCTCTTAAATTCATGCTTTTAAATTGGCTTAAAGAATTCTAATGATTTATCATCCACATACACAGCTCTGAGCCTCTGTAACCATTATATTCTTTTCATCAACTCTTTTAAAGATAAAACTAACGTGTATATGATAAAAGTAGTGGCCAGGAGAAGTAGCTCCCTGCTGAACTGTGATGTGTCACTTTGCTTTCTGCATGTTTCAAAAAGAAAATTAAATTCAAATAAAATGGACTCCATCAACATTAACATTAAATTAAAAAAAGCTGAAATGTAGTGCTTTCAAATAAATCTCTGTCGTGCGTAAGAACGTGGACAGTCTCATTTCCATTTCGTCATTATTTTTTATTTCATTGTTTTTTTTTCCTCCTATTTGACAAGATGGCTGATTTAGCCCAGAAGACAAAATAAAAACCAGTGTTTACTAGTACGAGTTCTGTACAATTCACCAGTGATACACACCAGTATAGCTTACAATATACCAACATGAGCAGATTTACGCAACAACAAGGAAATAAAATAGATTGTTTATTACATTTTTTTTTTTATCCCTATAAAACCCAGATATTTGATAGTTTCATTTCATATCCAATCTGGGTAAAATAGGGTTAAAAAAAGTAAGTGTGTTCTTTTTTCTTTTTTTTTTGGTGCTGTGCAAATATGCTCTTCTCCATACCAGTATATCATGCTATACCAGTACAGTCACCAGTATATTTCATATAGCAGTATGTTATACTCCATGTGGGGTCAGTATTAACAAAGACACATGTGATCTGCTCTATTTTCAGTTTGTGTTGTTTTGTTTTTTTCTTTCTTTTGTGTCTGAGAGACGAGTTCCAGTCGTGCAGCTCCACATTTCATCAGTGTTTTTTGTTTCCCTGTTGTTAGAGGGGACTTATTTAAAAAGTTACACCTGACAGAAACTGGGACTCAAAGCACAAAAAGGTTCCAGTTGTGAGGTTTGTTTTCAGTCCCCCCGGTGAATTCATTTTGTGACACTGGTGGGTGAGGGGACAGTTAAAGGCGTGACACCAGTCTTCTGTGAGGAACAACTAAATGAATGTGGAGGAGGGAGAATAAAGATGGGACGCCGTCCTCCTTTTAGACGAATAGGAAGTATCAGGGCACTCAGACTGAATCCACTTTTTTTTTTTCTTTCGCCATTTCTGCTCATCAGAGTCAATGCTGGGATTGAATATCAGTAATAGAGGAAGAGGACTGTGACTGCTGAAACACAAAACAAACATGGAGCCAGTTGATAAAAAGAGTAAATTGAGTGCCAGTGGTGAGTTTCCTGTCTGCAGTGTTTTCCCAAGCAGAGTTGGATTCTTCACATTTGGAGTCTTTAAAACCTGCTCAGAGAGGAGCTGAGGAAGACTTGAGGAAGGACAGGGACAGTGAGAACGAAAGGAAAGAAAAGTGAGTGGAGGAAAAGAGGAGGATCGTGTGTTTTTTTCTTCAGGCAGAAGACCGGTGCTAGACTGTCCTCAAGTTTTAATATGCTTGTCCCGTCTCTCCCTCCGTCTCCTCCTCTGCAATTTCTGAGTCTATAAATAAAACCTGGTAAGACGGAGAGAAGACGGGAAAGGATGGAGGAGAGAAAAGAGAGGCTGCTTCTCAAAACCAAACCAGAGGCTTTCTGTCTTTACGGTGAATTTTCCTTGTTGAAGCATCGGCTCAAAGCACCGCAGGTGATCAGAGCTGAATAGAAAAAAAACACTTGGTTTGATCTGCCCGCTCAAAAGAATCCATGGTGATGTGGAGGTATTTTAACTGAGGAAAGGGTTCACATCCCGGGGTTTAAAACACATGATATCAACAAATGTAGTGACATGGCTGCTGGCTGACGTCTGAGTCCGTTCCTGCGTGAAATTTCATGCAGATATGTTGCAGATCAAACGCAGTCCGATCAGGTCCTGATGGCTTTGCTTGAGAGTTGTATTCCACTAAGACTAATCCACCCGATGTCAACAGGTCCAGATCCAAATCGAAGTGTTTCTGTCAGAGGTTTTTAAACGTTTTAAACCCAGGACCCCAGGAATCAGGCTCACATTGACCCATATAGTCACCACTCTGCCTCTTTTGCTTTTCCTCCTCTCATTGTTATATTCCAGTCTAAAGAGAGTGAAGCTGCCAAGTCCCTGATTCAGGAAGTGTTTTTGCTCTGTTCTTGTATTAAGAAAGTCACAGTGGTGGAGAGTTGTACCCCAGACTGCCTCAGCTTACACAGGATTCAACATCTAATGATTCTTCACAGACTGTTGTCAAAGTGTCAGAGCCGTTGTTTTCTCCATATCACGACTGACGACATTAATCCAGGAGTCTTTACTTCTCCGAAGCTCGCAGTAACCGTAGTGACGCTGTCTCTCACGTAGTAGACCAGCTCCTGTCGGTCACCTCAGCGGACGTGGGGGCTAGTGTGGGCGGGACTGGGCCATCATCTTGAGCCGTGACTGGTCGATGACGTCCAGCAGGTTCTTGGCGTCAACTGCGAGAGCGTGAGCTGCTGTCAGCATCTGCTTCTTATAGTCCTGCTGGAGACTAAGACAGAAATATATACGCATATATTACTCACACAGATCAGTAGTAGTGGGTAGGTGAGGAGAGTATTTCATCAAATAAAAGCCCATCTCAGATACATATATAAGAAACTTTAATACAATATATGTAAAGAAGGTAGGTATAACATGGACACTTCATGATGTTTTCTGAACTAAGATACTAAAATAACACAGTTCTTTCTATATTGTGAAATTACCTGGTCATCACATATTGTTGGGCTAACTTCATCTTTCCAATCAGCTCTGCCAAGTCAGAGTTCAGAAGTTTTTGTGCCATCTCGATCTGTTGAAGAAAACATCAAATACAAATCTGATACCAGCTGACATTGGCATTTAAAATCCTTTAGTAACATTTAACAATAGGAAGAAACTGATGATTATTTATATTATTGACTGTCCATCATTTTCTCTATTTATTGATTACTTGTTTGGTCCATGAAATGTCAGAAAATGGTGAAAATTGAAGCTCAGTTACACAAAGTTTAAAATGACATTCACAAATGTCTTTATTTTGACCCCAACCCAAAGCTATTCAGTTTACAGTCATAAAAGAGGAAAGAAACCAGAAAAAGCTGAAATCAGAGAATATGGACACTTTTCATAAAAATGATTATCAAAATAGTTGGCGATTAATTTAATAGTTGACAATCAATTAATCGACGATTACCTCTCTGTGTGTACTGGCTGGGAGTTGTGGTAGAGTCTCATCCACTGTGGCCAGTAACGTCCTCAACGCCAGACCGACATCCTGAAACAGACACAGATTTAAAATTATTCATAACACAAAGAAAATTTATTGACATGGTGTTTTTAAAATATACTTTGTATAGACGGAGATTACCAATGTGGGGAATGAAATCAAATGTTACAATTTTAAAAGTGTAAGCAGGAGTATCAAAACTCATCCCTCTGAAGAGCTGCACAGTGTCATTTAATTAAAACTGAGAGTCGCCGTGGGCAAGGGATGGTTGAGTTTATACACAAAAGAGCACTTATCTTTGCGATGCTTTCAGATTTTATGGTTATGGTTTGCAGCTCGAGAGAGAAAAACTGAAAATCCGCTGGGAGACGATGATGAATTTTAAAAGCTATCGAGAAATGAGATGCATTTTGCAGTTTGAGCACGTCGCTTACCTTGACCATGGGCACGTATTCCTCTGGAGGAGCCGGCTGAATCTTGCTCGACATCTCGATCACAGCTTTGACCAGTCCCGTCACGTTCTCGTACACTTTGTCATTGGAGCGGTCCAGGTTGGCGGTGGGGGGTGGGCTTATCTCTTGGGGCTGCAGCTGAGCCGTGAAAGCACAAAAGAAGCAATGAGTGACTAAGCTGACAGGAAGAACAAAGACAGGGAGAAAAGACAACACAGAAAACAAGGGGACACGATGTTGATGAGAAATATGAGCCTTCTAACATAAAACAATTTGAATAATGACTAATTGTATAAATACTGAATGATTACAGAGACGTACATGAATCATGCCTTAACTAAGGACCTTATGACCCTCTGCTCATCTGGTGTAAGAAAGTGAAATCATTTACATTTACAAAACAGAGCTTTTAAATTGGTTAAATAGTTAAGTGATGAAGAAGAGAAGCCACATCTGTTAAGTGCTGTAACTTTACAAAGAACTGTGTAAATGAGCGGATGAATGAGTAATGAATGACTGAACGAGATTTGGTTATTTAGATGTACCAGACATTTTGAATAAAAACAAACAAACAAAAAAAGTTTTTATATGAAGTTCTCTATTCTGGCCATTAGATGGCAGCAACACACTAGTAGATAACGCGTTTGACATGGGAAAAAAAGGTCAAAAAGTCAAACTCAGTTCGTATTTTCAAGTCAAAATTCACACATTACAAATTTGTCTCAAAGGGAAAAGGACAGAGAAAACACTATGATTGAGATGAGGAAAAACTCCCCAGAAAACCCTTAAAAGGGGAAAAAGGAAGAAGCCTTACAAAGAGAACCAGAGGAGGGATCCTTCCTCTATTTATGAAATGTATTTAGCATTTACTCCCACCTTTGATCATATTCAGAAGATAAAGATAAACCTTATGGCCGAAGATATATTGAAGCTTTTCACCCATCGCCAAGACAAGATTAGTGCATAATTAGCTCAAAATGTTTTATAGTATGAATAAAGTCAAAGAATTGTGAAGTGTAGTAGAGGGATTAATGCTGTTAGTGTGAGAAAACAAACAACTGTGTAGATTTGATGTTAGTTTGGAGGAAAAAGATATCTGGTATCTACACAACAAAGGGGACTCAAAGATTAAATTAACGAGTTTATATCCTGATATGATTGTGCTGCAGAGTTTGTTTGGTTGGATAGAGAACTGAGGAAGGAACGAACCAAACGAATGGCGCTGTGATCAACTAGCAGACAAGACGCACAGTAAACACACACAGACAGTGTGCTGCTTACCCGCCAGGGCTAGGGGTCAACAGTGAGGCAGTGCAGGAGGAGGAGGGAGAGGAGGGGAGGGAGCAGCCAAAGGAAAAGAAGATAAATATTATTGCTCTAAGCTTTAAATAACATGCAACCTGTGCATTTGGTAAAATTTGGTGTCCTCGTCTGTGCAACTGCTCTTCTTACAGATTCTTTCTGTATATTCTTACATGTTATTTTTCATTAGTGTAACTTTATAAATGTTTTTGTGAAGTATGTAAGTATTTTGAGTTTGTTTTTGTTGTTTTGTTTTTATGTGTCTCTGTACCTTGACTCCATCGTTGTAACTGTCTCCAGTATTCAGGCAGGCCAAACTGCCCACTTGGCTCTGGGCTCCAGGCCGAGGGGGTTTCTTTGGGGGAGCTGCGTGCTCTGCATGAAACAACATAAAAAAGTGAAAATTATTTCTCCTTGCTGTTTTAAAGCCTCATCATACGAGTTCTGGACAAAGAGTATTTTTACATTTATCAGCAGCTGTTTCTGAGGGATCAAAATTGAAGCTAAAGGTTACTTTTTTAGTGATGAAATGTGTAGTTTATTAAATAAAAAGGTGACATCACTAAGGTCTTGTTTAATTTATCCAACAGTGAAAAAATCCAAATATATTAAGTTCAAGGAGGCATAATACAAAGAAAAGCAACAAATCCTTACATGTGAGAGGCTGGGACTTAAAACTGATTTTTCTTGATTTAACAACTGAAGCAACTACTCTGCTATGAAAATCTCTTTCTAGACTGATTAATTAACTAATTCTTTCAGCTCAACTTTAACAATTCAGTGATGAAAACAGGAGAAATGATTTTGGGTTCTTCAAACTCGCTACTGCAAAACTATTTCAAGCTGAATGCTTTTCTATTTTCTCGGCTGCTTGCAGCGTGGGTATATTCACGCTCTGAGCACACGACGCATTGAGCTTGACGTGCTGTCTGAGTCCATATAAACAGAGGCTGGATTGCTCGCAAGCAGACCAAGAGGCTGCGAAGTTCACAATCAGATGTGTCTTATTGTGGCAACAGACTGTAAACTGTGCAAGCAGACACTGACACACAGACTGACACTCTTCCTGCTGGTGGTGGCAGATAAAGAATCTGTGCACAGGGTTTAAAGAGAGCTGTGTTATGGTGTCTGCATGAACTACAAACTCTGGGAGATTAAGAGACAGAAGAAAAAAAAAGAATAAAACAATAGTGGTTGATAGACAGGCCTGTCCATTACCTGGTTTGCCAACGGGCTGGTATATGTGCTGGTTTCCGGTCTGCACAAACAAATGAACACAAAAACAAAACATTGGGTTAACGAGCGCTCAGTCACACATAATCAGAAGCTTTGCAGGAAATTAGAACTTCACAGGCGAAAACCACTGAAACAATTAGGGAATCCAATTTAAATTTCTTGTCACACGACGCCACGTCTCAATTTTTTCTTCTAAAGCACAGCGAGGTCTCAGTCGTCTCCAATGGAGGAGCCATTTCTGTTTTCAGTGGTGTGTGGTCTAACACTGTGTTACTTATGTTAACAAAAATATTCTGTCCGCCTGCACAAGGACAACAAAAAATGTGTTTCTTTTGTTAGTGCTACCCTTTAAAAAACCCTGCAGCATGTCTTTATGATTTGATGGTTGAGCATAAAATGATGCCACAAAACTCTCTCGTGGTGCCAGTGACATATTTACTTTGTTGCATTATTACTGAATCTTTGTTGTTTTCTCTGTGTGAGAAAACAGTACAGAGGGCTTCCAAAGCCTCAATGCCATCAGAGTGTTGTGGTCTGACAACCACCGACACCCAAAAATACTCTACTACAGCGTTTTAAACATACACACACACGCACACACACACAAAGGAGGGAGATTTTCCCACCACAAACCACAGCCATTCAAATGGGAGGAGGACAAGCAGAGAGATGAATTACAGAGACAGAAATATCTGGCCCCTGGCAACTTCAGACTGCTACAACAACTTGTGCTGGCACTGAGAACATAACAGACATCAACATACAACTCTGTGTTCAGCTCTGGAGATTCAGACTTTGGGATTCAGACTTTAGGATGAAGTTAGATAAAAACTGTGTTAAACAACATGATTTGGTTTCAGGAGAAGAAACCTAATCACATAAAGGCTTCAAGAAAAACATGAAAAAAAATTGCAGGAGGGAAGTTAGCTTTTAATATTACCTGTGTTCAAATATAAGAGAGATTTTGACAATATATTAAAACCACCATTATATTTCAGACATCAGAGTGTTCAATTTAAAAGCTGATGTGTGCTGAGATTAGCTCTCTGAAGTGATCACGAACGTGAAAGCCAAGAAATAATTATTTAATTCACAAGCAGAGCACGTTTGTACATATTTATGAGAATACTGCTGCAGCTAATGATTACTTTCATTATTAATTTGGATTAATCGGCTAATTCATTTCTCAATTAAACAACCAATGGCTTGTCCTCTCAAATTTGAGGAGGCATTGAAAAATGCCTAAAACTTAAGGGGAAGTGAAAACTTTCCTATTTTGTTAAGTAACAACACTCAAATATATTCACTTTACTATGTCATAACACATTTAACCCTCACATCTGGGAAAGCTGAAACAAGGGACCGGCATTTACGCCTGAATGATGAATTTAACAATTATTTAAAAATCGAAATAGTATTTTAATTGATTATTCTACATTCTGAATGTGATATATTCATTATAACAACACCAGCTGACATGCTGAAAAGCACACACACTTTGAACTGCAGCTGAAGGCTGATGGCTTTCTATGAAACCAGATCCACCATATTTTCCTCTGACGGTGCTTCTGACACTCTGAAGAGTGTAATTATTGATGGACAGACCTGAGCAGTAAACTACAGACGTCCTGCTGAGTTACTGCGGCCAACACTGGGAGAGAGAGATGCAATGTTGTCCTATTAATAACTGGGGATGTTGTGGGAATTCATTGACCCCTCATTGCTGACCCCGCCCCTAACAGGTCACTTCCTGTCCCTGGCTCAATCCCCTTGGCTCTAATGAAAACAAACACATGTTGCAGACAATTGCAGTGAGTCCAGCATTGGTCTTTATCAGACATCCTCCTCTCTTAAAAACACAAACAGTTCAGATAAATAATTTCCCCTTTTTATGCAGTGACAGAGTGAAATGAGTTTGACAGTGAAAATAAAATAGAAGCCTTGTGAAGTGCAGTTAATGAAGGAGAAATGCATCCAGGACAGTTCAACCCTTTGTCTGAGTTGAACAAAACGTATTTCTGGTTATAGCACGGTTACTGTCCTGCATGAATAACACTAACTAACAGTGAGATGGATGGAGACAGAAAAGCCCAAAAATAACTTACCGGTGGTTGGAGTCCACCTTCTTCTCTGTCCAGACTCCCTCTAGAACTTCTAGAGTCTGGTTTCTAAATGAACACAGATAAACATGAAGTTCATGTCTCCATATGACAATAAAGAACTTGAATTTGATCAACAGTATTTAAGTCCAGTGCTTCAATTTGTTGCCAATCTGAGATTTACTGAGACAGGCTGAAAGTTCTGTTTTTACACTGAAGCACAATGAGTGGGATTGTTTTTTGTGACTTCATGAGCAGTGTTGGATTTAGATTCCTGGGATATCCTCTGAGACAAACAGCCTGTTATGGCATGTCGTCAGCTCTACAGTGTATCCCATTCTGTCAGACTTGTGCAAACTCACTTAAACCAGCAGATTTACTTATTCACTAAAGACTTTTGGGATTTAAATTTATATATTTTATCATCAAGTTTAGAAATAATGGCAACAAGCACCCTGTAATTAGTAAATTATACTCTTCCAGGTGATCTGACCAAGGTGAAACAGACTCCAACTCTCCAAATCAAAGTTCAATCTCAAGTCTTACAATGATTATGTGAATGAAGGGATGAATGGGTGAATAGCGGCAGTGAAGCATTAAAACACAACCTCCCTGCTATGAGACTTCAAATAAAAACAGGGACACACTGTACAGAGCTGTAGGATCCAAACATGCGCGACTTGTCTTCCTACAAACAAGCTTTTTCTGACGACTTTTCAACTTGAAATTTAACCCCCCCAAATTGCACTGCGGCCCCCAAAACCAGCCACAAAAAAGCCAGCAAAAAGCTGCACACAAACACTTCTACACATACAAGTAACCAAACGACCCCAACGCGCACTCTCTCTCTCTCACACGCCTCTTTTCTTACCAGCTTTCCAAGACAGGACTTGAAGACCAGCATTGCCATTGAGTTCATCAAAGTTGTCAGATGAAGCGTTTGTGTCTGATTTGTTTGAGGTGTTGCGTCTGTGTTGCTATCTGCTTCTGATCTTATTGTATCTCTCTCTACAGACCTGTCTGCCTCTATGACTGAGTGTTTTCCTGTCTGTCTACGAGCCTGTATCCCCGTCTGTGCCAGCAGTTTCATCAAGACAAGATTTAACTCCAGCTTCCTGCCTCCAGCACTCTTATATCTGACTCTGACGCACGGAGGGAGGAGGAGGGAGGATGAGGGAGGATGATGAGGGAGGAGGCATAAAGCACGCTGCCAACAAGCCGTCAGTGTGCGAGCATGTCTAGCCTTCTTTCCCAAAAATGTTCTTCCTTTCTCCCACCTCTATTTCGCCCCTCCCTGAAGTGACAGTGTTATAAAAACCAGCCAGCCTACAACACACACACACACACACACACACACACACACGCCTTTCCAGCTTTTCAGTAATCTTGTGTGTTGTCAGTTAGTGGTTGTGGGTCAAAGACAGACTGTTGACTGGGCTGTCAGATTCTCTAAGCCTATCATTAGCCTGGAATTCCACTCCAGGCCACACCTGCCTACAAACACTACACACACACACACACACACACACATGTGCACATACATACACACACACACAATAAAATTCTTGAGAAAAAACCCCAGACAGCTCCTTCAATCAGTGTTCATAGAAATATGCATCCTATACGAAACGTCTCTCCCTCTCTCTCGTCTTTATGTCTTTATGTCAGAGGGTCTCTACATCAGAAGCAACAATTTCACATGAGCAACAAATGTTCATTTGTTTTTGTGTGTGTGGTTTTACTAAAATACTCAGTCAGTCATTAAGAACAGGAAGTAAAAAATATATGGAGGTATAAAGTATGTACAAACATTATCAAAACGTCCAGTGTATTTTCACAAAGGATCACAGACTGAGCCACAAAATGCATGTAATCAGCATACACTATGCTAAACTTGAGAAATACCATCCAGAGCTAAAGTCAACCGTACTGCCACAAAGCCACATTTCAAAAAGTTTCTGTCACAGTGACAAATATAGCTGATCCTGGTCATAAAGTATATAGTTGCTATGATTCTTTTAGGAATTTAATGCTACAACTTCCACATTTGAAACTGATAAAGCAGAAAAAAGAGAAAATATAGAAGCTAACAAGGGTTCACATTATTGTACTTAACAGTAATTAAATCAATTAAACAAAAAAAACTCAGGTAATAATACCACCATCGCGTTTATATTTATTAAATTTATCAATTTGTCTTTGTCCTTGATCAGGATGTGATGAGTTTCATCCATTAACAAGTTTACAAAACTACAACAACATGCATCACAAAATCAAATAATATATAAATATAAAATATATATATATATATAAATATATATAAAATCAAATAATAATAATAATAATAATAATAATAACAACAATACCTCCACAACAAAACTGATAAGTCAAAGATGGCAAATAAAAATGACAGCTTTGCATTATGGGTAACAATAACAAGCAGCACCATGCACAACATCTCACAAGAAACAGACTCATGTAGCTTTTTCTCTCTGTTCCACTTTTCTGCACTGAAATGTCCCCTAATTTGAGGATGAAATTGTGTTAAAAATGTTCTTATATTTAAGTTATAGAATATGTGAATAATGTGAATAAGTGGTTATGTGAATAATTCCTATTCGTCGTGCATGTTTTTGCATAAAATACAGCAGCAATATTGAGTATGTCGATCAAATTAAGTCTTAAGTTAAATGTGTATGTAATAACTGTGTCTGTGTGTGTTTTCCAGCGTGTGCGCTGTGTGTGTTACCAGCAGCATTTCCTCCTGCTCCAGCCACCTCTGGTCCTCCTCCATCTGCTGTTGTTGTATCATCAGCTGTTCCTCCATTAACAGGCACTGCTTGCCTACACACTGCTGCATGTCTACTGCCCTGTCCCACACACACACACACACACACACACACACACACAAATAGAGACAAACATGCAGCAAAAGACAAGCATAGCAACAGACATGCACACCAACACAGGGACACAAACACACACACGAGGAAGCACAAATGAAGAGAAACATGCGCACACACACACATACAACATGGAAACAGACAGACACATACACCAGACTGATGAGAGGCTGAACTTATGGACAGATACACTAAAAATAATGGATGTCAAAGGGAAGTTGATTTGTACCATTTAAATAGTTGAATAATTAAGTAAATTTGTTATGCAGTGGCACTTCCTCACAGAGTGATCAGTCTCTTGATGTTGCCAGGCAAAACACAGGTCAGATTTTGTTTACTTGTCTCAACCAATGAAATTAATTTCCAGAGAGTAAAAAGGAAACCAACAATATTTAACCACATAGCACCAACCAAGATTTTCAGAGTGGAAACCTCAGTTGACAGCTGACTTACCAAAGTGTGTGTATGTGTGTGTTTGAGTGTAAAATTGGTCTCCTACCTCCATCGCAGAGCCCCACAATGCCATGTCGTGTCCGTGTGGCTGGGGAAGGTGCTGTGCGTGCGAGTGTGTGTGGACGTGGTGGCGGGGGTGCGTGTGCGCGTGGTGCGTCTCCAGCATGGCAGCCTGCGGAGGGTACAGGGCACTGGGCACCGAGGGGAGGGTGTGAGGGCCGGGGTACCCTGCCATCTGAGCCGTGGAGGGAGGGGGGGAATTAGGGAGAAAGACACACTATTAGTCTATTATCAGTTCTCTTTACTTCTTTACCATTATCTTGTATATTGTATTTTTAATTTTCATAATTTTCATATTATATGATTTGTTTTTTGTTTAATAGTTTAATATTTTATTTAAAGGACTTTGAATCAACTTTGCAAATAAGGTTAAGTGAAGAAAAATGTCCTTATTCTGCTATACAAATACAAATGTCCTGCTTTAGTGCAATCCAAAACCACAGCTGCAGCAGACTACACACCTTAAAATTAAATGATATCCTGATTAGAGTCACTTTATACCCAACACAGTGCAGTCTGAGGAGTGTGTCTGCTTACCTGGTAGTGTCCAGGATGTTGGGAACTGGGGTAAAATCCTTCACTGGAGCGAGGACTGGGATAGCCTGGTCTACTGGGCTATAATCAGAATAGAGAGAGAATGAAAGGGGGAGAGGACAGAGGTGAAAGGATGAACAGAGGTTGAGAAACAGAAAGACAAAAGAAGGGTGGGAAATAAAAATACAGTTACAATGCTTGTTCATCTTTTTCCCCCCAAACTGAGCATTAGAAGACGGGACACCGAGTCATTCAGACAATCAACACACAAACCTCCAGGAGCTGTTTGTGTGGCTGGGTTAGCTGCCAATCAAAACAGGGAACACCCACTGGGCTGCAAGTCCAGCAAGCTGTTAGTTCAACTGCTTCAAACTACCGTCCCTACGTTAAAAACATCGACACCCATAGGTTACCCGTATGAACTATGTTATATTCCTGGACTACTGATCACTGGGATCTCTGGTTAGATGTGATGCAAGCGCGTATAAAGTGTTATGGTTGCACGTTCACCAAAGACCTCTCTTTAAAGCACTGGCTTTTTCCAGTTTGAAAAAAAAAGCTGTAGCATGAAATATTTTCAATCCGCATAACAAAGGGAGTTTATCCTTGAAATTAGACGTTTTAATTCAAGCTTCTGCTGCCAGAGGAGAATGAGTCTACTAGTCGTCTCTTTTCTGTTCTTTTCTGTTCCTTTGTTGGGCTAAAAACAGAAGCGCTTGGTGAACCCACAGCCTTTCCTCTCTTGGTTTCTGGTGATTTGCTGAGATGAAGCTGTTGAGAGTTGATGAACAGTTTCCCATCTTAGAATGACTGGAGACATTTTTCTTGGTGATTTAACCTTCTCTAACACAGAGCTCATTTCCAGCACAACAGTGTTGTGACCTCTACCTTCCACAGTCTCTCATAGTAGCTTTCTCTGGACCACACCTCCGACAGCAAGACAGACACAAAGAGACACACAGGGAGGGAAACAGACAGCAAAGAAAGACGGGGAGGGATGGTGGGAAGGAGACAAGGAACGAAAAAAGGAAAAAAGTAGGACAGGAGGGAGGAAGGACAAAGAGAAACAGACAAGACACTGAAGAAACTGAAGACAAACAGGAGCTTAAAAACTCTCAGACAGACAGACAGAGAGGGAAACGTACAGCATGTTGTGAACATGCTCACACATGGAAGGACACAGGGTTACTAAACAAGAACAAAATTATATCTTCACAGATTCACAGCTCTGTGGTAGTCAGTCCATGTAGTTGGAGGTTTCCCTGGGAATCCCCAGTAAAAATAGAAGGATAAACACAGGGACAACAGACAGACGGACTGGAAGGTGAGGTTAATGAGACACGATCGTCACACCAGAGGAAGACAGAAATTGGTTACTATAAGGAGACTTTTGGATAAACAAGAATATATGGCCAAATAAATAAATATGCCCAGCTGATATCATCCAAATGAAGAGCAGCAGAGCCATTTCTTTGCCAGTTCAAGGCAAAACAAGTAATGTGCGCCATCTACTACGAAGTAAAATAAGCGAAAGCAGTTTTGACAGTTGTGCAAATAGTTTGCTTCAACCTCCTTTCATGAGATGCTTTGCATCTGAAAAAAAAAGACTGATAGATAGTTATGTGTTGCTATTTAAATATTCTCAAGTCACAGGCAAGTGAGCAGAATAGTTGACCTAAGTTTAGGGGATTTATGTTGGGTCAAGGTAAATGTTAGTAAAGAAAACTTTGGCGAGAGCTTGCAAAGTTACTTTTAGGTGTAGTAAAAAATTTTTTGTCCAACAGGACTTCAATTTTCCATCAATTTGAGCAGTTAAACAGACTGACTGACCTAAAAATGCAGCGATTTCAGGGGAACTTACTTTGTCCACAAAGTAATTGGGATTTTTTGTTTTTTAATTAAACTGCTGTTTTGATACACACACCCCCGTTGGTAGCATGTAGAGCCATGGCATGACTCCATGAAGAATTTTAGGAATGCTGAGGAGCACGTTGTAATTAAGATTTTCTTTTTACTTCACATATCACTCTGGGGCGCAAAACATCGACTCCCACACAGACAGCGGTCGGATGATGTTACAGCTTAGCAGGAGGGCTAAACGTTCACTACAAAAACAGCTAGGTCAAGGTGACAATCAACAGGCTAAAGTAGAGACAGACTTTTTAGCTAGTTGTATTTATAGTAACTTTTTACACATTCTTACAAGCTTCAGTCGTGTATGTAATAAACCAATCAATGTTGAAGCACTTCTCTGATATACTGTATTTAAGTTGTGTGTTACATGGGTCTGACTGTAAGCCAGTGGATTCAGGGTATATCACAGGCATCCTGAACAGGCTAGAAATAGGGTGCAATAATCCGACACATGAAGACAATGTCTGACGCAAACACATGGGCTGTAACTACATTCAGTCACGACAGAGGACATTCAACAGCATGTCCAACATGAATAAAGCATGTCACCACGCTGAGCACAAACATGCTTATTTGCAGTCACTGGGGCTGGCAAGCACTGGATCAAAAAATCACTGCAGTCAGTTAGTTTATGAGTCAAAGACTGGATTGAGTTTAGTCTTGCATGATCTTGAAGCCATACATCAAAAAATGCTGCAACATTGTTTTCGGAGCCAGTCAGAAATGCCACACGTTAGAAATATTACATTTTTGGTAAATTTTAGACTGACCCATGACCCCCAGAATGTGTGGCCAAATTTGGTTGTCATTTGGTGGACATACAGAAAAAAAATGGATGTGTCCAAATGACTTATGAAATCTCATCAAACCACACTCAGAGACTTAAACACTTAATAGATAATATCTGAGATATTTTTGTTCCTGATTCCTTAAAATATTTTACATCTAAAAAATGTCTGCTGGAGTTTTCACTGTGTGTGGCCATTAAGTTAATGAATGACTTTTCTTTTTCTTATCATCGGCCACATGCAGAGGATAAAATAAAAATATTTTGTGGAAAACCTTATTTTAAAAGATAAAAATCTCAGTATGACTTCATAATTTAAGTTAGAGTCACAATGATACAGGTAATAGAGAGGCAGAAATGTATCCACTGATAGCCAACAGATCCAAATGATTTGTAATGTTAATTTGGGTGCAAGAGGCCTAACTGACGTTAACTGGACTTGAATTGGACTTTAATCTGAAAACGTTCCTTTTAAATCCCCTTGGGCATTTATGAAAGGGGCCTCAGTCCTGAATGTTGCAACTTTTTTTGATAAATTAGATTTGTTGAAGTTTTTAAAAACGTTTACAAGAGCACATGCCTTCAATGGTATGGACTCGGGTCTCTCAGAGCAGGGGATGGAAAAAGGGCTATGGGAAGTTAGAGGGAGGCTTGGCACTCGACTGAATGGATGGGGATTAGTGGGAGACTGAGTAGAGGCAGAGGGTACTGAGAGGAGGGGGGCAGGGGAGACAAGCGGTGGCCTCCCACATGACTGCACGGCAGGGTGCTGGTGCTCGGGGTCAGGGTCAGGTTGTTGTGGTGTACTGGGATTAGTTTGGCAGCCAGAGTGAAAGCTGGGCCACAGCAGGGTCTTAAGATTAGAATTTGACTTGGTCTGGATGTTTTGAAGGGTGCGGGGACAAACACTGGACGAGCTGCAGGGCACAGAGTTAAGGTTAGGACTAGACTGGGAAAGGAGAGGGGAGAAGTGCCAGGGATGGGAGTGTGAGCCGTTTGACTTTGGCTGAGATGAGCAGAGCAGGTGGCCGTTAGTAAGGGGATTTGTCTTGTGGGGGCAGCTGCCATTGGACGGGCTGTCTGAACTGGTGTGAGGTGGAGAGTAGAAGTTAGCATGTAGGGGCAAGCTGGGATGAGCTTCGGATTCGGGACTCAACATGGTGTTGTGCTGACAGAAAGTGTGACTGCAGTAAGCGATGTTTTGAAGAGGAGGTGATTGACGCTGAGGATTGGGAGAGGGGGAAAGGTGATGGGGAAATTGCAGAGATGATGAGTAGAGTGGAGGAGCGGGTAGATGAGAAGAGGCACAGGGAGATGAAGGATGAGGGTTTCCAAGGCAAAGGGAAAGCTGTGAGGCAAAGCGCTGGTTTTGATGGCAATGGTGGTGAGAAGAAGGAGGAGACAGACAATCCAGACTGAAGGTGGGCTGCAGGGAGGGATGACGGCTAGGCTGCGAACAGAAAGATAAAGGTAGAGGAGGGACAAATGGAAAAATAAAAGGTATTGTAGAGGACAGAGACATGTAGTAGACAGATGAAAGACAGGGATGAGCTGAAGCACAGGCAGAAATATGCACCATTGTAACCAAAGCCATACAGTAACTGTGCCTCTGAGGAGCATAGGGTTTGTGTTTTTCAAAGACAAGTAGAAAGACTTTTACTTCTTGGAAATCATTTAAATATGTTTTTGTCAATATAATTAAACAAACACAGCATTCACTAATTCCTGCAACCAATTTTAAATAGGGAAAAGACAACTGCATGAAAAAAAACAACTAATCTCTCATTCTTGTGAACTACTGTTCAAGACATATGGCTTTAGTTGTAACCAAAAGAGGCAGTTAACAGATGCAAACAGCAGGGGCATGGGGGCAGTAAGTGAGGGTGAAGCAGGCGGCAGCTGGGGCAACAAGCTGTGAGGTGGGAGGGTACTGATGAGGATGGGAGTGGAAGTGGGGGTGGGGTTTATGGACTTGCAAAAAGAACCATTAAAAAGTAATGTCATATTTGTGAAGCTAATTAGTGAAGAAATTCACCTTTGTTACATATTTGAAGAGAGCAGTTTACACTTTATGGAAAATGGGGAAAAAAAATGATAATTTTCCATAGCATGTATATTACACAAACTCAGTTGTGTGTGTGCCTCCTTGATCCATAACACGAACAACAACCTGCCCACCACAGGGTGATTATCATACTGATATTACAGGAAATATGCCTGCACACTGACTGAAAAAGAGTCAGATGAATAATATTTTTCAGATGAAAAATATTCACTTTTGTGTCACATTTTGTCACCTTTTTCATATTTCTGCCCCTGAAGAGCCTCTTCTTTTTATGTGAAGGCATTTTGCCAATAACAAGGGACAAGCTTGATGCACTTGACACTTGAAAAGTCCGGACTCAAGAGCTTCAACCCTCAACCTTAATTATATAATAAACCTCATGTTTTAATGTCAACAAAACCTGCAGAAACCTTGTGTGTTTAAAGAGTTAAACCTGTACAAACAGAGAAGTCATTAAATCAAATCATTCCAGTTGGATCATTTCAATGCTTTAATATTAATGGTGGCCACTGTGTCATGTAGCATGAAAGCCTTTTATACAGGCTGTAATATCTCACTAAAGAGTGCCTGTTACTTGTAAATAATCAGGGTGTCTCACTGCAAACAACACAAACACAACAGATACTCAGACTTTTTGTCACCACACCAGTTGCACTCATACAAACATACACAGACAGACACACTAACAAACAAATGCATGTGGTCTTATAGTGCCTTACTTTTGGTGGCGCTTCATCAGACCCTCCAGAGTCCCAAGAAACAGTGACCTGCCTCCTCATCTCCATCCTGTTCCTCTCCTTCTGCTGGAGCTTCTCCTCCTCTAATATAGTGCTGGAAACGAGGAGACAAACAAGATAAAGTCTCACAACATAGGTAATGGTATCTTTCTGTTGAACGCTCATTAAATTAAGCACCAGAAAGGTGCAAAAGAGATATATATTATCTATATATTCCAGTGTTATTTCTGTTAACATCTTTGGTATTGTAGCATAAATAACACATGGCATTAAACACTTTAGAGTTTAAATATGATATACGCTATGGTATGTTGTTAGGCCAGGTATAAAGTGAGTGAGAAATAGACCTCAACAAATCAAAGCAAGAAGAAACAACTAAAATGTACTTTATGAAACTGGCAGACCAACAACCACTTGGCTACAGAAAATGAAGCACTACATTTTGTATTAAGTACTCCCATAAACAAACACACACAGATCGTGGTGTATTACTGTGTGCTCTAACACACAATTACACACACACACACACACACACACTTGTGCATATAAAGCATTCCTCACAGTTTGTACAGAGCGTCAAAACACAAACTAGGTCCCGGGAAAAACAAATTCCTTTTTGTTATGAAATGTCTTATTGCTCAGTCTCTTACCACCATTACAGTTCAATCATCAATCAGAATGCAAAGTAAATTAATACATTGATACAACAATAAAAATAATTCAAGCCAGTGTAAACAGTTTTGGGATTATCAGCTATTATGATGCAACATCATGTCATCAATATTATGTCTTAAAAAAAAGACTACATTCAAAGTTCATGTTTCAGCTTTTACCCTTCAGTCTTCTGCTGATAGCATCTCTTTGCTGTGTCAGGCAAAACAAAGCAGTAAATCTTTGGTTAATATTGCTTAAGAAGAAATTGAATCATTTGGAGGCGAAGCAACGTCCCACGCCCCAAACCCAACATTTTTAGGTCTAATGTGGGCAAAGATACCACGCTGAATTTGGTGGCTAAAATTATCCTTACTGACCTGTTCCCTGGGAAAACTTCTGCTAAACCAAACCCAGATTCCCAGAGGAAGGAGCCGCTGCTGAAGAGTCGACGCTCCCACAAAACTACAAACTAAATGAACAGCCCAACACACACATGCTCCACACACTCTTTCTGCTATCCAACAAGGGTGAGAGCTATTTCTAGTAACATCATTAGCCTCCTGTTCTGTTGTCTCCTGCCGTGTGTGTGTATGTGTGTGTGTGAGTGTAAAGCGTCCTTGCACCTGTCAAAGTCAGTTTCCTGTCAGGTCTGGTCCCCCCTTTTCCATCACAACACATATTCAAACACACGTTTGCACAACAATATGAGGACTAAAACGAGTCAGTTAAAACCACTGAAATATGAAGCTATAAAAACAGGTCCACCCACTGAACACAGGATTAAAAATCAAGACAGATGTGTAATTTTTCATCACTTCTGAATATATTCATTTTCATTACAGAGTGGCGTCTTACAATATTTTGAAAAACTTAAAATAATGTAATTAATTGATTTGTTTGGTTTTAAGATTTTTATACATTTTTCACTTATTTTCTAAAATAATCTTAGTTTTCGTATTTTTTAAATCATGGTTCACTCCTACTTGTGTGCTGGGTTTGAACTGCTCTGCAGAGAAACACTGACAGGTATTATTAGTAGTAGTAGTATTATATTGTTTCTTCTAAAAGTTCTTGTCTGTGGGAAAAGTTTTTCTTTGTGCTGAATTTTCTTTAATCCTATGATTTGAACAATATAAAGATAAATAACTGTAAAACACAAAGATTGTGTTAAAAGCACAACTGTGTTGCAACACAGGCCCTTCTTTTAATTTAATCCTTTTAACAAGTCATTTAATTAGAAATTCATCCAAATGCAGCCAGCCTTCAATAAACCTGACATCCTTGCCTCAAAGTTTAACAGTAAATGACGTCATGTATGAATATGTGTGATGACGATAACATCAGCACCTGGCAACATCCACACTGACTGTCTCCACCCCCAACTACACCACCACCACCTGGAATAACAAGGCCTGTTTAGTTTATTTACCCAGACTGGGCTGACTGCACAATCTTGGACTTTTCAGCAATGCCCTGCTTTCCTCTCACATACTTCTCACCTGAGAGCTGCCCAGTCCACCCGCTACTGATGGAAACTGAGCAGCTCGATTTAGGAGTCTGGGTTCAAGTGTGTGAAGATGTAAACCGGACACGCTGAACATCTAAAGATGTTTCAGGAGCAACATTTTCATCAAAATCTGACCAGCAGATGGATCCATTCAAGAATGATCACACAGAGGCTGATAGTTGATCTGAAACACGTAGAAGTATTTAAATCAGGCTGAAACTAATGGCAGCCAGCAGATAACCTGCTGAAGCGCTCTTGAGCAAGACATTAAATTCCTTTCAGTTTGGCATGTAAAAGTCTACAATATAACACAGACCTGGGACATCCTTGTTTAAACCTCATTTTAGCTTTTTGCTGAACTTCAGAATATTTTTTTTCTGCAAATGAAGGGCTGTGGATTTTGCTGCCCATCACTTGAAAATTGAAAAATACTTTATGCAGCAACCAGTATGGACAGGAGGAACAATTACAGCAACAAACAGCTGTTTAAATCTATGTAAATACGAGTATCAGAGTCTTGTTTTAAGACAGATAAAATGTGAACCAATCCTTTCGGGAGGACATGCAAAGAAAGTAATTTCTTCCCATAGTTCAGAGGAGGACAGTCAACCAACTATAAATCATATTTAAGAGGCGTACAAAATGGCCGCTCCAAACAACGCTCTGAACTGAACTCAGAGTTGCTGTAGAATCCACTGAATGCAGCACATTTGCACACACAAACAGAGGACGATACAGTACTCGCTCCATCACAGGCACACCATTTGAAACAATACTTTACCTTAACAACAAGCTAATCCAGTGGAACCGGAGTTTATCCACTCAAGCCCTTCTTGAGAATAACGTGCCCACTAAAAGGATGATGGGCCAGCAGCACTCAGCACTGATTCAGTACTGATCCCAGCAACACTACAGGGATAAAACCTACCAGTCCTTGCAGGATGACTCAACAAAACCCCACTCTACTACAGGCTACAGTCCCTCACCATGCATAGACTTCACCATTAAGATACTACAGTACGATCTCCGAATCAGGAGCTTCGGTCTGCCAGCTTGATTCACAGGAGTACAGCGCTGCAGTAGTTCTGCTTGGCTTTTTCCTTCTTTCATTCTCTCTATTTTCTCTCTCTCTCTCTTTCTCTTTCCCTCTCTGTTCTTTGGAAAGCTGTAGCTCCTGGCAGCTGCCCACTGTGTAAACACACACACACACACTCATGTTGGTCCGCCGTCTAGGAAAACTGTAGTAGTAGCTGAGAGCTGCATATTTGGCAAGAGAGACCTATAATTGATATTATGATATAAAAGCCAGCCAGACCGAAAGTAAACCAAATTGTACAACCTTATATGGCATGACTTTTCCCTATTAATAGCCAGTGACCACAGTTAACATGGTCAATATTGACTTGGTTTCCAAGACAGTGGATGAGGCACATTGAGGGTTCCTCACCGCATCTTCGTGCCAACATATCACAGTTAATTAAAATAAATGTTCTTAATTTTGTCGGATTAGCACTCAAATGCAGTTCACATGTGCTTTCCCACACTTGGTTTTCAGCCCATTAAAACATACAAGCACAAACATACTGTACATGTCAGACTGTGAGTGGACCTCCGTGATGTGGAGGCCAGTGCTCGGTTTGGAGCCAAAATAAGGAGGTGAGATCAGGAGGACCTGATGAAAAGATGACAGAGGTCAGGATGATAAAAAAAGAGCACAAAAGTGGAGTTTGGAAAGGAGGAAGAGAGAGTGTAAGAGGAGTAGAGTAAGGCGGAGAGAGAGGAAAGCTGACATTGAGAGAACTGGAAGTGTAACCATGGTGGAATTTAAGGTGTGAGTCATGCTGGTTTTAAGAAAACTCATAAAACCACAGGAGTTCAATATGCACTCTTATTTTCCTGTTTCTGCGTATGAGAGAGAGAACGAGGGCAAGACAGAGAGAGAATGTGCATGTTGGAGGAAACAATGATGGCATCTTGCTGTGCTGCTGAAACATGTATTGTTTTACTTGTATAATTATAATAACTTGTATAAAGAGTAGAAAAAGCCTCAACACCAACAATATGATGTGAAATGTAAAAAGAAATACACTTCAATTACATAAATGATGTTTTCTACATGTGTTCTTTATAATGTCCCGCAACTGTGCTCACTTTCATGTAGTGTTTTGACTAAAGGTCAATGAAAACATTGCACATCCAAATAAGCAGATCATAATAATAATAATAATAATAATAATAATAATAATAATAATAATAATAAAGGGAAAAGATCTTTGATGCATTTGGCCAGTATTTCGTTTAGTGAAATTCATAAAAGGGAACCTGTTCTTTGTGTAACACTGAGGCTGTTGACATCTAGAATAGCAATTTAATGTTTAACAAATTTCGGTAATTTCCCAGCTTGGGATTAATAAAGTATATCTATCTAACAAATAAAGGTGGAAACCAAACCTAGTACCACATTTCTCACTATTTTCTGAATTTTGAAAACCCAAACAATCGATTAATGGAGAAAATAATTAGCAGATTATTCCAGAATGAAAATAATGATTTTGTATTTGCCTAATAATCTAATTATATAAGGTCACAACAGTCAGAGGGGACACCTTTCTGCATTGAGTACTTTTACGTTTAATACATTAACAATGGTTTCCTGATTATACTTCTGATTATATATTATACATACTTAAGTGACATTTTCAGTGTTGGATCTTTACTTGTAACAAACCATTTACAGTGTAGTATTAGTAATTTTACTATGGTAAATGATCTAATACTTCCCCTACCACATGTCAAATTCATATAAAATCTGTGTTACTCATGAACCGTTTCTACCATCTTAAACTCACACCTTTCTTCATTACCGGCAGCACTACTCCTGTTATTATGACCTATCTTGCCATCAAGGTGATGCTGAAACATCACTTCCAAAGAAATACAGGCCTGTTCATGTCTGAATGATTATGACTTGTTGAGTCACGGTAGCTGAGAAAAACTGTACTTCTATTGTACCACTACTTATCCTAATGCAAGCATAAGAACCAGAAAAGAAAATGTGTTCTTCATTTTTGTCTTTTGGAAGTTTCACATATTACTTAGTTTAGTTTTGCTCCTTGTCAGGAGAACTAAAACTGCATCTCTGTCCTAACAGGACTATGATGCACACTGTAGAGCAAAATATCTTACCAATGTCTTACCAAGCATTATCCATGATGAACATACAGACAGGTGACAAATTAAAGGAAACACCTGAATGTTTGACCCCTATAGTGAGGGGATCCCGTGTTATACTGTGGGGGACATTTTTCTGGCATAGTTTGAGTCTACTTGCCCCCATAAAGGGAAAGGTCATTACAAATCAATCCAAAGCTGTTCTGAGTGATCAACTTTATCCTATGATGACACATTTCTATCCTCATGTAAGTGGTCTCTTCCCGGATGATAATGACTCAATCTACAGGGCATGAGGCGTCAATGAATGGCTTAATGAGGAAATCATGTGAATCATATGCTATGGCCTTCACCAGATCTCAACCCAGCTGAACACCTCTGGGAGATTTTGAACCATCGTGTTAGACAGCGCTCTCCACCACATCATTATATATCTTTTGAAGAATGGTGTTCATCCCTCCAGTGGAGTTTAGGGACTTGTAAAATCAATGCCAAGGAGCACTGTTTTGGCAGCATGTGGTGGCTCAACACCTCACAAAGACATTTTATGTTATTTTTCCTTTCATTTTTCACCCATCTGTATCTTCAATAGAAATATAACTTGTTGGCGTGCCTGTTTTTGTGCTTGTGTGTGAGGACAAAATTATGATCTGAGTTCTGGTGATGTCATTTTGGCTGCCAACATCCTATGTTTAGCATTAATTATAATCACATACTGTAACCCTACGCTGGCTGGCATAAATCATAAGACATGTCAGGTTTATAGAGTCAATCTTTTTCTTCACTTGCTTCGTGATATCATCTTTTCTTGCCTCTCCTCTTGGCAGCTGCGGATGCCTGACACCATGTCCCAAATGTTCTTCGGATTCAAATACAAAGATTTTGTTTAGGCTTTGCTTCAGTTGGATATTTTGAGAGTGCAGCTTGAACTATCTTTACACTTCCCAAAAGGTTAATTGTCTTGCACAGTTATTATTATGACATTATTTGACTCATGAATGGGCTGGATGCTTCCTGTTTAAAGGGGAATATCACAGAGATGATTTACTCTGGGGCTTACTCAGCGAGTTTTGACATTGCGTACAGTGTTGTCTAGCACTGCCTTATCTGATCACAGCATGTCTGTGATATTGTCTCTTGATAGGTAAGGTCTCTCCCTTCGCAAATCTGGCTTCAGGCAAAGCTGGTAACAAGGCAGTGATCTATCATTTAACAAAGAGGCAAGGCGTGGCCGAGACATCTCATTTAATCCATCTCAGTCATCGTCACATCTCCGTAACCATGCCAACAATAATGTCATCAGCCCAAACAGGATGTAAAGTGCAGTCTGTCAAGTAACTGGATAGATTGTTTTGGCTCTGTGCAATCAGTCAGTCTCAGGCTAAAGTGATGATTTTAACATACCATCTGAAGGTGTGGACTTTTTAGAAATTTCTGTCCTTTGGATACATATTTTGAAATGGTAAAAATATGCTATGAATCTTATATTATTAGTCCAACATGGATGTAACCAATGCCACACACTCTTAAAAAGTGAAACAAAAAATCACAATCAAGATTCAGCACATTGGAAATAAAAAACTGCACTCTGTGTAAATAGTTCAGAGCTTCACTGTCGATGACTCTGCTGCAAAGAAGGTATGGGATGTAATACTTCAAATACAGTCATTTAACATAGGATGTTACATTCTATGTCATGTATCTTATCCTAACCACACAGAGGCAGCGCACAGGAAATTATTTCCCCACTTTCTCCACATCTGTTATCAAAAATGTATATATTCTAAATTGAACTAAAATCAGAGTTGACAGAGAGCACCTTCCTGTCAAGACACTAAAATGATCCAGTCTGCCATCTCAGTGGAAATAAAAAGGTGTGTATGTGAAAGTGACATCAGCTGGAAAAATCATCCATCTTTAATTGTTCATTCTGGTCTGATGTTTAACAAAGAGCCAAAGACAGAGGCCTGTAAGTATGTTGCTTAATGATAAATGTATAATCTTTACTGTATTAATCATGCCAATCTAACAAGATGAATGGAGCAGACAGACAGTGACACCTGCTGTTAGGAAGGTGTAAGGAAACACCTCTTCTGGAAAAAAGCACGACACATTCATCTGAACTACTAGTTTTATTGTTATGTAGAAATTATGGTGGGTTGTGTTACAACGGTGATTTACTAAGAGGATATCCATTTTATGTGTAAATTTATGAACTTTGGAATCATGACTTATGAAATTAATGATTTTATAAATGTGCCACTGGATTTTTTTCACATAAGTCATATCATTCTTAAAGCTTCTTTTGCTCAATTTATTACACCCAAAGCCTACACTAAAACACAAAAAATGCCTGGTGCAAATGGACGCAATAATACCAAAAGATCTTTACACCTTAACTTGAAAAATACATTCTACGCTTCTTTAGCTGTGGTAAAGCACAAAGCAAAATGATCATTTAACATTCTCACAATGCTCCAGAGGCAGAGCGCTGGTGGTTTGACCCCCTCCTGCTGTCCAGGCTCACACACTCTCACACATCACTCCATTAAGTACCTCAGTTGTGTTTTGAGTTCGGTGAAGCGTGGCCTCTTGCTGGGATCGTACGACCAACACTTTGTCATCAGGCTGTAGAGAGTAGGAGGACACTGAGGGGGCATAGCCAGTCGCTCGCCATTCTCTATCCTGCCAATGACGTCATTGTTCTTCACACCCTGGAAAGGCTTGATGCCAAACATCAGGATCTCCCACATGCAGACGCCTATGAAGAGAGAGAGAAATATAAAAACTCACAGTTACTATGAGACAGCCACTTATTGGCTCCGTGAGTAAAGAGTATAAATACATGCATAAACATATCAGATTTATGGAGTCAAAACTAAAAAACCTACAGCTGCAGCACAAAACATCATAACGAAACTGACACAGAAATAAAGAAAACAATGTAGACTTAAACTTACCGAACATCCAGACGTCACTGGCTGTGGTGAATCGTCTGAAGTTGATGGATTCTGGAGCCATCCATTTAATTGGCAGTTTACCTTTAGACGCTGAAAAACAGGGATATGGAGAACCGCATTGCACTTCAGTGATCAGCTCAGCTCGTGTCAGTCGTATGAATAATAATGATGCTTGTCTTTGTGTGTTATGACAATCCAAAGAAAGTTTAAAGGAGAGGGTAAAGTGTGCATTTATGGGAACACTATGCATGTATAGTGGTGTTATACTTACCTTTGTAATAAGAGCTATCTTCCATGTATCGTGACAAACCAAAGTCCCCCAGCTTCACACAGTCAACAGTAGACACCAACACGTTTCGCGCTGCGATGTCCCTAAGGAGGAAAAAAAGCAAAATGAGAGTCCTATAAACTCAATCCTTCATTCAGCCTTCCGGATCAGCTAGCCTGTTTATGAAAAGTTTGATGCATCCACATGCTCGGTGAATATTTCAATTTTTTAGCAGGATGCATTTTTTTTATTGTAACCCTTCCAGTAGGTGACAACACTGGGCTGTGGTTTACAGAAAATATGTGTTTTTTTATAGAACAGACTGGCCTTTGATCACTAACATTAATTTTATAGTAGAATAATAACCATTATCATTTTAAAAAGAGACCCTAGTGCTTACCTGTGTACAAAGCGTTTGCTCTCCAGATATGCCAGCGCCGTGCTCAGCTGGTATGAGTACAAGATGAGGCTGGCCAAGTCTAGACTGTACTTCCTCACCTGGAGAAACGACCGTAACTACGGAAAACAGAGAGAAATACACAGATATGAGAGAGAGTAAGAGAGCAACCATTTTGGCCATTAAAAACAGAATACAGAGAAACTGTGAGAATTTAGAAAAAGCAGAGGAAGTAGACAGCAATAAGACGATTGACACAAAGAGAAATTGAGATAAAGTGGTAGAAAGAGTGTGATAATAACAAAAGTTCTTTGAAACAACAGTCAGAAACTATCTGAGGTGAAACTGATAATAATAATAATAATAATAATAATAATAATAATCATATATACAACTATATTTACACCTTTCATACAGGGTGTGTAGTTCATAGTGCTGAAGAATAAAGTGAGGAAACAAGAGACTCCATAAAAACAGGTGGACAAGTGCCTAATTGCAAATCATTACTTTGCACAGAGCTCAGTGAAGATTTTCAAAAAAATATACCCTAATTCTGATTTTTCCTGTGATTTTGTCTCCATGGATGCAAGTCTTGCTGTGTTTCATTCTACAAGGAGACACTGTTTAAGTATAAATAAGTGAACTATTGATTATGTGCCATAGAGACTGAAAATCATTTCACTTTCACTTTACGATCCAACGCACAAACAGACTTTTGAATCTTTAAGAATTGATTTTTTTAAAACAAATCCTTAAAAAATGAGCTCAGGATGAATATATCCTGTAAAAGAATCTCTCTGATGACTTTGATAAGGCTTTTATCACATGTAGATATATGTCAACAAACAGACACGCTCTTGTCAGAGTCCCACCTCTCCGAGTGTGCAGAGCTCCATGATGATCCAGACTGGATTCTCAGTGATGACTCCCATCAGCTTAACAATGTGGGGGTGATCAAACTGACGCATGGTCACTGCAGGGAAAAGAAAATGAAAGAATCAGTTGGCAAGTTTTCCTTATGACAAAGGTTATTATGCAACATCTTGAGTGCGTCATCGTTACGATTGACAAACATACACAAGAAACTTACGTGCTTCTTGGAGAAACTTTTCCCGGACGCTGTCTGACGTCGAGTTCTTACACGTCTTCACCGCCACAGACAGGGCTGGGTTCTCCTGCAAGACACAGATCCAAGCAAACAACGTAATCAGAATTGCAAAAGAAGCAGAAACATTTAGCATTTTCACTGTGTGCTTACAGCTCAATGGACAGATATTAAGATTTAAGATAATTTAAGACCAACAAATTCATGTAGAACATTTAATAAAAGCCTAATAAAATACACTGACATTATTAGTATTCTGCATATATCACCTATTAAAAATAAATCATAGATTGTAAGAATATCATGGTTATTTAGTGGCCCATCCATCATGTCTTCTGTTACAACTGTATATTTTCATTTACTGTGATGTGAGGTTGGTTTATTCTTTTAGATTTAGCTTCAAAGCGACTTTGTGGGGAGAGTGTGAGAGAGAACAAAGACGTGAGGTGAGTTAATTTCTGCATTAATTACACACACGTGCTATCAAGGTCAGGGGCACATTTCTTTCTTTCAGTGTAAGAAGATGAAACATTTTTTCTATCTACACAACTGTCATGTGAATGAATGGTTTCGTGGTACAAAATATTCATGAATTTACATTTTTGCCACCTGCCATCTAATGTCGGCTACATTTATTAGATTATTCTGACCTAAAGCTGCTATAAATCAACAGCTAAAGATGTTAAAAGCTCCTGAGTGTGAGAGACAAGCTACGTACCGGGCTGATGTAGACTCCTTGGTGGACGTCGCCAAACTGACCCTCACCTATGCAGCGTCCCAACTCAATACGATCCCGCTGAATCTCATAGTCCCGTGCTAGATACATAATATACATAGACATGAACACACACACAGATACGGACACACAAATGGGGGCAAACATACACTTCCTCTTAGTCAGGCCTTGCATTTACCAAGCTTGTCAGAGAGTTTTACAGTGTGCAAGGTTTGTTTAAATCTGCCTATAATTGCAGAAAACGTACAACTGACTATAGATGATCAACTTTTAAAATAAGTCTTCCAGAAAATAACACAAATGTGGCACAGTTAGTATTTAAAGAAGGCCTGGAAAAAATTCAGACCAGACCACACGGAGTAAAACAAACATATTAATCCATGAGTAAAACATTATGTGGTGCCATCTTTGCTTGGGGTTATCGAAGCAAAGTTTTCATTTAATTGAATTCTGAATTAATAAAGGTAATCCACCTTTCTACTCTGACAAGCTTAGTTTTACAGCAATCAGCATAGCTCGATGTCAACAGCATGCAAAAACAGCATCAGCAAACCACAGCCAGACATGCCATGTAACACAGACGAACAACAGCCAGTAACACTCAGTGTATCTATGACATGGATTTCCACATCAATTCAAATGTGATATGGATAAAGTCAGGTGGATTGTACACCAGTGAGACATAATTACCAGTGGGGCATTTTGCTTGGTCCAAAAGTAATTTGTCCTTCTGCTATTACAGTCAATTTTCTTCTGTTCTTCTTGTCATGTGAGGGCTTGTAAAAATGTTTTTCATAGATGTATAAAAACAGGAACTCAAAAGGTCTGTGAAATGTTGGCTGCTGAGAGGCTGGTGGTTTGCTTTGCTTTGCTACGCATGACACTGTTGACCTGACTTTGTCCATGTAAACAGGATTTGAATACAGCATACATAGCGCTGTAAGTTTACAGGATTTGACAAATCTCTGACTTCTCTTTTATATAAGTTTGCGGTTGTGCAATGTTCAACACATGTGCGACCTTTACCTTTAGAGACAACTACGCAATAAACTGCCTGCAGTGGGAATGGGACTAAATATGGAAAAGGGTTGCAACATACAATAACAAAAATGTACAGTTAGCCATAATTAATGTCTCTAAATGTCGCCCATGTAACCTGATCTTTATGGTTAAACAATGGAGTGGGACTACCCTATATGTTAGTGGTTTGGGTTTAAAATGTTACAGTATATAAATACTGTGTATATGAACACATATTTAAACCCTTCCATCGCACTGAACGTCCTCCTCCAGGCCAATGTTGTAAATAGGAACATGCTCTAAGTCAACTTGCCTGGTTAAACGATACATAAAATATTTTTAAACTGTTGCCATGTAGTGTTTAACCCCAAGCAGTAAATGGGTTTCAACAGCTTGCATTTCATTTTACTGCAAGTTAAATATTCTCTACAGTCGTGTAACCTAATACTTATTTTCTTTTAACATTTAAATACACGACAAGATCCTGGCTAAACATCTGGGCCTCAGAGGCTACCATCAATTCAGCCCAAAACTGACAGCACATCAAACATCACTAGAGGGGAGTCAAATCAACAGGGTACAGGTACAGAAATAAAGTCGGAATTTTATTTTACAGTTGCAAGCAAACGGAAAACAAGGGTCACAACAAACCACCAAATCAAAGTGCCATCACAATACAACCAGACTTATGGTACGTTCCAATCATTACCTTGATCTAGTCCATAGTATTCTGGGAAAATGGGTTAGTGATAGGAGACAGAAATAACTAGCTGTGAGTACAGAGATCCAGAAATTGTTACTGCAGTTTAGTTAGTGGCACTGTATTTCAAGACTACATACACACACTGATACCACCAAAGTGTCCCTTATTGTGTAAAATATTTATTCTAGTATATTTGAAGCTTTTTGGTGTTTTATTTATTTATTTTAAGACAGTTCATTTTTTATGCATAAATACAACAGGCTCACACACCACTGGTCACCACTAGCTAGCTTGGACATTTGTAAACGGTGTGTTTAATAACACAAACACAACTTATACCCCAGATGGACCCCTTTAATTTCTTAGTAATCTGCTGTTTAACAAAACCAAAACTCACATACGCTAAACGTGACCTTGCTTGGCTCATATTAATTAACATACTGACAAGATAATGTCCTCCTGAACCAGTCATTTACATATCTGATAGAGTTATATGACATATTTAACATGCTTGTAAATAGCATGGATAGAGGAATAATTTTTCTTTTTGGTCACTGACTCCACAGCGTGGATGTCTTGCTATCTTTGTATGCTGTTTGTCTTGCTTGCTCTCTCCACAGGACGATGGGGAAAGCTACAATTTATGAATGGTCAAAAAGCAAAGCCATGTTGAAATTTGGTTGCATGGAACAACGTGTGTTTATGATATCCAGGCAACATTTTGAGGCAGCTTAAATGGGTAAAAAATCTTCCTCTTAACATCCCGGCTCCATTTCCCCTCATACCACCTGATATCACCCGTCTCCACTGTTTCTAAATGTTGCCTGTGTCACATCACCGCTTAGCATTGCAGTGAGCTTAACATGAACAATAGTCCTAAACCTGATGAACTACTCAGCAGCGGCAGCAGCACAGCAGGCCCTTCTGCATGTTTACTCCAATATTTGATCTATGTTTTCAGGTAATAATGCAGAGACATCCTATAGGAGTCATATATTCCCCTATACTGCTGTAATTGTCAAGATAAACAATTAAACATGAGCATAATGATTTTCTCTGTCTATAAGTGACTAATGTGTCACAGCGGTCTGAGGAAGCTCTGATTCTCATCAAATCTTGTGACAACTCAGTGAAAACAAATATAGATCATAGCCTATAAATATACAGACAGTGTGTGGTTTAAGTGGTTTCCCCTTTTGTAGGAGATTGCGACATGTGATTACGGAAAATGTAGATTCATTCAAACCTCAGTCATTATCGTGCAGGCCATTCTTTTATCAACCAATGTAAACAGACATTAATTCAAAGCTGTAGTATACAAAGTTTACACATGTCCAGTTAACTAATCAGTTCATTAGATAAAATACTGTTGATCATGGTAGGTGGTAAGAGAATTATATTTTCACTTAATTCTTTAAAAGGTAAGTCTAGTTTTGCGTTTAACTTTTTTGCTCTTTTGGGCCAAAATTACTCGCCCCCATACAAAAATATCCAAGATGAGATGAGAAAGAAAAATCTGCTAAAAGTAAAATATATCTCTGACCTTCACTGCAAAAATACAAATGGAGGCACACAAAATCCTTTACTGTCCCACCACACACACTCATGTCTCCTTTAAATCGTAATCCATCATCCACCAAGCTCCACAAGCTGCACAAATCTGAAGAGGCCCAGCAGAGCACACACAGGTGCATAAAACACCTGTTACTCATCACATTAGCTGCCTACAGTGTTTGTGTGTGTGTGAAAGTCCACTTACTTGAAGGCATGGTATAGGTGTCCTCTTCATCTATGATCTCAGCATAGTCGTCCGTTTCTGAAGAGCCAGAGTGAAGCGGGGAGGAAGAATAAGAGCCAGGAAACAGTAAGTCTCTCAGTATGTGATATAAAGAAAGACAAAAGAAAAAGACGTGACAATAAACTCCACTTAGATATAATAAACTGAGGAAATTAACTACTTAGAGGTTAGCTGATCTTTATAACACAAAATTCATGTTATCGATACAGTATAACCCTTGTTCACCACTATCAACATGACAATTAAATGAACAAAATCTTTGCATGCAACTTAAAAAGTTCTGTGAAGATCTTCAAAAAAGAAAAGTAAAAATTCCGACAGTAACAGAAACACACCGTCATCAGACAGATGTACCTTTCCAAAAGACTGTCACCATACCCGATTCCAAACACATGCAACTTTAAAAAGAGAGAAAGAGAGAGAAGAGAGAGAGGAGAGAGAGCTAACAACACAACAATTTAAAATGTACTACGAAACAGCTGCACACGAGGAGTGTAAGACAGAAGAGTATAATAGAGAGGAAGAGAGAGAGAGAGAGAAAGAGAAGGACACAGAGAAGAGGAAAGGGGAGGGATGGAAAGGTTCGTTCTTTCCACAGAAACAAGTTGAAGAAAAACACTGAGTCATGGATAAGCATGACAGGCATAGAGAGACAGAGAGAGAGACAGAGAGAGAGAGAGAGAGAGAGAGAGAGAGAGAGAGATGGATAAGGCTGAAACTGTTACAGGCAGACACAGAGAGAGAGAGAGAGAGACAGAGAGAGAGAGAGAGAGAGAGAGAGAGAGAGAGAGAGAGAGAGATGGTGCAAGCACACACACTGTAAAGCTAAATGTAGACACAGCATTGAGTTACAAATTTAGGACGGTTATTAGAAAGAATGTTGTTTACCATCGCCACTAGTGTGACCTGCAGAAGCCGCATGCAGCATTAAACACACACACACAGAGGGAAAGAAAGCATTAGTTTTACTGTGTTAAGATACACAAATAAGGTCACAGATATTATCTAATAACTGGATATTATGTTGAAGATCATTTCTGTTTCATTCTGTGTAACTGTGAATTAGTCTGAGGTCAGCAGACAGTCAGGGCTGAGTGACAGTGACTAAAGCTCTCCATGGGGACATCTGGCGAGACAAGGACTCTTCACTGCACACAGATGACGCTTTATAGGGGAAACAGGGTACACGCACATGTCTATGAACTCTTTATCTAAGTCTTAGCAGTCACAGTCATTCATGACATTTAGAGCAGCAGACACAGAGGCAGATTAACAAGGAAGACAGAGGATATCAGGCGAGGAGACAGCGAGACGCGGGTTTATACCTGAGACACAAACAGCTCTGGCCCGTACTCCGTCCATCCGCTTTTCCATCCGCCTCTCATGATTTGAAACTCTGCACCAGAGATCACACAATTATTTTTGATTGACAATAACTAAACCAGTGTATTCTGAATGAGCTCCCAGTAGCAGCAATAAAGACAGGAAAGCAACCACAAGAATAGAGGATCCTCCCACAACTTGTCGTATATACTGCTTTATAATCCAAACATTAAAAAAAATTAAGAATATAAATAGTGTTTATATCTTATAAAGAACATTATATTCACTTATATGAATATCACTTATATATACTATAATCACTTATATTTTTACTTGATAAAGCAACTAATGAGACAAAGGCAGTCTGTTGACTTACTTGGGGATGGAGGGCAGAGCTCTGTCCCCCTCTGCAGAAACAAAATGAAAACATGAATTAGACACAGAACAGATTGGTTTCATGTTGGAGCTACATCACTGTAACAATTCCTTTGTAGCCATTGTTATTTTTAGAGAAGACTAGCTAAACAAGGGCTGGTTACTCAAAGCATCAAACTTAAAGCCTCATCAGCCACAATCCGATCTGACGACGGTTTGAAAGATGGCTGACAGCAATTTTAACCTATTTATAGTATAACTTTGGCTTTGCTTCAGGTTACTGTTACCCTCTAAACAACACACTGTACCACTGTAAAGCCACAAAAGACCCCAAAAGAAATTCTTTGTGTGTAGAAAATACAATATAAAATATATTAAAATATAATATAAAATATAACAGGAGATGTGTGTCCTACCTTTGTGGACTCTAACAATGAAGGAGTGAGTAGCGGAGGAGACGAGCCGACAGTAGCCGTCAATCAAGTCAGCCATGTTTTCTGCTGTTGTCAGTGATGCTGTGGTGACTGTGAGGGGCTACACACACACACACACGGGTTAGTGTAAGAGTGGGACAGAGAGTTGCTTCACTGTGACACAATGAGAGCTTTATTATGTATAATGTCTTCAGTACACACATATATATATATATATATATATATATATATATATATATATATATATATATATATATATATATATATATATATATATATATATACACACACATATACATATATATATACACATATATATATATATATATATATATATATATATATATATATATATATATATATATATATATATATACACACACACACACACACACACACACACACACACACACACACACACACACACACACACATTCAGTTTTGCACACACATGCACACACAAACCATTATACAGACACTCTGGTAGTGATGCACACATGCTTCTCTACTAGTAAAGCCTGTTGCAAACACACATTCCCAATTTTGACAGACACACGCACGCTGACACTTGAGTACAGAGTGTTAGCAACACCCTCCTTCACCCTCCCATGTGCCATTTCCCTCTTTCCTTATGTCATTTCCTGTTTTTCCATCAGACCATGTTACTACAATTTACAATGCAATGTTTAACAAGCAGAATCACTTGCATGTTTCTAACTTTAAAAAAGTACATTCCTACTAAACATTTGGATGAGAGAATTTGTGTGATATCATTTGAAATGCATGTTTTTTTGGATGAAGATACAAGCACTGAGGTTGCAGTTTAAAATGCCTAAACTCAAGGTGGTTTAACAGATATTTACATTTGAAATGATAAGTAATGTTTCACAAAGTACCCCCTTACAATATGCAGCTGAGGGAATAGTATGAAAACAGTGTGTGTGTGTGTGTGTGTGCTGCGTTTTCACCTCCGGAGCTCCTGCTACGCTGAGTTGAGCTGCAGCATGCCTTTCCTGTCCTTCTCTTCCAAAGCAGAGTACTGGATGGACTGGACCTGGTTAAAGTTAGCTAAGTGTGTAGGCTGCAGAGACGAAGACAGACAGAAGGGAAAAAAAGTAAGAATCACGTACTGTGCATGTTGGTGACCTTTATTCAGCTCAGTGGAAATGCTCTTTTAAAAGAACTGCAGATCATTCATGCAAGAACACACAGCGTTGAGTCATATTTTTATCCAAAGTACCAGTTAGTCATGCATGTCTGTTTTTTTCCCTACATCATCCACAGTAATCAGAGTCGATTGACAGTGAACACTGAGAGACAAAGTCATCAAAAGTGTCTGTGAAGGCCAAACGGGACAAGCTCTGATTCATTTATATGCAGCGATCAACTAATTAAATTCATTGTTGACATTCTGACAGGCACTCTGTCCTCATTAAGTAGAAATTTAATAACTCAATTCACTGGCGTTTCAGGTGTGCAGCTGTTTCTTGTTGTCACTGCAGCAATGTGTAGATTTCCTAAACACATCACCTGTGATGCCATGCTGACATTTTAACATATGACTTTTTTAAAGATTTTTTTCAGGCTTATATTTTATGTTTTGAAATAAAAACTACCTGGCCTATGGCACTTCAAGAATTTTAAAGTGGGAAACCGAGGAGATGAGAAAAAATGTGTCTACCAGTAGAGGGCAGTATGATGGACTGCTACTCAAGACTTACAATTAAAAGCATGCAGCACAGTGTTGTTACATGCCTTCTTAAGTTCTGAAAAAGTACTAAAGTGTATCATCAATAGTTGGAACAGATTCTTGAATCATACGCTATTTGTGAGATTAATTTTCTGCATGCATACTCACCATTGAGCCTTTATCTGTGAGGTAGCTGATCCCTTCCTCTGGTCCGATAGCTAACTCTACTGATATTACCCAGCTAGACTAGAGAGGGAGAGAGAATGACAGCAGGCAGAACACAGCATTAAAACAGATGTCACATTTCATCATATCATCTGCATCATTAACTAAACATGGTGCTGGGGAAAAAAATGTAATAATTGATAGCATAAAACAATTTTAATGTTCTCATCTATTTTCACTACTTCTGACATTAAATGCCCTCTGGAATAGCACTTTGTAGATGACGGTGATGGAACAGTATAATAGGAACAATATACAATGCTAAAACAATTGCTATCCTGGCCTTGTATGACAAGACAATTTAAATTAAAGAAGACACTCCATTCTACATGTTTTCTTCACTGATCATGCTAAATAGGCTCAACCTCCCATCTCCTTGATTTTGTGTGAATTCATCCTTACATGCAAATTTTTTTTTGTCTTTATGAATTTTTAGGAGTGTTGCCCTACCCCCAAAGCACATTTGAAGCACTCTTTGTCGAAGCGGTAGATGGGAGAGAGTATCTCAAAGAACTTGTGGATGCTTTGTTCATCATTAAGGTTGGCGAACTGCTTAAAGGTCTGCTGGATCTGCTTACGAAGAGTCTTCGCCTGATAGAGAGGGGGAAAAAAATATCTCCAAGTTAAGTCTTTCTGGGAGAAAGTTGGTTCAGATCCAAGAGATGCACAAGAGACAAGTAACAAGGCACACTGCCAGTGACAACAGGAGGTTTAACTTAATTCCAGACAATCAGATTATCAGACATTCAGCCAGACATCCATTCAGTCATCAAGTTGGTCTCCCTGCCAGTCAGCCAGTCGCTCAGTCAAATAGCTATGAGCTATTCCCAAAGAAATTTCTGCCCCTGTCACTCCTGTTATCTGAATGTGAGACACTGACCAGTTACAAGGGAGGATCTGTTTCTCACCTTGAGGGAGTCAAGCAGGCTTTTGGGGAAGAACCTTCTCAAACCGACGTCTTTCCTAAGAATAACAACACGTAACATTTATCTTTGAATATCTGAAATTTACCTTCACACGATGTGTTAAAATACATTAACTCTAATGAGAAGCAATATGGTTTAAAGAGTGGACCAAATAACATTAATCTTACTCCAGTAACTCGTAATTGGATTTCTTATCCAGGGCGTTGCCGGGCATCTCTCTGAAGAACCGCCTGTATAATTCACGGAGGGAAGGAGAAACAGATTGTAGAAACATTCATCAGTCCATTTTAGTTAAAATATTCTGGAAAACCTCTCTGATATAAGCGATGCCTAATTGTAAAGAACACTTTTGAGCACATCATGAATCATTTTAGTTGATTTTTGTCATGGTTGAGGTATAACAACTAATGTGTATGTCTGTTTTTCTCACCTAATTTCCAAACAGCCCAGTTTCAAAGCAACGTCTTGTTCCACCTGATCAGCTATATGTTGCATGTAGTCACTCTTTACCTGGATAAAAACAGAGTGACACCACAGCTTTTTGTAACAACACTGCCATAAAGATAAAAGCAGCTGAAGGTTAAAGCATTAAATGTACAATCTGTCTGGTTATAAAGTAATCCCAAGGAAGAGCAGAGTGAAGGTGTCTGTTTAAATATCTGTTCCAAGGTGTGCCTGTGTTGTTCGACGTAAAAGCAACAGGGAGGAAGTGACAGAGCAGATGATGTAACAACAGGATCAAGAAAATCATGAATGTCATTTAAAAACAAAAATACATTTTCTTATTTAGCATTATTGCACAAGGAAGACATCTTTGTCTCCTCTTTTTTATGTGATCCTGCTGCGTTACCTCACCTGGTGATAGAGGTAGTTGAGAGAGGGTTTGTCTTCGGAAAAATGGCTGAGGTAACCTTTAGGAAGGTATCGCATCCGCAACTCATACCTGAGAATGACAGAAACAATTTGGCTGAATAACCATTCAGTCAGTGCACACACCTCTACCCACACAGGGAATTAAAAAACCTGTAGCATCCAAATCCAATGTCTATCTGAGACATAGAGACAGAAGGAGCGTGCTTACTCATACATACTGCTGACGCACACACAGTCCTTAATACATTTTAAAGCCTTTACTCAGGCCCAGTTTGAGGTAGACCAGAGAATAAATGCAAAGATTTAGACTTAGATTCCTCATTTATATAAGTAATTATTTACTGACCCACAATAAGACATCCATTCTGAAACAGTTTTCAAAATGTTGGACATTTTCCAAAAAATTAACATATTAAAATGTGACAGAAAATTCACCACGAGTTATTTGAAAAATAAAAAAGCAAGCCTGGGGAATTTCAAAACTATTGCTTTTGAAATATTTCTGCATCTATCTGACCAATGAGAGAGACCTGAGGAACAAACATGGTTATGTGAGCGGATACCACAGAATCCTGTTGCTGTTTTGTTGTCTGGAGCTAAAGATCAGTCACGGTCATGCACACGCTGTAGGCCTGGATGAGTTTCTTCGTTCCTCTCGCTCTACCTTTACAGGCCGATTAAACTGCATGTTAGCTAACACAGAGCAGTTAATACTCAGCAGTCTTGCTCAAAGTCACCAGCAGGGTCACTGTTTGCAAACACAGGGTCTGAAACCAAATCTTGAAGTTGAAAGATGCCCTTTCTTCTGACTGTGGTAGTGTCTGGTGGCAGAGTAAGATGTGATTTCATAGTTTGGTGAGAGTGAACTAGTACCTTGTAATACCATAAAGCATAATGAGGTTCCTGCTGCTACCCTTGCCAGTTAACTGTGTCACAGAAGTACCCAGATGGGCCATCATTGTTTATAGCGACATACTATTTTATGACTGATATATTGCAGTGACTACAGTGGAGAGAAATGGGTCAGGAGAGTAGTGAGCTACAAAGCTGCTGTGCTGCTACGGGCATGTACTTAGGTAACAAAGGAAATCAAGGCCAAAGACAAAATGAATAAAACATCCTTGTTCTATAATGAATGAACCAAAACGAGAGTGTGCGAAGAGAGAAAATGATGCGTGTTTGAGAGAAAAGAGAGAGCATGATGAGAAAGAAAACACAGATGAGAGAAGAGAGAAGAGGAGGATGGCGCGAAAGATCAAAGTGAAAAAGAGCGACTGCCGGCGCACGAGACAGAATGAAAGAAAGCACGCAAGGGAGCAAGAGAGGAGTGAGATAGAGTCAGTCCATCCCCTGGGCTACTTCTGCTGTTCTAACAATAGCTTGGCAGCAGCAGAAGCTCCTGTGGGCTTGCAGCTCTACCGCCCTCCGAGGCAGAGCCGCAACAACTGGCAGAGCCACTCAGCTGCACGTTAGCAGTGTGAACAACTCGCTCATGTTGAATTAATTTCAATTTTAATGATTCATGGTGTAATGCATCAACTGCAGGACAATGGACTGAATTTTAAGGAAAGCTGTTGACAAGATCAACCTAAGATGGCTGAGCATCAGCACAGTTTAAATGTTTGAATGGTGATAGCTGCTTTCAAATAAAACGGATAAATGGGATAAATGCTTTTATCACAGAGAAGATCATCCCTCGTAGCATATTAGGCCACTGCATCAAATACATGGGAAGAAAAAGGCTCAGTAAATCATAGTTAAATAATAGACAACAAATAATACCAGCTAGAACTACTCACTGTATGCAAATCATGTAAAGCCCCCTTGGCCAGCTGAATTTAGATAAGCCATTCTGTAAACCGTTTATGCATTCGGGTTATAAACTCCTCTGCATTTACAATTGGGAGGTATGGATGAGAGAACACATTATATGAGGACTTGTTAATCTCAAGAAAAGCAAAACAGAGACTGTGATAAAAAGGAGCAACTTAATATTAAATACTTGTTTGCAATATTTTTTACTGCTTGTACACAGTATGTTTCAGGTCTTGGTCTGTGGTTTATTGACAGTATAAAACGGTTTCATTGGGACCACGTGTTATGTAGTTGTTGCTTGTAACTTGGGGTTGATAAAATATTCTTGTTTGGCAGGTTTGTAGCTTAAACAAGTGCAATGAGGAGCATCCATCCATCCATTTTCTATTCACGCTTTATCCTGACACACACAACCGGGGATTGAACCCAACTGCCCTACAATGATGAGCATTAAACATTAAATCATCAAAAACATTAAATCTTGTTGTAATTCTACCTCCACTCCTCCTGGGGGTGCTGTTTTTCATATTTCTCCCTGACGTGAGACACGCCCAAATCAGGGTGCAACCAATGGAGTGAATCAGAGTGCAGATGGGTCAGACGGAGGCCCAAAGAGGACACACAGCGCAATTTATGGATCTCTGCTATCTTCTGGATAACACCCTGTTGAAACAAGTGAAAGAAGAAAAAAAAGAAAGTGAAAATCAGGGAAAAGATGATGATGCAGAGTTAGAAATGTAAGAAACATTTGTGTGTCTTACTCTGACATCTGTAGCATCTCCGTGCCTGATATTACTAGCCCAGGTGCATGGTTCGCTGTTTGTCTCAAAGTAATGGAAGATCTTCAGAACCCGGTCCATGGAGCCCGGGGGCCGCTCAAGACCTCCGGCAGAGCCACTGGTACCAACACCGGTTCCGCCAGGCATCCCAGATCGGGATTTAACCCCACAGCCACCCGCTGCGGAGTGATTGTGGTTGGGTTCCAAGTAGGAAGACGACGCCATGCCTGACTCAGATGCTCCTGCTGGGGCTAACTGGGCGTCATATTCTGGAAAAGAGAGACAACAAACAAAGAGGTGAGAGATCAAAATGTGACCTCATAGTTGAAATGCGGGCAACATCTCTTGAATCCTCATTGCAAATAGAAAGTAAAAGCAGCATTACACTAAAGTGGAGAATAACTATCTAAATATTTAAAAAGTAATAGAAAACTTCATCAAGCCCTGCTGAAAGATTAGCTGTACAGACTGTAAAACACCCACTCAAACAACCTCTCAGTCACCACCAGTCTGTCTTTCAAACTGCACTTTACACATCTGTCATGACACAAAACAGGTTACATTAATAATCATTAAGACATAAAAGAGAATACATTCAGAGCAAATACATGAGAAGACATAATGAAATGTGCCAAAGGCAGGAACACTCACAACAAATAATTATAGAAAGAAAGCAAGGAATTATACATGTTTGTGTTTACGCACACATGCACTTGCCAGCGATTGAGCTTGTGTGTGTGAGCATTTGTGATAAGGAGGGTTTGCATGTTTTCTTGAAGGCTACCAGTCAGTCAGCAAAGAGTCGATGTAAACCAGCAAAAACACTGACACAAGGGCTTCTTAGAGGAACCTAATGGACTCACAGCTCAACATTCAAACTCAGCCAGCCAAACGATAAATCAGTACCGTCAAACACCAGGTTTAACGGTAAGCCACTCGAACATCAGCCAGTAAACCAGTTCGTCGGTAAACTGGTCGTTCAGTCCTACTAAAGCAGAGTGTGGAAGAGACTAACAGGTCCAAGCCATACCAGAGTCTCTGAAACAAATTTCTACTATTCTCAACCACTGTCATAGCTGCTAGGCTGGTTTTCAATCTGGTGGTTTCTAAAATCCAGCGAGACACGCAAAGGTCTGCTGTGGAAGGATTAGATAAATTGTTCTGGACATACGGTTGTGTTAAACGGAAGTGGCTGTAGTCAGGAGGTAGCCTGAATAGCACAGGTTAGAGGTAGGTAGGTAGAAGATTTACTGATATATTCCTCATGATGAGCTTAGAGAAAAACCGACAGAAACACCTGATGTCAAATTTAGAAATACGCAAAATATGAAACCCATTGTTAAATTCTAAACTCCTGCAAAAAAAAAAAAACATACTATATCTTGCTTCATATTTACTTATATCACCACAGCATGAGGATACAGCAGAATCAAATTCATAATGCAGAGCTTAGCCAAACGGACTTTTGTAATCTACCAGAGCCAAGCAAACACAAGCACAAACCATCCACAGATTCTTCCATTTAGTCTCTGATTATCTCTTTCACCTATTAACCCTCTTTAAGGTCATATCTCCACCCCCTCCTCTCTACTGGAGGTTTTTCTTCACACATCTTATCCTTGTGCGAGACACTCTCCCTGCGACTTCCTGCGTCATACTGTCGCTTCCTGGACATCCCTGCAGGCTTTGTTGAGTCATCATCACTACAGAGACTGGTTTCAGCCGACTGTGAAATCTGACTATCGTGTAGAAACAAAAGGGACACAAGTAAACTGAATCTGGTTGATTTCATGGCTTATTTCAGTACTAGGGAACATTTCCAAAATATCTCGCTAAAGATGTGATCTGTGGCATCATCTATCAGGTTAAACAGAGCTATGAAAAAAAGTATTTTTATTGGATGACTTATTTAATCCTCTAAATATGAAGGCAATAAATCTGACTGGCAAACTGGGTTTTCAGTTGTTACTGGTTGTTTCTCTACTACTCTGAACAGCTTGTTGGAAGAAAAAATCCCCACTGTTAACATCACATCACTACATTCAGCATTTTTCTGTGCTGCGTTCAGGTCACGGTCAGATCACTTCATGCTGATAAAAAAAAAAAGGGAGAAAGAACAGAGAGAGAAATATGGAGACAGATCAAGGGAAAGTTGCTTCAGCACTTTAAGAGCTTGACCTACAGTCGCCTCTTCAAAGACAGCAAGTAAAACACATGTGTGTGTGTGTGTGTGTGTGTGCAATGACTGCAAAGGAGGACATTATGAATCTGATAACTTGACTCAGCAATCTCTTTTTGCTGTATCAATAATGTGTGTGAAGAGTTTTGCAGTCTTTACTGTTGTCATTGTTATGACATGAAAGCCTCTCACTCATTCATATAACATGATTTATTTTTCTGTGAGTCAATCATCTGTTATTGCAATTCTCCATTATCTCCTATTGAGATACACCTACGCTTTGTAGATACATTGTTAGGTTCTTTTGTGAATCAGATATTTTTTCAAGAACTGCTGTTTGGTTTTGTTTCTCCATCTTTAGGAGGATCTTTGCTGGATTGAAACATTTAGCGTGCGTTACGTATGAGGTGCCTGAAATTATACGTTTTTCTCACGTGTAAAAATAGAAACAGAAATAAAAAATACAATAAATATTTAATAATATAAATATATTTACTAATATAATATTATAAATCTAATCATAGAAATCCTACAAATGTATGTTTTTAATGTAATTTCATGTACGAACACGAGGCAATCAATTAAACATTCCAGTCCAGTGACTGAGGACAAGAGGTCCCTAAAACATACAAGAAATGAAAACACTGCTGAGGTTAGGCTATATTATGCTGTACTAGATTGTATTATTATCATATATCATGTACTAAAACAATAAGGTGTGAAAGAGTGGAGGCCAAGAGTGAAAGTTGACATTTCTGGTTCATTTGTTATTAAAAGTGAGCTCATAATGGACCCTAGATGTGATGAGTAGTGCGTATAGTGTATAATGGTCACAGGCTCGGCCAAAGTACTCAACAGACTCCAGAGACTTAAATACAACAGATTAGAGATGATTACAAATGTCCCTCTTACAGTATTACAATCACCATCCAATTAAAATGATACCACTGTGGCTATGATACTACTGGATTATTAGGTGGCTTGTTACAGTCCCTAAAGACCGTACCGCTGCTATAAATCCTTTAACAAAACCACTACATCATACGAGCTGCCTTGTTAATAACTACTGACCTTCTCTATAATGAACCATAACGAAAACATTAAAAAGGTACAATTTGTGGTATTATACTCTGCAGTCACTCCTCTGTTACTTCAATGGCTGCTGCGATTTCGAGCTTTCTAAACAGGCAGAGACAGATTGGCTCTGCACGAATGCTTCAGATTCTTTCTGAACTACACCTCACATTACACCATACATTTGTTTTTGAACAATCTCAGAGAGGATCAGCACTGCGTTTCAGAGGAAAAGGGGGTTTCGACTTTTATCTCCTCAGTTCACAGCTTGAGAGAGAACCAGATTTTGTGATGGGCGGTTATCAGAGAAATGTTGCGCTTTGTAAAATAGCATAACTGAAAACCTACCACATATACTGAAAAGATCTGCCTCAAAAACAGATTTAGCAGCATGTTTCTTTTGTTGCAGTACACCTCTGACGTTTGTGCTATTGAGGCATAATGATAAATTCATAGCAAAACATGCTTTGTGGAAAAAAGGAAAAGGTTGTGGTACAGTTGCACAACATACCTTTAGTTGTTACAACAGCTACTCTCCACATTTATATCCAGCCCTCATGCCTCGTCTCAGAGGGGCACACTAAAAAATGTATTGGGGACATTATTTTGACTGCAACTCGTTTTTTTAAATAGAAGCAGTTGCACTTAGAGGAGCTACGGAGTCACAAACCACAGTCAGCCATCTGCTGCTGTTCACTCACTCGCTCGGTAATCAGATTAGATATTGAGCACTAAAATGTTGTAAACCTCTCACCCCCCCTGCATAAACAAAACACAATAGTGACACAAAATCATGCATGTTAACTTTAACCTAATTACTACACCCAGCTTGATGAAATCCTATTAAAGAAAAAGGCATACCTACATTTCCCTTGGTGCACCCATACAGTTACTTTCAGCTGTAAATACGGTTACATCACACATAACTAGGAGAAGGGGTACCTATGTTTCAATAGCATTTAAGAAAAGGGGTTACTGTTAACAGAGCACCTGAACACTAAAGCTATCAACCAACCAATGTAATCCACTAAAGGTTACACTGAAGAAAGTACTTGTGATAAATGATTAATAGCTCAAGTTAGTTGACAGGAAGAGGTTGTGTACTGTCTATTTGTCAGAAAAAATGTATGAAATTCCTATAAATAGCCTTGGCATGGTTGACATAAAACCATTGATCTAAATATCAGTTTACTGTACGGACCAAGAGTAATCAGATACTTTTAATTTTCTATATTATTAGCTAGCATTTCATTATTGTGCAATTGTGCAATCAACACACACAGTTATTACACATAGACAAAACCATTTAGAAACATAAATCTTACACCACAAAGGGCTGTCGGGCTTTCGTTGCCTTAACCTATATTTTGCAAATCCGATTTCGGGCATTACAAAATATGGATCTCATGGTATATAAATTACTGCTTTAAAATAGGTACACAATACAGCACATGACATATGAAACCATTCCTCACTGCACCAATTTCTACTCAACATAACCGCACTAAATTCCCACATGCATGCCCTCACACACTCATAGAGAGAAACGGAGGGGAATCAAATCAAGTAGGCCATGCAGGCAGCCAGGAGGGGTGCAGGCGGCTGCCAGGCCCACCGCCCCCTCTCTCAGTGGGGCTCCGCTGACTGACAGTCAGCCCGTTAAACCACAGTGAGCTGGAGTTGAGCTCTGTCCCGTAGCAGCGGCAGAAGGACGGTTTATCTCCTTTTCTAACTGGTATCTGGGTTACTGGGGTTAGCACAATCCTGGGGGAGCACAGGCCTCTCCATCTTTCTTACCATCCCCTTTTTCTTCCTCTGCTCCTCAGTTGCTTTCTTTATGTCTTACTCTCCAAAGCCTCCGTTTTTTTCTTTTCCCCTTCCCTCCTCACAACTCAAATCTCCTCCAGTATCCTTCATTCTCCATCGTTTTTCCATCCTTTCCCCCGTCCTCTTCATCTGCAACTCTTTTCTTCTCCCCCTTTCTTAATCTCCTCCTGTCTCTCATCTCACATGCACACAGGCCTTTTAGTCCCTGCCTTCACATCTCCATTTGATCCTCCTGTCCTATTGAACCACCGCTCTTCCTTCCTCCCTCTCATCTTTCTCTCATCCTCAAACAATTTCCTCATCCCTCCCCCTTCCCCCATGCTACAACAGTCTCTTTTACGTCTTCTGCCAAGGATGCGCATTAACTACACCAGGAGACAGAGGAGAAGTCAAAGTCTGAACATTGGTTGTGTGTCTATATCCGTAAATAGGCGACTGTTCAATACTGGTCAAAATGTCACTCCCATATCAATACAATGCTTTTCTATATTGTCCTGACTGAGAAGTGTGTGTGTGTGTATGTGTGTGTTACCTGGGTAACTTATAACCATCATCTCCCCACGCACTCTTATTCACCAACCTAATTACAGCTCAGTACAACTGTAACCCCGGCAAATGAACTGATAAGAATAACAACTGTAGTTTTCTCCGACAAAGCCTCGAACCATTAAAAAAATGATTCAGTTAAGTATGTTTAATCTTCACACTACCGTATAAAATCAAATGAAGTGCTGTAAAAGTGGAGCCACATGGACTAACAAGTAACTCATTCATGTTTATTGTTCTGACCATCTTTGGGTTTGTTTTTTGTTTTTGTTTTTTTATTCTCCAGCAGTTACAAAGAGCTCACGAAGTTAAAGCGAAATTGTTCTTAGTCATGACCACAAATGGACGGCATCTGTCATAAATAATGACATAGAGCTGAAACAGAGACAGATAGATTTTAGGTGTCTCCTAACACACTGCGATAATGTTACAATCGAAAACCTCTCCCAAGGGTGATGAAATACACTTTTTGCCACCACTCGACTCAGACTTCACGAAGCAGAAAATGCAGTTCAGGTTAATTAAATCCAACCAGCCTGATGAAATACTGTAGCAGAATAACAACAATGGGAGATGGTAAACAAGCACGGTAATTCATGAGGATTATTTGAAGTATATTTTCATCGTAAATAATGATACCAAGGTGGAGAAACAAGCTGCACGCTGTATTTGTTGGCATACACATTTGCATTCAGTTTGTACACTGTGTGTTTCTAGTTATTAGTACATACTTGGTAGGGGATGCTGTGCGTAGATGCATGCCCCCTTGCTCCAGCAGAGAGGGATGCAGCCACTGCTCTCCATTTCTTTTGTAGGGGAGGTTCAAGGTCTGGCCCCAGGGCCCAGACAAAACTGCTGGGCCCCGAAATCAGCATAGAGACCAAGACTTGGATCGGCTCCTAACCAGGCTTGTTGCAACTTTGAAAAATTCCTGGTGTATAAATTTGAATGAGCTAAGGAAAAGCAAACTAAGCTATGGTAAAATGTCTCCAAAAAAGTTAGAAATGAAGATCTGATGTGCAGGTAACTGTGCTGTCATTGGTTACAGGGTTGACAACATCCACTGTGCAATTTTTAGCCTCCTCACAAGATAGCCACAGGAAACGCAATAAAAAAAAGTCAATCGAAGCCAGTGTCCCAGGGTTGTAACTGAGTCCCGTAAAGAAAAGAGCCCAGTAAGTAGAAACAGAGGATGTCAAATATCCTTTGTACTATAAAATCTGATGACACAGCAAGTATCCTCGCAGGAGGTAGGGAAGAAGATACCAGTCCGTGACCGTCTACATTCTAGCAGCAACTACACTTGACTATCATCAGGGTCCAAGTCCAGCTGATATCGATGCTCCAAATTTAAATAACGCTGAGAAAAAAGGTGTGGCTCAGCTCCACATTGGCCCAGCATGCAGAATCTGTTCAATGATAATCTGGAAGACCTTCTTCTGCAACACCAACAAAAAAATAAATACTAAAACAACTGAAAGACAAGAAAACCTAGAGGTAAAGTATCTGGTTTAGTAATCCAAGCTTCTGATCATAAGACTGCAAGTCACTCTCCTAAAGCTTGCTGAAACATCATATTGCTCCAGGATTTGAGGAAGTGGCTTAGTGTCCATGTCTTTGTAATCAATCCGCCCAATACATGTCATGACCTTTAACCCAGCAAAATACAGTTACCATTGTGCAATGTGAAACTTAATGATCCCCGTAAGAAAGTTCATTTTTTGCTCCTTTACGTCAGGGACAAAGAGCCCTTGAGGGTGGGAGAAGATTCACCAAGTTACTCGAGGACTCTTCAGCAGAGCGGAGGCTTCCCAAAACAGACATTAAAGCTGGGCTTCTGTGGCTGAAGGACGATTTTCCATCCCATCAGGGAAGCCCCGCAGTCCACTAAATCCTTAAAAAATATCAAATTCAGGTCTTCGGTGCAGAACTGCTGATCCAATTAATCAGTCCTTGATGTGAAATTCAAAGGAGACAGCTCCCCTGCAGCCATAAATCTTAAGTCAGAAGGTTTGGCACTGTATGTCAAACATCCCGTTTACAAAATAACACTGACATCCTTTGCTGGCAAAGTAAGGCTCCACATAATTACATCAAAGTGCCATTTTCCAAGAAAGGTGGTAGTTTGCTCTGTAAATCCACAACGGTGATGGCACGATGGATGAGACAGAGAGACGAAAAGAGAAACTCGCATCACTGAAGAAAGAGATGAAAATGTAGGGCAAAGAGGGACGTACAGAAATGGAGCATAGTGAGGGAGAAGTAGACGAGAGTGACCGACGCAGGAAAAAAAGGAGAGCGAGAAAGGGAAAGAAGGATAAAGATAGAGTAAGAAAGACAAACACAAGGAGAGACTTCAATGAGAACTGACAAATGAAAAATGACAGAAAAAATGAAAAAGACCAGAGCGAGATAGAAAGAGAAAGGGGAAGAAATAGAGGGAGCAGGATGAGGAGAGAAAGCGGAGAAACCCCAGGGAGCAGCTGAGCCTCACATCCTCCAAAACCTTCCAACAATGCTCTAAGCCTGCAGGAGTTAACCAGGTCAAAGTAGGTGTCTTATGTCAGAGAGAGACATAAAGTGACAGAGACCTGAAGGGAAAGGTGGTGCAAAAAAAAAAAAAAAAGTTCAGGAACAAAAAAAAAAAAACTGATGATGCGAAGAAGCCAGGCAGGATGGGAGCAGGACTACGAAGAGAAAATGATGTTGCAGGAAAAAAACAAACAACTGATGCAGTAAATCTGTTTCCAAGTCATTCAGTTGTGTGGCTTCTGAAGGCTTTCTTCTGGAGCAGCGGAAGAGCAACTAGATCACAACATCAGTCCCAACCTCTCACATACACACGCACACTGCCGCAGCCAAACACACACACACACACATTCTGTATATCCAGCACAATCCTTGAGCAGTCGAAATGAGTGCACCAAAGAGACCGTGGAGTGAGAGAGTAGAGCCAGAGGGAGGAGTACGTACACAAGATGCATATGTATGCATGTGGCTAAGCAGGTGTGCGTGTGTGTGTGTGTGGGAAAGTGTGTGTGAGTGTCAGCAAAGCAAAAGGAGAGCGTGCGCAAAATACTTAAAAGTGAGTGTGCAAAAGCGTGTGTGTGAGCCGAGTGTTTCTCCTCTGCTGTGTTTTTTTTGTTTTGTACAGGCTGCTGCACAGGCTGCTGTGACCACGCTGCTGCGAAAAAAGCTGCTCTGCTCACTAACAGGCAGAACCTGGAGGGAGGTGTGTGTGTGTGTGTGTGTGTGTGTGTGTGTGTGTGTGTGTGTGTGTAGGGCAGAGAAGGAGAGCGATGAAAATATTGTAATTGAGACTTGATGCAGTGGAAAGTGGGCGAGCTGATTGGACAGTACTTATAAATATGTTAATAGGACTACACTCTTAATAAACACTCCAAGCTTAATAAACAAGTACACAATTACACACACACGGTTTTACCAGGATTAGCGCTTAGCCGCTGAAAACATACATTCCTCTCTTTGACCCTTTCCAACACTTGTTTTCCCTATTTCTTTTCATTATCCGCCTCCCTTGCCTGTCTGTCTGTCCATCTGTCCGTCTGTCTGCCTCTTCAGCCCTCAGCAGGTCTCTACAGCCTTCTGTCCTCACTCTCTGTTGTCTCTCTTCCTCCTCCTCCTCCTCCTCCTCCTCTTCCTCCTCTCCAAACATATTTCACCTGTCCCTGCAGCATGCCAGCTCTTCATTGGCAATAAAGCACTCTGACATTCAATCCCTGGGACGAGCCAAAGGACAAGATGAGCGTGAAACACTTTCGAGTTAAGCCTCCAGCTGCAAAACACTGACAACAATCATGTCAGGATTATTGTGTGACACAAGCTGGCGCGGAGCGTGTAGGTATATATTCAAATACTCTAGGCAAGATCAATAAGTCCTCCATATTAAGGACAGATTATGTTGTTTTTAAACTACCCTTTAGGACAGGACAACATAATTTATCAGAGGCTTTCAAAACCATTAGAAAGCACAGCATTAAAACCTGTTTTTTAATGTGACAGTTTAAGGTTTAAGGTTGGGGAATGATTGTGAGCGTATTTAAAAGAGACCAACGTCATTTTGCAATGGGAAACTAACAGGGCCCTCATATTTAATCTTGTGGAGGTTTTTTTTAACCCGTTCATTCACACCAACCTCTTCCAAAAAACGTTCCCTTATTTCCTCCTATGCTACTGTCAAAATTACTAAAGCCACTAGAGGGCTTTGTTATTCGAATGTTAACACGTCATTTTAGGGCACTAATGGGGCTGAAACAAGCGATGCTGTGGTTTTTCCCGACAAAGAATCAAATGCAAGGATGCCTAATATAAAGAGAATAAACAGTTTTAACAACAAACAATGATCAGTTTAATCTTTGTGCCATAAATTGGGCTCAGCATCAGTCAATAAATCAACAGCCCATATTGGCCATGCATCGCTCTATCGTACATCCTAATGTAAAATTACACAAGAATGAGCAATGTGAAATGATCAAGACAAAAAAAGCAGCCTTTAGCCTTCACTGATTCACACATGTGGCGCTTCAGTCACATAGCGAGCCATAACTCCAGATCTGTCATTGTGTTTTGAGTCTCACACTGTTGCACAACATAAATTCTGCCTTAAATGAGTGACAGAGGCTGAATGTTATGTTCAGTATGCTCTCTATTAAAAATGAAGTGATTCTTATCAGCAGCCTTGACAATAAAAGTATTCCCAGGGCTGTTATTGGCCACAGATGTTACCCAGCCTGTACACCGTGTGCCATGACGCTGCTCCTTCCTCGCAAAGTCAGAAAGCATCATCTCATTTTAAGTTTCTGTTAACCCCGATCTCAACCTCAACTTTGGCAACACGTCAGGTCTCTCACTGGAGACCTGCCAAATGTAAGGTCAGGAAATGTAAATTATGTTTCTGTCCTTTTCCAGGGATGACAAGTTCTCAGCTCCAAATATATAACATCCTCCTTGAAAACATAGGATCAACAGTTACCTAGCAACCGCCACGGAGAGAGACCGGAGCTAAGTGCCATAAAATGTCTCATCCATACCTATGAAATTATTCAGCTCTACCTTAATCCAGTCCATGATGCAGCAGCACCGGCCCTCTTTAAGTCTGAGTCGAGACTTAAGAACATTGTGTATTGTGAAAAATAAATTTCTCTTAATTATCATGAAAAATCTGAAAGAATACCGCCATTTTCATTACGTAGTTGACATAATTTCTATTCATATGCAAAAAATTAAAAATTACATCAGGTACTAAATTCTGACAAAAAACAAAGACATTTTAAATAAGGGTGCAAAGGACACCTTTATGATGCAAGTTTCACTCGAGAATTCATGCACACTGAACACACAAACTGACAGCCATGCGTTGTACACTAGTTGTCATCTAGAGGTGGATTTAAACATTTTAACATATTTTTTAAAATAGTATAAAAAAATGTCATCTACACCGTAAGTTGGCAGTAGCGCTGTGCAATGTGACAGTATATATCATATGACAATAGAAAAGCATCTATAGTTTCATATTATGATATTATAGTTTGTTTCATTGTGTCTCAAATCAAGACTCTTTACGGGAATATCATACATACATCATTTGGACGACACACTGCGTTCTTCGGCACCGCACAGAAGGAGGCGGGAAATTTGCATGAAGGCAACACAAACAAACACGGAGGAGACTGGACATGACAGATAAAGGGGTAATTCTGAATAGGAGGAGGACTCCGACCAGCCAAGACAAAAACAAGGAGCTTCTACCCAAAAGAGGGGCTACTTATGTCACATGGACTTGGTTTGGATGTGAAAAGTGTGACACAAGACAGAAAAACGCACTTTGCAAATCATGCCACCACATTTTATATAAACAATTCATTCATTGAATTTACAGAAAATGTGCTCCATCACGAGGGGACCATTACCTATATACATTTATGGGTAGTTCAACAATATTTGCTTGTATGTTAAAGAAAAAAAGTACTCACCAGTGTAGTATGATATTCTGGAAATATCTGGAACAGAAAAGGAAAAAGAAAAAATAATTACTTTGACACATTTATGCATATAACCAGTGTTACAGTTAATTATTTGATGAGCATATATCCATATAAAATATAAAATCATGACATCAATAAAAGCCACTAAAAAAACTACATGACTGAATATTAAAGTTACTGCAAGATATCATAAGATGTAGTGTATTTTAAAGCCATTTTGCAATTAACTACCCCTGTAAGTGATGCACTTATTTTAAGCATCAGGCACAGATTTGTCTTGCATGCATGCACAGATAAACTGTATTTATTTGTATGTATGATGATGAGGTACTGCTTTTCATACATACTCTACTTCAAGTCCCATTTCATGAGCTTCCCTTTATCCCTCCACAACACAACAGAGAGAGATGAAAAAGAGAGTGCAAATAAGGAAAAGAAATAAAGTCCAACTGTCCAATCTAACTGACAGCAATGCTTATTGGACTGACAGGAGTCAATTTCTAATCACGCTAAGCACGCACATCCACTGGTTTACATGTCCGCGCAGACCAACCGGTGACTGTGCAGCAGCTCTAATGAATCAGGAGGATTTAATATGAGCTACATTCCAGACGGGGTGAGAATCATGACTTGGCAGAATATATCTGCTCCGTCATGCTGTAATAACTTCACCCACTGGCCTCATTCAACTCGCAGATCTGCCTCAAAACCTCACCGCTCCTCTGTACCTTCTTTCCGCTCACACTTCACTGCATTCCCGTGTAAAAACTGACACTAAAATGAGCAATGCGATGAAATGTCCAACGCTCTGAGGCTACGCTGACATGTGTTACTAAGCAACAGACAGGAAGCAGGACTGTGGTGCTAATTCGGATACAAACGCTTTGTCTAATAATCTATGTAAGACAAAAGCTCTGTCCCAATTCCACACAACCTGCTAATTACTGAGTATTATGTACTATGAACCAATGCTCAGAATATGCTCTTATTACAGACAGTGTGCAAGAAATTGATGCATTTTTTTTACAGTTTTTTACAGAATAGGGACACACAGAGACATCACTAACAGTGCAACTTGAAAAGCTAAAACTGAATAATCTTCATAAAGATGTTTTTGCATTCATCAGTTGTTTCAAGCTGTAGCTGTGTCCTGACACCATATTATACACCAATCCTAAGAAGATTTAGTGTGCAGAGTGTGCAAGTGGCAAAAAACAATATACTCAAAGTCACTGTATGTAATATAAAGAAGGCTTGATCTTTTTGGTAATTGTACTAAAAAAAAAAAAAAAAGGAAAAAGGAAAGGAAAAGGAACAAAGGAAACAGAGGAGACGCTTAGAGCTGGGAAAGATTAAGCAAAAACTTTGGTTGGTGGTAAAACAGCTTCATGAACACACTTGTAAAACAAAAAAATAAGTATTAAATATTTGGAAAAACATTGTGAAGTCAGTCCTGCAAAGTATACTAAGAGAATTACTGCATCTTTCAAACTGTACACAGTTAGTTTGTAGTGTGGATTAGAGACACTGTGTGAGTATCTTCTTCATTTTCTTTATGCAATACATTTTAAGTCAACAGAATCAATCAGTAATATGTTCTGAAATTGAGTCAATTTAGTATCAATACTGATAACGCTGACTTATTTTACTCAGGCTTCCAGTGTAAACACATGTTATTAAGATACAATATTTTGATTCTTACTTTGACTCAGACATTTTACTTGGTCTGATTCACTGCTGCTCAGTGTGTGTTTTGCGACTTCACATAATTTCCTCTAATCACATAATCCAATTTGTTCCTGGCAGAGTTGTGTCCAAAACGCTGGCTACAAGTAGGATGCTATTAACAAAAGCAACACAACACCAATCCTGGCATAAGTCTCTCTCTTCCTCACTACCGAATTCACTCGTGATAAATGTAACATTGAAGGCACTGACAATTTTGAGCGCGGACTGGCAGACGTAAGCATGAACTGAAATGTTTCTTGGTGATAGAAATATATCTATAAATAGAGCTCTGAAGCCCTATTGTCCTTGAAAACTGCCCACACATTTGCCCTATACAGCTGCCTTTAGCTTATACATTTACCCTATGCTCAAAACAGAAGTACAACAAGACACGCACATCTCTTCACATACATATTTTATTAAAGAGACTTTTTTGGTTCCAAACAAAGCTCCATGCGAGCAGATATTTCCTCAATGTCACCAGAAATGAACTGGCTTTACACTTTAACCTCTCACATTGACAAATAATGAGCCAAAACTAGGACCTGTTATTAAAACAGTATTGAATCCTCCATCAGTAGAGCCGCTAATGATATTTTTCACTTGCATAAACACTACTCAGAGCTTCTCCCTCCTACTCTATCTCATCTCCCCCTCCACCACCACCACCACCTCAGGCTCTCAGCCTTTTTCTTTCTCTCTCCCACTCAAAGTAGAAAACTACTGCCTCTGGCTGTAAACCACAGAGGCTACGCTACAGTTGACACCACGCTAAGGGCATTGCACAACTCCATTCTCATCAAGACAACAACAGCAGCCTTTTTGCAGCTCCTCTGCGCTGACGAGCCCGTCAGAGTCGAGCACAACGGAGTAGACTGGCGCAGGACAGAGTGCAACATCACAGAGTAGAATAAAGTCGCCACAGTAGTGGCTACAGCTTTAATGAGGTCTCTGTCATTGTAAGTAGCAGCTATAAAATCGTTATTGTTGTGCTGGGACTGCTTCAGAGATAGACGTAAGACAGATAATGACTTGATTTGCACCAGAGCCCTTTTTCACATCTGTATTTTGGCAGAGGGAGCGTTCATGTGCGCCGACGTCACCAAAATGTTTTCATATGTTGTCTGCCGAAGCACCTGTGTTAATTATCTTCACAGGCCAGCGATAGCACATAAATCCCAGAGAAGCCGACCTGCAGGTTCATTTGCTTGCGTACACACAATCAGTTGAAGCCGCACGCTCAATTTGCTGAACAGCGTGCCAATAATGCTTGAACATAATGCACTACTACTACTTCCAGTGCGCCCATATCAACTCAGAGGGTTCAGCTGTGCTCAGGCCAAATCATTTTTAAAGTTAGTAACATCCCTCACATCTGTTCAACAGCTATTATCACCCACTGACAGCTAACAACATCATAGCGTCATAAAAAAAAAGAGTCAATGAATCTGTGCACATAGATGGCCAATAAAGCTGATTCTAATTAGATTAATTAAATGAACGAAATGAAAAATTCTTTCATTTAAGAACTTTAAAATTTGAGAACTAGTGTAAGTTTTGCCAGACAGATTATTTATTCGCCATTATCTAACTTACTACCAGACTGTTTTTATGTTGCTATCTGCAAATAGAAACAGAGAGATGATTCAATAGGGATTTATTAAGATACTAAATTTACCAAATATACATATTTTACCAACTTGGGGGCAGCAACTGGATCTCAGCCATCTTATTTTTCCTATTTCACGTCATTCTAGGATTGGTTTGTTCAAGTAAATGATGATGTCTAAGGTTTTCAGACAGGACTAAAGCATGCGCTCTCACATCCCCCTTTATACCCTCCTCTTCTCACCATTGTTCCCTGTATTTATAGATTTATAGTTTGACGTTCTTTTTTTTTTTTTTTTTTACACAAACAAGCCTTTTCACAAGATGTGTTAAGGCTCTACCTCAGTGTGCAGTGCACTGCACCAAAGATTCAGACATACACAAATACACTGATCCAAACTGCTGCGTCTCCGGGGTCCCACAGAAGCTTTACATCTCCAAATACTTTCAGGAACTGAGAATGAATTCCTCTCAACGTAAGCTACTTAAAAAATGTCTGCAGATATAAAACAAAATTGTGGCATGAAAAGAAAAAATATTCAAACAGCCGTGATATGACATTTCACAGCCCGAGCTGTCCAGCCTTGGATTAATATATCTGCTCCTAATTTCAAAACGCTCGAGGTGCAACATACTTAAACAACCTCCTAAGTGGAAACATTAGTCATATTTAAAATGAATCCAGTGCTGCTCCTGTTTATCCACACTGTAAATTTATATTTGACAGCTACTATCCTCGTCTGGCTGCTGCCCTAATCACGACTTTTAGATGCACTTACAGGAAAGGCGAAGTAAAGAAAAGGATTTCTCCCATAATGTTTTCTGAAATGCTCTGTTTGGCTTAGCAAGACAACCTGATGTGTGATTTTACATCCACTAAACAGATGTTGTGCTGGGTTTCAGAAACAGGCGTTCCAATTATTGTGATATTGATTTTTTTCAATACTACCCGGCCTGAAAGTAATGTCGGATATGGAGGAGTGTCAAACATGTTAAAAAAAACTTACATCTAGCACAATATGCAAAACTATAAAGGTAATTTACATTCTGATGAGGTGGAATAAGTTAAACAAAACAGCGAGCTGTGGATGCAAACACTGGACATGTTCCCAGTCATACTTTGACTGGTTCTGAGAGATAGCCTGTTGCTGTACTGTCTTAAAAAATGAAACCATAGATCCAACAAACAGGAACTCAACAGGTAGAAGTAAGTTCTGAAATTTGTAATCTGTTTAGATAGAAGCATTAGCAAAATTACTGATGACTGCTTACTTTAGATATCAACTGACTCTGACAATGTCCTCTTCAACGTACATGAGAAGAATATGACACAACCCATCAGGTATCTTAGCTATAGCTGTTTGTGCAATAACAGAAAACATGGCCCAGGGCACAGGATGGGTGTTGGAGGTGGAACTGTCCTGGAATTCAATACGGCACAGTAACCACAAATGAGGCAAGACAAGAGACAACACAACTGAACTGACACCATAAGGCACAGTTGTACATTTTGATCTTTTATAGATTAGAGGGCGTGTGTTTTATATGCCACCTATTGCAGACACAAACAAACAATGCATTTATTTCTATACGAGCCATCTATATTCAACTACACAGAAGAGGTTTGTTAAAAAGATAACTAAATAAGCTTCATATAATAAAAATGGTCTGCTTTTTGACATTTCTTATACTTCCTCTAAAGTATCACGTTTCATGTTTGTTTTTCAACTTGCTCACTAACAACACCCGGTACACATCTGTCAGTTTTACACCTGAGTTTATCCCTGTGGACACAAAGAGTGACATTTGATAGCTGTGGCCAGTGGTTGTTTAGCTGCATTTAAACAGGGACTGAAATCTGATGGTTAACTCTTTGTGGTACAGGTCTGACCAGACGCCTCTGCCCCAAAACAGTCAAGAAGATCGAATTTCATGCAGGTTCTCAGCTATGTAGCGGAAAAAAATGAATAAATAAATAAGATGTGAGCCGCATACAGGGGTTAAAAATATAGACCTTTTTTTCGCTTTTGTTAACGAAGATTTAGATGCAGTGTGACTCTAAAGACTAGCTATTACACACAAAAGAAAAATAACAGAAGCTTACAATGGCTATAAATTCAAAGCTCGTCTTACCTAGGTAAATTGACTCCTATAAATAAGGAGGTTGTTGATTTACAGCTGTCAATCTTTTGTCTTTTATTATCACAAGTGCCAGTGGTGATGAAGTGTGACAGCACATTTTGGGGACTGTGGTCGCAGTGGTAGTGATAGTAACAGCGCTGGTATTAACAGCAGGAGCAGTAGTATTAAGTGTGGTGGTAGTAGGAGTTGTTATATTCTGGTTTAAGGTTTGTAGGAATTCAAAATTGTTCACCAGTCATACAAGAGAAACGTAAAACAGCAGGTAAACAAGTAAAAAAAAGAACACCTCATATGGACAGGAGCGCAGACATTCAATCTATGTTTTATGGAGGCAAAGGTAGTGAGCACAATCCAAAAAAAAAAAAACATTCAGGGCAAGAGACATAAACAAGCCGGTAGTTTTTGCCAATTTATTCATTTGTCAAATCTGTTGTCAGAAGCAACGGTTTATCAAAGGGAAACAGAGCGGGCTGACACTGCATCGGAGCCCTCAGCGTCTTTTGTTTGCGCTCCACACTCTACCTGTCTGTGAGGTTTTCACATGCAACTGCTTGCACGGCGGTGAGCAGCACAAATTCCTTTCCAGCGCTCAGCCTGCCAGACCCTCTCTACCTGCCTAACGCAGAGCACCCGCACGCAGCGGCCCAATCATAGCCGAACACACTCCTCCGGGCCATCAGTATGACTACACACGTCCATACCTCCATTGGTGCAGCCCAGGAAATCCCAGAACTGCATGCTGGCAGCTGGCGGACAGAGGACCGAACCTCTGCTAAAAATCACAGACGCCTGTGTATGTTTCCGTTCTGCCTCTCCACTTCCTCATTGTACTGTATGCTGTCACTTATAGGAGAGGGAAAACACCCGCCCACTTATTGTTTTGGGCTGACACACCTGGGGGCTGAGTCTCATTTCCAAAAAGGCTGCCTCCTTCTGCCGTCTCGCCGCTGCCTCTCCCTCTGCTTCCCATCCTATCCGCTCGGCCTGTCTCTCATCTTTATCTTTTCCCCCGACTGAAAACAGACAGGTGTAAAGATTGATCTTACATCGTCAGTGTTGCTTTCCCCGTGCCTGCCTCTTCAGATTAGTGGAAGTAATCAGAGAGGCGGCAAGGAGAACGGACAGGCAGGAGAGAAACAAAGCCACAGCAGAGTGCAAGCCCTCTTATTCACCTTTTGTGTGAATAAAGTGTAAAGAAAAAGAAAAAAATGATGATTTCTACCAAGAAATGCAATTAAACTGAGAAAGATTCTTTATATGTATGGACATTAAAATATAAATCATCATGTTAAGGAAGACTGCAAAGTAAACTGTGACTGAGATGAACGTGTCAGGTTTTTATAAATCTGACTGCAGACCTGTTTACAAACGGAGGCCAAAAAAAAAAAAAAAACAAAGGCCATGAATTACAGCCCTGACTGGAAGCGCAATCTAGCAAACATTAACTAGACATCCAATAAAACACAGTGAGGTGTCCATCCACTGGACGGGAAGTGACTTCATGATAGTGAAAGGTCTACATAATTCACTTTTTTTTTTTTTTAAATGCAGTCACATCCCCTTTTCAGGACCAGCCGGAAGTGAAAGTTGGGACAAACAAAAACAAAACTGAATCATGTTTTGAGTTACTGAAAGGTGAGCCAATTCTCACATTGTCAGGCTTTTATTCAAGTATATACTACAACATGTTCTCAGATAGTTTTCAGCATTGTTTTTAGCATGTGAGGACACACTTTGTGGTCCTGACCTTCCAGTTTGTCTGATAGCGAACGTGATCGGAGGGGGAGGCAACGGTCACATAAAGGCAGGAAACATGATGAGGAAAAAGGGGGTCAGGAAAGGAGAAATCAGCATGAGACATGACTCCCAAAACCTTGAAAAAAAATAAATAAATCACATCCACAGGGCTGCAAATTTTTGCACAAAAAACCCCTAAAATATGACTTTAATCCTGCAGGGATCGACTTGAGCTCCTTAAACCAGGCCTGCTTCACATATTAACACATCTCACCCGGCCTACCTCAGTGACATTGTGGGTTGATAAAGCAAGCAAGCAAAACCCCAAAACACATGAGAGGTGCAGGTTAATTAGGTAAGATCTGCCCCCACTCCCTTCTTCCCTCCCTCCCTCCCTTTATTTGTGTGTGTCTTTAACACCCCTGCTGCTTGCAACAACAACAACAATAACCCCCCCAGTTGTGGACATCTCGTCGTCCATGCACACAGATGTTTTTTGCACGGCTCTGCATGACATGACATAACACCCCCCCCTCCTCCTCCTTCCAGGGATCTTGGACCTTTGCACCTCCTCACCGGAGGCAAACAGAGAGAGGGGTGTTTTCGGCCACTGCACCACTGTCTGTCTGTCTGTGAGGAATACAAATGACTCCGCGCTGTCAAAAATAACACCCCCACACCATTAAAAAACTACACATTACTACATATATCACAACACCAGCTCTTTAAAAAACAGCCCCCACACCTTTCCTACGTGCTTCATTCGCGTTAACCCCCATTGTCTGTGTGTGTGTGTGTGTGTGTGTGTCACCCCCACCTCCTTTAATGCTAAGCTAACTCGGCTAACAGTGGGCTATTCCCATTTAATCCGCCCCCCAAGAGGGATCAACACTCACCCCGCGTTCGGCTCCGGAGCTCGGCCTCCGCTGCTCGCTGCTCCCGCTCCCCCCTTTTTACCTTTTTTTTTTTTTAAGTTTTTTTTTTTTACCTACCTCCCCAAGCAGGTAGGTTTTGAATTTAATAAATGTAGCCTGTACCTGCTGATATCGGAGCCGGCTTGTGTGGCTGTGTCTCTCCGTTAGAGCCCCTCTCTCCGCGTCTGTTTTTGTCCGCAACAGCGCCCTGCCCGGTGGTCCGCCGCCGCTGCTGCTGCTGCTGCTCCAACATGGCTGCAGCTGGAGGAGAGCAGAGGAGCGAGAAGAGGGGCCCTGCACGGCCAGCACCACAGCCAGGGGCCCCCACTGGGTGTGCATGGAGGGGGTGTTATGTTTTTATGTGTATTTATGTTTACATCGGAGGAATAAAGTCATGCAAGGTGCAGCCACCCATAACCTGAGTGATCTAATTGATTATTAAATTCATTATTACAATATTATGTTTTTCTTCTTTTTTTATTTTGAAAGTATGAAAATGTATTTTTTTTATTTGTTAGTTATGTTGTGTGCATATTATTTAATGAAGGGTAAAGCCATTCAGTCACTCTTTATTGATTACTCTAAATTGATTACTGTGTTTTGGATCTTTATGGTACTTTAAAAGGAACTCATGTTTAGTTTTGTTGTTTTTTTTCCCCTAAAAGTTATATTTATTTGTTAGGTCATACGCATACTATGTAATGGAGAGTGAAGCCATTCAGTCTCTTCCAGTGTCATTACCTGAGTGATGAAACTGATTATTGTGTTTTAGGTCTTTATGGTGGTTTAAAAGGCAATATTATGTTTTTGTTTCTTTTTTTTTTAAAGTATGAATATCTTTAGTTATGTTTTGTGCATATTATTTAATGGAGGGTAAAGCCATTCAGTCTTTCCCACACTCTATAGTGATAAATTTGATTATTGTGTTTTGGGTCTTTATGGTGGTTTAAAAAGCAATGTCATGCTTTGTTTTGTTGTTTTTTTCCCTAAAAGTTTCAATATTTATTAGTTAGGTCGTACGCATATTATGTAATGTAGAGTAAAGCCATTCAGTCTCTCCCAGTGTCATTACCTGACTCTGCAGAGTGATACAATAGATTATTGTGTTTTAGCTCTTTATGGTGGTTTAAAAGGCAATATCATGTATTTTTTTCTTCTTTGTTTTGTTTTGAAAGTATGAGTATGTATCAGTTAGGTTGTGCACATGTTATGTAATGGAGGGTAAAGCCATCCAGTCTCTCCTAATTTCATTGCCACTGTAGAGTGATGATATTGATTGTTGTGTTTTGGGTCTTTTTGGTGGTTTAAAAGGCAATGTCATGTTTTCTTTTGTTGTTTTTGTGATTCTGTAGAGTGATGAAATTGATTACTGTGTTTTGGGTCTTCGTGGTGGCTATACAAGGAACAATGTTTTTTTTTGTTTGTTTTTTTTAAAAGTATGAATATTTATTAGTTAAGTGATATGCATATTATAGGATAAAGCCACCCAGTCTTTTCCAAATTCATTGTCTCACACTGATGAGTGATGAAATTTTGTTTTAGGTCTTTATGGTCTTTATTTATTTTTTTTTTTAATTACATGAAATAAAATCATTGTCTGTCTTTGCGCAGCACTTTAGGGTGATGAAATTTATGATATTGATGATTATGTTGTAGGTCTTCATGGTGGTTATACAAGCAATAATGTTTCTTTCTGGAAATATTAATATTGATTAGTTAGGGTGTGTGCATAGTATTTAATGGAGGGTAAATCCATCCTGCCTTTGACACTGTTTTCAGTCTTTTGGGTGATTAAACAGGGAATAATGTTTTTTTTATTTATTTATTTATTTATTTTATTTTAGTTAGATCTTGCACAAAAAAGAGCCACATTTATAAACGCATACTGAAATCTTTATTTTTTAATTTGTGTGTGAGAGTGGTGTTCTTACACAACAGGCGGCATGATGTGAAGGTAAAACTGCCATTGCCACTGTCAGAATAAAACCTTTTTATCTATATTGATGGCTTTTTGTGTGCTGAGTTGCTGTAAGGAGATAAAAGGAGTGTGGGGCACGAACGTCCATGAACAAAATTGTCATTATCTCACTGTGCAATATGTTAGTAGAGTGAGGCTGAAATTAAATTGCACTCCACTTTGTCAGCCCCACTTTCGGCTGGTAATCACTGTGCTGGCAGGGAAGCAATCAAGTCTACCATATAGGACAAATCACAATTGTCTACCAAAGTGGATGGAAATTTAGTGTTTTTATAATGCACCTAAACACAGTGATAGTTATAGGAAACACAAAATTCTTCATCATAGCATCATAATGTAAGCCAAACAAAAGAGGCTTTGAAATAAAGATGCAATCCGAACACACACACACAAACAAAATTATTGTGACTTTGATGCAGACTGCCATAATGCTGTCTTGGATCTGTGTGTGCGTGCTGTCTCGCGGTCACTGCCCAAAACAATCCCTCCACTGACGGGCCTACACACACAGTCCCACCTACACATGCAGTGCATTCATGCATGCAGCAAATATCCACACACACTCTCAATTCAAAGATTATTTTATCCACGCAGAAGGGTGATGCAAATTATGGCATGAGGGAGGGTGACACTTAGGTGGATTAAAACACATGACGTCATTGTTTCACGCTGGGCCACCACTACACCCCATGTTCACACATTTGGCAGTTGCACAGCTTGGCAGCTATTGGGAAAAATCTATTACAGTTATTGTAAAATGAATCTCTCCTCTACAATTCAACAGTATGGGAGAAAAAGGAAAGTGTAAATCAACCTTGAACTAACTGCAAATCACAACAGATATTATACTTACTGTATTCAGTAAAACTCCACTGTATACTGTAGATGGAGAAGTTCATATTTGGTGTTTCAGTATTAACAGGGCACATACGTGTCACAACTATTTGAAATCGGTTGCCAGCTTTAAAAAGAGGAAGCCCATCGATTGTACTGAAGTCATTTGGAATTATTCCTGTTTTCGTTATTTATAGGAGGAACACACCCACTTTTTTTTTTTACCAAACACTTTCTTTTTTACGCTCTCTTGACCTGTTAATGTCACATGCTCGACACAGAATTAGATCAGTTTCAAACAGTAAAATAAGGTTACATAGTTTTAACAGGATCAGACTTGCCAAAAAAAAGTCCTTCATATTATGTAATTGTGCATATCAGGGATTGTGTACAGGAAAGGGAAAAAACAGGGATTTGAAACAAACTATTATACAATACACTTTAATCCAGTCCTCTGGGAACGGACAAGGCTGGATGTGAACCATAAGAGATATTAAAAAGATCCATAGAGCTGCGCTAGATGAGTGTTATTAAAAACTGAACTGGGCATAAATTGGATTTCAATGTAATTTGAATCTGGTTGTCAAAACAATCCGTACATACAAGCAGTTTGGATTGAGTAAAGAGTGCCTTGATGTCATTTGGCACTATAACATGACATTTGCTGCAGACAGAAGATGTTATAGAGCTTCATCTAGTGGACAGTTTGGAGAGGTACACCATGGTCTAAACAGAGCAACATCTTTAATAAAATGTTTATGTGTCAGGCTATAATCTTATCAGTGCATGTTTATAGAAATTACAATCTCTTTGCAAAATACCTTAATGAACTTACTTTTAATATCTGACTATATATTTAATGCAGTTGAAAACATATCATAGCACATCATCAGTCGGGTGTCAGGGTTATCACAGAAGAGCCTTCCACCGTCAGTCTGATGTGGTTTTCTTATTACAGCAGCAGTATTTGGCAAAAAGTGAATTGAATCACAGAAAAGAACAAAAACAGAAGTTGATGGACAACACTGACCTTTGGCATGACAAATATAAAGATTGATGTCACAACAATTTGTTTCCCCTTTTAAATGGAAACAAAATACTAAAAGTTCTGCACTTCCTCATAAAAATACTACCTGATAATAAAAGCCCGAAAAGACTACCTTTATCTAATCAGCTTGATCTTAAATGTCTTTTTTCAACACTTAAAGCCACTGCACACTGATTCAGCATTACACATAAAACTGTGGAACTCTTGATGAATATTTTTTTAAAAAAACATCAACATCATTTTTATTCCACACATCCTTCTTCCTTGTCAAAATCTGCCACCTACACAATCCACAATGCAACCCAACCCAACAGACTGTGTCATGCTGGTGGCAAGTAATTTAGCCTTGAGACAACACTTAATGCAATTTATCTGATTTAGGGCCATAAAAACCATCATACAACTTATTTTTTTCACCCCCATATGTGTACCTCTCAAGACCTGTAACCTGATGTGTAGAATTGGTGTATGTTGGAGGAAAAGTTATTTTATCTTCTACTGGTATCACTTACACAAAGATATAACCCAGGAGTCAGGGTTGAGAAATTGCGGAATCATTTTGTAGTAGGAAAGAAAAGGCAACTATAAAGTGTTTGTGACAGTAAGTGTCCAAAAGGTCAGATCTGTTTTTCATAGTTAGAATCATAGAGCGCCATCTAGAGGATTATTTACAGTGCAATTTCTATTCACTGATAACATGAGAGATACATAAAGTCATCTGTTTTAATGATTTAATTAAATGTAACATCATTTTTTACAGTTTATTTTATATTTCTCGAAGCAAGCAAACATTTTGCAACCTAAAATGTTTGTCCATAACACAATCCTGCAGTTAATAACACGCAGCTTTCACAGTTGCATATAATCAATATACATTCCTACAGTTATGAACATCCGGTTTTTACATTAGGATATACTGTATTGTTACATGTTAATTATTCTCATTTTCCATTAATACATGTATGAGTTTAACATAAATACACAATATTTTAAGGACTCAATTTTTAAAGAATACACATTCAGCTTCTGTGATAAATATCAGACCATGAGGAAGCCTGCAGAAAAATCTCTAGAACAAGATTGGGGTCATGGGGAGAAGAAGAGCGTGAACAGGGACAGAGGGAAAAACACACATAATAAAGAAGGATACAGAGGTAGACACATACAGTAACAGTTCAGGTCAGGATACAGGCAAGAGGAGGAGGTGGAGACAAAGATGGATGGAGAGGCTGGCAAGAATGCCAAGGAAGAGAAGCAGGAAAGGAAAAGATGGTTAAATTGATGACAGAATAGGGAGCAGACAGAGAGGATAGAGCAAAATCACATGGAGGTATGACCTGTGACCTTTCAGCTAGAGATAGTGCAGATGAAAGGGCATGACAGACTAAAGAAGGGTGGAGATGCAGACATGGAGGGAAGCTACATGAGTGTAAATAAAATGAGGTATAATTGCATTTAAGTGCATAGGACGTGGGGCAGAGTGTGCTCTAGCATGCCACTTCAGTGGACTTTGAGATGATTTCGTCCACGTTGCTGTTGGAAATACTCTCCATGGAGACGTCAGTGTGAGAGCGCCCGCGCTTGTCCTCGGCGCCACGTGAGTGTGTTCGGCCACGCTGCAAATCGTTGGTGTGTGCGCGGCTCCGAGAGCCATCGAAGGACGAGATGCTGGAGCTGGAGCTCGTCCGTGACCGAAGTCTGGTCATGCTGGCACTGGACACTGGAGAAAAAAGAGAGAGGTTTTAACTGTTCTGTATCAACATTTTATGGTAATTACAGTTTATTCTGGATTTATGGTGTTTTAAATTAAAACAAATTTTCTTTCACATCACTCACATCAATACATACACCTAGGAAGCGATGTTTAATGGGTTGTTAGAAATAAAAAAGTAGAATTGAGTAGCTGAGATTTGAGTGAATACTTACAGTATCCCATTCCCTGGATGAAATATTTAAAGGCTTCAATCACTTTGGCTGGCTGTGGAGAGAAAGATGAAAAAGTATTAGATATATATTTCCAGCCAATCAGGAGTCCAGATTCTAATTATTGTCAGCTGAGCAGCCAATAAAATATCATAGCCTACCTGATCCACCTGAGGAAGTCCTCCACAGTCTGCCATCTGGAAGAGCAAAGGACAAAAATCATGTGAGGGCTTCAGTCCGCAGTAAAACTTTAACCTCGCTCTTAGTTCTTCACAGATTTGCAGCACTGATTACATGGTGTCTGAGCATTTCTCACAGACACATGAATAATTTGAATCACATTAATTATTATATTGTTATTTTTTTAATAAATAATGATTTGGTTGTTCAATTTGATCTGTTTTGGTTACCTTCAGCAGTGTGGTCTTGGTGGGGTTGAGTTTGGAGTTGCAGTTGACCACGGCCTCCACAGCTGGAGAATTATCTCCTACAACCAGCAGAGTGGAGCACCTGCAGAACAGTTACAGTACAACTTTAACAAAACAGTAAAATGTCTATTGACATGTCTATTAAAAAGTCTTTTTACCACTGACAAAGACCATTATAATATCAAGGGGTGTGCTCACTTGAGGGTCCTGACATTGATGTTTCCTCCAGGAATAGGCCTCTCCACCTCCAGAGCACTGCGGGTATTGTAGGAGCGGAAGAACTGACTGATGTTGGACTGGTTCATCGTTGTTGTGATGTTGTGGCGGTATGTGGCTATAAGGTCATGGTTGGTCTGGATCTCAACCTGAAAAAGGTGAGTTTGAAAGTGAGACAGAAATATTTTTGCATTCGAAAATATCACTTTCTCTTTTAAGATGTATATTTCCAATTTTATGCTGTCATGGTAGCTGAAACCAGTCACTGTAGGATGAGCCTTGTGACTCACCTTTCCAAACAAGTGTGCAATGACTGTGTCTGGGAGAGTGTGGGTCCATTCGGTGATCTATAACACACACAAAACATACACAAAGTCATCATATAAGCTATATTCAGATAATATCTTAAATGTATTTTTGTTACTACTCTTCTTGTGATAAAGTTTGGACAAATGAAGGTATCACTAAATACATCAATAACACCTGAAGTATCCAAAACAATCAAACATAAACTAATGTCTATCAAAACAGGCTCAAGTACAGATTGAAAGTGACACAGTATTTAAAATAGAGGAGGTTGATCTTATTTCACACACACACACACACACATACAAACATACACACACTGCTGACCTTGTATGCAACACTGTCCATTACTCCTTCAGCACTGGGGTTGATGTTGATCAAAACCAATCCGTCCACAAGATCTGGGTGATTCAGCTACACACACACACAGACGACTGGTTAGTAACATTACTTTAACAAATCATTTGTACTGATTAAGGTGTTTTTTTTTTGGCACATCTCATTCATTTTTTCTTTCTGTAAGTTCATGTGTGTTAAGATGAAGATACCATCTTTCTGTTATTCACCCAGAATTTTCTTTGGATAACATTGCAAATACTAAAGTTACAAGTTACAAGTTAAGACATGAGTAACTGTATCTGTGTAACTTTTCATAGCAAAGATGTGATAGATGGTTCTGGCATAAATCTGATGCCAATGAGTCACAAACAAGTCAAGATTTGTGTGAAAAAGAGCGAAGACAATCAAATAATGTGTCAAATTAAGTCCTCTGTCTGCCTGAGGTTCAAATGACATTTAGAGAAAAGATCTGAACTCACAGCAAATCTAGCCAGGATATGGGCTCCTGCTCCAACTCCCAGTCCAATCACTCTACGTAACCTGCAGAGCACACAGCCAAAATGTTAAAACTGAGATAAATAAAAGTTTGATGTGTGTTAAATATCAAATCTGAGAAGCCTTAAGACATTTTGGGTCTCTCTTACCCAAAGTGTTTGAGGACAGCGGGCATTGCCTCAGACAGCTGGTCCATGGAAGGGTAGGTATATCTGATAGATCAACAGCAAATATAACCATCAGCTCACTTCTAACACTTCTAATAACTATCAAACTTATATTAAATAATGGAAAGTTCATATAAATAAAGTAAGACTCAGAGTAATAGAGACAGTGTACTGACGAAGAAGGCAGAGTTTTGGCTCCCTCGTGTTGTCCCGGTGCTTCGACGTGACAAACAGCAAATTGTCTGAGGATTTCCTGCATGTCCTCGTGGTTGAACAGTGGAGAAAAACAGGACTTGTCTGTAAGAAGAGAAAAAAGTGACATCAATTCTCTTGTTGTGCAGTGATAAAGGTATAACTGGTATAACAATGAAATAAATCTGAAACCTGTGATGTACCAATCTTAACTTGGATATCAAGATATTTACACAGCTGTATTTTGTATTTTGTTTATGTTTGATTTTTATTATATCTGTGTGCAGAATATGAACATTACAAAAACTGTGTTATTGTGAGGATAAGAGTTGGGACTTACGGTTCAGTCCAACGTCATGAAATGTCAGGATGACGGGCCGGTTTCCCCTCGGAGTTCCTGTCATGACGCAGTGGACGTTTCCATACTGAGTCTCCACATGCTCCTCCTAAATCAAACACACAGGTTCAGTCACACTTTTTTAGCAGTTTATCAGTATGAAAGCAGGTTTGGCTGCATCTTTCTTTGCAATTGCACTAACATGCAACATATTAGAGGACAATTGATTACACATCATGCACAAATCCAAACACATCTATTCACTATAAATTGCTGCAATCTCTTCATCAGTATTAGTGTTTTTTCAATGTTAGTGTCAAACCTATTCTTTATCATAAACCACCTTTTATTGAGAACAATATATTTGATAGCCAAATGATATAAACTTAATAAACTATTATACTTAAGAACTATTTTCTTAAATGCAGTACTGAACTATGCTGAACAGAAGAAACTGTAATATTACATCCTTTGGGCTGTAAGTGTAGCCATTCAAAATAAAACCCTGTGATACTGAGTTCAAAGTCATTTAACAGCAAAGACATTACACCTGTAACATTGAATCAAGCTTAACTAAAGCTCTGTGCGATGGGATACTCACAGTGATTTGAGGCTCAAAGACAGCTTCACACTCGTTGTCCTCCAGTACCATGGCTGCTGATGTAGAGTAGATTACAACAGAGATAAAGGAGAATATGCAGTAGATGCAGAGCAGATGTCCCGTGTGGAGCGTAGAGTCTTAACTCCCTGTTATTCCCTGAAGCAAATTAGTCTGTATTTCTCGTTACTGCGAGAAGAAATGACCTGAGAGCACGAGTGCTTTATGTGTGCGACAGCCTATTTGTTTGAGCTGGTTTATATACCCTCCAACACTGATCTCTCCTTAAGCCCAACCTGTGACTTCTTCCTGTTTTAATCTGACCTCAGGCTGCTGCATTCCCACAGAGACAGCGCTGGATTTCTACAGGGAATTAACAAGAACATTTACACAGCAAAAACACAACTTCACTTTGCAGTCTATGCATCTTAGGATACACTGAGCAAAACATCCAGCTGTGACCAAGGATAATCAACATTATGTTAGTTATAATTATTAAATGAGTTCCTAGGCATTTATTAAACTTCAGATTTTCCTCAAAACCACCTTTTAATCATATATTGTTATGTCTAGTGCAGAACAACTGCAAATATCTTGTAACCAATAATACATTTGGTCTGTAAACTTAATTGTTGGCAACTGAAGTTAAAATCACAGGTAAAGTGGGTTATTTTTTGCTGTGAAGCTTCAGGTGCATCACAATACCTTTAGCCAAGACGTGATCAGGTCAGCTGTCTAATCCCAGCATGCCATCTGTTCCTCACAGCAAAACATTCAGCTCCCTGCACTTCAGTAACCTTGGCCTTCCTGCTAAGTTAGTAAATTAAATTAATTTGGGTATCTACTCTGAACTCACTGTATGTCATGTTGCTCTTATACAGCACTACAGGTAAAAGGAACACAGGTATTTCAAATACTGATCGATAATGTTAGGACACTATACATTAAGTAAATATAGTCTAACCTTGAAAACAAACTCACCTCTTTCTTCCAATTTCATTTTCAAAGCACTTTTTAAAGATCTACCTAGCAAAGTCATCTTTCAGCTTCAGCTTTTAGTGCAGTATTGACTGTTGATAACTAGAAGCCATTGTTTAAAATATTTTATTTCTATATTTTCTGTGGTTTGAATTTGTACTTTAGCAAAATCCAACAAAATCAAAAAATTAGGAGAAATGCTTTTAAAAGAGTTTCTGATGAAATTTTCCAGGAAATCTAATAATCACATTACCGGCAAGTCAAATGCAATTCCTCAGAAGTTATAAGGATAAAAAGGATAAAAGGATAAAACAGATACAAATGTAGATTTTCAGGTGAAATGCATTTGACTGAGGCTACAAACCAGATGTTTCATCCACTCCTTCCTGTTGCATCTTTGTAAAAATGTAATATTGTGCTGTAATAACTCACATTGCACATTTTCTCTATACTTCATACTATGAAATTTTGCACATTCCTTGGTCAATATCAAACTGTATAGCTCTTTTATTTTAAAAACAGATACATTGCACATTTCTTATATTTTTTTTGTTGCTTTAACATTTTATTTACAATTTTTCAGTTTTCACTTAATTTCTATTTTTATTCTTTTACTATGTTAATTGTTATGCACCAAAACATCAAGGCATATTCCTTATACAGTTGCAAGAAAAAGTATGTGAACCCTTTGAAATTACCTGAATTACCTGATTTCTGCATAAATTGGTCATAAAATGTGTTCTGATCTTCATCTAAGTCACAAGTCACAACAATAGACAAACACAGTCTGCTTAAACTAATAGCCACACAAACAATTATATGTTTTCGTGTTTTTATTGAACACACCATGTAAACATTCACAGTGCAGGGTAACTAAGATGAAGATCAGAACACATTTTACAACCAATTTATGCAGAAAACCAGGTTATTCCAAAGGGTTCACATACTTTTTCTTGCAACTGTATGTGTAAACCTACTTGACAAGAGATGCAATTCTTATTCTGATTCTGATAAACAATTCGATATATAACTGTTTTTAAATAAGCATTAAAGGAAGATGTTAACTGGTTTTCATTGTTTATTAATTTCTTTATTACTTACAGATCTACTTAACTATCGGCGTGCAGCAGACTTACACTACATATACCATTATATATAACATTTATCGACACAGGAATACAAGATGTTTGCCAGATTGATAAATGACAACATACAATAGGGGCCTAGACAGTAGCAGGTGGACTACAGTGCAGACAGTAATAGCTGGCTGAGCGGAAAGAAGGCAGACAGTGTGGTGACCATTTCCTTTAAGACATAATGCCACCGCTGCCTCGAGCGCACACATACACACAGCTGAGAGCTGCATCAGGTTTAATCCATTTAGTGGTAAATGAAGAAGAGAGGGCAGCAGACGGTTCTTACTCTGCCTCACGTCAGCCTGAAGCCATTTTAACATTATACTAACTCTGACTAAGCTTTGGCCTGCTAGCCTATTTCACCATTGACTGCTGTCCTATATTTATAAGGCATCTGTCATTGCAATTGATGGATGTGTCACCTATTGTACAAGGAGATTTGACAATGTCAACAACATTAACCTGACTTGTCTTGCTTAGACTTAATTCTAGGGATTTAAAGTTACATCTAAAAAAAAAAAATTAGAATATCATGAAAAAGTTCAATATTTTGTCACTCATTTCAGAAGGTGAAACCCATGTATTATATAGACTCATTACACAGTGAAATATGTAAAGCCTTTATTTCTTGACATTTTGATGATTATGGCTTACAGATAATGAAAACCCAAAATTCAGTATCTCAAAATTTGAATATTACAGATCAATAAAAAAATGGATATTTTAAACAGAAATGTCAGGCTTCTGAAAGGTATGTTCACTTCTATGCACTCAGTACTTGGTTGGGCCTCCATTTGCATGAATTACTGCATCAATGCAACGTGGCATGGAGGCAATCAGCCTGTGGCACTGCTCAGGTGTAATGGAAGCCCAGGTTGCTTTTATAGCGGGCTTCAGGTCATCTGCATTGTTGGGTCTGGTGTCTCTCATCTTCCTCTTGACAATACCCCATAGATTCTCCATGGGGGTTCAGGTGAGGCAAGTTTGCTGGCCAATCAAGCACAGTAACACCATGGTCATTGAACCAGCTTTTGGTACCTTTGGCAGTGTGGGCAGGTGCCAAGTCCTGCTGGATAATGAAATCACCATCTCCATCTCCATAAAGCTTGTCTGCAGAAGGAAGCATGAAGTGCTCTAAGATTTCCTGGTAGATGGCTGTGTTGACTGTGGACTTCAGAAAACAGTGGACCAACACCAGCCGATGCCATGGCAGCCCAAATCATCACTGATTGGACATCACACTGGACTTCAAGCAACGTGGATTCTGTGCCTCTCCACTCTTTCCTCCAGACTCTGGGACCTTGATTTCCAAATGACATGCAAAATTTACTTTAATCTGAAAAGAGGACTTCGGACCACTGAGCAACAGTTCAGTTCTTTTTCCTCCACAGCCCAGGTAAGACGCTTCTGACATTGTATCTGGTTCAGGAGTGGCTTGACACAAGGAATGTGACATTTGTAGCCCATGTCTAGGATTCGTCTGTGTGTAGTGGCTCTTGATGTGCTGACTCCAGCCTCAGTCCACTCCTTGTGAAGCTGCAGTTATCCCTTTTGCTGGTGCACCTTTTCCTACCACACTTTTTCCCTTCCACTCAACTTTCTATGAATATGCTTGGATACAGCACTCTATGTGAACAACCAGCTTCTTTAGCAATGACCTTTTGTGGCTTACCCTCCTTGTGGAGGGTGTCAATGACTGTCTTCTGGACAGCTGTCAAGTCTGCAGTCTTCCCAATGATTGTGTAGCCTACTGACCCAGACTGAGAGACCATTTAAAGGTTCAGGAAATCTTTGCAGGTGTTTTGAGTTAATTAGCAAATTAGGGTGTGACACCATGACTTTCCAATATTGAACTTTTTAACAATATTCTTATTTTCTGAGACACTGAATTTTGTGTTTTCATTATCTGTAAGCCATAATTATCAAAATTTCAAGATATAAAGGCTTGAAATATTTCACTCTATGTGTAATGAGTCTATATAATATATGGGTTTCACTTTCTGAAATGAGTGACAAAAAATATTGAACTTTTTCATGATATTCCAATTTTTTTAGATGTACCTGTAGAGTGATTGTACATTCATGCTGGCATTCATTTGATAGGAATACCTGTCAAATATTCATGTAATTAATTTAATACAGTAATGCAGTTTAATTGAAGATGTGCCGCTTGATCAGGCAGCACATTAAGATAAAATTATAAGAAAGATCTTGGAAACTGACTGTTTCACTTGTTCAATTGGCAAGAGTGCTGTTAAAGAATTTTTAGTCTTATGAATTTAGGACTTCTGCTAAATGACTACACAATGACTAAATGAGTCACATTTGGAGCTAAATACTGCTCTGAAACCACCTCTCAGTGGGTGGGAAAAGGCCTTTGTCATGGCCAACATTTGCACTTGTCATAGTACCCAAAGCAGTTGCGGGAGCAGGTGTTACTAATAACATTAACGCGGCTCTGTTCTGCCAGAGTGCCCCGGTAAGTCATGACAGTGTGAGCCAGCACGCAAAAGGAAGCTGAAACAGCTTAATGGAACGCAGCCGCATTCATTTCTTTATTTACACCCATGCTTTTTTCCTCTTGACAGGTCAAAATGTGACCTTTTAGTCACCGTGTCATTCTGTTTGAGTGTACCAACGTTTAGCCATAAAATCTACATGTTTCAACAGGTGTCATCACCTAAGATATGTAAGCAAACATCAGATTTTACCAAGAAACCTTTGCTGTATCATTACCAATCAAGAAACTATGCAAAGTGTGTACAGTATTGGTCATTAAAGTCAAATCCAGTATTTATTTTATTTTTTTTACAAACCTCATAATCATAAATTAACTATTTGGAGCTGGAATTCATCTGAAAAAGTCACATTGGAAATATTTCTGTTTCCTGTTTCCCTCAACTAGTAAAAATATCCAAGACACACCTTTAATTTGGTTTGGAGAAAACAGAGCAGTGTCACCCAAGATTGCAGCTGCACCTTTGTGACATTTCCCAGCAGAGTCCACTAGATGGCGCTTCATGTCGACTTTCTGGATGTTATCACCTGGCTGCATGAGGATTGTCAGAATTTCCTCTCACTGGGAGTTTATTCAGAAACCTTGTTTGTTAGATTTCCTTCATTTAATTGTTGCTTTGTGCACACAAACTGTGACAACTACAATTCTCTCATAAATGTAATGCACTTTATTCTCACCTTTACTTTATAATTTTAGGTTGCTTGAATTCAACAAGATATTTGAGGAAGTCAAGTGGTGCTTTTGTTGTTGTGAAATCCCATGTGGGTGTGTCTGTTCCAAAACAGACGGGATGGACGGTGAGATGGAAAGTTGGGTTTTCAAAGCCAGAAATCTCAACATATGGTGGAGTGATCGTTGAGTGTATTATTTATACTTATATTTATTATATACCTATAATTGAAATATTGATATGTAACATCCCATATAACCTTAGCACGAATGTTTTGGACATTCAGTTTTTATTGTTTTTATAGCAGCTGGTAAAACACAGGAGTAAAAGTCTCACATACTTTCTTTACTTTCTTTCCTCATTCTCTCACTTTCTTCACCCAGATTACGTTTATAATATATATCCATACATAGTGTAGCTAGTAAAGATGTATTGTCATGCTGAGAACTGGTTGTCATGGTAACTCTTCAGTCTGCAGGTGAAAGTCCTGCTGTCTGACTCTCAGCTTTCAAAACAGTCTAATTATACACACAGCAGCTGCTGCCACTTGCCACATGCTTGACTGTGTGTGTTTGTTGTTATTTGTACATGTGTGTGTGTTAGGATGTATGTGTAGGGTGTTTCTCTGAACCTCGTCCCGCGCACGTGTGTGTACGTGCATGTGTGTGCAGGTTTTCCGAGGGGTGTGTGTGCGTGTTTATGTGCAGAAACACTCTTTCCACACTTCCTTGTATAGAAAGATTTGCTCTAAGGGTACAGTGTGTAGTGGTATTGTCATGACCTGACTAGAAAAGGAGATTTCGGAGAGTTCAGGCTTAAAAGTTTCATTCCTCAAACGGTTTTCTAAAAGTGGAGAGTAAAGTCAAGGTCCATTAAATCCCCCTGGAGGTCCTCAACTTTTTAGGCTCATGACTGCATAAAACAAAACAATAACTACTTGTGACCTCCCACGTTTAGAACTTATAACCAGCTCAATGACTAAATATTTTTTCCCCATTTTACTACTTGAGTAAGTTTTAGAGGCCTGAAGAGGTTATTGAGTTATTCATGAGCAACAAAGGCAAAGATGACTGCTAATCTTCTTGTGTCCTCTTGGGGGGGGGGCTACTTTGGGAACCACTGCAATAAATAATGCATAATATAAAGTTATGATCTTTTTGCACAGTATTGATTCACATTTTATCCTATTTATCCTATTGTCTTCATATTATCATGTTATGCAGATAAAACCCCTTTTCATCACATTAAAGACACCTCCGCTTCAACAGCAACAAGGCGCCGTCAACTGTAAACTGATTTGGGATGACATGTTTAATCATTTGTTTTCTCGAGTAATCCAGTTGAATGTAAAATATATTAACATGGATCAAAACAGGAGAGCCCTGAAATATCATTTGATCCAACAGAGAGCTGCTTCTCCATCATTCAGTCCTGGCCAATGGGGGGCTCGCTTTTCTGGCTCTTACATCACATCCCCTAAACAAAGATTTAAATCTGAAATCAGACAATATATTATAATTATAATATTAACATCCACTAGTTTAGCTCACAGTATAAAAGATACGGCTGCTGGGACAAACCATGCTTCCTTTTCATATCCAGTTTCTTCTATTTGCCCTGGGAATTACAGAGTATTTCACACCACTTCCACGAGTAGTGTGCCTGAGGGACAGAATTACAAACTAGTCCGGGGAGGAGGGGGGGGGGCGTGCACTTTGTAATAGTATATATCAACATGGTAAATCAGCGTAAATGTTAAGATGACCCGTGCTCTTATTTCAGTCATTCATCAGGAGGGAATGACATAGAGGCAAACTTTCACGGACATCAGAAGGAGGGTTTATGAAAGATTAACCTCATTTCTGAGCCGTTTGCAGATAAACATGGGCTATTAACCTAGACATTAGTGTTAGGAGTGTCAGTAGTTTTGTAATCTGTACTGTAATATTACTGTAACTCTGGCTGTAGAAGTACCAGGATACTTGCACTTGAGTAATTCTATTTTATGTGAATTATACCTCTACAAAATTACATTTTACAGGGAAATATTGTACTTTTTATGCTGCTACTTTTATATGATTTAGTCACTAGTTACTTTAGAGATTAAGATTATTAATAAAAAGTATAACAAAACAAATTAAATGTGATTTATTATGATGGATTAACATACACAGCAGTAATGTGGTTGCAACATAAAAGTGATAAATGCATTAATCTATCAGTAGTCATAATCCAGCTATATATATACTATACTATATTATTCTGAAATGTGTCATCCTGCGTAAGAGTACTTTCACTATTACTATACTTTACAATATGGTGATGGCAAAACTTTTGTATTCTAACTTAAGAGTGTAGATTAGATTTTTATCATTACTTTTTTAAATAAACAATCTAAACACTTAGTCCACCACACATATAATATACTCATTCACTTATATAATGGTTGTATCACTGTAGATCAGCCAGTTTCTTTTTCTTTTGTTTTTTTCCTTGAAGCTATGTTTGTATTCATCTGACACAAAGCAGACTGAGACGCGATGCTACTGAGCCAGATTAGAGCTCTTCTATGAAGGCAATAGGAGGTTTAAATAGCACCAATCATTACATAATGCCAAGAATAGATTACCTAGAAGAATCTAGTTAAACAACAAGAGATAAACAAAACTTTACTCAAAGGCATGAGGAATAATGTTCACAGTGTTAAATCTATTCATGTTTGAACCGTTGTTGACTTTTCTCTTCATCAGGTCTCCTGAAGTTCAGCAGTAGCATCTGTCAGTTTTAATAATTATGGTGTTTTTTCTAAACTTCTGTATGATGGACTGCTCAGCAGATGTGACAGTGAAAGTGAAGTGAAAAATATTTATCAGCAACTTCAAAGACAATATTTTATCTTCCAAATCACACAAATACCTACACATACACATATTTTGACACAAAATTAAATGAATAATATGTTTGGCTTGACTCACAATAAAGAAATGTAAGTGCTGTGGTTGTATCATTTAGCTGTGCTATACTGAAAAGTTTGATATCAGAAACCAAGGCAATAAATTAGATCTATTCAGAGTTGTTGCTTTAATCCAACTGTGGCAGGTAGTGAGGAGTATTATGATTCATTATTACCATGATGGTCACCATCAGAAATTTCTGGCTCATAAAAATAAAGCTGGAACTCCTTCTTGGAATTTCCTTGTGGCTGTTGTAAAGGGATTCAGTGCTGGAGTCTTTGCAGGTCAGCCCATTGCTTTCATCAGGCTGCAACCGGCGCCCAAAGTGTCCTTTAGGCTCCCCAAAAGCATGGGGCTGCCAGCTGAGGCTTGACTTACAAGGTGTCAGCTCACATTTCCAGAAACCATTGCAGCTACCATGTTTAGGCCAGTGCGCTGCTATTTGTACCATCAAAACAGATGGTCACACTGAAGCGGACTGTTCCTCAGGAGGATCAGATGGACAGAGCCTTGAGAGGAAGCGTATGTGCATTTAGGGAACAGTTAGGCAAGACGTTGCAGGTGTGTATTATTGTATATTTTATTCAGAACATCAAAAGCAACTGAATAAAATACATTTCACTGGAAAACATTTGGGCCATTTTGGACAGCAGATACTTTTTAGGTGTTGAAGCACCAATGGGAGAAGTTCAAATACCACAAATACGTCGGCTCACAGTCCAAAACACATTTTTTCCCCCTTGAGCATTGAAATCTTATCAAATATTCTCCAACCCTGAGCAGTGTAGCATAAGCTGGACAAAAGTTAAGTTTAGAGTTTTGATATGTGGTCTTGTTTGTGGTTAGTGTTTCACTTAAAGGCCAAATGAGCTCACAAACCATCAGTTTGATGGACAAATCATCAGTTTGTCCTCGAGAATTATTACTGTAGCACATCTTGAAAATATTTAGCTTCACCGCAACGTACTCTATGTTCAGCGACCGAGCACATAATATCAGTTAACTTCACTTACTTAAAGGATACCTTCAAATGCACTCACTCGCAGATTCTTTTATCCATATGTATTTATAACTAAACCTGTGAAAACATTAAAAACACAGTATATACTTTTATTTGTTTTGCAGTGGATTATCAAAGCGCCACAGTCTGTCAGCCTCAATAACGTTTATGGTCTAAACCGAGACAATAAATATAAACTGAGAACAACCTCTTTTTGAATGCCATGGCCTTTTTGTTCCAGTCTCTCTCAAATGTGTTACATACATACTGATGACCTGTGCTTTAAAAGTTAAAATAAAATGCATGTGCTGCACAGAACGTACAGGGCATATTCACTTCGACTCTATGTTTAAATGTTGTTTGCGGTCTTCGTTAAAGGACATCAAGGCAAAGAGGAGTCCTCTCTTTTTCCATCCTGTTCTTCTTCTTTCTGAAGGTCTTTATGTGTCTCGCTGTCACTTTGTGTTTGGGACCCGCTAATCACCACTTGTTGCTATATTTACACGTATTATCCAGAAAGGTTACCGTAATGAAAATCGGAGGTGACAAACACAGCTCCAGCGTACACAGCTATAAGCAGCAGTCGTGAAAGTGAACATTTCCATCTAGTGTGTTCAGCTAATCTTAGCCAGTAAGACGTGTTTTTTTAAAGCTCTGAGCGTGGGTGAACAGTCGTGTTAACCGCTACTCAGAGTGATTGATAGTGAGGTGAGGCCCCACCTTGTTCTGCTTTAAAAAGTCTGTGCATATAGCTGCCTTGTGACTGCCTGGCCTCACGTATCCCTACCACAACCTTGTAAAGAAATAGGATAAAGAAGGCAAATTAAAAGTGAATCCAAAAAATATCCAAAACTGCCTGGATTTTTGGGAAAAAATGCCTCAATGGATGTTGGTTTAGAAAATATGTTCCGCACTTTTACCCCTTTTTTTATTTGAAACACATTGGAAGATGACCCATGGCAACAATGCAGTGGCTTCGCACAGTAGTCTGGCTGAAGGAAAACAACAACAAACTTGGGGCAATTGTTCTCTAGGGAGAAACTTAATTCCATGAACTGGGACTCAAAGGTTTGACTTGTCCAATCTGTCTGGTAGCTCAAAGGACCGTCTATATTTAGTTGTTTCAGGGAGGGGAAGGGGGGAGAGACGGAGGGAAGGAAAACAAGAGAAGGTCCAGACAGACGTGTCATAGCAGAAAAAGCTCATTAGACCCACGATTTCACTAATTATTTTAGCTATAATTAAGAGAAGCTTGAACAGAAAACAGTGATATGCATTTATTCTGTCACCATGCACTGAACGGTACACTAACCAAAGACTTCACTGACTGAACCTTGTGATCACCAGCCTGTGGGAAGGGTGAGGAGAGGAGAGGACAGGGGGGGAACAGCGCCTCTTCTTTACCCTGTGAGAGGGGAGGGGGAAAAGGAGCAGAGTGGATGAAGATGAGGAAGAGAGGGAGGAGGAGGAGGAGGAGGAGGAGGAGGGAGCAAGGCTCTTCTCCTCTCTCTCTAAGAGCATTAACTGTAGAGTGTTCTGGTGGTGACAGGGCTGTCAGGGTCAGATGGCTGCTCAGCCTGATTAGACCAGCTCACAGCAGATCCTCAGCCCAGCACACTGCACTGCTACAGCAAAAGGTAGAGCTACAATCTGGAACGTACAGCACACCGCAGCAGTTACTGAGAGGCCGGGAGAGACAGACTGGGAGAGGTGCATCGTGCGGTGTCACAGTGGGGCACAGCCACAGGTTGTTGCAGACAGACTTGATTTCATTGCAGCTTCCAGTAGCAAAAAAAGACTAAAAGGCCGGTGGACTCGTTACTGTGGCAAAGATGCAGACAGACTGACGTTCAGTCTGTGGTTGGAGATGATTTTAAATAGCAGGTAAGAACATTTAATAGATATTACATTTGTTTTGCTGCTGTTAGTTGCAGGAAAAATAATACCACAATTAAAATGCATTTAAGAAATGTTCCTGATGCTATGGAGGTATGGCCACAACAGGTTCTACTAACTTCATGACTGCGGACAGTAACTTGATGTGACAGAGAAGGAATGTGAACACAATTTCCACAGAAATTCATTTCCACAATGGCGTTATCAGAGATAGTAATCGAAGTAATTACCCTTCTTCACTGGAACAGGCGGAGAGCGGGAAGACGTGCAGTCCCACCATTGGAGGCTGTTGTCTTCACAAACATTTGATGTGTCATAGAATCAGCTGTCAGTATAGATACAGCTATAAATACAGCTGCAGGGTATTCAGTGTCTACAGGCGTTTACTATAACAGGCAGTCAGCTGGTTGTAAGTCAGCACTCGCACTGTTATAAGGCTGCTGCTTCTGCTGCAGGACTTTGCCAGTGAATGGTTTATGGATTTCCCTGTTCAGCAGCTGAGGTAAGAGGGAAGGTTGCACACTGTAGGCTTCTAGAGACAACTCAAATGTAGGCACATCTTTTTTCCGAGTGACCTGTGGTTGGAGCTGCCACAGAAACTCTCCTCTAGCGTCGTTTACTTGGAGACAGTAGAGGTCAATGTGCTCTGACAGGATTTATCCCATTTGAGGTTACTACTAACCGACCATGTTGTTGTCGTGTCTACTACTAACCTACAAGCTTACTGTGTTTCATCCAGCCTCACACTGCAGGTACTGAAGGAAAGTTTTGCAACCTAACGCGGCTCTAAAATAATATTGAGATCCATTTTTAACTTCTTTGGGTCTTGACCCAGCCTGTGACAGGGAAACAGCCAGGCAGCCAGACGACCAACTGGGGACACACCTGTTTTTACAAAGCAAACTGCGCTCTAAGGTAACAGGGAAGATCGGCTTTACAGTTTTAATTGGAATTACTGCTACCGTAATGCTATATGCTTTTGTTTGTTGTTTTATTAGTCATTTAGCTTTAGATGTGAGCTAAATGTCTAAAGTGACTGCAGTACTTGTGAAGTATTTAAATGTTTTTATGTTTAGATGCTTTAGAGCTTTTTTTTTATTTAGTTTGTGTCAGTATCAGTGAGTTCACTGCTGTGTATTGTCTGTGACAGTGTCCTCTGTGTGATACAAATTAGCTTTTATCCTGCTTAGGTCACTTTTAATTTTGTTTTGCTGGTTATATTAAGCATGATAAAAAGATGAATCCTCTATAAAGCATCAGTAAAGTAGAATAAATGTTCCTTTTGCATTTTAAATTGACTAGATGGGGAAATAATTGACCTCTATCCTGATTAGCAGTAACACGGGATAAATTCCTAATTATAGATAGTCAACAACCTAATTATAGGAACAACCTAATAGACTGCACTCTTCTGGAAGAGTTAGTGAGTAAGTCGGCATGTGATTATGGAGAGTGTGTGTGTGTGTGTGTGTGTGTGTGTGTAAGTGTGTGTATTGTCAGAGCTGAGGTGAAGAGGTGACCAGAGATTACCCAGAGTACCTCTGGACTTTCCCTGGTTGTTTGTCTCGATATTTTGGCACGTGAGTGAGGAGTGGGGGTGGTTATGTCTTCAGCCACCTTCCTTGATGACTCCCTCGCTGCCTCTGCCTGTTTTCCATAAGATAATACACTGCTAATTTCTATTTTCTAACATAGAAACTAGCGTAAACTAAAATCTCTCTATTAAAAAAAGGTCCTATTATTTCTGCAGAAAACTGAAGGACACATTTTTAAATTCCAACATCTGTCTGCTTTTAAGAGTCATAATTTAATTAGTCAAAATGCTGTTTTAACGAGACTTGGTTAGCTGTCAAAGTGTTTTCAGTTCAGTGGAGAAGCTTAAAAGCTGCAAAGATAATCAACATTTCTTTTTCAATTCCTTACCTCAGTAAAACACTTTTCACTTAACTGCATCATGTTTAGTCCCAGACTTTAATGTGACTATCTGACATTTTAACAGGTTTATCAGACAACCTTCTGTAATGCTTTTTTAAACTGACTACTAAGTGGAGTATTAAACTTGTTGACCTTTCAAGAAACAGCTATTTAATTTCACTTCAGTGTCTATATGTTATCCTTTTACCGAGGTATTTGATATTTACCTGGATATAATGCAAATATACTGAGCCAATAAAGCACACTGTATAGCTGGAATTCAGCCCAAGGTCTTTAACATTAGAGCATAAAGGGAAATGAGCTGTTAAACACAAATTTGTGACACAATATTTCCTAGCTAAGTAGGTCATACTTTTGAGTTTAAGACAACAAGTGATGATCAGAAATGCATTAAAGATACAATCAAAGAACTTATTTTGGAGCTGGATGATAGTTTTTACTGCATATATGTGTCATCCTGATGAATTAGCAAGTGAGCTAACCTTCCTTATATTATATTTTATGCTTTTTACTCAAATATATAGCATTTGGTCCCAAAGCCTTAAGAATTGTCCTCACTAGTTTTCTACACTGAATACTCCTGCTCCTACAGTAGGGGACATTAAATACACCGCCAGTTTTCAGACTTGTCTCTTTTTTTTCCCCCTTCAGACTAAATTTAATTTTGTTGATATTGTGCAGGCTAATCTAATAAAATTTTCCATATTTTGTGAGCCACATCATTTATTAGATTTTCAGGCTCATGCAGCATCTGTCCTCTGTTTTCCAGCTTTCTTGTCTATTCAATGCAAGTAGGAGCACTTTTAACACTTCGGCTGCGTACAGTGATAGTTTACTCTTTGGGTGTATTTGTATATGTATATGCACACAGCTGACTTCTCTGATAAGGCAGAATCAGGATTTTCAACATTAGTGGCCTTGAATATTTGAATGAGCATGTGGGTTATAATTTGGCAGCATCTGTGCCTGTTCATTTAAAATCTGATTTCAAATAGGTACCAAACTTTTTCTAAAAATCCTCTCAGGTGAACAGAAAGGCTACAAGTCTGATTTTTTGCAGGCAAAACTTTTAGTAGATTTTTTTTTCTTCAACATAATGCCATGATTTTGTTCATTGGGATCAATGGAAAAGCATCTAAAATCTGTATATATGCATGTTTGTGTGTGTTTGTGTATGTATATATACATTAGCCAATCAGCTGCCCTCCTGTTGGCCTCCACATCACTGATGTGTGATGAGTATATTTTGCCATACAGTATGGGCTGTTTTTGATTTGATTTTTGGAATCAAATGCGAAATTGTGTTTGTTGCTATTTTCATCATTGTTTCTCTGAAATGTGATCATTTAAAGAGTTCATTTTTGGGGGTATGTTTTGTGCTTTAGAATCGCTGGTTGATGGAGTTTGTGCGACGGAGTGGTGACTACTGCCACGCCCAACACATTTAAACCCTACTGGGATGAAGCTCCACCATGCAGTCCTGTAGCCCTGAGACCTGAAAGACTATTGGCCTTTGCCCCTTTGAACCAGCCAGCTCATGGGGTAACAAGTGGAGCCTCGCCACTGGAAGCTAACTGGAGAGAGAAGGAAAGAGAGAGCCGCTGAGAGACAAAGAGAGAAGGACTGACGCAGTGACACTCAGAGAGACAAAAACAAAGAGACAAGCAGAGGGAGGGCTGACACACTGTAACCTCCAGGATTATAGGATACAGTCACCTGATGGGGTAATACAGGACTAACGACAGCAGGAAAATACCTTAAACGGCAACAAACTGTTTCCCATTGGGACGTTACATAAGAAGGGAGCCCAGACTCACCTGAAGACCTGATATAAGTTGAAGGCACAGCAGCCAACTGCTACAGCAGGAAATAAAGGTGAGGGGTCAACAAATCTTCACTAAATAAAGTGATACAACAACAGTGTTTAACACTTCATTGACTTTTTTTAAGGCATATAGGATTATGTTTTCTGGTTTGGTCTGTATGAGCTGAAATCAACTTTTGGCTTGCCCTTCCAGGGTGGCAGATTTATTTACAAGAATGTTTTTATGCCCCAGGCCTCACATGGGAGTAGATCACCTTCCTCATTTCCAGTGATATTTCATATTTTTTTAGACCTTGTCGTGACATAAATAAAACAGGAGAAATTTCCTTATTTGACTTTAGAAAATGATGCATTGACAGAGCACATCTAGAGCACCCTGCTCACACAGAAAAAAACAGGAACCATAGGTAGTTGTAATAGTGCCAGTGCTCCTTGGAAGAGGAGTGGCAAGATAAGACTTTGCCTCCGAAATTTAAACCTTCAAGACGTTGCACTGTCAATAAATGAGAAAATAGTATTGGCTATGACAAGTTCCTTCAGTTGTGCCCAAAGTCATTACTGGCCGACACACTGCCTTCATCATTTATTTACTAGCATGCGGGGACTCTGATATCAACCAAATAGTTCTTATCAGTACTCTACTAACTAAAATAGTGTCTGTTTGCACCTTGGGGAATGTGAAGCATCCACAAATTAAGATTACTGAAATTAAAATTCCATCCTAAAATACACATCTCTGCTATCTTATTGAAAGATGAGAGAGAGTAATGCCAGTCACCAAAACACCCTCTGAAGAACTTCCCCACTAACAGTTTTATCATGTTTATTTTTGTTTTACATCTAGTATGGTACATACTGACACTATATTAGGTGTAGTACTAGTGTAGATTATCAGTAACTCTTTACAGTTTCATTCATAAAAATCCAAGATTAGTGACAGATATAACATGTTGAATTTTTCATTTGATGTCTCTTTGAAAACCCACACAAGGGATTTTACTTATTCTGGTTGGTGAGATCAGGTTAAAGTTCGGCAGAGCTGTGATGGGATGTGTGGTAAGAACTCAGTGTACCAACAGATAGAGATGTAAGTTGTCCAAGCTTAACCTGGCAAGGGAGGTGTAAATTAAGTACAGTCTGTACCCACTGGCACAGTTTTGAGACGACGTGTAATCAAGCAAATAAGGGAAAGCCCCTGTGAAGGTGTCGGGGCTTTAACTGCAGTATTACATTCCTCTTTGAACACTGTTGCCCCATTATTAGATCAGTACTCTGTGATGACTCTAAATATGTGACCTAGCGATGAATTTTGAGATGTCTTAAGAATGTGACAGAAAACTGTGCAGCCCAGAGGAGTCGAGCTCACGATGTGTGGGCATGTTGTGCAGAACAGACCTTTTTTTTTTCACAGCAGACATTTTGACATGTCAGAGCAGGAAAGGCACAGGTGTTTCTAATAACATTAACGACAGCACCGCTCTGTTCAGGCGTCCCAGAGAGTCATGACAGCGAGCCAGCATGCACAGCAGCAGGACCCTGAAACTGAAGCAGCTACATGAAATTCAGCCATCCTTCAGTTTATTATCTACACCTGTGCTTTTCCTGCTAGGACATTTTGACACGTCACATGTCAAAATGCGCTCTGCGAAAAAGGTATGTTGGTGTCAAAGATGTGTTTTAGTTTCACTCTTGAAAACAGTTAGGTAAAATCCATTTTAACTTTGAGGTGACTTAGCAAAGTTCTTCAAGACCTCACGGCGATATTCCCTAGTTTCAAGTGGTGGAATTGTTTTAATTTTATAAGTTTAAGGTGCTTCGAGACATGGCTCAAATACTGGAAATCTTTTGGCCTAAATTGTTTTGTTACATGCAGTACATTTCTCCCTGACGTTGAGTTTATGAGTAACAACTAACTGCTTTTACATAAAGGTCAGAGGTCACCCTGGGATGTCAAAGGTTATACTGGCCACCATGAACCGCCCAGCTCCAGTAGAACTGTGCCACAAGAACATGAGATTCCTCATCACACACAACCCCACGGACAGCACCCTCAGCTCCTTCATAGAGGTAAGAAATGTGTGTGTGTGTTCACAAATGCACAAGCAAGTACACACACATTTCATGTATGAACTGTGTGTATGAACTGAATTGATCTACTTGTATTTCTGGCTTAGTCGTTAAACTGTCCTCCCTTTCAGGACCTGAAGCGATACGGTGCCACCACAGTTGTTCGAGTATGTGATATCACCTATGATAAAACGCCGCTGGAGAAAGACGGCATCACTGTGGTGGTGAGCATGCAAACACACACACATACACAATGATAAAAATTCCTTGCCAGGACTGCAACCACTGTGTTTATTTCAGGATTGGCCGTTTGATGATGGAGCCCCACCCCCCAGTAAACTGGTTGATGATTGGTTGAGTCTGCTGAAGAAGAAGTTTCAGGAGGATCCAGGAAGCTGCGTTGCTGTGCACTGTGTGGCTGGACTGGGCAGGTGAGAGACCTTTCGCTGTTTGCATCTTAACTGAATCCAAGTTCACACTACAATCACAATCAGAATTATGACATAATGCATTAATGTGTTCATCACTTAAATGTTGAAGCTGTAGGGGTGGGGCTAATTTTAATTACCTTATATTCTCCACTTTGTTGGATAGTTTGTGAATTTCCCACCAGGGATCAATACAGTTTTATCTTGATGTATGTTACATTAAAACGTATTTGTTTTGTATTTTTAATCTGAACACGCAAAGAAACTAGTAACTGACGTATGTAAGTGGGAGGAATTGTAAATATTGCCTCAACGTTGTTCTTCAGTATTTGAATAATATGGGTGTGTGTTCATGTTTATGTGTTCATACAGGGCTCCTGTGTTGGTTGCACTGGCTTTGATAGAGAGCGGGATGAAGTATGAGGATGCCATTCAACTCATCAGACAGTGAGTGCATTTATATATCACATAGCACGTCATCTCTCAAGGTTCAAGGTTTTTCAAAGTCATTATACAATGCAGGATTACTCAGTTAAATGCAGTTTAAACACAAAATTTAATATTTTCATTAAACAATACAATAGGCAATAAAATAGAACAAACTCTACGAACGCAGCACTGAAATAGAGAGAAACTACATAACATTTAAAAGAAATATATGCAGTTATGTATGTGTATATTGTGTGTACATATACAAAAATATGTACAATGAGTTATGTCAATGTAATATGAATGTTTTAAATTATAGTGTTGAAGTGGGAATGTTAGTAGAGCAAAGGTAGTGGTATGTTGATGTGCAATAAAAAAATGTGGAATATTAAACAAAAATGTTGAGTATATTAGAGGTAGGTGTCTTTATAATGTGCTACAATGTCTTTATACTCTAGACTTATTATACTTATGTACTCTATACTTTATACTCTATACTTTATACAGAAAAGCTGAACAACTAAAACACAATGTCTTGTTATTTCAAGACTATTGCACAGAAAAGTTGTGTGTTTACTGTAAATTCTTAACAGGATTTAGGAGTACATCTTTTTGCCACAAGCACAATTTTTGTTGTAAACTACTTAAGGACGGGAATAAAAATCACACGGCAGAGTTTGTTGAAGTCAATCTTGTCTTTATATGGCGCCATCTTGTGGCTGCATCAAAGAAGACAACATGGCAAAAAGCAACAGCTCACAAGATATCAGTGGCCCTTTTTATTATATACAAAATATGAAGCATGGCGAAGAGGAGGGAGCGCATTATGAATCCACATCTGCATTGTACAATAAGGGTAATGAGGATGGTGTCTGTCATATCTATACTGAAGTACTTAAAGGAGCATTTTAAAATCTAATACTGTTGACTTCCACCTTACTTTGTGTGTCTTTGTGTGTGTGTTTCAGGAAGCGTCGTGGAGCTATCAACAGTAAGCAGCTAACCTACCTGGAGAAATACCGATCCAAGCAGAGACTCCGCTTCAAAGACTCTCACGCACACAAGAACAAGTGTTGCACCATGTGAACACACACACACATGCATAATCACCAACACACACACAGACATCTTGTACCCCTCAACAAATACTCTCAGGAATCCAACCAAACAAGCCTTGTGTCACTGTAACTATCAGTAAAATATATACGGGCTTCATTAGCCCAAGTGTACCATGGGGATTTTTGAATGTTTTTACAGATTTTATCAGTGCACATCTTTGGTCCCTCATTTGTAATGATTTCTTGTCTTTTAAAGATTATTTAATTGGCATGTTTGCTTCATAATATAGTTTACAGTGAAGATGACAAAGTTGTAAGAGGGAGAGAAAATCACCAAAAAAATGTTTTATAGGAAATTGTTGAAGAATAACTTCTTTATTGAATAGCTCTGGAAAGGACACAAAGTTGGGTCAGGGATAATGTGTTAAGGATTGTGGCTCACATTCAATTTTTAAACCAAACAAGTTCACAGTACACTCTTAGGAGTATTTGGTATATTGTTTGTGTGACTGATTATGATACACACCTGATGTACTGGTCTTCAAAACCGTAAATCAGAGAGGATATTTTGTAAAAACAACCTTGCATTTGCATGATTTTGTACAGATTTTCAATTTATTTTAAGCAGCTCAGTGGAACTTGTTGTTTTGCGTTGATTTTGGCGGGCCCTGCGGACAAAGGCGGTAGTGTTTCAGCTAACATTAGGTTACATGTCTCCTCTGCTGTGAGGAGACTACTTCTCCAGGAGGAGACCGGGCGGCAGCTCCAGAGATGAGACCTTCAGTTAGAAGCTGAAAAAACTTCACTTCAGCCAGAGCAAAACCCTGCTGGTCTTCTTTGCTTATATAGGTATTTAGAGCCATCAGTATTACATTAAGACGGTTTCATAACCAGGTAAAAACTCCACAGAACTGGTTTAAACCACCATAATCATCGTCATATATAAAATAACATGCAGTATTTCAGAGTTTTTCTTTGAGATTGTTCTGTGTTATGAAAAACCCTTGAAGCACTTTTGAAAAATCTTTAGTTGAATAAAATTTAACACACTGAAACATGGAGTAAAATCATTCCAGTTGCTCAGTGTTTCTACAGTAAATTAGAGTCAGTACTCTAAGTTAACCCTCTCTTTTACATTATTCCTGTTGGTGTCTGTTTTCCGTGTCACCGGAGATGTAAGGGCTCATTTCCAATCCAGCATTTTCTGGCAGTCATCTACAATCAGCATGAAAAGCCTTCAACTGGTTGTGTCATGGTCACTGTTTTAATATAACTTCACTGTGCTCAAGTTTTGTGTTTACATATCAGTGTGTGCATTATTTTATGCTCTGTTTACCGACACCCATGGGAGGAAACCCAGTCTTTGCTAGCTGCAGCTCAGTTAAAGCCAGGTTTAAAGTACACGTATGTATTGCAGAAAAAAGGAAATGTTGATAATTACACAGTAATGGTGCAGTACACCTTCTAAAATGAGTGAGAGATGTAAACTAGTTGTAAATAATATTAAATAAGTATCTCTATTCATCACTTTTGTTCTCACGGAGGTCAGGGTGAACCACTCCTCCCATTCACACACAACAAAAATGTGCAAAGAAAATTAAGTCATTGCAGGTATTCCAAATATATTTTTTTATGTTTCTGTGTCAGGGAGGATTCGTCTCAGTTTAATCCAAGGTCAAGTTTGGCATGACATATCGATACATATCGGAGATCCTAGCACAGAGGTTGCTGTGTGTCATCACATCTTTTACACTTCATTCATTTCTATTGTTCCCTATTGATGCATGTAACCACCTGCTTCTGGCACTTCTTTTATTTTTCCCTTAAAATGTGCACATTTCTTTTTGCTGATGATAGAGCATGCACTTTTTTTGTATTAGTGGTTTGATTATGATAGTTTCCAAGTCATCTAAAAACATCTTCAACCCGAAGTGATTTCCTGAAGAGCAATTTGTTGGAAAGAACTGAGAGCAGAGTGTGTAACACTGAAGTAAAGAAGCTGTAGAGATTTAGAGACACTCTACCTGACAGCTTAACTTTTTTTAAACAAACTGACTACAGTTTACTTGTTCATATGATGTGTGTGCATGTGTTTGTTTGAATATGTGTGTGCGTGTGTGTGTTTGGTAGTCTTTAGAGATTGTTAATCATTGGGACTGGCCTGAGCTGACACTTTTTTAATGTAAAAAAACCCAAACAAATGCTGTGAATGTCTGTATGTCTGTAAATTCTTTCATTGTTTAATAAAGGTTTTGTCATTGTCCCTTTATTTTAATAGTTGATGCTCATTAACACACAAAACATGGATCTGTGTTTTGCAACCTAATTGACTTCTGTTCTGCTGGAAATGATAAAAACATATAATCACACACTGTGACAGCCTCTCTATGTATATAAGCCAGAGCAGCAGGCAATCCTTCGAGCTCCCTCCTCAGACCACAGTCCTTTGCTTTGTGGCTTTTTTTTTTTTTTCTTCATCTTTGCAGCACAACATCCATGAAGCACATTTTACATCATCCACTCTCTACATGACTGACTTTACAGATTCCTCCCATCTTCCATTTTGCTTCCCACTGTTGCCGTCTAAGAGTCATGATAGGAATTGGTAGATAGGTATTAGCAGATCATGATCAGCAGGTTTATTGGCTCTTTATTAGGTCTGTAATAAAAAATAGTGTCACTTATAATGGATTTAAAGGTTTAAGTAAAATCAGTCCATGAGCTTGATGATAAAAAAATAACAATACCAAAGCCTTCAATCAGAGAGCAGTGCATTTGATTACTCATTTAATATGATTGTATGAAACAGTTTCCCACTGAACCCAAATGGTAGTAAACTAATGTTTATTATGTGTATTTACAGTAAAGTCTTTCTTATATTCCTGTTCCCCATTCATTTTATTTAAATGGTTGTTTATTCACCAAAACATTGCATTCAGTAATGTTGAAACATTTCACTTTTGCTGACCGTCAAACTACAAGTTTGCAAGTGCTTGATGGTGTCCAACACAGTACCAAACACTTGCACTGTTGTAAGCATTAAAGGATAATTCAGTTTATATATTACATCAAAACTGTGTCTGGGAGACATCTTCACAGTATTTACAAAAACATGTAGGTGGCAAAATACAGAGCCAGGGCCCAAAGGAGCTGATGATCTGATCATTACCCGTATGAGGATAGGACAAACAGGTTTTAATAAAATACTCCACTGGACTGTATGCAAGCTGTAATAAACTGGAAACATATACTGAAAGATTGCAACAAGAAGGGAATTAATATCAGTAATAAATAATGGAAAATATATTATTTCACTGGGGAATCTGCTAGCAAAGACATAATGGAACGTACACAACCCTCTAATTAACTACTTAACCATTAGGAGTCTTGGGGAATTTAGGCCATGTGTGAACACATCTCATTCATTCATTTGATTACCTTTGAAACATCTTTACAATGCCAGCGTTTGGTACCTTTTTTTCCAGCACATCCTAACCTATATTACCTGATATTACTCACTTTCACTTTGACATACTTCTATATAATAGACATACATAATCTAGTCGATAATCTTTTTGTTTGTCTGGTTGTTTGTTTGTTTGTTTGTTTTGTTTCTGCCAATCTATTGCTCCGCACTCCAGTTGAGTAATGCACTTTTAGGCTGCTTTTCCAACTGGCACTAAAAATAGAAGAAGAATAGGAAAAAACAGAAGGATCTTTTGAGAGAGCTGCAGTTCCCTCCTCACCCGCAGTACCATCCTCCGGCCACAGAGGGCGCTGCTCTGCCGGCTCCTGGCTTACTGCTTCCCATCCTCTTCCGGTGGTTGAAAGGACTTGTGTGGCAGATTCGACAGAAATTTCAACGTGCGCAATGTAAAATTAGGCTTTAAAAACAAATTCACTCATCATATTCAGCGGCGAAATGCCTCAAATCCATCGATAAATTAAACCTATTTTGTTGTTCAGACTCTGAAGAGATGGAGGGACAAAAAACAGGTAAGACTTTTTGGTTATCTTCAACTCGAATATGTTTCTCTGGTCTTCATGTCAGTTTGGGCCAAATCAAAATAAACAGAAGAGTTTAGAGCCTGCATTGATTTTTAGAGTCCTTTTTATCCATTCATTCATGCTGCAGACTTCATTTACACATTTATCTTTACCATTAAAGGTACAAGTAGTGCTTAGTCACAATGGAAATGTTTGATGATTCATTTTAACCCTGTCATTAGTAGTGTAAAGTAACTAAGTACATTTACTCAAATACTACTTGTGCTTTACTTTAAACACTACTTTTTACTTCTATACTTTTACTATATGTATCCGACTATTTTAGTTACTTATCAAAATGTTTGCATGTATATGAAAGGTTATAAAATATGTTTTATAAATCGAAGTACCAAACAGGCTATAAAAGTGAAACACTAAGTTGATAAATCAATTAGAACATTGATTGCAGACTATTTTTATAATCGTTTTTCATTTTCATTCAGCTTTTTGCTGACTGATTAAAATTTACTGCTTGGCCTTTTAGTTATTTTATTCATTTTCAGAGCTTTTACTTTGGAGATTTATACTGTTAGCTGGACAAAAAAAAAAGATTGTGAATGTTTCACTTTAGGGTAATTGTATGCTTTTCTCATTATTATCACTATTTTTAACAAACAGTTAATCAATTAATGGAGAATAAAATCAGCAATTCAGCCAACTGCAACTGTAAAATCCTGTTTTCTCATGAATGCAGGAGTAATAGTAATCTAATGTTATAATATACAACAGCTAGTGTAACAGTTACAGGTCATTTCTGCTTTGAGTACATTTACATTTATGATGATTATATTTACTTTTACTCAAGTAACATTTTCAGTGTAGGACCTTGTACAGTAAGGTAGTATTTTTACAGTAGGTTGTTAATACTTTAACTTACCTTGAGTACTTCCTTCATCACTGCCGGTCAGTGTTATAGAATGTAAATTTAAAGTAAATTTTTATTTATACAGCACAATATCACAAATCACAGTCTTCCTCAAGGGGTAAATGTATGGTCCATATTTCATGATATGACTGGACCTTTATTGATTATTGATGCATATACATATACTTTCATGTTATTGCTGGTAGAGGTGGAGCTGATATGCTGTAAATGCTTTATGTACTTTTGAGTAGTTAAATTTACAACACTGCATGCAACATTAACTCTGGTTGCATGCACAATATAGAATTTAGAAAATGGCAGAATGATTTTAAAGATTGTGCTGTAATGATACCACTCGAAGCATTTCTCCAATTCTCTGTTGTTTATTTGTGTGGCACCTTATATTAAATAAATTCTGTCATGCTGAAGAAAGACACGTTTTCATGAGATGTTACAGATGGTTGAAGAGTTGAAGGGATGAGAAAATATGCCACAGTGACTGCAAATAACAATATTTGTTCACCTGTTTTGAAGCAGTGAAATTATGTTGATCTCTCCACTCTCCACTCCCACATTAGTTTGTTCTTGTCTGTTTCTCTCTCTGCTGTTTCATCTGCCAAATTTCTTCCCCCTTTCTCTCCAGTGTTCATGTGTCGGCTTTGCAACCTCTTCTCTCCCAGTCGCTCTCAGCTGCTGGCTCATTGCTCCCAGCAGCACCCTGAGCAGGACCCTCCTGATGACATCATGGTTGTGCTGCAGCCCCTTGTAGGAGAAACGCTGGCAGGTCAGATAAGCATGTCATTGCCTGGATGACTATAACAAAATCATTTTCATTGTCACTGCATCTATTGATTCAGAGATGAAATAGACTTTGACTTGATTTCTAAGAATATTAGTAAAAAGACATACACTGTAGCTATAACATATCAGAAAGCAGAGAACATAATGTTTGTAGGAGACGATTATAGTAGACTTGTTCATTAAACTAAAAAGATGGAGAGAAAAGCAGGATTATCCTCTGTTCTGTTGTTTCGTCGGCACGCAGAGAGTCCAGTGAAGAGGAAACGAGGACGACCGAAAGGCTCTACGAAGAAGGCACGCACAAATTTGACAGAAGCCAAGGCTGACTCCACCCATTCTCCAGAGGATAATGTTCAAAGAAAAGAACAAGGGAAAAAGGAAGAGAGAGACAGACAGTGTAGCTTGAGAGATGGTAAGTGCTGTTGCCTTTTTCATGTAGAAGATAAAATAAGGTCCTTCTGCATGAGAGAAGATGGTTTCTTTGAGCTTATAGTTTTACAAAGTTTATATATATATGAAAAAGTCAATAAACCTGACAAAAATGAGCTGAAATAAATTAGATATTAAGCCAACATGTAGGCCTAGAGTGTTATTTCTTTCAAATAAAAAAGTTATTTTTCTAAATATGCCATGCAAATATTGTTTTCTATTTTTGGCATTCTGACTCTTTTTGTTTTCTTCTGCTAGGCGAAAACCATGACAGGTTATCTGGGCTGGAATGTAGAGACTGCCATCGCTCCTTCAGCAACAGACGACAGATCCTCAAACACATCTGCCTAAGAGAAGAGGAGGAGGAGGACGACGAAGAGGCAAAAGGTGAAGTCAAGAGCAATAAAAAAGTTCATATGTGCCATTCAAAGACGTACTCAAATAACAATAAGTTGGGCAGGTCTGAGGGAGCATGTTGGGAATTATTCTTTCAATAATTATTAGATACTTCTATGTAGGAATATCATTTACACACATTTATTGTATTTGGCAGGTCAGGTGACTCTGATGAATAGACATAAATTATTTTCAGGGAGCCTGCGTGGTGCTGCAGGAGTTCAGGGTTCTGGGAGGTTTGATCCTGGGGGAGCAGATCCATCCACACAAAACTCAGCAAAATCTGGAGTTTTGAAAGAAAAGGGTAAGTTTAAGATCAGGACATGGTTTCTCAATATTCATTCTTTTTGGAGAGATAACTAATTGCTGCTTTAAAATCACTGAACCTGCATAAATATCGTAGTTATACTAAATTTCAGTATTATCCCTGCGGCCTGACCCCTTCTTGTCCTCTGAGAGTAGATGTGGGTAACTTAAGAGCCATGAGAACCAACCGAAGCCGCACCTCCAAAGACGGAGGCCCAACAACAGGAAACAAGAAGTCGGTCATCAGTGTTGTCTTGACAGAGGACGAAACGATTCCAGGTTTGTCTTAAAGAGCTTGTTTTTCTTCTAGTTTTATATCTTGTGTAACAAATGACTTGACTGCTGAAGAAAACAATTTTACAAGTGACATGTTTTTATTCAAGGTGTTTTTAAAATGGTTCCAGTAGAGGAAAGTCCAGCAGAAACAGAGTCTGCAGCCGTTCAAGCTCAGCCTCAGGTAAGCACAGGAATGCACGTAAACATTAAAAGCTTGGTTCAACAACATTTGCAACTTTTTTTTTTCTCACATATTCCTAGCAGTACTTACCCAGCAGACGGTTTGGGTTTTATTTATCCAAGTTGTGAAATATCTATGAGATTTATGTCCTTCACCCTTATAATGGTGTATAGAATTGCTTTTCTTTGTGAGCTCACAACAGTGAAAAAATAGATTTAGGCAATGAAGCAGCAACATTTTTTTTTTCAGAATCAGTGTCCCAGTTACTTGGGATAAAAAGACAGTATCTCTCTAAAATATGGATTGTTTTATTATTTCATCTTATATTCAAATGTGCGAAAAAGTTGCAGTGTGTAAATCTTTAAAAGATTTATTTGGTTTGAGTTAATCTGCGAATCCCAATTCATATGGGTTTATTCCTTGTATTTTTCTGGGCCATCCACAGTCTGCAGTCTTCCAGAGTAAGTCACAAGACCTTACAAGTGACGCCGAAGGCAACTCTAAAACAGATCAAGAGCCAAGGTAAGAAGATGTGAAATTTCCATATCTGCTATAATTCTGTGACTCTACAACATAATTGACAGTCATAATAACTAATTGTCTGTAAGCATGATATATAATATATAATAGTGAGAGTTGACTTATCAACTGCCGGCATGAATCATGTCTTAAATGTCCTGCTAGTGTCTGCTTGTAGCAGTGTGACCTGCCAATGTTATGTGCTGTCTGCAGTCTGAACTCTTTGTTTTCTAGTTCTAACCTGACCTCCACAACTACAACAACAGCCAGCAGAGGCTTCCAAGAATATTCTATCAAGCAAAATGCAACCAAGTACTGTATGGATATGTTTTTTCATTAAATGTGTGAACGTTGATTTTATTTTATAGAAGTTGTTTGTTTGGAGGTAAAGTGTAGCTAAATTCTCCAGTGTAAACAGCAATCTAAACATTGCTGTTAATATCTGGTTCTAATCTAGCAATCTAACAAAATGAGATGTTTTGCTTTGCTTTTCTTATTTTTTTGAAGAGTTAAAAGGTTATTTAGTTTAGTTGCTTCTTGGTAATGTTGTTATCTGTGCAGCCCAGAGAAAGTCGAAGAAGTTTTTCTCTTTTACTAGCAACACCAACAAAAATCCTCCTAGTGACTATGATGATAATGGTAATCTTGCAAATGCAATATTGTCTCTCTCTGTCTCCCAGTTTACTTCAGAGCCAGCTGAAGATCTTTGCCTGTGAGTTCTGTAATAAGATCTTCAAATTCAGGCACTCACTGGTCGCCCACCTCAGGACACACACCCAGGAGAAACCGTTCAAGTGTCCACACTGTGACTACGCATCAGCTATCAAAGGTAAATTCAAGCTCATTCTGTCTTAACTGCTCCTTTAAATACATAATGAAGTCCCTTTACAGTTGTTGCTAAAGACTATTATAATTTCAGACTTCAGTTCTGCCTACAAGGAAATTTGGAAATATCAATAGTTAGAAACAAGCAATACAAAGCTACTGGAGGCATAAGTATTTGTAGAACATATACTGTAGCAGACAGGGGGTAACTTTAAATCAGAAAATTATAAAACTTGAGCCTTCAATCTTTTTGAAATTTCTATAAAATGAGTTTACTGACTGGGGTGATTTTCCCTTCAAAGCCAACCTCAGTGTTCACCTAAGGAAGCACACCGGAGAGAAGTTCAGCTGTCAGCACTGTCCCTTCAGCTGCCTCAGCCCAGGACACCTCAAGGTGATCTTCTTACTTTTGTTGACTGTTGATACTGTTACTGTAGTGCTGCTACATCCTTAGTATAATTACATACAAGCTTTGAGACATGATGTGAACTTCTTTTATCGGCGTTAGGTCGTTGTTTCCAAATGATGTTATCACTTATCTTATTCTACCATACAACAATCCCCTGAATTTAACGTGTCAGGTATGTGACATCAGTGGCTGTATTTTTAACGCGTGTGAGTTTGTGTTTCGGTTGTAGCTGTATGGACTTCTCTGCTTTGAGAAAGAGTTTCTCTGTTTGGATTCTGGTTTCCACATCCAGACAGACGTTGGATCAACTTTCAGGGAGCATCTGGACTGTTTCACTGGCAGCAAACAGTAATTCTGTGTTTTTTGGTAATGCAGGTCCACATAGAGCGAGTCCATTTGAAGGTGAAGCAGCACTGCAGCTTCTGTGAGACAAAGTACTCAGATGTAAAGAATTTACTCAAACACATGGAGAAACGACATAACCTGAAAGACCCCACTGTCCAACAGTGTTACCAACAACTCAGGTTCGATCTACATAATCTGCATTATTTTACCTTCCTATTTACCTGTTTAAACAACCGTCAGACACACCTGCCCTTCTAATCGCCTTATCCTTTCTAGGTTGAAGACTCGTCAGGGCCTCAGACAGCTCCTCTACCACTGTCCCACCTGCAACCGACGCTTTAAGAACCTTCTCGAACGGGAGCGCCACCTGCTGGTCCACGGGCCGCAGCGCCCCTTCGCCTGCCTCCTCTGCGACCACGCTGCGACCAAGATGGCCGCCCTCGCCGCTCACGTCAGGAGGCACCTCTTCATGTACCTGTGCTGCGTGTGTGACGGGAAGTTCGTCAGCTCTCAGAGACTGAAGAGTCACCTGAGAGAGTCTCACCCTGAGGTGGACCAGGAGCAGGTCTTCACTGACTGCATCAACAACAGCTACTACCTGGTACAGCCTGGAGGAGGCGTGTGGGGGGACGAGGAGAGGGAGGAAACGGAGGAAGGGACGAAGGAAGATCACAGGACGGAGCAGGAGAGGGAAGATGAGAGGACGAGAGAGGAGGGTAGAAGAAATGGTGTAGGAAGGGAGGAGTGGCGAGATGGAGAAGGGGAGCAGCTTAAAGTAGCCGAAGTTGGGGAGCAAGAGAAGGAGGAGGAACAAGCCAAATCTCAGGGTGAGAGAGCAGAAGAAGTGCAGGTGATAGACGGAGAGACAGGGAAAGCGGGAGAGTTAGAAAACACAGGTGCACATGAAGGTTCCCAAGAACTGCTCCAAACAAATCAGGGCGAAGCTGGGGAGATGTCACAGGACAACACAGCAGACTCATGCACCCCTTCAGCTGAAGACAATGCACAGACTTTTTTGTCACCAGAAGGCAGGATGGACACCCCTCTCTTGGAGGACAGGACTCAAGAAAACACATCCTCAGCCCAAAACACACAAGCATCCTTGTCGCCAGGAGGAGCAAACTTGTGTGGTTTGAGTGCACCTTCATCGTCAACACCTCCAGGGGAAGACAGACAAAATCCGTACTCAGAAAAGGTAAATTAAATACAATGACCGGATAAGGCAGCAAGGACTTCAACTAATGATTGTTTTCATAACCGATTCATCTGCTGGTTATTTTCTCTATTTATCATTTGGTCTATGAAACATCATAAAATAGGCCATCACTATTTTTAAGGGGATGCCATCAAATGACTGACTTTGTATGACAAACAAATTAAAACTCAAAGATACTTGATGTAATACTTAGACAAGGGGTAGCAGCAAGTTTTGACATTTGAAAAGCTCAAACAAGAGGATGTTGGTATATTTTATCTGAAGTCGATGATAGTTGCTGATTTAATTTTCGATTAATCGACTTACTATTGTGGCTTTAATGACAGCACACTTTTTTAGTGAAAGCCAGCGATAAGTGCCTGTATGTCTGTTTATTATTAACTGTTTATCCAAGTAAATCCAGAAAGGGAGCTGACAGACGATCACTGTGCTTTGTGAAGATTATGACTGAGTGACTATTTATTCATGTCATCATTAGTAAATATAAATTACGTTAACACAGGAAGACTATTGATACATTATTGGTTTTGATACTTTCTTTCTTCATCTTTCTTGATTCTCAGATAATAGGAATGTTAAAAATAATAATAATACTGTTTTCTGCCGGTAGGTGTCTGAGGTTTGCAGTCAGGGTGCTTTCCAGCAGGTGTTCGCATCACTTCAGAAGACTCGGCTCAATATGGAGTCTTTCCAACGGCTCAGGAAAATCTACGGCGACCTGGAATGTCAATACTGTGGTGAGATGCTTAAACCTCTTTGTCGCATTATTTTATGCATTATTTTTCTTTAATATCGAGCCGTTCCACCATCTGGCTTGAGTGCTTGCTCTTTTCGGCTACACAGGTAAACTGTTCTGGTACAAAGTCCACTATAACGTCCATGTACGCACACACACCAAGGAGCACTCGCATTACTGTTCAAAGTGCAGCTACTCGTCCATCACCAAAAGCTCTTTAAAGCGGCACCAGATCCAGAAGCACAGCGGGTTGCTGCTTTCCTGTTCCAACCCCGGCTGTAAATACACCACACCTGACAAATACAAGCTTCAAGCCCATTTGAAGACACATCAGGAACAGGTAACCGGCCCTCAGCCTGCTGAAAAAAGTCTTCTTAAAATTATTAATATACAAACATATTCTTTTTTGATAGATTGTGAATACTTAGTACCATCTGAGTTTCTTCTTATTCATTTTAGTATGCTGGAAGGGCATGTTTAAATTTATATGAACTCACCTGACCATGGAGTATGTAATCCCACCTCAACTACATCAGAAGACAAATGATCATGACCTGGGAGAATAATCAGCTCTGATTAGATGTCAATTTTCCATAAAAAAAAATTGAAAGCATATGTCAATCAAACTTTACATTATTTTACATTGCAACATTTAAGTTTATTTGCATTAAATGTAGTATACTGTATTTGCATGGTGGAACCATTCAAGGTACATTTATATAAAGTCAGATTTAATTTATGAAAAGTATCATTTATCATGTAGCCCAAATGAAATTGTGTCTTTCAGTGTTTATTACACTTCACTGTTATACCCATTGTTCCTGTGTGGGAGGTTTGTCACATGTCTTTATGGTTTTATCTTGTGGCTGTTTACAGGGGAAGAGTGTGACTTGTCCCGTCTGCCAGCACAGCTATCCAGAGCACAAACTGAAACACCACATCAAAACATCCCATCCTGGTAAAGAACACACAAATTGATATCTATAGTATAGACAAAATGCACAAATAAACTACCTACATTTGTTCATTCCAACACAAACTGTAAGTTGACACCTTTGCACAGAGGTTTCACTCTTTCACCTTTTAGATGTTCTATGATAATGATATACTGTACAAAGCATTGTGGGAGTACAGTTTTTTTAATGATAGCATTCTTGTGGCCTTCTTCTCGTGAATTTCCAAGTTTGTGATCTCATGTTGTGTGTTTGTGTTTGCATGTGTGTGTTGAACAGACACACTACCAATGCAGGGTAAAGGACTAATGGTGCAGCGTGCAGAGAAGTGCCCTTACTGCGACTCCTACTTCTTAAAGAACAGCAGCGACTTCCAGCGGCACATCTGGGCACATCAAGGTGTGATACTCCTGTAGCTTCAACACAGACACAGGCTCACATCTGGGCCCATCTGTGTCCATGCACAGTATTTCACTGCTTGATTACCGTGTGATCCAAGCTTCCATCTGTCTTTCGTCCTCCTGGCTACCCTCCAGGAGGGTGGACTAGACTGAAAACACACTGCAGATGTTGTAGAAAGAAATTGGACTCTTGGTCAAGTTGCTTGTGAGATGATGGCAACACAAACAAACAGAATCGTCCATGTGTACGCGGCTGGCATTACCTCAAAGATGCAAAAATTTGGCAGAAGTTATATAAAAGTTGAGAGGCCTGCTGTTTTTTCAGTTTTAAAGAAATCTAATGAGACTGCATGGCTGATGAATACACTGTCGATCAGCTGAAATCCATAAACCATGTCTACATTAGCTGCTCGATGCGTCTTGAGGAAGTGAAGTCCTGCTCCTCTTCCCCTCAGTCCGTGCATCAGCACTCACTTTGCATTGATGAACTTCTCACATTGAAGTTAACATCTGTCCTGAGGCTGATGTAGCTGGCAGATGTAAATCCAGCACAGGTGTTGATGAAGGTCTCAGTGAACACAGCCAGTTGACTGAAAAACCTTGCAAAGCATATGCTCATTGTGTGTTTCAGCAGGTGTATCTTCCACTTATGATTTAAAGTCCACTTCACTGCTGGCTGCACCCATACTGTACAACTGAAAAGCAATGTAGGCTCACATTGAAAGGTGGTGGAATAAAAACATCCTTTTTTATTTTAGTTATTTTGTAGCTCTGTATGTTGTTGTTTTAATTGCAAACTAATGTTTTATCATTAAAATGTGCACATGACATGCATATTCATAAGACTAATCTAATTTCTTAACACTTTTATATCCCTTTACTCCATAACAAAAGCTTATTTTTTGAGCATTTTGTTGCTGTCTTGTGTGATTATTCTTTTGTCTTTGCTGAGCCACTGGTGTTTCCGTGTGTGCAGGTTTGAAGCCGTACGTCTGCAGTGTGTGTGACTATGCAGGCCGCAGCAGGAGCAACTTGAAGACTCACATGAACCGACACAACACAGAGCGACGTCACCTCTGTGACCTGTGCGGTAAAAAGTTCAAATCTAAAGTCACGCTGAAAAGCCACAGACTCAGCCACAGTGATGAAGGTACATACACTGTCACTGATGATGTCATTGTAATGCCTGAGGAATCTGAAGAAGTGCAACGCAATGATAAATATAATTGATTTATTTTTTCAGGGAAACGGTTTCAGTGTTCAGAGTGCAACTTCACCTCGGTCTATAAGCCTTCCTTGCTCAGACACATGGAGCAACATGCCGAGTTCAAGGTCAGAATACACACACATAGCTTACAGCCTCAGTATGTAGAAATACCCTTATACTACATACTGTATCTGTGTGAATCTTAAAAAGAAGAAGAAATTTCCTAAAAACCTCATTCGTCTCCTTTGTTTGGAAATGTTTAAAATCTATTCTATAATTATTTTATAGTATAATTATTTCATTTAGTTTTTATTATTGTTTTATTCTTTTCTTTATTGTTGCAGATGCTACACATGTGATTCAACAGATGCTTTTTATGTTTCCTTATAATCTGTGCATGGTTAAGTCTGTATTATAGTGGTCATTATTCAGAATATTAAAAGTTAGACAACTGTAACTCCTATATGCTATTGTATTTTGACCTTCTTTACTAAAATTAAACACAGAAAAAAAAGATTGACAAGTTCTTTTTAATATACATTAATATCAGATAGAGTCCTACAGATGTTTTATTTGCATTAACTGGTGTGCATTTTTGCCTAACCATGCAGCCATTTCGCTGTGCTCACTGCCACTACTCCTGCAACATCGCTGGTCCCCTGAAGCGACACTACAACATGAAACACCCAGATCAGAAATATCAGAATGCCGGACCTGGACTGCCTAACCCTGATGCTCTGAAACAGCAAGGTCTGATCTCAGCTCCCATACTGCCATGTCTAGACCTTTTTACTACTGTAGGATGTTTGTACTGTACTGTACAAAAAGAGACTTGTAGTGTTTGTACATAAGAAAAAGTGTGTTTAAGACAACCTAACATAGCTTTTGTGTGCCTGTGTTTAGGAGGGATGAAGTGTCCTGAATGTGAATTTGTTTATGGCACCAAGTGGGAGCTGAACCGCCACCTGAAGAGCAAACACAGCCTGAAAGTGGTGGAAGGCACCTGGGAGGTAAACAGCATACACATTTGCAGACTAGATACAATGAAAACAAGTATTGGGTTATTTTTATCCCTGCTAGCGGTGTGGCTCTGGGGATGGCAACGTGGGTCTGTCGGTGTACCACTTTTGTTTTTTGTACCACTATTTTCCAAAAAAAATTTGTCTGTTCATGGTCCTCAGCGGATAAAATCTGCTGAATTTGGTGACACTTTTCTCCGTAGCACCACCATCAGGTCAAAACTTTTTCAAAATGTGCGCAATTAAATATTTCAACATCTAGATTAGCAAGACATTCATGGTGCACAGGGCATGAATTGTAATCACTCACATACATAAACTTTAGTTTATGAATAACTGACAACTGAATAACAGATAACTGAATAACAAAATAACTGACATTCCTTTGTGTTTAGGTGGGAAACATGATAAAGATTATACGCAAAATATAATACAAAAGATAAACGTGATTGCATTATCGTTTTTACCATATTACCATTAGTATTAAATGAGGTATAGTCACACAGAGTACTACCATGTTCTTGGTCTTGTGTTTTTTTCCATATGCTGTTTTCATTAAAAGTCTTTTCTGATTTGGGAAACCTCTTCAAAAATATCAAAAGTATGAATCTCAAAAACTACCTCAACCATGTTAGCATGTAGTATAAGTATTGTTTTTTTTTTCTTGGTCAAATCAGATGTTTTCAGGATATTACAATGTCTACCATATGTATAAATATCCAGGTGGGGGAGGCAGTGGAAGCTCAGTACGTGTCTGTGGAGGATGAAGAGCAGCTGACAGAAGCACCTGTAGCAGTCCTGCAGGACGACGGTAAACATACAGAGAAGACAATGCTGTTCATAGCTGTTCTTATATATGCTTGTTATTCATGTGACTTAACATTGTTAATGTTAAATGTTAAATGTGTGTCTCTGTGTTCAGTTGATATCCAGCAGATCACTGAATTCAGTGCAGAGACTCATGACGCCGTCACCTCCATGGTGGCCATGGCTCCAGGCACTGTTACTGTCGTACAGCAGGTAAACAACATCACATCATTTAACTCACAAAGTCATGAGTCGCTGCAGCCGAGTGTTGATGTTGAGTTGTTGCTGAAGTTGCAGGTGGCTGACGAGCAGGAAGTCGGTAACTGCAGCAACCAGCTGATGGTGGTGAACGCAGAGGGGGATCTAACTGGCAACCAGGTGATGGTGGTGGAGGAGGGACACGGCCTGGAGGCTCTGACAGTCCTCACTCAGGGAGAAAACACTCACCACTATATCGTCTACGTCCAGGAACACACTGTAGAAATCAACTAGTGACAACTAGCCAGCATTTCACCATCAGACTGTTGATCCACCAGTGCTGAGGGGTCCGTAGATCAGTTTACAAAAGTGAAGTAACATAAAGTGCACCAATAAGCAATAAAATCAGGATTCAGTGAATATTTCCATCATCATCATTTTTCAGTCATTTGGTAATTATGTGCAATACTAAAGTGATGTATTTTGTACTTATGAAGTATATTTAAATAAAATCCTTATCCTGCACTGCTTGATTCAATGGAGGGTCTTCATTTTGAGAATGTTTGTACAAATTGTTTTGCCATGAAACAAAAACATTTTGCTTATTTTTGCTATAAAAATTACTTTGGTAAATTTATTAAGACAAAAAGAAAATTTACAATTTAGGCAGTTTTGCCATCTAGCATTATGTTTCCATATAAACTGTGTGTTTTTAATTGAACAACGAATAACACATAAAGATGGGACTGCTGCCAAGCTGGCACATATTAATTCATTTATTCACTCTAGCCACATAAAAACAACAAAAAAGTTCATCTCATGGAATTAATCATATGCATACTGAAGAGAATCAACATTGTCATCTTTTCAAAAGACATCAAGCCAAACTCAAAATTATGTCCATTGTAATTCCTCAGGAATTTATAGTGTACATTTTCTTTTCTTCAAATAGTAATTCTTAATAAACATGGATCCTTGCCTGAATTACCTTCTTAAGTTACATACTTATCCATCCTGCACTTTTACACATTTAGTTTCAAGAAAACACATTACATTTCCAATTCTCTGCCAAAGGGGATTTATACTCTCACCAGGTTTGTATGTTATTTCTTACACCATTTGCCTAGTTTGAATCTAACGATTTGGATGTTTACATCACCATCCAACCACCCTGGACCAGTGTGTTCATTCTGCTGCCCTCTGGCAGGTCATACAGAAGTATACGCTGCTGTGCCAGCAGACTCCAGCACAACTTCTTCCTACAGGCTGTGAGACTCCTCCACCTCACACTGCACTCCACTATATAAATTAAATGGACCTTTCTGTTATGCTGGTTTTGCACATTACAGTACCACTACCTTTTGTATAGTATGTGTATATTTGTGCTTGTATATATTGTTATTTGATTATTTGATTGTACTCAAGTACAATTTTGAGGTACTCAATTTTATGTAACTAATATTAATATATGAAGGTAAATATTGTACTTTTTACACTACTTTTGTTTGACAGCTTTAATTTAATTTTCACTTTATAATTTTCATATTTTTGCTGTCCAGTGAAAACCCTGTTTCTCCAGATTAGGTGATTTGAATTACTGATAACCTGAGTGATCAAACTTTTGGTTATCTGTTGAGTATATTCTCCAACTTCTTGAGATAAATAAACCATTTAAAGAAAAACCTTGAATTAGCTGGAAAATGTCACAAGGTTGAAGACAGGCTCATTGAAAACTTTTTAGAAATGCGTTGTCATCACAGGACAGCAACACTACAAAAATAAGATGATCTTATAGGCCACGATGCATTGGTGTGGATTAAAATACATTAAATACATTAAAAACAGTCTATAAAGTAGTGAACATGAGCTCAACCTTAAACACACGGACAGGGAACATTTTCTGCACTATAAATACTTTTACCTTGAGTAGGCTACATTAAACTGAGAGTACTAGAGAAAGAGTGAAATGAGACTGTGGTAGTGCAGCCTCTGTCCTGTAGGTGGCGGTGGCGCCGCCGCTGCAGCGCAAAAAATTGCAGAAGAAGAAGAAACCGGTGGGAAATTTGACAGTGCGCGAAAACTTTTTGTTTTCTATTCATCGATATTTGGCTTCAAACAAACATTAACCGTGAATTTACTCATGTTTACACGACATGGACCGATACGTGTTGGTTATATCCCTTTGCCAAACCGACGACGAGGATTATAAATGTAGGTATTTATCTGGTGTGAGACTTTTATGATGATAATTTAGGCTCAACTAGCTAAACTATGCTGCTGGTTTAAGCCAAGGTTAGCTAGTCAGTGGTTTGTCAGTAAGTAGGCTTTATATTTGTGAGATTTGTCTGTTGGAGCAGTTAATATCTGCGTAGGTAACTTACATTTTTAGCATCTCCCCAAATGATTTGGTTTAAAAAAAAAAGTCATATTTGGCTTCTAAACATCTAAAAAAACTAAGTCAAATTAAAGGAAAAATGTGTTAAACATTGGTGACTGACAGGAATTTGGAGGATATAAGATGTTTTATCTAAACTGAAAATCAGTGAAAATACAGGCGGAGCTATTTGTATGTTTTAATCTGTAATAAAGACAGTAGTCTTGTTGTGATGAAGCTCAGTTGTTGTTCACAGGTCTGCAGCCAGTGAAGCAGATTTATGACAGACTGGTGGACATCTCCTCTCAGGAATCAGCGAGAAGGGTCTCTTCTTTTCCAGGTACAGTATCTTGTACAGTCAGGGCGTCTTTCAACCTGAAGCTGATGTCGTTTCTCAACTTCTCACCTCTTTGCCTCTGCATGTTTTTTTCACCCAGCATGCTCTCTCAGCGGCTGCCCGTCAGTTCAGAGGTGGTACTTCGCTGTCCAAGCTTGCCAAGGAGTAACTCAGGTGAGACGTGGAAGATTCAGGACGGTTGTGCCACAGATGTTAACTTTCTACTCAACATGTGGATACAGACTTTTTTTTTTTCTAGTTTTTGATGCAGTACTTGCCTTTGTCCATGAATAAGAAAAGTTTTCATAGAGCACAAAATAACCCACCTGTGCAAACTTCTGGTACCTGTTTCAGTTCAGTCAGCACAAAGAAGGCTCATTATGATGGTCATTTCCTTTTCATAATCATGTGGGAAGCTCCTGTCATGACAAATGAAGTGTGACATTTATAAACCAACCATATGAATCCTCTCAATGCCAGATGTTTATGAGGATGAAACCCATCCTCTTAAGTTATAGCATAATATTTGATTGCCTATCAGTTGTGCCCTGCAACACAACCTTTTTTTTTTTTTTAAGCAAATAATCCTTAAAAAATAAGTATCTCCTAAAAATGCCTTTTACTAACCTCAATCAAAAGGTAAAATGATGTTTATTCCACTGCTGGTGTTGTGGTGTTGGGTTAGTGTATTCATCAATTTCATAATGTAACACTGAAAAGTAATTCTGTTTATTTATTTTTGCCTATAAACGGTGAGAAATTAAGTGTTTTTAATAGAAGTTGCCAAAGCCATGATATACTGATTGCTGTCAGTATAATTACAAAACATAGAACTTTATAGCAGCTACCGTCAACATACGGAATGCCGTTATATTTGTTTATTGATTTCCAGCTGGTAGGAACGCTGTACATTTAGTCAGTAAAAGTTGACCAGAGCTGAAAGTGAAAGATGCTGTTAAGGTTTCTGCATGGTGCATCAGGTGTTGTCGGGTTAATTTGTGCTCATTTCTGTAAATGGGAACCAACTTTTGTCTGGTCAGGTGTTCTGCTCAGAAGGTAAAAGGTCGAAGTTTTTTTGCTGAGGTGGTGGTTCTGTATGTTACTGTTTTCTTGTTTAATGTTGGACATGTCTTAGAGTTCAATGGACACTAAGAAGTATGATCTGATATGTAAATGGCCTGACTATTTAACAGGAATTTTTGTCTCAAACTTTAATTGATCTGACATGGTACTTGTAATCAGTGTGTCACTTAGGTCACCTCTGTGGCTTAAAGCGTTGGCTTAGAAGGAGATATCAAGAAAACACAAGAGATATGACATTTAAGCAGCATGTATCAGGGTTTTTATCCATTTAAACTATTGAAACATGAATAAAGGCAAAACCAATGTCACCTGTTTTCTAGTTTTGCAGCTCAGACTGGGAAGAGGTGGGCACAGGGCCTCTGGAAACTGACAGTGAGGAGGAGAGGTCTACTGCTGTGGAGTCATGTTTAAGTTCTCTCAGTAATCAAGAGGCACCGGACCAAAAGGCGGACCAGCTAACACTGACAGAGTGAGTGACAGATGATATTTTCTGCTCTTTCTTTCAATAAATATACGTATTGTGATTGAGCTCATAAAAAGTTGTTATTATGTACACATAATAAACTTCATTGATAGTACTGAATTTCTCCCCCTCGAGTTATTGGAAGGAAACAATTTTGTATGTTATATCTTTTTCATACAGGCAAGGAGAGTGATAGATTTTAGATCACTTGTTAATTTACAGGTAGAAAAAGAATCAAAGTACAAGTGTTATATTTTGGCAAGTTTCTGATATTTTTATTGAACAGGCTATTAGAAGAGGCTGCAGAAGGACTGCATCTACTGTCAGACAAGCTACCACCTCCAGGTATTGTTGACCAATACTTTGCACTCACTTTCTTTGTACAGTACCATCTTTAATAACTGTGAGACATCTTATTATTTTGTAGCTGTCATTCGCAACCATGTTCATTGTGTGCTCAGTGGGGCCGTCAGTTTTTCAAAATATCTAATTATAGTAAATGAGAATGAACATGAAATTTATTCAAATTAATTTGAAGGCACAATTATTCCATGTACGGTGTTGAATCTAAAATGCTTCCACTCAGTACTTCTCAGATGATTTGGGGTGTTATCTCTACAGCACAGCTCGCCAGTTTCCTCCATTTTGCTTTAATGAGGAAAGCAACAGTCGTCTAGTTTACTGATAGGGCAATGGAGCAAGAAGTAAGTTTACTTGCACATAACAATGTCTCAAGTGAGAGTTTTGTCTTTGCCAAAAGCTTTCACTAACAAGGAATTAAAACCTCTTTACTAAAGCCAAACTCCTCAGCTGTGTGACAAGGATCCAGTCCAATTTCAAGCAATTAGGTTTTGAAAATCTGCCTGCTGCAGGCTTATAGAAAAGGTGGCCTACTTAGCTTCACAAATATGCATTCACCACTGTGAAGATGGGATACTTCTTTTCTGACTACTTCTAAGCAAGTCGGCCTCCTGAAGTGATATTTCCTTTCCTTAAAAAGCTTTTTGTAGCACACCACCTTCACAGGAGTTCAGGAACAGTCACCCACCATCGTTAACTGTTCGGAGGAGCAGGAGTCATCACTGTCTTCCAACTATTCTTCCACAGATCTTAATGTTTAGAGACAGTCGATTCTGCCTACTTGTTAAAAAGATGGGGTCAGTGGAGGAAACAGCTTAGTTCATTGATCCCTCATGAAATCCTATAGACACTGATGGGGAAAAAAGATAAAGAAGAAAGAAAATGTTTAATGAATTCATTTATGGTTTGTCCCCCCCCTCCTCCTTAGGTAAAGCCTTATTGGATGTGCTGGTGTTGGGCTCTGCAGAGCAGTCCCCTCCTATTAAAGACCTGCTGCCTTTGCTGGGAGCCCTCAAACATTTGTCCTGCTGGCATGCTGCTAAGATCACTGTACTCACACAGCACAGCACTGGGTGAGGAGACGAAAAGACTTTAGGGCTTTACATTTCTTGAGTTGCAGAAATCAAATGATGAGTAAAATAAAAGGAAAACTTTCCTAAAATTATTGTATGAAGGGAATAGCTTTCACAGGGTTTGAAGTCAAAGTGCCACTGTATATACACACACACACACACACACACTGTCTGTTCACTGTGGTATACCAAACATAAAAGGCTGAAGAGAGATTGCAAAGCTTGCCCAAATGCAGGAAATGCAGCAGGAATGTGTGAATTTGCAGATATTGTTGTGAAATGCTCCTGCTTTACCACTAGGGGGAGTTAGAAGAGTAAATATTAGCAGGTGTTTACTGAATGTAATGGTTATAAATTATTTGACCAACGTTTCCACAAAAGCACTCATTTTAGTTAACAGCAAAATACCATCAAGTCCTTAGCAATATAGTTATTGCGTTAAAAGGAAATTTATTATGAATTGGGACTTTTATTCCCAATTTATAGTAATCAGGAATCAAAAGTTCACAAAATTCCACTCTGCTGATTTTGATCATTGATTGATGCTTTCTTTTCTTTCCCAGGTGGCAGAAAGCAGCGTTGTACCTGAGTGCTGGTCTAGTGGAGCCTGCTGATCTAGACAGCTGTATCGACCACAGAGAACTGTGGAGGGGCGGCCTCGTTATCAGAGAGAAGAAAGTAAGAAAATAAAAAAGAGTGTGGGGAAGAAACATTCAGGAGACAGTTTCTTTTTGCATAACTTACTTCACTTTTGTTTTCTTTACTACATGTAGAAAGATGGAGGAGGAGAAAACATTAACTCACTTGACTTTATACAACGTACAGCAGGAAAGCAGCTCAGCAGTATTAGTTTTTGTGGAAAACACAACGTAATGGGTACAAACACAGGACTCTGGGGATGCCGAAGAGGGCAGCTTATTAGAGAGAGGAAGGATTTTCAAGAAGATTGTGTGTGTTTGTGTGTCTACAATAATATACAATATATGCAGTCCTCAGCAGTATGATGAAGCTGTTTGTCATTAACACGAGGCCAAATTAAAGATTTATCTGTCTTTGTGAAGCTTCTAATGAATCTGTACACTAGTACAAGTCACAAGTACTGGAAGTATGATCGGCCATTTAAAAGCAGCAGTGAATTTGCAAAAGGTGTGTTTGAGGTACCTGCTGTTGAGAGAACTTCTCTCTTATCAGCTCTATTTTTGTGTGTATATTCTGAAACAGCACTGTACAGGGCATGAGAAAAAGCTGAGCCCTCTTGAACTTACCTGCTTGCTTGCCCAGGGCTTTTTATTTTATGAACAGTGTTCTCTATCGGCTGGAGCACACTGTGAGCTGGGCTCAGTGAGAGATGGCAGAGTAAACAGTGCTTCCTTAAGAACCTCGTGTACCGGGGCTAATCATGGTTCAGAAACCTGATTCATGCCTCTGTGTTTGTGCCTTTATCTTTTTCATATGAGATTACTTATGCACGGCACACAAGGCCATAGGGGAAATTTTCACATATTTTCTCTTAAATTGAGTGATTTTTTTTTTTTTTTGGACTCAGGGGGGGATAAGTCTTCCTCTGCTGCTGAATGAATTTAGAGGTATTACCAGAGGTCACTGAGGGGTCATGGGAAATAGCTCTGCCTTGCCGGCATTGCCCTGGCAGAGTCAAACCGGCCTCGCTCCGACTTGACCTTGCTCCCCAAGGAGTCGGCTGCAATTGATTATTGGTCCGAACTTCGGAAAAGGACAAATGTTGGAGAACGCCTCCGGGCAGTTTCCGTCAGTATTTAAAGGACAGCAGTGGTGTTATTGAGATGCAGGTGCAGTGCTGTATGGAACAGTACTCAATCTCATTTTCCTCCCAACGTGATGTGGAAGAACTTTACTGGCATGCATTTAGCCCTAACCTCGGCCCCATCCAACACAGATCTAGATGAACTGGAATGCCTCAGAAAATCTCTTGAGGCTCAACCAGATCAAATCTCTGCAGCCAGGCTCCAACACCTCGTGGAAAGTCTGCATGTAGGCTGTTGTAGCAGCATATTAATGCTCACTGTTTTGGAATAAGATGTTAAACTATAAGATATTGTTTTCATGTCCGGATGTCCACACACTCCTGGCCATGTTGTGTACTTTATTTCATGCTTTCCTGCAAGTAGCTTCACACGCTACCTTTTGATGTCAAAGCGAATTGGCTGAGGTGAGTTGACAGCATTTTTTTTGTAGCTACTCTGGAGATTACTTCACACCCACTTATACTTCTTTCTCATTAAGCTGAAACTCTGGCAGGTGCAGTAGTTTTTCTATCTCTGGACAAAATTGGCCAGTTTTGTGCTATTCTTCCACGTTTCTCTGGGGAGAGTCAGCAATCTGTTTCGCTGCAGAGTTTCCCTTTATGTCTCATACTCTTGGTGTTTTTTTTTTTAATGTGGCTGAGTTTTTTTAGTTGCTGTTTCATGATGATTTTAAACAGATAAGCTTGTATCTGGTGGCTCAAAAGTTATATCTTTCTATTAAATAATGCTTTATTCAAATAATGTCAAATAAGGGAAGTTTTTTGCTGTCAGGTCAAAGTCTTGTTTTTCTGTATTTTTAGATTATTTATGTTTTTTGTTGATAATATTAATTGCCATAACACACAAATTCCATGGCAGCCATTTAATTTCTGTTTGTGTGTATTTGTTTGTATTTATACCCTGACATAAGTTTAAAGCACCATTAATTATCTTTAAAAATCTGGGAGCAGTGGAAGAAGCTCTGAATATGACATTTGAACTTTTTTTTTTTTTTTTTTTAAACAAATCAGTGAGCTGAAAAATGCTAATTTTCACCTTTTACATAGTCACTTGATCCAAAAGATTGATTTGTGCAAAATTTAGGAAATTAATAATTGAAAGTGCAGTCTGACTTTTTAAGAGGTTTAAAAACTTGGCCACAAGTCCCCGAGGTTTAAACAAATGGGAAACAAAAGGGATTCTTTATGAAACAAATATAGCCTGATACATTTTTAAATATTGATAATCTGTATCTGCCTCTGAAATCCAGTATTAGTCACACTATAATCTGAACAGTTGAATTTTTATCTAGTCAACTTGCGACTTAATTGCACGCTTGACAAAGGTTTTCTTCAGTCATCTCCACTCTGTCTGGTTAGCTCTGACTATATGCTGAGGCAAGCATGCTGCTTCTCCTTGACTAAAGTGACCTTTTCTAAGTTGCTGCCTTCAGAAGTGAGTGGGCTCCGGCAGTCAGTCAGTAAAAGTTTCACAGTTGGAGAGCGGTGGAACAAAGGAGGGTTCCCAAAGGAACGAAAGCCCATCTGAGAACAACCATCACCACTTTACAGCGGCGTAATACATAGCATAACAACTAATGCGCGTGTTTGTGTGTGCACGTGTACTATTAAATGTGCAGCCACGTGACAAAGCAAACCATGACTATTTTTGTGAGTCAATTTGAGAACAACATATACTGTAACATCATAGGACATTGGAGGCCTTTTATCGTATCTCTGCTTTATGTAGATCTTTTTCCCAGCTACACTTGTACTGACAGGAGGACACTGTGTGACATTTAATCAAAAGAATGAAATCACTTGCTGCTTGGTGACCTTTTCTCTCCCCAATATATGTTTCAGTACGTGTCGGAGCTACGGTTCGATGGATTTTCCCTGCGCTCTCCGGTGCAGGGGACGTCAGGGTCCAGTCTCTTGCAAGCCCTTTACAACATTGCAGACCACAAAGTACAGTCCGAGGTGAGTCCTGAGCTCTTCGCTGCTTCTCACATCTTTAATTTAACCCTTTCCCTGAGCCAGTGATGAAACCTCAGACAACCTCAGCCTAACTTATAGGAATAGTTCACACAGAAATGAAAATGACGGTTATCATCATGTCCTTAAATCGTCGTGACAAGCAGGAAAATCAGACTGAGTTGCCATATCGAATTACTCTATTCTTTCAGCCTGGCCGGGTCAATGTATGCTCTGTTTGTGAGGTGCTGTGTTTTGTTTGTCCCAGCCAATCAGCAGCAAGTGACATATACACCTTACCAACCTCATTAATAGATGACACGGAAGATGCTATTGTTGTTGCTGGGAGAAGATATCATAAAGTGTTTTGGTCCAGTAGCACTATGGGGCAATTTTTCTATGACTGGGTCCCCATTTTGGTTGTCTCAGAGGTGGTGTAATTCATCCTGCCTCTAGTTTCACACTGTTCTGCTGATTGACAGATGGTAACAGTATTGCACAAAGAAACAGAAATATGCCAACAAAGGCAGGTAGCAAATAAACATGCATGTAAACAATGCACCATTTGAATTAGAATAGAAAGGAAAATCATCAGTTTACACTAAATGTGTTTTGGTGAGAAACACTGAATGTAAACAACTTTATTTTTGATACAAAGGAAACTCCACAGGGTGCCTTTTTTATTGTTTTTCATAATCGTCAAGATTATCGTGATTAAAGAGTTTCTGTAAGTTTATTTACAGCAACATAGCTGTTATTTTTTCATGTGTTTAGCTAAATAACTAGCTATCTACAGTGTTAAAAAATGTCCCCACTCTTAAGCCCCCAATGAGAATGTTTTTCCAACCGGGGAAACAGCAAACCTATTTGAGTCACTGAACAAATTGGAGATGTGGGCAGTGATTCAGAGGAAACAGGCCGTGTCATGGCTGCATCTCATTTAACTTTTACAACCACCTTGGGCAGCTAAAATTATGGGTTTTATTGCCAGACAATTGCATTGTAGTTTTAAAAAAAATCCAACTGTTCACCTCATTATTTCTTGTCTTCCTCTGTGAAAAGGATTTATTCTCCAGTACACCAGCAGCTGCCCCACAGTAGTGAGGAGACTTCTGCCAAAATGCTGTAGGCCCTGCACTTAATCCAAATGTTGTCAGTGAGGAAATCTTGTTTCGGGAAGTGTAATGTGTTTGAGGTTGTTCATTACTGCGGCTTGAAAGAAGACTGTGATTAAATGATGTCTGTGTGTCAATATTCCTACAAACTAGTGAAGGTTTTGATTGACAGAAGACAAGTAGATAATGACTGAATTTGCATTTAGGGGAGAACTGTTCCTTTAACCCCGGTTCAACCCTCATCTTACCTCCTAGCTAAAGAGTTGAATGAGCTGCTCGCAGTCCCATCTCCTAATGATTTCTGGTGGCTGGAAGGAGATGAGTTCAAAAGGGTCACCTCCTTGTTGCCCTTTAATCACATTGAGGAACCCATGACAGAACGACCAGATAAATCAAATGTATTTTATCTGCCAAATGAGTACCGACCTCTTGCACCTCTGATGACCTCGTAGCCAGGAAATAGTATTTGAAAATAGATTTATCTTCTCATCATGGAAGCCCTATCCCCAAGGAATTCACAGAGGGAAGTCTATAGGTTGAAGTTGTATGTTACTTCCTAGATTTTATCCATCCATTTTCACCAGTTTATGTACTTTTTAGGGCAAACCTCATCTTCATTTGGCAAGATCTTTTTTGCCAAGTTGCATCTCTCACTATTCAATTATCAGCTTTTCCTTTTTTGTCAGATTTTGTGTTCCACTTTTTTTAATGGACACTTTGGAGTTATTTGTCTTGAGGTGAAGTGAGGCACTGGGTGGTACTGAGGAGCTACAGTGAGCTGTCACACTATTGGCCGGAAGTGACTCATGGCATTATGTCAATACTCCACCTTTAAGATCTTATCAATCATAGAAACACTGACATAATCAGATATGGTCTGTCTTTACAATACACATTTATTTTCTGTGTTTATGATTCAGATTCTCTTAATTTCAAAATGAATCAGTTCACTTTTGAAATTTTTCTCAAATAGTGTGGCTCAGTGCTTGAAGTGACTGTAAAATATGATCTTAATATCGACCGCACATTCATACCATTCTTCAGTAATTGATTAATCATTTGGTGTACAAAGTGTCAGAAAATGGTCAACTAGAGTTTCCCAGAGTCAAAATTGATGTCTTCACCACAATTCAAAACCCAGATATTCAAATCACAACAGTGTTTCTCAAATAGTGGGGCGCTAAGGGGGGGCACGAGAGGCGGGGCCGCCCGCTCAACCCAGTAGAAGTACACAGTAAAAAGTACAGAAGTACAAAGTAAATGCAAATGTTATGCACTTTTTCAAGAACAAAAGTAATAAAAAATATAATACTGTTGTAGCATGTAATAGCTCTAATCTGAGTGTGTGTTTGTTCTGTGGAGAAGATACTCTGATTGTATGTTGGTGGAGATTGCAGTACAAATGCTGTGTATTCTCTGTGTGAGACAAGGTTTTATTGGTATAATATAGTTCTCTAATGACTGTTTTTATGTAGATTAATATCCATAACAGTAAAACGAAATGGGAGCAGGGCCCAGAAAGTTATGGCCTGATTATGGGGTCTATAGAACACATACACACGAAGGCGGTCTTTATTAATTAATAGCATTAGCATTGAAGACAGTCAGTTGAAAGGCTGTCTGTTGTACACATTAAAGAAATACTGAAAAGACTCACTAACTCAGAGACTCAAGCGAAAGCAGTCATTCAGAGTGGCTGTTTTATTGTTCAATATATGTGTTTGTCTTAACCATTGTCTACTTTGTGAGTTTGTGTGTGGCAAGAGATGGTGTGTGTTTGTGTTGTTGTGTGTTGTTGTGTGTGCTCATTATGCAGTTAACACAGCAGAGCTCCATAGTTGAGATGTGTGTGTATGTGTGCGTGGATGCTACTCATATGTATGTCTGTGAAGAGTGAGACCATGTGTTTATGTGTGTTTGTGTGATCTCATCAGATCCCTGTACAGAGAAGCAGATGGCGGTGATTGTCTTGGCACACAATTTAAAAAAATAAGAAAGAAAAAAGGCTCTGAGGACAACAAAACTATCACATCTCAACACTGCTGGGATAACTGACTGTAAAATGACTTGCGCTCACACACACATGCACAATCTCAACTATGCTCAGACAAAAACTATTAGGCCTCCTCACTGTCATGACTAACTCTCATGATAATTACACACACATGCTTTGCCTCAGCAGGCAGGGAGGCCACACTGTGCTCTGTGAGCACAAAATGAAGGAGTGAAATTCAATAAAGATGCTGTTTATAGATAAAATATCATGATGACAAGCTGTGCTTATGTAGTGGATGTAACACTTGCCAAATCAACGTACTTCATCTTAATGCAAAAATACCTACACGTTGATTTCTAGCATTTCAACCAGAGGAACTTTATTGTTAGAAATACGGGTCTTTACTCTACGACGATGCAAATGGTTAAAAGTTCATGTGAATAAATGGAAAATGGACAGTAAAGACATTGTACACATTTTCAAGATATGGTGGAAATTACTCTAAAATCATTTCACAGTCATATTTTTTACTCTTCTAACTTTATTCTACAGGGAGCTGTGTATCAGAAAAACTTTTTATTAATGGTGGATGTTCCAGCTGCCCTACAGCATATTCAAATGGTGACATTTAGTCTCTTTTGAGTGTCCTTTTTAAAAGCAACCCAACCCTGTTTGTTAAGGGAGGAGGGGAAGAGCTTCACATCGCGCTTTCTTTTGGGTTTTAAATGTTCTTCTGGCCACATAATCTGCATTCAGACACTTCTCCCTCTCTGAAGCACTTAAACCTGCAGTAAAAGTCAAGCATCAGTCAGTCACTGCTGGAAACCTCCTCCATTTCTTTTATTGCTTGTTGATGCCTGTTGAGGCTTCGCAAAAGACATTAAGTTTTCTTCTGCCTTTCACAAATAAACATGGCTGGAAAAAACTTAATGGCTTATATTGCCATATACACCAACTTTACTGTTTTTTATTTTTTATTTTTATTTTTTTGTAGAATGGAAAATAACTAAAGATTGTATTTGTGAAAATAGAGCCAGCACTGGTCAATGAAGCCCTTTGTGCCTTCACAACAGACCATTCTATTTGGAGGAGTGTTACACAATGTAATACAACACTGAACTGCTAATGGACAGCACTTATTGTTGAACGCTGCTCAGCTACTCACAGGGGAAGATTACAGCATTATATATACAAGAAATGAATAAACAGAATATATAATGCCCCTGCGAAAACACAACAGCAGCCGGAATAAAGTACCTTTCGCTGTAATTACATGAGTCATGTTTAAACATACAAACACGTGCAGTTTTAACCCATTACAAAACAGGATTTCAAGTAATGACGACAATTAAATATTGGTCTTAATGATCTGTTCGCATCATCTCCTCAGGTCACTTCATTACTCAGTCTCTTCAGTCTAGTGCACAAGGGGTTAATAAACCTACTACTGAAACTGGGATTTCAACCCCAGTTCATTAAAATCTTCATCTACTCTTAATCTGTCGTATATCAGAAATAGGTCGACACTAAATTCTTTGTTCCCGATCAATAAATTATGAGACTGAGATTTCAGGCTTTCCTTAGTATTCTTGTAACTTTTTGTATATGCAGATGACCTTTTTTTTTTCATGTTAGTAGCGATTAGATATATTATGGATTTCCTCATAACATAATGAGCTCATTAGATAAGTAGGACAGCTGCAGCCTGTTGAAATGTAGGCTTTTTTAAAAATGTGAGCTACTGTGTGTTAAGTACCTGATGGCTTCCTGATAGAAAATACGAGATATTCTGTGAGTTTAGGTGGTTGGTGTTTCAAAAATACTGAAACCAGTAGTTAATTATTCAGTTATCTGGGTGACCGAAAGTTAAAATTTAAGTTTTATAATTGACTTATCATTTAATTTTGTTTCATTTGAATAAAAAAACCTCCCTCATTTTTTCTTATTCTAGGTTTTCCAGTGAGGATAGACATTCTCATGCTCTTTGCTCTCTTTTTTCTGAAATGAACAAACAATAATTGATGCTAAAAATAAGTCATATCTCTGGTGTTTAGGCAATGGTATACAATGGGGGAAATAAGTATTGGACACGTCAACTTTTTTCTCATTATATTTATTTCCAAAGATGCCATTCATGTGACATTTCTTCCAGACACTGGTATTAACTCAAATAATCCACACATGAAAAGAAATCACAAGATTCAAGTCCATAAATAATGATTATGTGGAATTAAGTGCAATAACACAGGAAAAAAATATTGAACACACTATCTGAGACTCGTTTAATACTTTGTGGAGAAGCCTTTGTTTGCAATGACTGCTTCCAGACGCTTCTTGTATGTATGAACTAATCGCCCACACTGCTCAGGTGTGATTTTTGCCCATTCCTCCGCACAGATTGTCTTCAAATCTTGAATATTCTTTGGTGCCCTCTGGTGAACCCTTATCTTTAGTTCTTTCCACAAATGTTCAATCGGATTTAAGTCAGGTGATTGACTGGGCCATTCTAACACATTTTTTTTTAAACCATTCGAGAGTCAACTTTGCCGTGTGCTTCGGATCGTTGTCCTGTTGAAAGGTCCAGCCACGTCTCATCTTCATCATCCTGGTGGATGGCAGCAGGTTCATCTCAAGAATTTGCCGATAGATGTTTCCATTCATTGCTCCTTCAATTATATGAAGTCTGCCAGTACCCCGAGATGAGAAACAACCCCATGCCATGATGTTTCCACCACCAAACTTCACTGTTGGTATAGTGTTATTTGGGTGATGTGCAGTGCCATTTCTCCTCCAAACATGGTGTGTAGTATGACAGCCAAAAAGTTCAATTTTGGTCTCATCTGACCAGACAACATTCTCCCAGTATTCCACAGGCTTATCCAGATGCTGTTTAGCAAACTTTAAACGAGCTTCAACATGCCTTTTTTTGAGGAACGGAGTCTTGCGGGCTGAGCGTCCATAGAGGCCATGGCGGTGGAGTGCATTGCCTATCGTTTTCTCTGTAACACTTGTACCTGCTGCCTCCATGTCTTTCTGGAGCGCTTTCCAGGTGGTCCTTGGCTCTTTGAGAACTCTTCTGACCATCTTTCTGACTCCCTGGTCAGAAATCTTGCGAGGAGCTCCTGTGCGCGGCCTGTTGATGATAAGGTGATACTTCTTCCACTTGCGGATAATGGCCCCAACGGTGCTTACTGGAATACTCAGATTCTTTGAGATAAGTCTATAACCAGTTCCATTCTGATGCTGAGCAACAATCAGGCTGCGAAGGTCTTGAGAGAGCTCCTTGCTTTTACCCATCATGAGATGTGTCTTGTTTGACTACTTGGTGAAAAAACAACCTGTTTATAGGGCCATCAATTAGCACTAACCCAGCTGATGTTGGTTTGCACTTATAGGAAGTACAAAGACTAATTACTTTCAGGTTTGAGATGGTATGGTGCCTTTCCTTGCCAAACTATACAGCTTTCCCATGGTGTGTTCAATACTTTTTTCCTGTGTTATTGCACTTAATTCCACATAATCATTATTTATGGACTTGAATCTTGTGATTTCTTTTCATGTGTGGATTATTTGAGTTAATACCAGTGTCTGGAAGAAATGTCACATGAATGGCATCTTTGGAAATAAATATAATGAGAAAAAAGTTGACGTGTCCAATACTTATTTCCCCCATTGTATTTATGAATAAGGTATCTGTCTGAAGGTCTGAGTCTTTTTCACTCTCCCTCAGTACCTCTTCCTCCTTTTCTCACACACACATGGACATGTCTGAATCTACCAAAATATTTTGCTGACATTACCGTTGGAAGGCCAAATATATATTTGGGACCAGGAGCGCTCAGATTTCAGGGCCAGTTATATAACATCACCTGTGGACTGCTCAGGGGTCAGTATCTTCCTCAAGGACACTTCAGTTGTATCTCTGTCTTCACACCGATGGTTTCTAACTCCTGAAGGTGATGCCTCATAAGCCACTGTTGTGTTTTTTTTTTTTTTGTTTTTTTTTTTTTGTGATAATCATATTGTTGTTTTTCTATCCTCTTCTCTGGGTTTGTTTGTTTATTTCCTCATTTCATTCTGTCTTTGTTTCTTTTTTCCTTTCTCACCTTTACCACTCTCTGCCTGTCTGTTCTGTGTTTGCAGGTCTTCCATTACTACGCCCCGGTTTTAGACTTGGTTCAGTTGGTTAATCTGTCAGACCTGCCCACCTTTCTGATGTCCAGAACCCAGTTTGAACTGTATCCTCTTTTCTGAAATGTGTGTGTGTTTCTTGGGAACCACATTAGCTTCATGTCTCCCTCCATCTGCATTTGTTGAGATCCACTTGTGTAAATCACCTACACTGAACCTTCAATAAATTTCAATATATTGATATGTTGTATTATCTAGAAGCAAAAAAACTTGATTCTTTTCTCCATACATATAGATTATAATATGGATGAGATTATTTGATCTAATAAGTGATGTAAAGCAGCTTCTATTTTTTACCGCAGCCTTTATTACTGTTCATGTCACAAGTGGTTGTTAACATCAGCGCCTTAATATTGTTTTGTTCCTTCACCACCAACAAACAGAGGCCTGTCTGGGAAGTCAATGAAAGCAAAACTTCTGTTGGACCAGCTGAGGTCTCTGCGTGGAAAGGTACTGGCCACTAAATTTGGAGGAGGAAATCTATTTTTGTTCCCAGTCAAATGTACATAGGACATATAGTAGACGATGCATATAAAATTAATCTATGTTATTCATGGGACTGAGAGACTCTGTGTGTGTGTACTTATGTGTATCTTCTTATCTCCAGGTGGGAGCGTTGTTCAGTCTGTCCTGTATAATCACCTCCATCGCCCAGCCTGCACCCAGCCAGCTCAGCTCTCAGCGCTGGAGAGAGTCAATTGCCAGGAGACCGAAGTCTTTACCTGGTGAGTGTTTATTTATTTTTTAAATGTATTTATTCTTTTTATTCATTATTTCATAAATGGATTACCCTTACAGAGAGGAGCCTCTTTGTGGGAAAACAAATTGGTAACTAGGACCACACTGATATAGATAATAAAAGATTTTGTTGGAATCAATTTGGAAAACACTGCTGCTCCAAAAAAGAAAAAATATATAAGTGATGTAAGTATACAGTTGAGGAAATTGGATGGCTACAGCTTATCAAAAATAATGTATAGATAAAATAAATATAATATGAAATGTGAAATGAATTAATCTGTTTGTTCTGTTATAACAGAATAAGTTTGGAATATATGAAAAGGTAAAACTCTTCTTTCATCGTGGTTTAATATCCTGTAATCTCCTGTCTCCTGTAGTGCCTGACGTAGAGGTGAAAGGTGAGGGCGCTCACTACTTCCTGTTGGTCCAGGGCTCAGATGATGTTGAGTGTGGGACCTGCAGGGTCAGGATGGTGCACTCAGACAGTCAGATCAATGGAGCAGCTGCCATGGCAACCGTCTCCGGGTTGCTGAGAGGGAGGTCCCTGTCATCGTCAGGTATATTATGTTGTCGTGTTCGTAGAAGTGTGTGTGTGTCTGTGTGCATCACTGTCAGTGTTTCATCGTCACTTTAATTTGCTGAATCTCTGAAACAACAGCATCTTGGAGTTTTAGGGAGCGACAAAGTGATAAAAAACATTTCTCTAATCCAGTGGTCCCCAACTTCTTTTGCACCACGGACCGGTCTCACGTATAACAGAATTTTGCAGACTGATGGCAGCAGCCAAACTAAACAAACACCTGACCCTTTGACCCTGCAGTATCTTTGCTTCGTGTCTTTGTTGTACTGTAATCAAATTTAAAGAGCATTTGGGGGTTTGGGAACATCTCGCCGTTTTGCCATATTGTAAGCTTCACAGTTAAAGTAGGAAGCCTTCCTCCTCTTTCTTCACTGTGTCCTCTCTCCTCTCTCATAGCAGTGGAAAGTTGTGACTGTTCTGTGTAGCGGTGGAGGAAATAATCAATTCTACGATGCATCTGCGATGCTTCCTTGAGTGATTCTGCATCAATGCAGTAAAGTCTATAATTGATTATTGGAGAAATTTTCACTGCCATTTCCGGTGTTTGGTGGTGCTGCCATGTAAATCCACTGTGTTGACATTCAAGACCGCGTGAAGATGGCAAAGCAGCTGCAAAAGACAAAAGAAATAAAACCACATTTTAAATGCAGTGTTTGGGCACACTTGTTTGTATTGATTGGTAGAAATAAACCATGTATAGAATTCCAAAATTGAGCTGCATTGGGATACATTGAGAATCATTTATTAATCGAATTGTGACCCTTTGAATCGTAATGGAATCCAATCATGAGGTGACTGACAATTCCCACCCTGAGTTCTGTGAAGTTTTTATTCATCTTTGTCACTAAAATAAGAACAATCAATTGAAGCAGAAGGGAAGGACAAAAGTGTATTGAAGGGATGGACAGCACAGAGAAACAGAGGGTGATCAGGAGGAATGGAGCGAATGTATAGATGGATGAGGAGTGAACCGGATGGATGATTATATAAAAACCTTGGCTGGTTATGGCTGAATGGAAGGAAACGACTCATGAATCTCACACTGTTATTTGTTTTGCTCCCTGAACTACAAGCTTCTTCCCTGGTGATGAAAGTCCTTCATTGTTCTTGGGCTTTATATGATATTCAAACGACCTACTGTGGTGTTTCCTCCTGAGAGTTCCTGCTGTTGTTAACATTTTATGCAACCTTCAGGAGACATTTTTGAAATACTTTTAAATGCAGAGGAATACTATAAAAGGTGCTCTGACTGCTGCAGTGATGCAGCATGAACACACCACAGCAATAAAAATGAGTCTTAAAATGCACACCTGAACAAAAGCATGAAATAGTCAATACACCTGTCTGCCCTGTACGAGCATAAGGTTCCTGTCTGAGTTTCAAGTCTCTTTTGTGAGCAAAGGGGTTACAAATTTAATTTACGAGGCACATGTTTACTGCTGCAGTCTTAGGGTTATCTTTTTGTTGTTATTTACTAATTCAGTAGTTTTCTGACACCTTGAAATGCACCATTTTTTCACTTGTGATCTCTCTTATGTTGTAATTCCACCCAAGAGTGAGAAAATTCGTCTTTCTGATTGTTTCATTTTTTGAGAGACTTGAAGAGATTTTTTTCACAAGTAACAGGCAAAGATAAGGGAAAAGTCAGAGAGAATACATTTTTCAGTGTTGTAGAGCCATGTTTTGTCTTCTTTTCTATCTGGTCAGTCGTTCATAGGAGGGAAAAGTTCAATCCAAAATAGCACAAATATAAATTTCAAACTTTTAACCCTTTGACTTTACTACTGTTGTATGTAGGACTTGATTTTTCTTTAGGTTTATTCTCCATAATGTTACACATCTGACACAATTGCACTAGATAGACCAGTGTTAAAAAAGAAAACAAAGGCCTAAAGGGGTGAGCTAGCTATATATATTGCACCTCCATGAGGTTTGGTGACCTGTGAGCGACATATTTAGAGTAGGTCAAAACTTTAAAGCAGCAGAGGCAGAATAATTCTGACTTTGTTGCTGTTATGGGTCAATTTCCAAAAACACTGAATCTTTCAGCCCTCTTAATGCAACTCAATCATGTTTTCCATTAGAACCCTTCCGGCCTGCTAAATCCTCTTTTCCAAATATTTGAAATAAAGTATACCTTGAACTCTTTGATGTCCTTCATCCCACTAGAGAAATAGCAAAATGTTCTCCTCAAAACAATACACACATGCAAACAATACACGCAAATTGTTCACCCTCACCCTCTGTTTTATCATTCATTGCTTGTCTCTCTTCAACCAGGAGGAGCTGTAGGCAACATCCTCTGCCGCCTGCCCTCTCTCCAAGGAGACGCCCTGCTGAAGAGAGAGAGGAAGGTGACCCAAGTCCAGACATTAGTACTCAAAGAATATCTCAGTAAGTGCTACATGAAAAAAGCTCCCAAAACCGAAAACACATCTCAGAATTTCAACATAGTTCTTGGTAGGTGGTGTACAGGTTAATAATTGTGAAGACACCCCAGAAAATGAGTGCACACTGTTGTAGTCAAACAGATTTCATTACCATTTTTGTTGTGTTTAGTTCAACCATTGTGCTTTTATTAATCGCTTGCATGCTAATGTATGTTAATAACCTAGACAAGCACTCAGAACAGCACCCTGAGCTCACAGAGATATGTCAGTCAAAACGTTATGCCCCCAAGCAGGATGGGGAGGAGACCTCTCACAGAACAGTAAAGGAGAGGACAGATTTATGGGAGCATATTTGGCACATAACAGGCACATTACATGTTGTAATGTGTCTAATAACTGTGGTATGTGTTGCATACAAACTAATTTAAAGCCAAACACCTGCAACCCCTTAAATGTGAAGATATTGTATATTAGATAAATTGAACATTTAGTGTATTGTTGGTCAGATAAAAAAAAAGACATTTAAATACAATGCACATTATTCACCATTTTCTCAAGGTTATAGTCAGCATATTGTGATCATGATAGAACATCGGAAGAAATAAAGTCAGGCAATTCAGATAAAAAAGTACTATTAGATTTAGGAGGGCAATAAATAATAATACAGCACACAGGCATATCAAGATTGATTTTGATCACTACTTCAAAGCTGGGAGGTTTCTCCACTGAGATAAGGTATTTTTTAGAGACCAGTGCAAATCCACCTCCCCTACCACTGAACCTGCGGGAGTTGAAGAACCTATAATTGGGGGAAAATAATTTGGAGAAAGCACTTATGTCACCAGTTCTAAACCATGTCTCAGTTAAGTCCAATTTATTGGTGGAGATAAAGTCATTTAGGACAATTTTATTAGCCAGTGACTTTTATATGTAAGAGGGCACAGCTAACAGAAGAATTGCATTTATATTTTGTTTTTCCACAAAAAGAAGTTTTAATGGACAGGATTTGCAGCATTTAATCCACCGCTTAAAGCACTCACTTTAGCGAGGATGAAGCAAGGTGTCCAGTTATGGTAATGGTGTCTATTGGTTTTAAGGAACAACAGTGTGATCATACCACAAGGGGGAGCTGGTGTGGGTGAAGGGTCTGTCAGTCTTGGATATATACACCAATCAGGTGTAACATTATGACCACTGACAGGTGAAGTAAATAACACTGATTATAGCTTCATCATGGCACCTGGGATATATTAGGCAAACAAATGAAGATTTTATCCTCAAAGTTGATGTGTTAGAAGCAGGAAAAATGTAAGGATTTGAGCGAGTTTGACAAGGGCCAAATTAACTAGACGACTAGGTCAGAGCATCTCCAAAACTGCAGCTCTTGTGGGATGTTCCTGGTCTGCAGTGGTCAGTATCTATCAAAAGTGGTCCAAGGAAGGAACAGTGGTGAACCACTGACAGGGTCATGGTTGGCCATTGCTCATTGAAGAAGAGCGAAGGTTTGTATGGTATGGGAAGAAGGCAAGCCTGCCACAAAGCAAAAATGGTTCAGGAATGGTTTGAGGACCACAGTGAGTTTGAGGTGTTGACTTGGCCTCCAAATTCGCCGGATCTCAATCCAATCAAGCATCTGTGGGATGTCAGGGGTCTAGTGGAGTCCATGCCTCAACGTGTCAGGGCTGTTTTGGCAGCAAAAAGGGGACCAACACAATATCAGGGAGAGAGTCATAATGGTATGCCTAATCGGTGTATATGAAATACATTATTTGTACATAGAAAGGTTGTAAAATAGTTCTTCCTCTGAAACCACTGGGGTCAAACCAACAGTGTGTTGTTGTACTGTAGTTAGTGACTGACTGTTTGGGGGGGAAAGAGGGAGTCTGAAATTTAACTGAGGAGTCCTCAGGGTTGATTCCAAATTTAAATTAAACTGAGATCAAATCTCAGTTTTTAAGACATATATATCCTGGGACAAAGCCAAATGGACTGAAGAGACGTATCAAGTGTCGAGGCCACTCAGCTTCCTGAACTGTCATCAGTTTGAGCTCTAGGCTCTCTCCAGCCCTCAGCGCAGGCTGGTGCACAGCGCGACTGTTGAAATATCATTATTTTACAGACATGCATAATGGCCCCTTGGCAGGCAAGATAGTTGAACACCAGTGGAGTGGAGCCAGATTAAAGGAAGTGGAGTGAAATTCTTCAGACTTGAGGAAAAGCAATAAGGCTGTTCTTTGAAAAGGCCGTGAGCAGAATGAAGAGTCCTGACAGACTACAAGCCTTAATAAAATTCATCCTAATATATTCTGACTTGGCATTAAATTGGGAAAAGGCATTTCCTTATAAGTTTCAATAGTCGGAAGTGCTGTATGTTTTTCTGATTATGGGAAATGTGTGGGTGTGAGTGGGTGTGAGTGGGTGCACGCACACTATCATGGCTCTGTCTATTAAGTCTATTAACTCACAGGCTATAATCAGTCTGTGCGATGAGTGTGCAAGCTGATGCATGTACGTGTGAAGGAGTTCATTTATTATGTTATTCAGTCATAATTTTGCTGGATATCTAACTCTCAGACACATGTTTTCAATTGCCCCATTGCCCTCATGTCACTGTGGACAAATGTTAAAATGTTAAAAATCTACAAATCAACTGAATTTTACAAGTAAAATTCACAAAACCGTGCAATTAAACGGATTAATTAGGACAATAATGGATTAATAAAATAAACAAAACTAAAAATGTCCTCCTGTCATTTTACCTGCCATCCCTCTTCAAAATGACCAGATAGAGTTTACAGTTCTACTAAAAAAGATTAGCCTGCGTAAGATTTGAATGTAAAAATACAACTGATTCCGTCTCAGTCACTCAAGTTACTCTTTTTTAATCACTCCTTCTTCATAGGTCAGAGGGAAGATGTAGGATTTAAGGATCTAAGTTCTGGGTGGCACAGTGGTGTAGTGGTTAGCACTGTCGCCTCACAGCAAGAGGGTTCTGGGTTCCCTATAATCCCCGGTTGACGGGAGGACAGGAGTTTGCATGTTCTCCCTCCCACAATCCAAAGACATGCAGGTTAGGTTAATTGGCAACTCCAAATTAAATTGCCCCTAGGTGTGAATGTGAGTGAGAGTGGTTTGTCTGTCTTTCTATGTCAGCCCTGTGACTGACTGGCGTCCAGTCCAGGGTGTACCCCGCCTCTCATGCCCAATGACAGCTGAGATAGGCTCCAGCACCCCCTGTGACCCTGTGTGTCAGGATAAGCAGGTATAGAAAATGGATGGATGGATCTAAGTTCTCTGGGTGTATAGGTTACTAATACATGATTACTACTTTCAAGCAAAAATTCAGACCTAAATCGATTTCATTTCGTGTCATGGTTAATTTCCCTAATTTTCTAGTAAATGCATTAAACAGGTAGTCCATAAATGACAGCATATATGAATAAATTAATTTATTCAGATTCAGATTTCCTTTATTAGTCCCACAGTGGGGAAATTTACCAAAGATACCAGCAATAACTAAGTAATATTATTCAAATTACATGAGACTTGTGAGAGGTTTATCATGCTTGTTTTGGTTAGGTTGTTGTCCAGTCATGTGCATTACTTCTATCATGTTTAACAAGTTTACCAGCGAGACATAAACTAAATCTGAGATGTTGCCAAAGTGAAAACCAGCTCCTGTTTGTGTGTCCAGGACAGAAAGAAGAAGCTTCTGGCTCGACCTCAATACCTTCCAATGACTTGAAGGTCATCCTGAATCTTGCCAGGGAGCAGTATCTGAAGATGATTGATTCAACTCTGCCCTCTGCAGCCACGTGTCTGACAGATGAGCAGGAGAGCACGGCCGCCAAAAACTCAGGTATAAACTAAGAAAGTGGCAAGAAAAACTAAATTACCATATTTTCACGTCTATTCAGAGCTACAGTAAAGACATACAGAGTGTAAATTTTTTAGTAGGCTGGTTAGTCTTTCTCAACTGAGCACACAATGAAACACTGACAATTCAAGCACATTTTCCCACGTCATCCAGTGACCAAGCTCTATTTTTCACTCTAAAATAACCTTTAATAATTTGTAGTTAAAGTCATTATTGAATTTGTCAGATTTCAAGACAGCAAAACTCAACTGCTTCAAGGACTTAAAACTGTTTCAGTTTTGTTCAGTTCATTAACAAGGGAAACCTTATAAAATCAAAGTTTAAGTCCTTTTAAAAAAGCTGGACCAATTGTGTATATGTGTTCTAGGTGTAACTGCGATGGAGGCTTTTGTTTCCATTTTATTATCAGTTTATGGACACTTCTTATAATTGTTTGTGGCAATTACGGGTCGTCTTTTTTTCCCTGATATTTCCCAACAAAAACTAAGAGCCTGAAAGGTTATTTTGAAACCATGAGACATTAAACGTAGCCCTAACTATAATGTGGACGTGTATGATGATAGTAGTGCATACAGAATCCTTGTTGGTCGTAGATTATTTAGTCAATCTAAAGTTACACATGTACAATAGGAAGCTCACAATACTATCTGCAAAAATCCCTAAATGACTGATGGTGGTTCACCTATTTTCCAAAGCACATATTCTGACTTGCCTGTGAATTGTTACAGAGCGGTGTGTCAGTTTTCACTGCAGGCACATTCATAGGGTGACGGTTTTAGGTAACAATGCCAACTAATAATTTGCAAATAAATTGTAGGCATTTAAACGAGTCGCATCTTGCAGCTAGACCTAAATGTGCACAATGAGGGTGGTGCTTGTTTTAAAACTGTAGCTGCGGGGCTAAAAGACCTGCATGTCAAGCAGTTTCCGTGTCATAAATGCTGTGACATTGTTTGCCAATAATTTTTGGAGTCTTACACCGTTGTCTGTCATAAGGTTTACTGTGTAATTAGAGTGTAATTACATAGGAGTAAACAGGAATAGACCAATACCTCTGCCAGAAAATGTAGCATTTATCTAATTCTCCAAGTCAGCCCACATTATGGCTTTGTCTTGTGCGTATCCTCCCGATTTCATGTTCTGTATCATTTACACATATTTAGCTCTCCAGGACTTCTTATAAAGAATGTGTCTGAATTCATTAAGAGGTGAGCCAGGCTTCAGAATCAGAAACAATGATGGGTGTGAATATATGGAGACATACATTCTAAGGTAATCAGGGTATTTTCTCCCACCTCTTTCTTCTCTTTCCCACCCTCAGCTCTGGACATGGGAATGTTGTCTACAGCAATAAACAACCTCTGCAATCCATTAGGAATGTCTTTTGCATTTGTGTATCTGTGTCGCCTAAAGGTGCGAATGACTTTGTGTGGGCTGTCAAACCGCTGACGGAGAGCTTTAGTCTTTTTGTATAACACGCTCACAACCTCGAGGCATTGCTGTGCATGAAACAGCCTCATCTCGTCTGCGATCCTGCTGTATGCAGTTTCATCATATTTCTGTACCCATTGAGGTAACATACAGTCTTCCTGTCCAAACACAAGAAAAGTGCAGAGTGGTGATATTTTGGATGCTGGGATTTTATCTGTTCAAGCTTCTGTCTGCCAAGAGTTTAGTGTGTTGACCTGGCTCAAGTGGAGGTAGGGATAACTCTCGCAATCTATCACACAGCACATGGTGCCGACATTGCCTATGCCGATGCACTGGGTAGTTTCTCCACTCTGAAATATAATGCCACCTCTGAAGTCTTACTGATTTTTCCTGGCAGCACTACACTCCTTCAAGGTGCTGTAAATGCTCATCTATCAGCATTTGAAAACTACTGTGAGCTCTAGTTTATGGGTCATGCAGTGCAGTGTAAAAGCTTTTTGAGGCTGAGCAGTTACTGCTCGTATTTTTAGGTCTGTCCATATTAGATAATTAAAGCTTTTCCTACACAACAAAGTATCTCCTTATTTTGACTTGAAGGGCTCATTTAGTAGTGTACTGATTTGAGGACTCAGTGCACTTTTGTATCTGTATTTGCTTCATTTTTTGAAGCACCGTGTGACTGAAATTTTAATAGAAATCCAACCTATTAAGGTTTTTGAGAAAATTGAGACAATTAGTGAATTTTCAACTACTGGTCATATTTTCAAAATTGCCTTTCATGTGGGATCTGCACTGAGAGATGCTGGGTTTTGCCCGAAGGTAATTTCCAAATTAATCATCAAGTTTGACAGCTCTAATTAGCCTATGCCTGTTGTTTTATCATTGTAGGTTTTCAGTCTGTTCCCCACCTGCAGGCTGACTGGCCTGAGAGGAGTGTCCTCCACAACATGGAGAACCTGCAGAGGAGGCGACAGAAGAGACGGTAAATGAAATTCAAATAGACACATGACAACTCTGTGTCCTTAGTGTACTCTGTTTGATCTACTTTGTGTGTTTTAGGTTTGGTCTGTTAGGTCCAGGCTCCGGTGACAGTCTTCTGGGTCCTAAAGACAGTCAAAAGGGCTTCTCCCCTGCTTTACTGGATGCCAGAGAACTTCTAAAACATTTCACATCTGACGGCCTGCCCACTGGAGAGCTACAGCCTCTGGCTATCAATCGAGGGTAGGTTCAGTCATCCATACTGTCTCCATAAATTGGACCTTTCAAAGTGAGGGCTGACAGAAGCTTATATACATACTGTGTACTACATCTAGGCCGTTATGCAGGCAGACATAAAGAGACAAATGTATAGACTGAGTGAGCCAAAAGGCAGCAAGATCACGTTGAGAGAGGCATACACAAAGGTGGCCATGAAACAAGACAAATGAGTCAATATAGACAAATTCCAGATTTACAAATGAGCATACTCACACTGTAGTCAGTTAAACAGTGTCTGTGTTGTTTTAGTAAACAGGAAACAGTTAATGAGGCCCTAATGAGGATTTGATTGTGATCATTAGCCTGCTACAGTGAGCTTACAACCTCTCTAGAAAAATTATTGAGTTGGATTGGGAAAAAAAACATTGTTGGGCAAAGCAGTCATCACTTAGTGTTAATAATCCTGTCAGGCCAAAACTGTGTTTTTAATGAGTGGAATTTGTTTTTGTGGTTTAATGAAGAGACAGTTAAATTGATTAATTTTCTTTGACAAAATGTTTATTTGTTCCTCCTCCCTCCCTCTCTCTTTCTCCCAAATTCTCTCTCTGTCCAGCAATAATGTGTTTCAGTTGTCACCAGAGCTTTCTCCCAGGAGAGTCAGCCAGATGCCTTTCAACAAAGCTTCAGCCTCACATTACCATGGCATAGAGTAAGTTTCTATAAACTATACTGCAGCTTGTCAGCTATAGTTACTGGTATTTTACAGTACTGCCAGCTATGAAAATGTATGATGATCAGTAGAAGCTCAAATAATAACTAGCCACATCTGTCTCCATTATTTTGTTTATTTATTATTATTATTATTATTATTGCATCTAGGTTCTGCTTGGACAACCAGCGGTCCTTGGACCGGGACCAGGCCTTTGTAAAACTCCAGTCCCGTCTGATCCGGTATGAGACGCAAACAACCTGCTCCAAGGAGCCCAGCGCCCTCCCCTTCGCCCTCAGCCCCGCCCCCTCCCCTGCAGTGATGTCGGAACCGGGTAGCGTGCCTGACGGGGAGACTCTGCAGAACGCTGATGTAGCACGACTCAAGCGCAAGTCGTGGGACACGGACATCATCGGAGGTCATCCTCGCAAGAGGTACGAGGCCAGTGTGTGTTGCTCCTGGTCAGAGTGTAGGAATAGGTGGATAAAATGATGGGTGGGTGGATCTGTGGGAAGTGGTACATGCAGTGTTGATGCTTATGTGTCAGTAATGTTAGCCGTGTTTGTCTGAATGATCCAGGCTGGTGAAGTCAGAGAGCAGTGACTCCCTCTGTTCCCAGAGCAGTGGCAGCAGTGGGACACACCCTGTCATCAGGTCTCTACGACAACAGCCCAGCAGGTCCCAGTCCACCTCCTCCTCCATTGGCAGGCGGCCATTGTCAGGTAAACCAGAAACACTCAATAGTATTTTTACAGTTTACGGTAGGTGGTAGTAGTAGTGGAAGTTGCAGATCACTTCATTTTCCACAAAGTGATGTAATCAGTGCCTGGGATTAATAATAGGACCATCTAAGCACCAGCACTTTCAATCTCAGTTAACTGCACAGGTGCTAGAACTTCCAATCTGGTAAATATGCATTAGGAAGTCAGCACACCATTATTTAGAGCGTTAAATAGAAAAGATCAGCTTAATTGTTTTGGGACAAACACATCCTGGGTGTGTTTATAATATGAAATTACACATAGAGCAGCAGTTCTAAAAGTCATAATTAGGGGAACTGCAGAATTGGCACCTGGATAACATACTGTGTGACCAGACAGAACAGTGTCAAGACAGAGTGGTGCAGAATAAATTAGACTGTTTTAAAAATGTTAGTAAATCCTCTTTTTTAAGGGCATTAGATAAATGACAGAATATCTGTAGTGCTGTGCCCTGTTGTCAAAATGACTTTTTCTGTGTCCATGGATTCAACATGACGTGCATGTGTATAAGGAGAGTAGAGGCAAGGAGGCAGGCTGAAAAAGACTCTTCTCACAACAAATGTATACATTTATGAAATATCTGCATTTTTATGGTATATTTTAGAGGCCTGAAAGTTCTCGTGAAATATGATAATAAGCTAACAGTTAATCAATCCAATTATCACTTACAAATCCTCTCATATTGGAGAGGATTTGCAAATAATCTCTTATGTCAGTTCTCATCTCATATCATACTTTACAGAAATAGATTGGTTAAAATTGGCTTTATAAATATGTAAATTCCATTCATTTCCCATTCAAATGTATTGGGTGTGAACTTCTGTAGAGTTTTGAATACTTGAAACTAACAAATAAATGGATTCTAGTCAAGACTCTTTACAGGACATCTTAAGACCCATTTGAGTTTGTTTAAATTGTATGGCCATACTTGTTTATATTGGTATTATTATGATTGTTTTCATTTGTTGTTTGTCTGATTTTCTTTTTCTTTTTGCCTCTAACTCTTGTTCCACTCATACATATGATAAGGATTTGTACCTCCATTAGAGTAATGCCTCATTTTTCTAACTTTACCACTCAGGTTTGGTGACTCTCCCCCCTGCTGACAAACCAAAAGATCAACAGCAGAAGACACATCAAGAACAAACAGAGGACAAAACTGCCAAAGAGTCCCGCTCCCAGAAACACAACAGGGTGGGTCTTCATGTGTGTGTTTGTTGTTTTGAAAGAGATAAATAATACAAGAAAGAACTTAAAGCACATGTTCCTGAATCAGCAAGTTTCCTATTTGTCAGTCATCTGCACTCCTACGGGCTAATGTTAGCGTTGCCTCAGTATCCAGAGGTAAACAGATAAGGAGCCTGGTTTGCCGGCCTGCTGCTGTTTGACAGGTGTACTGGCGCACCTCTTTTTATGATGTTGTACTTGTTGCTCTTTTCCCTACTTTCCCCACTTTTAGGAATTTTTTTATCAATGTTGCTATGCTATGACAAGATGAAAGTAAAATGTTACCAAAAAAGTCATTCTTCTACAGATGAGAGCTCCAGCAAAGATTAATGTTTTATGTTTTGCATGTGATCACCAAGTGTGGGCTGCCTCATAATGTCCTGGCAGAAGCACTTTAACAACTATACCATTATCATATCACCTGCTGCCTGCCTCCACACACACACACACACACAAACACTTACACACTTCCCATCTTTTACATATTTGTACATTTTGTGCAATGACACATACGTGGATATATGCACGCGCGCACACACACACACCTGCACACCGTTTTCTCCATCCCACGTACAGCTCACAATCTGCATCCCGACCTTGACTTGTTCTGATTTGTGATTACTATGCAAACAGGCTTATCATCCAAACCAAAGTATAGGAAAGAACAGTTGGCCCTGTTCAGACATAATGATAGCAGTTTATTCAGGACAGAGATTAAAAGCTGCCTTTCTGCTCCTCATGAGACTGAATGGCACCGATGATTCCTCACAATAATTTATGGCATTTCTACACGCCAGGCGCTGTGACAAGAGTAAAGGAGGATCTATTTATTTCAAGAATGTGTTTACCCTGTCGACTCCAGCGATAGAATATTTGTATGTTTGTACCTGCGAGCTCACACTGAACATAAAGCCGTGCGTGTCTGTGCAAGGACGTCCCCCAAAGTCGAGACATTTTGACATCCCTTCCTCTTCCAAAAAAAAAAAAGTGAGCCGTGCTAAAATTAGTTTCTCTGAATCAGATTATCGTTGGGTGGTTGGGGAATAAATACTACTCGATTTAATGTTTTCACGATCGTGCTAATGTGAAACTGTGTGTGCTTGTGTTTTTCTGCCTTTTGTGTCCTCAGATGTTGCTGGAGGTAGTAGCTAAAGCCCTCAAACACCACGGGATCACTGCCGAGCATGAGCGCTTTGAGGCCTGCAGCAAAAGACTGTTTGATATCTCCAAATTCTATCTCAAGGTTAGTCTTTTCGCTGCCCACACAGTCAGCACTGTCCTCTCTTTGACAGTTCCTTTATTTGTATGCTTCTGTGCGTCCAGGTACTTGTGCTGCCGTTCTGACCATATGCCGTGTCTTGTTATAGATCCTCGCAACAGATTAACAGATTAACAGATTAAATGGCTTCAAAATCTGAATGGACATAAATATTATCAGAAAATTACGTTATGGAAAAAGTGTTATTATACAGAATACTCTTTGAAATATTTCACTTGAATATTACTAATATAAAGATCCAAATACATACAAATATATAATTTATTAGGGTTTAATTTAATCTAGATTTGCTCTGCTTAGCCTGGATTTTCTTTTGTTTTTTATTTTGTAAGAATGGGGCATCAGTGCAGAGACCTCATGTTTATAATGGACCAGCATGCACCTCAGAGTAAATTTAGTGTATTCTTTTGCCTGTGGGTAATTTAATCCTGTGGTGAATCAGTGGCCTTCTGATTGTTCAAAGTGTTTGACTGTGATTATGGACAAATGGCCACTACAGGTAGTTCTATCTTTTTCTTGTTTTGCATGTAAAATCTTACTCTGAAAAAGTCCAGCTGACACACAAATGAAGTGGCAGAAAATACTCAAGTCATCTACAAGTATCTCAAAATTATACATACATTACTACTAAATGTACTTAATGCTAAATGTACTGACCACAGAATCCTCTCCTCTTGTTAAAATGTGACCTAAATTGTTTGTATGTAAAAAAAAAGTTTGTATGTAAAGCCCATGTGAGTACATCTTTCTGCATCAGTCTGACTGATCCTCCTCTTCTGTTGTTTGATCTCAGGATCTGAAGACATCTCGGGGTCTCCACGACGAGATGAAGAAGGCCGCCAGCAGCAACGTCAAACAGGTAACACCAAGGTTCTCCATTTGGTTTAGTTCTTCTGAACCTGAACCTCCTGAAAGGTTGTTTTCTGTTTATTGTAGGTCATTGACTGGGTGTTGGAAAAGACCTCAAAGAAGTAAAGACAGTCTTGACGAATGCGTGAGGGAAAAAAACGTCTGCATTATGTGTCTTCCACACATTTATGAGTGTTTTTTAAACCTTCCTGATTAGTTTAAAATTGTTACACTAAGCCTGTTTTAATGGTCTTAATCCTTTATTTAATTGTACTGTTGCTTTCACATACTGTTTTTTCAAATGTATTTTATATGTGTGTGTGTGTGTGTGTGTGTGTGTGTGTGTGTGTGCATGTGTGTATATATATATATATATATATATATATATATATATATATATATATATATATATATATATATATATATATATATATATATATATTTAATCCTGTGTTGTACTGTGGTTTTGTGCACATCGATTCTGATGTACTCCCAGAGATGTACTCCAGAGCCTTGAAACAGAAACAGAAACACTGAGACAAAATTGACAAAGTACACTCTGAGGGGTCACTTTTCTTTGTAGCTGTTTTCAAACGCATTTTTAAATCCTTTTCCACTTGTTCATTTTGTTTCTAAATATCATGATAATTTAATGGCTTTCAGAATGTTCATATTTTATCTTTTGGTTTTGTCTTTTACTGTTTGCAACACAATAAAGTGTTTTTGAACCTTACTGATTTGTGCACAGTGCGACTTCCTGACTCCAACCTGAGTCAGAGTGTGTGTGTGTGTGTGCAATGCGTGCATGTGTGTGTATGTAAAGAAGACAGATATGGGAATATGTGAGCAGTGTGCGCCGTCTCTAAAGAAATATGTATTACATTATGAGTGCTGACAGCTAACAGCCCAGTCTGGATGGTAGCTGTTATTCAGACAGTGAAAACAAAGCCACGAGGCAGTGCGGCACATTTTGCAGCGCTGATCTTCACTGACAGTCAGATTTGTTCTGTTTTTGTCAGTACACATTGAGCTGGTACTCTGCTAAGATTTCTTAGATACAAACCTTGCAGCCAGTCGTCTCACTGCCAGTACCATATTGCCTGTTCTCCTAAAGAAGCTGTCTGCAGGTTTCTCCCATACAAGGGCTACTTTACCTGCTACTACATAAAGCTTCAACCTCACCGCAGTGGATAGTTTTATTCTGACTTGAAATTGTATTACCTGAATGAATAAGATGACTTTTAATGCTATGCATGTGAAGCAAAATATGGTGAAGACAGCTAGTAGACCATGTTTGGTTCTTAATTTAGGTTATAATGTATGATACGATTTTATTTTACATGTTGCTAATTTCCATATCATTTTGGTACTAATTCAAGTGAAAACAGGTATTTGTTTGAATGAACTCATGCTCAATTTAAACCCAGCAAAAATTAATTTATTATACAGACACTTTCTCCTCCACATTTGTTGAATTGTTGGCTTGCCTGTAGATAAGTTTTATGTAGTTGTGTTCAGCTGATCTGCTGTTCATTAACTAACTGAGAGAGTTCCTGCTTATTCACCAATCAATCGAAAGAGATAATTGCAAGCTTGCCGACTAAATACTGTCACTGATTTCCCTACGTTAAATATCAAATTACAGTTTAACTGAAGAAATATTTTGGAAATTCCTTCATCTTATATGTTAGTAAAAGTCTCAAAGTACTATTAAAAAAGCAACACATATTTAATGTCAGCATCGATACCACCATTGCACAACTGTAACTAAACTTAAAAAGGAGGAAGGAAACATTCACCCATCCAAATATATATGCCTGTGTTTTTCATAGCAGGGAAACTCAGTTTGAGGGTATTAAAGGGCATGTAAACTGCATAACCTGACATTCATAGTGTGCATGTTTTTTGTGGGAATGGACAGAGTGTGTATCCGTCAGTGTGTGGGAGCACCGCTGAATGTCAGGGTGAGTGCAGATAATAAAAGTGTACTATCTGCATGTGCTGCTTTGTATCGCTGTAGGGCCAACAGAGGAGATAACAGAGTTTACATTGTGCCTCATACGTCTGCGTCACATACAGAATCCTTGGTGGAAATGACCAGAAAAGGAGAATACTACGTGGCTGTGCAGAGGAGAAGGCATCAAATGGTGCCACTTATCACCAGTCCTTGGTATAAACTGATAAGTGACCAAACATGAGTCTCCCAGCGTGGAGACTAAAGTTGTCACAAGTCTGTCAGACGCACTAATTTCTAACTAATGTTGTCGTAGACGTGGTTTCTCGGTTTGAATTCCAGCAGCCTAAATGATTTATAGACACGTTCTGAGGGCTCATTAAATGAATACAGCACCGACTAGATGAGTTGGCCATCTGTTGTTGCTGCAACATGTAAAATAAATGTTATTAATGGCCATGAGAGGTTCTTGTTCCAGGGACACGGGGTTTGTCTTTTGGCTGATGAAGAGATGAGAAAATGAAAGCGAAGAAGCAGGCTGACGTAGACGAACACAACTGAAGAGGGTGGAGAGGTCAGAGGCGAAACAGACAAGTCTCGTATGTTACTTCTAAACTCTTTCATTAGGAAGGTGTGAAGTATTTTCAGCACGGTTAGCACTCTGCTGCTTGTCCGCCAGGGAAACGATTTAATCTGTGTGAGTGTGGGAAGAAAAGCAGAACATCTGTCTTCATAATAACAGGTGGAAAAGGCTAATTCAGTGTAGTTCCTCAGATCACTATTGTGTATTGAAGCACTAATGCATACAGTACATTGTTATCCATCTTGTTGGGTGGCCTTTCAGTATATACTGTAATGTGATTGTGACAATACGTCTCAACTATGAAGTCTGCAATAAAAGCCCCACTTCCCCTTATTTTTTTCAAAACAACAACACATGATTTATGATCTTAACAGAGTCGGTCTGAACACTGATAAGTTCCGAGGTGGTGAGACGAACAGGAGTTTAATAAGTGTGGTTTGTGTTAGCACAAGACAAAACACTTACTAAAACCTCAATGTCAAGTTTTAAATTCAAATTCAAATTTATTTATTTAAAGCCCAAAATCACAAACATTGTTTGCCTTCGGAGGGCTTTACAATCTGTACAAGTTGTGACACCCTCTGTCCTTAGACCCTCTCGAACCGAGTCAGGAAAAACTTCAAAAAAAAACCCTTTATGGGAAAAAAGAAGAAACCTGAGGAAGAGCCACAGATGAGGGATCCCTCTCCCTGGGACGGACAGACGTGCAATAGACGCCACATGTACAGAGAACATCATCAATCATATAGAGATCCTCATATAGAGAGATGTATCCTCAGTTCAGTTCATGGGTTTAGTCCATGTATCAGAAGTAATGGAAATGAGTCCATGAGTCCAGGTGCATCTCTAGATGTGCCTCATATGGAGCTCTGGGCCACTCGACCTTCTCTCCACAACACAGACACAGATCATGTCCCCACCAGGCCAGTGAACCTCAGACAGGTGGACCACAACCAGAATCAGTGAGGAACCTGCAAGACTGGAGAGAACAAAGAGGACCGGGGCTCCGGCAGTAACATGCACTTTACAGGACATAAAAATATTCACCACTTTAACACTTTAACCAATTTAACCAATTTAACCACTTTAGCCACCTTAATCAGTTTAACCAGTTTATAAGCTGACTCCAGTTTGCACTTACTACCATATCAATTTGCACTGTCTGTGATTTTGCCATGTCTTTGTTTTATTGCCATGTCTTAGAGAAACATACTTTCAATCCTCAGCATGTCCTGCACATGCCGCCAAATAACGCTAACCCTAACCCTAACCCTATCCTAACAAACCCTAAATATAAGCTTTATCAAAAAGGAATGGTTTTAAGTCTATTCTTAAACACTGACACTGTGTCTGCCTCTCGGACCCAGACTGGGAGCTGGTTCCAGAGAACAGGGGCCTGATAGCTGAAGGCTCTGCCCCCTAGACTACTTCTGGAAACCCTGGGAACTACAAGTAAGCCTGCGTTTTGGGAGCGCAGCACTCTAGTCGGATGATAAGGAGTTATCAATTCATTAAGATATGATGGTGCCAGACCATGTAGAGCCTTATATGTGAAGGAGTAGGATTTTAAAATCCAGGCTCTAAATTTTACAGGGAGCCAATGCAGAGAAGCCAATACTGGAGTAATATGGTCTCTTTTCCAGGTTCTAGTCAAATTAAACACTGCCAGTGAAATGTCTAACTAAAAACGGCCATTCATTTCTCATTTTCTCACAAACGCCTGTTTTAATCTCCATTTATACTGTCAAACAAATGTAGAATGTCAAAGCAACCTTCCTTGTTGGTCCCACATACCAAACTTCTATACTGCTGCCAAAGACGAGCTTTAGAAACTCAGAGGCCATTTGCGACTCACACAGCACAGCTCTGACTAATTTCTCCTTTTCCCTTTTGTCTCTAAGTTTATAAGAGTGAGTCATTTGAAAAAATGAAAAAAAAAAAAAGTTCTGTATTCCTTCTGCGACTCACGCATTTTCATCTCGAATCGCCCACAGTGAACCACTTGTGTTTTTGCATTGGCCTTACATGCATTTTTTATACAAATTTTTTCTCATTCAGGTTTTCAATTCTGTTATGTGTAAATGCTATATCCCTACAGTATTCAAAATGTTTAAGTCATTTATGTACTTGTGGTGAAGAATACTAAATCTGTTCATTCTACTTTGATTTAAATTAAGCTTAAAAAGCCAATTATTTTTACTGATTTAGGCTTTAGTTATTAATTAACCCCCCCACATTCTCAGAAATATTACATGACATTTGGGTCCTCCATGGTTGCTACCTCCCTGAAATTTATTATATGTTTTTGTGTGGGCTGATGGAGTATAATTTCAGATACATTAAGTAAAAATACTAACCTGCATCGTACGACCAATGCTTCAATCACTATAGGAAAAGTCACAGGCATTGAGGCCTCTTGTTTCACAGTCAGCTGGTGTTTTCAGGCAACCATGCTGTTTTTCGACCTCACATCTGAGAAACACTTGAGCTGCGATGGTTGATACTCTGTACCTTGACTGGAACAGTAATGAGCAGGAAGTGAACAGAAAGTGAAGTCCACAGAGGAAACGACACAGACTGCTGTGTCTGTACATTTTATGCAACAGCAATTAGTGCTGGACAGACTGTAAGGAAGCCACTCCAAAAGCTACTGTGTGTGTGCATATAAAGATGGACAACAGAACAGCCCCCCAAAAGTGAGGCCAAAACATCGGGATCACCCCTTCCCCCCCTCCATGTTTGCACAACAGACATAGGCCAAACAAAAAAATTCAAAAACTTCTTCATGTCATTTTAGGTCGTTTTTATCACACTGATGTTTTTTCAAGTGTTTGCATTTTTTTTTTAAAGGTTGTTTTTAGTTATTTGATGCTACAAAGGGGGTGAAACATCATGATTGACAGCCACCAGTCACTGAAAAGTAGAAGAGTAGGGACGTGACGAAGAGATGTAACTTCAGCTTTAGCAGGTGATGCATTTTTTATTTTTGTCAAACTTTTCTTAAATATGCTTGTGTTAAGGCTATTTGCGTGTGTTTTCTTAAGCTGCAGTGCTTTGAACTCTCAGGGCCGCTGCGGAAAGCCGAACAAGCCGCGAACACCGACATTAACTGACGCGCTTTATACAGCTCATAATGTGAATGTATTAGCAAATTTTGTCTGTCTGCCATTTAGCGATGATAAGGTAGCGGATCGTGGGTTTACTAGAACCCAAACATTAAACTTGAAAAAACAAAACAATGGACAGGAGATAATTCTCACTACAGGCAACAATTTTCACATTACACAGTCATTTGATCCATAGTTAATGTAAAGGTATTGATAAGTGCGGCTTTAATGTAATGATTGAAATATCCTCTTGTCTTTAAATAATCAAGCTACTTTCTTCTGGGTTATTTTTCCCCCGTTAACGTCTATTAAATCCACCAAAGCTGCTTTTAAAGCTTGTTAGTGCGGCGCAGCCCGTCATTGTGACAGTAAGAGTGTAATGATTCGCTTTGTAATCTTGTCGTCCCATTTCTCCTGCATGTGTGCGTCTTCTCTCTGTTTTTGTGTCACGTCAGATGTTGCCTCTCTGAGGTTTCTTCTTCTTTTTTTCTTTTTTGCCTTTTGTGATTTCTCCCTCCCTCCCACTTGGCAAAACAGAGCAGAACACACTTCCTCTGAGCGGTTCACGTGTGATAATGCCCTGGATTTTACACGAACCCTCTGCCTGGTCCTGGTTCCTGCCTGTCAGTAGGACGGTATCCTCACAAGCACACGGGCTCAGCTGAAACCCTGCTCGTGGTGTCGAAGCTAAACAGAACGTCACCGCTTCAAACTCCCACTGGTGCTGTTTTCATGTCGGCGTGCCATACCCGTGGGATCCATTCACATGTGCAAAAAAAAAAAGAAAAGAAAAAAAAAAGCACGCACACACATTAATTACACATCTATCTATCCCGGTGCTTTTGTGTTTGCAGGACAGTGGAGATCACAACAAACACTCTCCCTCTGTGTGTGTGAAGAGATGGGGGTGGATTCGGGGGTACTGTAGGGACTTGGCAGTGGCATCCTGAAACATTCCTTTCCTCTCTCTCTCTCACACACACACACTCCCTCCTTCCTCACCCCACATCTCTTTTATCATCAGGTTCCCAGAGACTGGTACTTTGTATTTCCATGTGTGACAGAGAGAGGGTGGGGGGGAAGAGGGGTGAGACACACTGTCTCTCCTTAACTGCCAACAACAGTGAATAGGTAGGTTGCGTACAGTTAGTGGGAGTACACAGTTTCATGCTTTGAGGCCGCATATGTGTATAGGTTAAGTGTGGGCAGCTGCCTTTGAGAGTAACAGAGCTCGGCATACAGAACTTGTTAAATGGGAGGGTCACGGCACCGACATCATCTTACAAACATGCCTCCGTCTGTCCTCTAAAGTTGTAAGACGGTGCATGTGTGTGTGTGTTGCTGAGAGGGTTACTCATCTTGTCTATTAAGAGATAATAACAGGGGCGGAGTGAGGAGATGACCTAGTTTCTTTCTCTTGCAGTGTCTACATGGTGTGCTTTTGTCTCACAGATTCACAGGGACTCGTCACTCAGTCTCACAAATCAGTTCAGATGTGAAGTACGTCACATTTTTTTTTAAAGAGTGTGGTCCATGGCCACATTGGTTGTGGGTAAAATCACCAAAAAGCGACATTTTAAAGACTGAGTCAAGTAAGCTTGTCTTTATATTAAAATATATGTAACTGTCTAGAAGAACTTGCATAGATTACTTTATGAGTGTCACAGCAGCTAGGCCTCATGAGTGTGTCTATAAAAAAATGTGTTATTCAAAGGGAAAGCTCAAATGCTGCCAAATTTGCTTAATTTACACTGTGATATTATGTGAGAGGTGTGTGTTTTTTTTAGGTAATAGAGACAAGCTTTAAACAATATTAACAATATTATAATAAATAATATTTCTGCCTGGTACATTTCCAGACTTTTGACAGGTTTGCTGTGTGGTGTGTGGGATCTTCATCTACTGACCAAAGTTTTCTGAGAGGTGCTGCAACAATAAAGTCGGCAAGATAAATCAGTCCGTGACAGTGACATAATACTGCAGAGCCAGCTGTTTCTAACATTATCCATCTGATGAGCGATACAGAAGTGATGTTTCTGCATTGCCATGTCAAATGACTCACTGAAGAAGAATTCAGCATAGAAATATACACACACATATTATGTCTGAGGACCTCAGATGTGTGAGCCAACAGGAAGGAAGTCCCACTGCATAAAAGTGTAACTTCCTTTTTACCTTAGCAAAGTATTTAAAATACACTGAAATCCTTCAAAGTATGTTGTAAATATACTATCAGATTTATACTTGCTGAAAATACAATATAGGTTTATCTGATGCTTTCAATAACTGCTCATAATTAAACTTCGATCACACTTTGATCAACTTCGATCACACACAGGTTCCTCACTGATTCTGGTTGTGGTCCATCTGTCTGAGGTTCACCGGCCTGGTGGGGACATGATCTGTGTCTGTGTTGTGGAGAGAAGGTCGAGTAGCTCCATATGAGGACTTCTAGAGATACACTTGGACTCACGGACTCCTTTTCCATTACCTGCTGATACTTTCACACATGGACTAAACCCATGAACTCAGTATACTGATGATGATGTTCTCTGTACATGTGGCATCTATTGCACGTCTGTCCGTCCCAGGGAGAGGGATCCCTCATCTGTGGCTCTTCCTCAGGTTTCTTCTTTTTCCCATAAAGGGTTTTTTGAAGTTTTTCCTGACCCGGTTCGAGGGTCTAAGGACGACAGAGGGTGTCACAACTGTACAGATTGTAAAGCCCTCTGAGGCAAACAATGTTTGTGATTTTGGGCTTTAAATAAATAAATTTGATTTTTGATTTGACCTAAAATAAAAATCTAATATTGTATATTTCTAGTAAATACATTACTTAGTTTAGTTTAATATAATTATTTAAATTACACTGTTTAGATGCTTGTTTCAAATCTATTTCTTGTATATTTATAATAAACAAACACCATAATAATGTGCCAAAGTACACTTAAACGCAAAACAATGTTCTACACACACATGTATGTAAGAGTATTTTATATCCATTCAATTTAATTGACTTATGTAGACAAATGATTCAGAAAGGTACAATTCATGGAAAAAATGTCTAGGTTCAGGCTTAGCAGATGCACAAGTAGGTGAAAACAGAACAGCAGCACTGAGTTCCCAGCTAATATCATTTAGACATGTGTTTTTTAAGATTTAAGAAAAAACTCACAGTCTATACTACAGCCCCCAACTTGCCCCTTCTATAGGTACAATGAGCGACGTTTTCAAAAGCAAATAAGTATAGTTCACATTAATTTTCATAACGTCCCAGTGTAGCTACTTCAAATATCAAATCAAATACTGAAAATAGCTGGCACCAAGCTAATGATGATGTTAGGACTTTAGCTTGATACATGCTAGTTAACAATAGCAATATTTATTCGTAGCTAACGTCTCTTTGTGGGCTTGTTTGTTTAGCTAGAGTTTTTTATAGTTAGTCATTTTTTTATAACTAGTAATGGCATTATTCAGATTTATTTTAAAACAAGTAAAAATGTATTGTGTGCGTGTATTTGTAATCTAAAAAATAAGTAAACATAATACTGTAAATAAGTTACACTAATAGTTGAAAAAATAGGACTAAAAACATCACTTATGCTTGCCTTACTGTACTAAAAACACATGTTAAATACCACACATTACTTTTTCCAAGTCTATTTGTAACATATTTCGAAGTGTGTAGTGTATTTATTGTATTTTTTGTTTTTTTTTTACTATTTCCAATGAAGGTCTAGGATATTTCAGATTAAATCAAATTTACGGCCAATTGGAAATAGGTGCTTTGTACTGTGGAAGGACACCGGAGCATTTGGAGAAAACCCACGCAGACATGGGGAAAACATGCAAACTCCACACAGAAAAGACCAGGATCTTCTGTCCGGGGGGCCGCTGGCATCGTCTGGTTCAGGGCTGTAGTCAGATGTTAGGGTGGACGCCTTCAGAGATTAATCTTCGGGTCCATTTCCTTCCTTGTGCTGGTTTCTCCAGACATCACTTTTTCTTCACTACAAAAACAAAAGAAAAGGTCGCAAGGTTTTGTTTACAACCAGCAAACGGGATTCCCACCAGAACAAGCAAATTATGTAACTACACAAACACTTACCAGGTGTTGATTTGGTATCTCATTGTGATAAATGGGTGGTTGAGAATACCACTGGGGGTAATTCTGTACCTCTTATCCCACTGGGATTAACGGTAGGAAAATGCTGAAAGCTATTATCTTTATTTAAAAATGTTTAACATGGAACCATAGAAAAAGTTTAAGGTATTTTGGTGTACCTTCAGGGTCCACTGGTTTCCATGGGTCTGGTTGTAGTACACTTTCCATTTCCATCCAGAAAGAAGATATTGTGTTCGTGGTGGACCCACAAGGTCGATAATGTATTGCAGCTGTAAACAAACATATCACATCAAGATATTCAGCTCGATTCTTTTTGTGTAAAATCTCTGCTGGTGTCGAAATAATAATCCTAAACCTTTTATTACAGTGCTCTACAGCTACCAAAAATGAAAAACAACAACAAAAGGTCAAACTGTGTATACTATTATTATTGTTATTATAGTATTATTAATGCAACATTAAAACGTACTAGTTCGTTGTTAGTTTTACCCTGGAAGATGCCATCACACAGCCAAGAGACCAGATGTCAGTGGCCCCAGAATACAAATTATTATCTCTGGAGCCCTGAACGTAGAAGAAAAGTGTGAAATATTATTGAGAAAATTGTGGTATTTTAAGAATAAAAGTCCAACTGCATAAGCAGTTAGACAACAAAATAAAAGCATAAAAAAAGTTTCCATAAACTTCACCTAAAAGCAGGTGTGTGGTTCAGCCTGACAAGCTCAGCTTGGTGTTTGAAAATGGCCAAACCAAAGTCAATCAGCTTCACTTTGAACGTCTGCTTTTCGTGATCCACCAGCATGATGTTTGTAGTTTTGACATCACCGCGGATCACTCCAGTGGTCTTGAGGGCATCGAATGCTACGGCCAGCTGCAGGTTGTAATATTAGAAACATATTTATGAACCACAGAGTGCATCAGAAAAATAGAAATACTGACCAAGATGATTTAGAAACAGTTGGAAATGCAATTCATAACTTTCACTAAAATTGAACAGACAGTTCATTAATTTCCACCTTCTAGCTGATGCCATACCTGCTGGATGACTGTTCTACTGTCCTGTAGACGCATTGGGGCCTGTCTCCTACGAAGGTATGTGCCCAGGCTGATGTCCAAAATCTCAAACTCCAGACAGTTGTACATCCCGAACCCACCATTATACTTAATGATGTTCTTCTGGTCCAGGTTTCTGTCGATAAGTATCTTCATCATTTCTGCCTGGAGATTCATGAAAATATTTAAATCTTTAGTTTATGTGCTCACAAAAAAACTATTGATTCTGGTTGAATAAATTATTGGGAACGTCAAAGAAAGGTCGACATCAGTTAAATTTGAGCAGCCATCCACTGGAATCTCTAATCTTATTTCTTGAAAAAATTTCTTCCAACATTAATGAGGTGGTCCTTTGACAGCTCCGCCCTGATTGTGTTTACCTGTCCCCTGTTAGTCTCCTCACCTGTCTCCACTTCCCCATTATTGATATATATTGGTCCCCTTTCCTTGTTCCCTGCATCAGTTTGTCTGTATATTCATCAGTTTATCTGCCCTGTTTTTCACCTGTGCGTCTACCCTGCTGTACCCTGTCTGCCTGCATGTCTATCTGCCTGTCCTGTACCTACCTGTTATCTGCCTGTTTTATCAACCAATGAGCTAATAAAGTTATCTGCGTCTGTTCTGCCTCCGTCCAACCTGCTCTACAACATAACAGACATGCTTTAGAAAGAGAGTTTTGAAATCTGTAGTTTCCAATCAGATCTGGTCCTCGTCATTACTACATTTATGGACTACCAGGTTGGAAGTTACACACACACACTAAGACGATAGAGGCTAAAGACAGTGATCACAATGTCTTTTCAGCTGAAACTGATTTTGACGTAAAACAAAACTACATTAGTGGCCCATGTACTGTACTGCATTCTGCTGCATGCTCTTGAAATGGTCACAAAACCTTTGCAAAAATCTTCACTACTGCCAGAGCAGAACTTTCTTCTCACTCAGAAGAAGCATCATTTGAAGCCGTTCTTCTTCTTGTGTGAAAAAACCTCAGTTGTCCTGCCCAACCAAGTCTAACCCAACCTCTGCTCCCGCTCAATCTACCTCTTTAAGTCTGAGCCAACTCATCTCTACACAGCCTGCCTTCCATCATCTTGCTGAACTCTTGCACTATGTCAACTTAGAATATGGTCCGTTAGGAGCAAAAGCTCATCCACGACGCTGAGATGGAGAAATGTAGACACGAACTATCCCGATTTCCCATTGCTTGACCAGCCAGAGTCCCATTTCATCCACTCCACCTTCCCAATTGGACTTAAACCAGAAGCAACCAAGCTGTTGGCTTAGCACTTATCCCGACTCTCCTTCCCTCTCCTCCCGGGGTGGTCGGTGCCATTAAGGAAAAAGTACAAGTAAGTTTGAAGGAGCTATGGTTGCAGCATCTGATGGTAGGCAGGCATGATCTGCTCTGCCTACACAATGTTGGGAAATGCTCTAAACAGCAAATTGAGCTGTTTTTGGACCAGACTTTCTAATATTATATATGCATTTTTTCTATTTCTAACCAAATTTCCAAATTTAAGGGACAGATATAGGGAGTGGTATCACTCTACACAACTCACACTGCTCCAGAAATGAAATTATTTCCCAAAATGTCTGTCTATAACACACAGTTAACAGATCATGGTGGAGTCAAGATAGTGTGGAAACAGCATTTAAAATGAAAATTTAGGGAATAGGATGAATTTAATGATTGAGTTCAAGTTATGACAGAACAGCAAGATATGACAGGATTTAGCTCCGAATTAAATAAATGATCTTGAGGTTCTCCACAGCTAGCTTTTGGAGTCTTGTGGTTAGCTTGACAGATTGTGAAAGCATCTGATGAATGACTCATGACTACTAATTTCTTGCCAAAACCACATGGAAATTATCATTGATTTAAAGAGTGTTTCAGACAAAAAAAACCCTGTGACAGCTTTTTAGGCATGATTAAACTACACTGTATTATGAGATTAATGGAGAATATCACACTAAGAGAAAGGTTTAGTGTACTGTGACTGAAAACTGTGTAAGCCTGTGTGAATCTGGTCAGAATGAGGAGGGTTAGGGTTATGAATACACTTAAGATAGGCCTGTACAGTTTAAAGATTTGTTTGTGATGCTTGACTAGCAGAGTGAGGCCCATCTGCATTGTGTATCAGGCTCACTAGATCTTGTATACTTGAAAGACTTGAAGAGAATTTGAAGCACAGCGCCATGGCCAGGTGAATTAATCATTCCCAGCATGGGTTCAATGACTTAGTCCTCTTCTCACCCCTTTTCAATCCACCCCACAACTTCTGAAATTGGTGTTGGAGTGAGTCCCCAACCACCTTTTAAATATGCTTGATATTTATGACCCGCCACAAATTGTTGCCGTTTTATTTGTATTTCTTTATTTTTAATTACACAACGAGAACAATTTACACTTAAGATGGTTGCAAACTAATTCTAATTAAATGTGATTAAATGAGACTTCCTTCCTCTTGCTGCCCACGTTTTGTCCCTTTCCTCCTTTTCCTTTTGCCCACCCTGCTCTTTCTTTCATCCATGGCATGCAGATTTTTTTAATGCAGACTCGAGCACATAAGGTTGTACAGTGCACATACAACCCCCCCCCCCAAACACACACACACACACACACACACACACACACACACAAACAAACAAAAGAGAAAACCTTAGTGGAATGTATTTGCATGTCACTGAGAGAGATATCCACTGTGTGCACATGAACACAACTCTGGACATACGCACACAAACACTCACTCATACACACAGTTTGCGGTTGATTGCTAATTGATCTGGCTCTCGTCCAGCCCCTCAAAACTGAAAAGATGACCATCTCAGTCAATATGGCCCTCTCTCAGTCTTGCTCTCTCTCCCGTCTCACAGACAAAGCTGGCTATTACTGCGTGTGCATGCTTGTGTGGATGTTTGTGATAAAATGTCAAGAGTAACAGTGTTGGTCCATTTGTGTGTGTGTGTAGGTTGTTTTAGATTGGCAGAAACACATCTTTCTGTCTGTCTCAGTGGGAAATTTGACCTGGTTAGAGTTTTTTGTGTTTTTCTTTCACATGATGCAACCATCCCGTCCCACTGAGAGTCTGACTTGATTCAAGAACGACCTGAACAGGAGGGAAGCTGTGATAAACACAAAGAGGTGGGGAAAATCTGCTGATAAACAACGTCAACTAGTAAACAATGTCAAGAGTTGTGACTGTGCTTGCGGTCTAAACTCCTTATCCTCAATACCATGAATGTGTCCATCCATCTGTTCGTGTGTGAGGAGAGAGAAAGGATGCCAGCTCATTACCTAGCAGCCAAGTAAACAATGTCAAAGAGTTACGGTTGTGTAAAGCTCTGCCTAAAACTCAGTTCCTCTCAAGCTCTTCGGCTAAAGACGTATGAATCCTTTCTTCTGAGCTGGTCAATAAAACACTTCCCAAATCAAGTTGAAGTGTCATTAATATGCAGTAAATTAGTACACCACCTTTCAGCTCAGGTGTGCCTGAAATAAAATACTGCATGCTTTTGTTGCACTGCAGAGATTGCGTGTTTACAGCCGAGTCGATTCTAAAAGTGGAAGGGGTCTAATGTCTCACTAATAATATCAGATAAAAAAAAAATAAGAACCAGCATTATTAGCAAATCAATTGTAGACAGAAACTGAAAACTCTCCCAGGCCCACCTTTTTTCCCCAAGCTGCTTCTGCTGATTTGTATTTGCTGTTGATGAGAAAGAAATAAATGACAAGTGTAGACAATAAAGACAAACTCATCATGTCACTTTTGTTAAATATATGATTTATGTGCACTGTTTGAGTTAAAAACTAAGCTTTATCATTCTGAGTGACAGTACAGTAGCTGCCGAAGGCATCAGAGTATTCCACATATCAAAGCAGCCTTTACCTAAAGAGCTTCTCTTCATTTGAGGTTATCAGTAAGTGCTGGATTCTTGGCTGAACAAAAGTGTTACAGAGCCACTACCTTCTAGTATCAACAAAAACAGATATTTCTTCTAGTGAGTGGTAGGATTAAAATATGTAAATCATTGTTCACAGTGTGTGTGTGTGTGTGTGTGTGTGTGTGTGTGTGTGTGTGTGGTCATTGGAAATGTGTGAGAGCATTCAATACAGAGAAAAGAGCAAACACAAAATTACTGCTGGTTCAGTATTTCACAAAAATATAGATAAAGTAGCCATCATAGAAGTCGTACTGTAGCTCCACACTCATCTCTGTGATCTCTGCGAGTCATTTAAATTCAAATGTTTTCTTCTCAGTCATCTGAAGGCACGAGGAAAGGACCTGGCAGCCAGCCATGTCAGAGACAGTGCAGTATATCAGCATATACATTTCATCTGCTGCATCACATCCAAAAATATAATGACCTGTACTGGCTACTGCAGGACTGAAGCAGGCTAAAGGCTAATATGATGGCTACCTTGCTATAATGAAAGAGAAATAATACTCAACGGGGTGATTTCAGTGTTCAGTATTAGAAGTACTCCTGGCATATGTTTGCTTGATGGGGCACAACATAACTGTAGTTTGTCGTTTTTTTCTGCAGACACACACAATAAGCTCTTTTGAGTATCAAAGCCTTACAATCATGTACAGTTCACTGTCCACCCTGAAATCGAGGAGAAAGGAGTGAACAGCATCGTTATGAAAGAGCCATTTTTGCATGCGTTTTCCCCAGCGCAACACCCAGTGGGAGCGCGTAATCGTATCGCTCAACTTTCACGGATTGGTGCAGTGACCTGTCAATCAGCTGGGAAAATAGTCTGGAGCCGCAAAAAATAACAGTGCTTAAAACTTTTAATATGTAAATAAAAATTTTTTAAAAATGACCGTTATTCATTTTCATGTTTTTTTTGTCAAGGCCAAAGGGAGCCACTATAGGGGCGCTGAAGAGCCGCATGATGCTCCGGAGCCACAGGTTGCCGACCCCTGGGCTAGCGGTCTCTATGCAGTCGGCTAATCTGACTCTTAACTAAATCTGCCTATTAGTACAGTACCAGTAAAACAAATGTGACAATGTGTTTAATAGCGAGCTTTAGAGGTACCAAAAGGTGGATTTTGTCACTTTGGACAAACATAGGCTAGCTGTTTCGCTAAGATAAGCTAAGCCAATCTGCCAATCAAAACGTGTTTTCCAAAGTATTCTGAATATTCTCAATATTACCTCTTTATTGGGTCAGGGCACTGTCAGGGATAAATTAATTAAATGCATCATCATCCTCATCATAAACTTCTACTCATATGTAAAACTGTTATTTCTGTGGAACTGAGGTTGGATACCAGACATACAAAAGTAAATGCAAACTGGATCTTCAGTGCTGTGATTAAAATTGGCGGGGCAAGATCTTACACATAGATTTTTCATTAAGTCGAAAATTTCTTTTGTCCTGTTTGAGTGATAAACCGTGCATTGAATTTAAATGTAATTTTAAAAAATCTGAATGCTTGAGAATATCATAATTCATGTTAATTACGCCAGTGTTTTTTTTAATATGTGAAGATATTAGAACTGACTTCAGATCACTGTCAAATCAGTCACAATGGTATGCAACCTGTTAAAAGAAGACTGTGACATTTTGAATTTCAGTCAGCTGTCAAATTGTGGGAAACTGTGCGGGCCCTGTGCCCCCCAGTTTCAATGATGAATGCTGACACCGCTAACAAGACATTTCAGGGAACGCTAACAAAGACAAATGCATAAAGTTTTTCCACAGTGTGTCAAGCGTTTGGTGAAGAAAAACGACCGAGAGAATTTCAGAATGTCCTTTCAGGGCTAATGGTGAATAAATTATATAATTGGTAAATGGAGGGCAGTTTGCCATTACGTTTTGATTGAATTAAAAGTGAATTCATCTCAACGGCTCTGCACAAGTCCAGTCCTTCTAATCCTGGACGTGACAGTAATGCCCAATCTGGTCCTTTAAATGTGTCCTTCCGTCTGTATGTATCATCCATGTTTTCTTCTGTGGTTCTTCAGTCAACGCTTCAGTCCATGCAGCCCTTAGAGGGAGGATTTAAGCCCTCCAAAAAACATCTGTACATTTCACTCAAAGCAAAACCACTGTGGATTGGTTTCTCCAGACCAAAACATTTCCAGATAGAGGCTACATTCACTCAGCTAGGGTCCCCGACCGAAGGAGTTTGATGTGGTGTGCTGCATGCGGGCTGCAGAGAGGAGAAACAAGGTGGATTTCTGTTTTCATAGGAGATGTCCCTTTAGCGAGGTCAGGCCACCAGACCCAAACGGGAGATCTTAGCAGAGAGGAAGGAGTGGAGGATGAACACAATGGTCTTCGGACACGAGTGGAGGTCCAGTTGCTGGAGGAGGAACAGAAAACAACAGAATTAAACGAGTAGAACAGGACAGAATAATGTAAATAATGACCGGAGTAAAGAGGGGAGAATATGATTAAAAGATGCGAGAATTCATTGAAGTAGAGCGATGAAAAAGAAGAAGAGTTTATAAAGCACATAAAACCATAAAAAAAAACATTCAAAACTAACTACACAGTCAACTCAGTTCCCCATGAGGCAAGGATTAGACAGTCCTAGCTGGAGCTAAGCACTGTACACACACACACACACATCGCTGTGAACAAAGCTCTGTTCATAGCCTGAATCAACAGCGGGTGATTTCACAGCCACTATGACTCACATCCTTTTCCTTAGGCCTATAGGGAGATCTAACCTATAAATTCACACTTAAGCTACTGTTTAGTTGGTCAAATCTAACATGGAGGAAGTTTTAAGGGCTACCTCATGTCCAGAAAACCCAGTGCAATGAAATATGAGTAGACCTGCAAATCATTACAAGTCCACAAAAACTTAAAAACTCCAAAAAGTTAAGATTTTCAGAGGTTGGGAAAAATGAGGTGTGTTTTTAAGCCGTGTTAGTGGCGTGGCTTTAGGAGAGGCGATGTCAGTCCGTCTGGCTGTTGGCCCACTTCTTTGGTCCAGACTGCAGTATTTTGATTATTGGATGAATTGCCATTTGGCAAAAATATCCATGGTGGCCAGAGGATAAATCCGAATGACTTTAGTGATCCCCTGACGTCTCCTCTAATGCCACCAGCAGGTTGACATTTATGGTTCAAGTTAAATGTCTCCACAGCTACTGGGTGGATTGCCACAAAATCAGGCGCTGGTATTCATGACCCCACGGGATGAATTTGAATATTTTCACTGATCCAGTACTTTGGTTTATGACTATGTGCCTGAAGAAATATCACATTTGCATCAGTCTCAATTGTACTTTGTATTTAGTGCTAATTAGCAAATATTAGCATATTAACAAGTCAAACTAAGACTGTGACAATAAACAATGTACCTGCTTAACATCACTATCTTAACATTGTCCATGTAAGCTTGCTGAATCTTTTAGCATTCAGCACAAAGCACCACTGTGCCTGAATACAGCCTTGCAGAGTTGTTAGCGTTGCTGTAGAAACTCAGTCTTGCTCTTTTCATGCCTTTGCTGATCAACATGTGTATATAATTTTTTATACTCCAAGCTACAATCAATGGTGTGACTTGGTCCAAACCCCATAGAACATAGTATAGTTTCTATATGGGCGTGATAAATCAATTGCTACGACCAAATTTTAGTAGTCGCTGCCAACTAATGACAGCATAGTCAACACTTTGAAATGTTTCAAATGTTGAGCTAATGAGCCATCAGCCACATCTGCAAGTGCCATGGGATTTTTATAAAGCCCCGTCAACGGCTGTGTAGGGATTCAGAAATGCTATAGACAAAAAATCTGTTCTGCTAAGGTAGCCAACAGAGGGTTTTGAATCAAAGCTCCAAAATCTTTGCTTATTTGCTTTCAGCATAATCTGAGCAGTCAAACATCAGTGTATCTGACAGAAGTTTTAGATGGAGCTGCATGTGGACTGTTGCACAGACAGTTCGAGGCGTGGATATAAAACGTCTGTTTCCAGTTTCAGAAGCCCAGAGTGTAAATATTTTAGCTTTCATTGTCACTTTTCATTTTCCAGCATATAGTAAATCACAGTGCTATGGCTGATTAATGATGAAACATCAATGTTGTTTTTCTTTTTGGTTTGTATAAGTGCCAGGGGAAGGTAATAAAAGAGCTGCTAGACTCATCCTCCTGACACCAACATTGATATTCATATGAGTATTGTTGGATAAGATCCAAGAGGCTAAAAACTCAAACTTTTAAAACAGAAGTGAAGAACACGTTGGATAGTGAGAGTGGTGGTGTTGGTGCTTTCACTGTTTTCAGGTATAAACATCACTTGCTCCTGATTACTTTGAACCAACACGAGCCTCTATACAGTGAGCTGTTGAGTTCTGTAAACAGATTAAAACTCTTACAGTGAGTGACAGGCTATTTTTAAAGAAAACTCCACTCTCTCCCAGTGTTCCTACCTGGAAAATACCTTTGTGTGTGTGAAGTTCGTTTTATTTCAGGAGTTATTTTGTGATGAAGTGCTGTAATTGACTTTCTATTGTACCACTTTCACTCTGCCTGTCTCTGGTACATTCGTGTGCCTGCTTGCGTTTTGCTTCATCTCCCAGAAGGCCTCATGAGACTGGGTAGGAAGTTGTTCTATTTACTGTGAGTTGTACATGATCGCAGCAAAGTAAGCTTGATATTGAATTGTTTTTTTTTCTTCAGTATAAATCAGTATAAATTGAAAAGCAACAAAAAACAAGAAGCACAGTTATTAATATTTTTCTAAAGGCTTCATGAAAAACATTTTAACTCAGCTTGAATTGGAAATGGAAAGTGATCGAGTGAAAATGTTTGTCACTATGTTAAAATTAGATTAAAATGTTTTGTTTCGTATGTTTCTCAAATGTGGAGACGTGAGAGTCATGTCACATAAAGTAAGGCTACCACTTTTTTTTTATTAAATTCAAATTTAATAGTGTGAATGTGGGAAAAATTTAATGTTTGATTGGTAATGACATGTTCAAGTAAGTGCAAAAAGCCATGGTCTATACTCCGGGTAGAGGATTGTTCCTAAAATACACATACCAGTTGAGTGATCGCACCCCTCCTGTCAGTAAATCTCATTCGCAACTTTGCATTCTGGTCTATTGAGGCTACAACTGGGGCAAAAATTAGCCTCCTCTATGATGATTTCTAGCAATATGCTTGCTTAATATGTGTGAATCTAGAGAGTACAGCTCACACGCTTGTATCAAACTATGTTGTAGCTGAACCAAAAAAACCTCAACACATTACCTGTGCTTGACTGTTTATACACAGTTGTTTTTAAACTGGTAAAATGCTTCAAGGTAAATTTTTCAGAAGACCACAAACAAAGAGGATAACTGAGCTCAGTGTTCGCGTATCGCATATGTAAATGTGACTCTTTAAAAACTCACAATCTCGCCCTCCTTCCCTCCAAAGTCAAGAAAAAGCATTCGAACGCCGTCATCTGAGGACATCTTTAGTTTTTCGTAGGGATAGGAGAGGAGCACCCGTGGCTTGGTAGGTGTGTGAGCTCCTCTCTCCTCCCCGTTCTCCCCGTCTCCCAGTCTGGGGTCGGCCAGCACAGAGAAGCCCTGTTCGTAGTGAATCACCAGCCGGCACTCCTGACCCCGGTATAGACAACCTGGAAGATAAACAGAAAGAATATTTTATGTTTTAATTGTACGCTAAAGAGATGCTCATAAAAAATCATGCAATCGTTTTTTTAACGCCAGGCTAATTTAATTTTGTAATCTCCAGAAAACAAGCTTTGTTTTTTCAAGATAATGAGATAATTCATCTATATTTCTATTTATTTATATTCATTTATGTAATGAGTGTCTAGTTCATTTGATCACACCTGATTTCAGCCTTCAGGATCACTACCATGACTGATCCATAACCGAGGAGTAAATCAAAGCATAAATTTGTAGTTTTGTTTGCAGCAGTTACATCATTAGAGCAGGCAATCTGGTTTTATAGTGGCCAAATATTGGGAGGTGGATCAACTCTCATCTCTCTGCTTCTGCAAGCACCTGCTGAAATAAGATTATAATGGCAGAGGTAGCCTAAAGATATTATTAAGGCAATCTGGTCCCAATGTATATAATGACCCCCACAGCATCTCTCACAGGTTATAGACGCTGGGTGACTGTAGACAAACTGTAAATAAACATGTAAACATTATAAGTAATAATTGTAATAAGAGGATTATTAAGTAAAAAGTAAAAATAAAGTAATAAAAATGAACAGGAAATTACCTTTTATTTTCTCATGATAATGGGTTGATTATCTCATTATCTTGAGATAAGATAAAATCATTAACAAAAAAATTATTGAGAGCACAGCCATTGTTTATGTAGGTAGCAGTACACTGTTAAATGCATATGTTGGACTTCAGAATGTTTTTCATCCATGTCCTTAAAAAAAACCTTCTATTCTCCGAACTTTGAGGGAGAATAATACATTTTCTACTGTCTAATGACTGTAGTGCTAAGTGATGGCTTGTATTAGAGAAGCACGGCCATTCAGTATGATTAATGTACTAAGCTACAAGGTTGGATGTTTGTACAAGGGGCTTTAATTTTCTATGTTAAAAATATTGAAAAGACTAATGATGTTTCCTTTTCGGGTAATTCAAGTGACACAAGTGATGGTTAGAACACATACAAACTCACATTCACAACAATTAAACTGGCTATGTTAATCTACAGTGATGCATCATGGTCTATAAGATCACTGTATGTTTGTAGTGTCGCTGTCCTGTGAGAACCACTTATCTTAAACAACTTTTCGAGAGAACAGCCTGTTTTAAAACTTTGATGATGCATTTCCCAGCTAATCCAAGAGGGGCTTTAGATAGTTTGTTTATCTTAAGAAGTAGGACCCCACATTCAGCCCATAAAGGAACACTTAACCCGCCAGTTTATCAGGAAAATGTAATATAATCAAATTTGGAGATACATGGTTTTCAATGGAGAGGAGGGTTGTGAAAAATTATAACGTGAAAAGTAATCAGAGCTGTCAAACAAATAGTGGGGTATAGAAGTGCAATATTTGCCTCCTTTTAGGTCACATAAAATGGAAATAGTCACATTAAGTACAAGTACCTCAAGTTTGTACTTTTACTCTTACACAGCATGAGTTTTGGTAAGGCGGCAGCTGAGTCGAGACTTATGCTCTCCTTATTAGAAAATATTTGTGACAACTTACTTCCTGTTAATACGTCAGTTATCTATCAAAGCGAGCCCGACTCTGCAGTGACTCATGTGTCCCACGTCTGTTACAGTGACAGACTGCGATCCTCGCGCGGAGACGAACCCACTGAAAGCACGCTGTAATTCATCTGTTCTACAACTTATCTCTTTCTTTCCCGCTCTCTCTCTCTCTCTCTCTCCCTCTCTTTTCACAGCATGTGTCTGCCTGAGAGTACTATCTTTATCTGCTCTCCCAATTTGCGCATCGCTTTCCACCGCTTTAATGACAAACCTGTCTTGTCTCCACACAGTGTGATGTAGCTGTGTTTAGTCTTATTTTTCAGCGCTTTGACAGCAGAGTTCCCTCACTCCCCCCACCACCGCCACCGCCACCCGGCAGACCTGAAAACTTCATTTACAGAATAAGCTCTTCTCTCTTGACGACACCTGATCTATCGAGCGGCGTGTTTGTGTGACAAAAACACAGTGAGCGAGAAGAGAGTTGTTATCTTTCCATTGTTTGCTGACAGTCTGAGATATGTGTGTGTGTGTATACAGCATGCACAGGGCGGGGAGTGTGTGTTTGCATGTATGTGCACATGACGATGACACAGTGTGTGTCATGCCTTGATGTCAGTGAGGAAAAGAAATGTATTTTCTGTCTTATAGATATAAGAAAGGGACATGGTGATGCATAAATGAGTGTGTGCCTTCTCCCTGTGTGGGCTCAGAATACCTGTGCATGTGTGTTTACATACATGCGTGTGTGTTGTTGTAGCTCTTTGTGGCCTGCTTCAGTCTCTTTTGTCCGACTGTCAACAGGCCGCTTCTCTGACTGCTTAACCGTGTGTCAGTCAAACCACGCTAATCACCCTATACACACCTAAATCCCTTCCTCGCTCGGCTCTTTATCTGAAGGCGATTATGAAACCGGGGTTGGCAAATGTGTACACAGTAGCACATGCACACACCAGACGATGGTCAAAAGCAATTCTCAAATAACTCCTGTGAGTTTAATTTACCCTGCACAGAGGAGCAGATGGATGGGTTGTACCGCACAACAATGTAATCAAGTCACAGAATTTCGTGTTAAATTGATTTTGAGTTTCTTTTCGGAGGAGCACTCTGAAATTACTTATCCATGATTGCCAATTAGCAGTACTTGTTAGCTGTGAAAGAGGTACGGTAATTAGCACTTTAATACAAAGCAGCACGAGACAATCCAGCACAGAGCCCAAATCGAAGGTGCGCCGAGGAAATAAAACTACACATAATGTCAAGTCTCAAAAACCAACCAACCAGCTGACGAGTAACATCCAATCGTATTCATCTGAGCCTCCCTCAGGCACCTCCCACAATGAGCAGAGCCCTTTCCGCCACATCTCACCATATAACTGTGTTCAGTGAAAGGTCAATTTCTTGCAGCGTCCCCAGCTGAACTTTCTTCACACAGATAGGCTGCTTCAAAAGAGAGAAGAATCTCCCACAAGCTTTGCTGTGATAGGAATATACACCCTTCTACAATCCATTTCTGTGGCAGTGTTTGCTATGCTGATTTAGTACTCTTGAAGGTTGAGGTCCTTTTTCTTTTTGATTTCATCTCGCCCAACCCCCGATGATGTGTAAAACTTTCTCAGGAGTCTACCTGTGGCAAAATTTATGGTTTGTGTTTAATAACTACAGTAATATACAGCATTATACATATTTTTAGATGGCAATACCACAGAAGCAGTGTTGGGAGTTGTAAGTTATCAACAGCAGGAAGTGAGAGTGTGGGTTGTAGACTCCTATTTTCTTTGTGTCAGGAGCAGAGCGGTATATTAAAAGTGAGTTCTCCTCTCCTTATCAGCTGTGAAACACACTAAAACAACAGAGGTGTGTTGATTACAACTTCAGGAAGTAATGGTGATAAGACGGACGCTGTAAATCAAACAGAGCAATGAGGCGCAAGTACGCAGTCAGATATACAGAGCAATATCGCTGGGACCCTGAAGACATCCCATCCACGATGAAAAATGGGTCTCATAACGCGTAATGCTATTCTAATGACGTATAAACAATCTGGCGAGACAAACAAACGTCTCGCTAATGGCAGAACAGGTTGTAAATGGGGCAAAGAGAGCAGGGTCTTTGTCATGCCCAGGGGTGAAAATTAGACTCGAAACTCTACTCTTGTACCTGAGAGCCTTGATCTGAGAGGCGAGCAGGGTTTCCCACCAGACTGTACACACACACACACACACACACACACACACACACACACAGGGAGAAAGGGGCTTTTCAGGCTGCAACAAAAGCCCTTCTTTCTGCCTGATGGCGAGTGGAAAAGACAGAAGGAGGGAAGGAGGGGCAGAGAGTGATAACACTGCGGGACGGAGAAGAGAGGAACTGAATGAATGAGGGACGGAGTGAGACAGAGAGAGGAGGGAGACCGATTCCATCACGACAAGTGGAAACGCTAAAAAGGTTATTAAGGGACAGGAGCTCTGCTTTCGCTGTCGTTTGTTTGAAATGTCTAAGTGACATTAACAGCAGGTAAAGCGCTTGATATTTGGAAAACACATCACACTGTGCTAAGCGTCAAGTGTCACAGCAGGTTACTAGGTTAATTTTCCACAACCACTGAGGTAAAATTGCTTTTTTTTTAAGTCATTAAGCTGTTTACCTGTTCATTAGGGAGACCCAGTTGACCTCTGAGTCAATTTGACAGAGTTTTACAGCTGTCACCTCTAACAACAGCATTAATGAGAAGGCTGTGGGTGTGCAGGGAGAAGTGGGATTACTGACTCTGAGCAGATAAATTTGAAGCTGGTCGTGAAATTATCTTTTGAATCACTGGTTCGAAGTTTATTCTCAGCCTTGGACACAGCAGTGGAAAAAACTATGTCAACACAAGGTTTATTTGGTGGCTGTTGTGGGGCAGCCGGTTAAGGTTGCACACATAACTCCTGTAAATCTAGGGCTGGGTTTTTGTAACAAGAGAGACATAATACGTTAGTTAGCAAACTTTAGAGGTCCTGGAAGGAAGATACTGTTGACTTTGGAAAGAGCCATGCTAGCTGTTTCCCCCCATTTTCAGTCTTTAAGGAAAATTAAGAAAAGTAAACTAAGCAAAGGTAACCAACAGCTGGATGTAGTTTCATATTAAGTGTGCAAACATGTGGTGGGTCTCTATCTATCTCTCTGCAAGAAAGCAGTGTATTTACAAAGATCTCAAACTTTTTCAAACATCTGCGAGACCTTGAGAACTGGGCAAACTCTCTCTGCTGCAAAGCAAGGTTTAAACCTGTGACCACATGACATGCAGTGCCTTATGCTGCTAATTGCTTAAAATACCAATATAACCTCTGAAAAGATTAAGTAATCTTGGACATCATAAAAACAGAAATGACAGCAGGGCCTGGCGCCTGTGAAATTTGATTCCACACCCGAACAAATTACTTTCCCCTTTAAAATCCCTCTAAGAATGGCCTGCTGCCCGGAGACCGATTGAGAGTTGATCTATCTTCAGAGCAAATCTTTATCATGAGCCTTGACAGTGAATAAACCATCACAGTGATTTATCAGAATGTAACACAGATGAAAAGCTGACAAGGTCAGAGCGGCTCCTCAGGTGGCACCTGCTGAAAAATGAGTGAATGCACTTTGAATGCATTATTGGACTGCTTCTTGGGAAAGTGTAAATTACTTCTCTACTTCCATAACAAGAAACCGAGGGCTTGGTGCTAACATCAATCTGTTTCAGAAAAGTTATGGCATCTATTACAGACTGAAATTCAATTGTGAGCAATAAATATTCTAAACATCATATCTGAATCTCTCTCAGTATGAAGAATGAATATTATATTTTTTTTTATAACTGTCACTGACCTGTATCCTAAATCAGTATTACAGTACAAAATTAAAAGGTGCTGTAACAAATATTTATAGCTGTGGTCTATTGGTTGCCTTGAACTTACAGACATTCATGGTCTACAAGAGATGACTCCCCTGACTTTTACCAAAGTTGACTTGAGTGAAATGTCTCAACAGCTACCGGACGGATTGCTCTTAAATTTGTCACAGACATCCACATTTTTATCAGGATAAATACTTTTTTCTTTACACATTTGCAAAACTAATGACATTCCCATCAGTCTCTGCTGCCTCTGTCTGTCTCTTCATGCACATCTTTCAAAAAAAGGCTCTAAAACCTCACTACCTGCCCTGAATCAAATGACAGTAAAATTAGCTTAGACTCTTTCATGGCAGATAGTTCCTGCAGGTATCGGGTGTGAGAAAAACAGACCACATAATGGAGCGTGTAGCTGAAGAAATGCTAGTTCACTTCCTAAATTCTGTCAATGTGCTCTTGTGCAAACCCTTACCAGCTTGTCACTCTAACATTTCTCCCTCAATTGCATGTACATGTGTCCTGTGTTTGCATGGTTGTATTTCAGGCCTGTGTGTGTGTGTAAATTGAAAAAATAAACAAACAAAACAAACAAAAACAAAGCAGATGTATTGAAATAACTGAATTTCCCCTGGAGGATTAATAAAGTAATTCTTCTTCCTTTCATCTTCTAAAAGGAAGTAAATATTCTACTAAATTCACTGGGTTGGCCAGAAACACAACTCAAAAAATAAAAGCTGATGCTGCTTCATATTTGCTGTGTGTATAAAGAATAAACTGTTTGCAAAGAAGTTCAACACATCAACTTAAAAGGTGGTAGTACGTCAGTGTTGTGTTAAAGTTTGTATCTCTTGATTTCACTGCCACGCATACAGCAGGTCGATACCAAGCAGCACGTTTTGGTCTAGACAGCGTTTTGTCATGGGATTAAATAAAATGTCCTTTTAACATTCACATTTCCTTGCTAACTACCATGACATAGAAAATCTGATTTTTATCACACACCCTGGAGTGTTGGATCGCTGTGCAGACGTGAACGAAGCCTTGCTATGCTAATCACAGCGTAACATTTACACCTGGATCAGTGGGTGCACACATGATTTAGGAGAGTTTTACGAGGATGCGGTGCTGAGGTTGTGTATCGTTTGCTGCTGCATACATGTTTCATATACGAGTGGAGTTTGAAGTGAACTTAATTTGGCACGGTGTTATCATAGATGGAGAGAGGGGAGGGGAGGGGCCAGGGGAGACGTGCAGTTCCCAGGACATTTTGTGCTTGGAGAGAGAGGAGGAAAAAAGAGGGAGAAAGAAAGAGAGAGAGAAGAGAGAGGGGGGGGGGGGGGCGTTATTCTGCTGGAATTCCCTGGACGTTCAATATCCAATGGAAAACAGCATGCACGTATGTACGGGTACACACACACACACACAAGAATAGCATTCCTTTCTATAAATAGCAAGTGCTTTGTCCACATCTTCCATATGGCTGTCACATTATATCACACATCCTCTTCTATCTCAGCGTGTGAGTGGACGTGGGGTCTGTGTGTGTGTGTGTATGTATACTTTTTGCTTCACACACACTGGATATAGACTTTATTTTATGCTTGCAAGACCTCAGGCAGTAATTCCCCTTTCCCCTTGCAGCCTCTTGCACGTCTGAGGAAGCATCACAGAATCCAGCAGAGTGACCTGTGGTGCTCACTCCGCTTCAGCCATAGCTGCAAGTTTGTGTGTCTCTGTTCATACTAAACTATTATAAAAAGATACTCTGTCTTACTAAATCTGACTGTTTATGTGCTTTATGTGCATAAGTGCTCACTCGTAGTGACTTCTTTGATCATCTCAGCTGAGGCGTGGCATCCGTTGACGATGCGTCTGGTCCACAGGGACAGGTCCTTGGTGGTCTCAGCCCGGAAAAGGTGAGTCTCGATGCCGAGTCGTGTGCCAGTCCGGGTGGCGAAGAACAGCTCCGTGCCAGAGTGGGGCGACCCCCGGTCAGGACCAGAGTGGACAAGACTGGATTAACACAGACACGCATAAACTCATCATACAGTCACAGTTTTATTGAGAAGGGAAAGGACATTTCTGTCATATTAACAAACAGCATTTTATCAAGGCAGGGTGCTTTATGAGGCTCTGTTAAAAGTATTGAAATAAAAACCTTTTTTTGATACCAAAAAATTCATCTTGAGCAAGGTTTCACAAAAACTGGTGGTAAAAAATGTTAACAATAGGAGTGGATATGTTCAAGGCAAGGAAGGACAGAACATATCAAAAGTTTCTGATACTTCTTAAGCTACAAGGTTAAGGTTAAATCCCAAATCACTCCCTTTTTTCTACCTGCAGTCCATTTACTTTTCATCACTGTTGAGTATTGTTAAAAGATAATTGTTAAAATTATGCACTTTATAGTGCCCCAAAAAGTGGAAAAGGTTGAGGTTGGCATGGTAATGTGCTCACAGTGACAGAGCTAACATCCTGGTGTAGCAACTGATGTTAGCAGTGTTCAGCACTGCAGTTTAGCGTTAAAATATTCAAATTAGCACTCAGAACAAAGTAGCTAAAAGTGGATAAAAACAGAGTCGTACTGTAGCACCTTTTGTTTGCCATTTTTATAGATCTCAAATCTAGTCCTACTTCTAAAAGAGTTTTATCACAGTGACAGCACCATAGTTTCCAGAAAACAGTATTTTATGACTGCCTTCATAAATAAATATACTCTGTGTGTGTTTGTGATCTTCAGATATGGTAGTGGACCCACCGTGTTGCTAGAAGTGGATACGTGTGTGCAGGGCTCTGCCAGGCCTCCTTGCTTCGTGGTAGACTGTCATACAGCAGCAGGTCTTTCTCCGTCACCACCACCAATACCGGCTTCCAGCTCTGCTTCTCACTCTCCGTCTGCGGCAAAAACAGGTGAACAATGAGACGGCAAAGGTTGCATCCATTCAGTCCATTTTCTATAGCCTCTCATCCTGAGCGGGGTCATGAGGGGGCTGCTGCATTCAAGTGCACAAATGATCAAAGCCTGAAATAAGGACTTAAAACGGATTACCGAGTTTAACCAGCAGCCCAGACCAGAAAAGTATTAGGTATTCATTTTTCTAAAATTATAACACATCTCCATGGAGCCTCATAAAGTTTTATGTTAGTTGATGAATTAACTGAACAACTGATAATTAAGATCTTAAGATTAATCTATTTCTGTGCAACAAATAAGCAATTAATCAATCCTAGAGCACTTCAATTAACTTAATGCACAGGATTTGATATACCCATACCCTCTTATATTTGTCACAGATACTCAGGCTTTTCGATAAAAACAAGTATTTCATCAGTGATATCAATGGTTGTTTGCCAGTGCGCTGCTTTATGGGACTAATGTTGTGTCAGAGAGAGGGATGGTGTGTGTGTTTAATATGTAAAAGACTGGGTGTGTACTCGGCAGTGGGTGTAGATCAGTCCTCACCTCGACTTAATCTCAACTTAATCCAACACTTGGTGCGCAAACATTCTTTTACCCTCTCACTTACTGTGTTTCCCAACTCTTTACATTTGTCTGGCTGTCATATTTCACTTTAAAATGCTCTGGAAATCTAAAAAAGCTCTATTTGGGCTGTTACAAAGCTGCGGGGAGTGGGGCAATTGTGAAAAACAAAAAGGCCTCCGTGCCTCCTTGCCCAGCCATCCCACCTAAGGAGCAAAACCCCTCCAGTACACACTCTGTTAAATCTCTTAACTTGGAGCATGCACACACACAGCCGGTATTTCATTTTACATTGCTCCATAACTATTCTCATTATGAGAGCTTATCTGCAGCCCAGCCGAGGAATCCTAAGCTGCTCTTTGAAGTCCTGCCTGAGCCAATCATATCGTGGGATTTACAGGGTCAAGGGTCAGCTTTTTAACATAATGACAATATGTTGCTAAGTAACAGCACTGTACTGCATTGGAAAGATCAAATATTGGCAAATTCATGAGGACTAAATTAGACAACTATGGATAAGTGTGGGTGTGTGTATGTGTAGATATAGCTGAACAGGTATGTGTGTCTGCATTTCAAAGAGAGAGTGAAGCTTTACCTGTGTGTCTGTGTGTGTGTATGAAATTCAAAGATGTGTATGCAGGTGTGTGTACAGAAGATATGCCTAATACAAAAATATGCACGCAAACACAGGTACATGTGCACACACACACTTTTGTAAATATATACCGATTCCCATTCCACATCCCTGAGCTCACAGCATTAACATGAACAATCACACTACATGCTAAACCCCAAGCCTTGTCCTGAACTTCAGTTACGTTTTATTATGTACAAATGTGGAGGAACAATTTCCCCATTTCCTCTGTTCAGAGCAGCTGTACACACTTTTGCCTTCAGATGTGATTGCATGACATGGTGAGTATAGTAGTTTGTTTCAAAAACACAGTGGCCGTCATAAGTGATATATCTAAAAACAAGATGGAACAATTGTAACAACAAGAAAAATAGAACAAAACCTTAAAATGACAAAATGACACACATATCATAAAAAAAAAAAGAAATATCACACAAAACATCTTAAGTTTTGTTCAAAAAGTCTTAATCTTCAAAGAGCCCTTTGAAGATGAGAGGACCAACAAAAATGTCCTCATTTTCCAAAAATGTCATCATTTTTAAAGGTGTGAAACTGAAATTGCTTCTCTCCTCAAAAGGTAGAACAAGAGAACACACATGCACATATACACCTACACACCACAGTCACAAATGGTAATAAGAGAGAAGGTACCCCATTAAAAATGTGAGAAATCTACAGGCTTACATGGCAATTATCAATGGCACACACACACACACACACACACACACGATTGCACAGTTGGGTATTATAAAGAATTTTATGCTCCCTGTCCCTCTCACATGCGCACGCACTTTTTTACACACACACACACACACACACACACACCTTCCCTGCCAGCCATCCCAGGTGTCGTATCTCTTTGCTGCCAGCAACCCCCGTCCTGGCGGTGTTCTGGATGACCTCTGCCAGCGCCCGCTGTGGGGGGATGTCAGTTTTTGGGAGACATGATTATTCAAGACACATTAGATTCAAATCTGCATTATGATCACAGTGTGTGATCGCCGAAGTGTCTAACTCTCATGGTGACATTGATGTGAATTACCTGTGAGATCAATGAAATCAAAGACAGACCTGTGCCAGTGTGGATGTGACAGAGTGCATGGCAGAGAACCAGGACAGGGCAGATGGTTGGTCTGGGCACCGCAGCACCACGGTGTGTCTGGCATCTGGGGAGTGCAGCTCCAGTTGTCTGGAGGAGGAGATAAGAAAAGTTAACAGCTTTAACCTCTCTGTTATCGGTGGACAGGTTCTAAAACTTTTATAGTTCACAACCCTGGATGAATAAATTTACTTAAATCTACTTCTAGTCTTATCGGGCAGACCCAATTTGACTTCATTTGATCTCAACTCACTGTTTTAGAAACCAAGTGTTATCCATTTAGGCTCAACAGATGCTCGTTTGTCTCAACCATTTGGAAACGGGCACTCGGTCAGAACAATGAAATGAAGTGCATTGAAATTTGAGTTTATTCAAGTCAAATCAAAACACGAAACAGGCATTGCTCACGCATCCTCTGTGGACCATATGACACAATGCTGTCTCTCACTAAATTTCCATAACTAATCTCCTTATGTCATATGGGAGTATTTCTGTCCTCAAGAGAAAGGCATCTTTAGGATGCTTCTCCATCTCACTGAACGGCTCTTTGATTGTGTGCTCGGTAAATATGAATTTTAAAAAGCTATGCCATGCAGGCTTTATAGTGCATAAAACAGGGCACTGTTGCTTCATACTGTAGCATCAATACAGTTAATGTTCATCTCTGTGGCATAAAACCAGCAGTAAAAATACTCTGTCTAGGTTCAAGTTCAAGTTCAAGTTCTTTATTGATATATATGCAACAATTAAATTGGCACCAGAATTCTTAAATCTCAGGCTCTCTCCAGCACTATGTATAAAAAGCAAATACCACAAGTAAAAAAGAATTGTTATGCAATAAATGAAATGTGGCAATAGCAAAGTCAGTACAATGTGCTGCAGGATGCAATTTTACAGGAGTACAGGTTCAGTTTCAACTCGCATCATGAAATGAAATGTATTCTTTATCCAAAGAGTTTCCCACCAACTCTGGAAAAAAATTTTGAATCTCCATTAACAGCACTCCACACCATCCAGGTGCTCCCACTGGTTTAAAATAGAAACTACTCTAAAACCAGGGTGGTTTCAACTCTGCAAACATGCCTTCTCTGCAGCTTTCTTTATTCACACAGTACACACTGGGGACCTGGAAAAACCCCAGTGAATGTGATGAATCTGCTCTTCCATCAAACCCTCTGAGGAGGGAGAGACCGTCTAGATCAGCTCCAGGTGTTTCTCTGGGTTAAAAATACAACTGCTGCCTGTAAAAGGCAAGTTGATTAAGGACAGGGCAGGGGAAAGCAAGGGAGGAGGGAAAGGGAGGAGGGAAAGGGAGGAGGGAAAGGGAGGAGGGAAAGGGAGGAGGGAAGGAGGGAGGAGGGAAGGGGAGGGGGGGGTGGGGGCGCTCCAGGGCCAGATGTGCGTTTGGCAGAAGAGGATCTTGGAGGATGTTGTGTGTTTTAGCAACAACCTGACTCCCATGAGTTACACTACACCTAGAGGAAAAGCTATTTGCCACTTTCTGGCTGAGATGTGGGGTGTCGTCCAAATTACCAAATCTCTTGCGTGCTTGACACAGTGCACTTACATGGGGCGTCTGTGAGAGAGAAGCACAGGGACCGGATGAGCGGAGGATGGACTTGGATGTATGGAATTATTTAAATCTGGTCCGGCTTGAATGAAGATCAATCACATGACCAAAGGGCAGTTGTTCTCCCAGGATTATCACTATATACTGTGTATATCAAATATTCACTCAAGCTTGACAGCTCTGTTCCAGCATGCAGTCATCCATTCATGCAGTAATTTTATTCTAAATTTTCATTGATGAGCTCTGTGTGCACATGACAGTTCCATGAAAAAAAATAAATAAATAATGCATGTGACAATACTGATGAAATACCAGCTAAACAGTGGGATTAAGCTATTAAATGTGTGTCACAGATGACCTTGGAGAATAAACATGGTTCGATTTCACATTTTAATTGTTGTTCTGGCCCACGCTGCTTCTGCCTAAACCCAGATGATGACTCAATATGAAGCGATTGTTGCACAAATAGAGACGCATTCAACCAGAGCTGCTTTTAGAATGAGTCCAAGACGAGTCTCGAGTCTTGGTAAAAGCACATCTCTAGTCCTTCATATGCAAATTGAAAGTCAGCTGCATGTCCTTTGAGCTTCTGGATGCAATGCTTTAAAATGATATGACATTTTAAACATTATTTACAGGTTCTTTCTGATAATTTGATTTCTTAAGTTGTGTGGCAATGCGATTAATTCATAATACTGCCTGTAACAGTATTATGAATAAATACATTTTACTGTTCTGAATTTTTATCAGGTCAAAACTAGACCTTTACATGCCATCTTTTCTCTTAAAAGTATCTTTGAAGTTCTAATAACACAACACCAGTGACTCATCAGATCTTTGATTTTCAGCGTAACATCTCAAGACTTTTACGCCCAAGCAGTTGTAAGAAAGTATCTGACCATCTTTACATTTTGTTGAATTTTTTTTTTGTTATTTGTGTGTGAATATGCATCGCAGTTCTGCCCCTTCTTTTCGTGCTTTTTAGTAATGACAGCATTGCTGTCAGACATTTACCTTTAATGTTAAAGTGAATGCTGCTCTTCAATCCGCCCTACTGCTCTGATTTCAAAAGGAGGTCTGTGTGTTTGATTAAGCACTTGTTACGTACTCTGCTGCATAGTCTGCATAGTTTCTTTGCTGATTTTGCACAGCCCTTATTTACTCTAAATCTAATAAATATGTTGCCACCTAGCTGAACTGCTATTTCAGTAATTAGATATGCTGTGGAGATGGAGTCTTCAGTCTTCACTATAATATAGCAAATATAAAATCTATGAAAATCCCAGGTATTTTATGCAAGAAACAGGACTAGACTTTCAGCGTAATTTAGCATAATAACATGTACTGGTCCCTAAGTCTAACTCGAGTACAAGTCTTGTGTTTTAAGTCTACATCCTGCCCTCAACCAAGTGTGTAAATGAGAGCTGCAGATTTTTAAGGTAAAAGATGTTTTGAGACACAAACATGTCCTCCACATTAAACTTGTGATGCTGGAGTTTCCTCCAGGGGTCAGGAGCTTTTGTGAAGACGCAGTACACGCAAAGATACTAAGAGGCTGTATCATTCCAGTTTTCCATGCACTAGTATGTGTGTCATTATATGAGAGTGTGTGGGCATATGGTGGTGTATATGAGAGAAAAAGTCATTACTTCCTTTCAAAAAAAAAAACTCAAGGTTAAACGGAGGAACAGTAAAAAAGTGTCACACTGCGAGGAACCATGCTGGTTCTGCCAGGAGTCATCGTCTCATTTTACACAGCCATACATGTTTTCTGAGGATATCCGAGTCGCACACATTCTCACTGCAGGTTTTGCCTATGTGTGTGTGAGTTGCATCAGTAATGTCGCTGATCAATACTGAAAGAAATAATAGTTTTTCTTCCATCGTATGCTGATTTTTCTCTACTATTTGTATCTACATGTATTTGCATATCTCTCTCCTCTCCTTGTCTTTATCTTTGCTCATTTCCGCCTCCCCTGTTCTTTCTGAATTTCTTTTTTTTCCCCCTTTTTTCTCTTATCCCATCTCACCACCCCGTCTCATAACATTTTTAATCCACACTCTAAAATGATAAGACTGTAATCCTATCGCTCTTTAATTTAATCGGTCACCATTGTCACAGAAAGTCAGACTTCCTGTCCTTAAATAGTGCGTATGCTGCAGTAAGGTGAGGGAAATGTCTTTGGAGCATTACATAGTTAGAATAAAGATAAATCTCTCTTCTGCCTCCTCCGCTCCTTCACTTCTTTTTCCTTGCCTTTTATCGTCTCTTTTCATCGCTGTATGCGCCACGCCTTCCTTCATATCCCCTTCTCAGGCTTACACACAGTTTAAAACAACATCTGCTGAAATGAGGAGAAAAACCCTCAGAGGGATGCAACATTACAGTCTAGTGAAAAAAAGATAAGCCAGATTTCCCTGTCACTTAACATAAAGCCTCTTAAATCATTTCAGCTCTGAATCCAAAATAAGAAAAACAGAGAGGAGGTTTCATCCTGGCCCGCAATCTTTAACTAATGCACACAGAACATCCAACCTCCCGTTTAAATGTGGGTTTCATGGATTAAACATAATAGGCCACATTTCAACTTGGGTGTCCTCCCACTGAAACATTTACTAAATATTTACTCTGAGCCAAAAGGGGATTTTGGCCCGCATACAAGGATAAAGAAGGAACTACGTAAAAAAAAAAAACCCACGCTGGTCAAGGTAAATTTGGCCAAGGACTTTATCTGCGCATGTGAATCTTCCCCCCAACTTCATCAAACCACAAAACACTCACACTGTTATCTGTACCAAGCATAAGCTCACCTTGTAACGAGATATTGACCCCAGTTCCTCGTACAACTGGCTGACCAATAAAGTCAAAGTTATGGCCAACAAAGTGAATGTTCAACCCTGTTGTGCTCTTAAAAGCTTTAATACATCAACCAAGACTTGTGAACGTGCAGCTGAGAAGTTTTCACCCTTTCAACAGTTACAAGGCATTTTGAAATTTATGACTGCACTTCATTTCATATTTCTTTTAAGGAAAAATAACACTTATTGAACACTTATACGTTTTCAGGAATAGTCTTTGAAGACTCTCAGTCATCCAGGTCATGGTCATGGAAAGTCAACTGGACTGGCCTCCTCAGTTTAGAGTGACTGGTAGGGAGTCTGGGCATTTTAAACGTTAGTAAGGTTATTGACCCCTGAAAGACTTTAGGGTCAAATGTGACTCACCCAGCCATCATGTGAGTCACTGAAGCCACGAGTCAAGGTGTGAACGGGAGTTAAGCTGTTCCCTGGCCAAAGCAAGTGTCCTTTGTCCTTCAAGTGTAGGCGGACTGCTGAATCCTAACCTGAGGAGCTGTCTCGCCTGTGTTGTGGAGCGCTTGTTTTGTTTCCCCAGTGTACAAGTACGAGCTTTCCTCGCTGCACTGAACTCATACACCACACTGATTGTGCTTGTGCCTGGGTGTTTTGTCCTTAAAGTGGACCAGCCTGTCTCAGGAGGCTAGAAATGCACAAGAATGCCATGTTTATTAAAAAGCCTCCTGAGTTTTTTCTAATATTCCTGAAACAAAGGCGATGACAATGTTGTTGTGTCCATTGTCTTTGCCTTCTCTGTCTATTTTGTTCATCTTTGTGGTTTTCACAGAAGCCCAGTTCGGATAGCCACACTGTTTTAGTGCATCACTGATGTGTTTTTGCACCTTCTCCTTTCCTTTTGCCCTTGGTGACACTCTGAGCCCATTGGTTTCAGTTTCCGATAACCCTCAGCTTATGTTATAGTGGATGGTGTGAATCAAAGAGTAGATACTGATCAGTGTGTGTGGGTTTTCTGTACACTTCAATGTTCAGTTGAATGTCGTAACGCACAGTCCAAGAAGGCCAGGACATTTGTTTGTCATTTGGCATTGTGTTTGATAAAATTATCCCACAGCAAACCTGTCAAGTACATGTACACCATCCACAAAGAGGGGGAGGAACCTGAGGAAGTTAATGGGGGCCACACAGCTCATTTTTGCCCAACAGGTAATTTAGTTTGAAGAAAAATGGCAAATGGACACAGAGTTATTAAATAGACACACTCCCATTTTGTCATTTTGTCAAAAAATGATGTACTTTTTAAAAAAATCTTTGCTTCTTTAAAAATAAAAGTTTTTTTCATACAGGAGAACAAGCCAATGGAGAACCATCTGTTCTGTCCACTGATGATGTTCTTATAAGTGTTTGTTTGTAGTGATTGTGTGTGTGCGTGTGTGTGTTAGCATTTACATTTTACAGTTTGAGCATTGAGCCGTCTAACAACGTCTATACAGACGGAGGAACTTTGAAGTCACTGCTCACTGTTACAACTTAACTTTGATGTTGCCTCCATCGTCTGAAGCTTTGAAGTCTAGTGAGGTTCAACTATCTCACACTTCTAAAACCATACATATGCAGAGGGGGGGACACACATGGATGGAGGGTCAGAGCGTAATATAGAGACACAGAGAGCTCGCAGTGAGAGAAAAAAAAAAAGAAATAAGGTGAGAGACAGACAATAATGAGATGAGGATGGAGATAGAAGCAGAGGATTGATTCAGACACGGCGATATGCATAACAGAGAAAACTGAGAATGCAGAGAAAGAAAAAAGAAAAGAGGAAAAGACAGCGAGAACAAAAGGGGCATAAAACACAAACAATAAAAAAGAAAATAGAAAAGAAAAAGACAAGCAGGAAGGAAGGAGAACGGTGTGGTGAGAAAGAAGCTGGGGGAGAGATGTGGGACAGAAAGCACACGCTCACAATCTGTGACACAGAAAAAGTTGAAACACTAAATTGCTTTTTGCCCCCCGTGCTGTTAGATTGGGCCATTGTCACATTACCAACCAATTAACTTGACAACACCTCCTAACAGACCACCCCCCGCTGACAGAGTTATCTACACGCTACTTCAAACGTCTGTATTTAAGGAAAAAAAAAAAAAACGTTTAAAAAAATACAGGCCACTGGGTAATCCCTTCAGGGTAGCAGAAAAAAAGGCTGCAGACAGGGGAAGACTTTTCTATTCTCTCTCTGTCACATTGCTGAGTTAGGGATCAGAGAAGACTTGGTTAACCTTTGGTTAATTAAGGTAGCCGTCTTTTGGTTTGTTTCGCAGTTGAACTTTGAGACAAGTGCCACTGACAATATTGAAGAAAAGCAGACTCTCAGAGCTCACCACCCCACTCGCATGACTTCTCGCTGGTGCGTATATCCAAACGCATGCTTGTCATAATGAAAATATACTTGAAGCCGAGTTGACATTTGAATTCACACTTCTATGTGTCAGACAATATGAACCACAATGATAACACAGCTGTTGGTAATCATCCTCCAGTTTCATTTAAAATGTTTGTGCAAACAGTATTTAGGCTTCAAACTGTCCATGGTGCAGACTGACTGAAGCACGTCATGGTCCTGTAGCCTTCGAAAATTTATAAGACATTTTATTTTTCCCCCCATTTGTCACCAAGCCCGCAGAGCCTTGACTAACAACTGCTATTTAGGCCAATTGAATTTCTTCTTACTGGTAATTAAAATTTGACCAAATGAATACACCACTGAGAACAAACACAGAAGATACTGATTTTTTAACTAAAAATCATTTTAATTTTAATTTAACTTTAAAGTAGTAGCCTGGCAAAAATCTATATTTATTCTCCTACTGGCTCCTACTGTCCTTAAATCCCACAAAAACACCAAAAACAACAACCTTGTTGGCCCATCTTTTAATGTACTTTCAATATTTCCAACTCTGTCTGTCTCTGGCACTCAGTCCAGCTCATTTGTTCCCACTACAGATCTTTAAAAACATCAAACTATCACACGTGAGTTGGAGGAATGAACTATGGGAGTTAATAAGTTGTTTGTTTGTGAATGAAAAGCAATGAGCACAAAAAGAGCAGACAAGTTATTTTCAATAGAGAACTTCCTCGTGCTCAAGAATGAGGATACAGTCATTTTGTGTGTGTGTCACCTACCTGTTCTCAGGGTCTGGCGTTGTCATGGCTCGGGTTACGTAACACATCTTGAGTGGTATGCACCTCCTGTCGCCCTGCAGAGACAGGGTGGGCTGGGTAGGGGAGCTCGGAGAGTCAGGTGAGGAGAGGGAGGTGATGGGAGGGCTGCCGAGACGCGGCGACTCCGGAGGGGGGGTTTCCCAGCCGATCTCAGACACAGGGGAGCCCTTTTTGACGTACGGCGTGGCCTCTCGCATGTACTTCACTGAGCACAAAAGGAAGACGAGAAGATTTTCAGAATATGATGAGACACGGCGAAGAAGTTCAAAAAGAGATTTAAATGCTCTGGTGATACTTTTGCTCAGGGTGGGATTGAACTTGAGCACATAAATTGTCAAAATATAAAAAGGTATAAAGCATCTCATAGTTAAAGGTATATAACATTTCACTCAGTAGATTCCTGCAGCAGTTTTTGGTTCAATATTTGGTCAAGGTGCTCATTTCATAGCCTCAATAAAAACTGCACAATTCTTTTCACTATGTAAACCTTGTTTGATTAAATGCTTAATAAATGGATTCACTTCTTTCTGCAAACAAGAGAAACATATACCTAATTATGTATTCAAACTTTCACTTTAAATATCACATTCATAGAGTTTAAACTGCATCAAGGCCAACTGCACTCAACGCTGACGTCTCCCGGCGGTATCATTGTTTTTAACATCATTTAACGCAGAGGCCAATTAAAATCTGAAGAGAATCTACTGCACGCGTGACCTTGTAGCCTTGTACGATTTGATATGTGAAACCCACATTAGGAGCATTTCAGAGGCAATAAACATATTGTTTAAAAATGCTGCGTCTTTTGTAGGCCATTAGTCTCTGTAACACATTGGAAGGAGGATATGGGGATGCCGCAGATGTTTACACACACAGCAGAAATAGAAACAGTTTAATTGTGGCACAGCTGAGGCATTTGGTAAGTATTACAGACTGTCATGGGGCGGCGGACAGAAAGGTAATCCTCAGCAATATCTTTGCTCCAAAGTTCCAGCATCATTAATGCACAAAGGCCCATAATAACATAATCACTTTAAGAACTGTCAGTCTACGGTCCACTGGTTCAGGTTTGCATGAGAGGGGGAATGGATTTTCTTTAAAAGGAGGGCCTAAATCAATAATGTTGTTTCAAATGACAACAGCAAATGTCAAAATGCCGACCGGGTGGGCCTTTCACCTCTCCTTCCAGGACAGTTGCAACTGATGCTGCCGAGTATCTGAGAAACTCCCAACTTTCCAAGCGTATAAAACGGAAGCTTGTTCTTGTAAATGTCAAACTCTGAATCACTCGAGGCTTGATAACCATTTTAAATTCCTCATGTTTTTAGGCTTGAGAAGGAGAAAAGAAAAGAGAGAGATGGGACACATGTTTCGGTGAAAGACAGAAATAGAGAGGTGGAGATAAAGCGGGTGCTCAGTACGCGCTCTCTGTCCTGAATGTTCTGAATCCTCTGTATGCGGTGGATGTTTAATTGGCATATCCCACTGTACGAGCCGCTTATAATTGGCATATGGCTGGTGGCATTTGTAATCCAGCATGTGAACTATTCTTGGGAGAAGCACCATAGACGCCTGTGAGACTGTGTAACAAGCCTAACCGCCAACCTGTAGAGGAGGGATGACAGGCTGACACATAACAACGAGGAGGAGATGGGGGTGATGCGAGTGTGTCCTCAATGGACCCACAGTGACGACGTGATCCAGCTGCACAGTAGAATAACCCACACAGTCGAATCAGATTAAGAGGACTGAAGAACGACTGATCTATTTGTTAAAACCCACCCCGACAAGGTAAAACACAAGTGAATTCAACGGTGAATCTGCTGCACTTGATGATGACAACCGTGTCTGGTTTTGTTTGTAAGGAGCCATGCATTCATGAGACTAAAAGTGACACAAAGGAACACTCAGGATTTGCATGCAGAAAGGAAAAAGACAAGGCTTTCAAAATTTCAGACTTATGCAAGAACAAAGCGACATACTGTGTCTGCCTCATCTTCTGCGCTGTAAAGCTTGATGAGGCCACAAAGGAACACAAGGAAATACCTGAGGTCCACATAATGTGTGTGTGTCTCTCTGTGTGAATTTGGATCTGACAGATACACACTCACTCCTGTTATCAAATGTACTTCATTTTATTATAGTGACAAACAGTAAAATCCCAGCATGATCGGTGCACCACATGGTGCTGCTCAAAATATATACGGAAATACGGCTCTTGGCTAAATCTGCGATAGCTACGGTATAGCTGACAGCGCCTCCATATGCACCTATGCACCTATGCTGTGGCTGCAAAGATACCATGTGGGGTAATACAACTGGTAATACACTCTTTTTTTCAAGTGACACGTGTAGCAAGGCCATCTCCGCTGCAAACCCTCTGCGATTCCCGTTCGTCATCAGTAAATGAAACTATTTAAGTACATTGACTACTGGGAATAGTCCAAACAAGATGGACTTCCCACTGTCACTTGCTTTCACAAAGTTAATGAAACAATATAAACACATTTACATTTGGGAATATGCAATAATTAAAGTATGATACAGCTGGTGTTGCGGGTGTTATATCAGCCTGAGCAATCTGATGCTGAATTATAAATCAAAAGCAAAGACTCCCCAGGACTCCCATTAACCTCTTGCATCAACCATAAATCTGGCTTTAGACTTTACAGGACTTCACTTGGAAATTACTGAAAAAAAAAGTGGGACGAAGAAAAAAAACACGGGAAAGTAGCACTGAAACAATTAATGTATTCATCACAATTTAATTAAGAACTATTTCTATAATTGATTAGTTGTTGGAGTCATTTATCAAGTAAAAATACCAAATAGTTTCTAGTTTTAGCATCTAAAATGAGAGGATTTTTATGCTTTGGTCTATGGTCTGCTTTGGTCTAAATCTAATATCTTTGGGAAAATTACCATTAGTTGCCGTCCTAATGAGGACAGAGACTTTCAAATCAATGATGTGGCCTAACAGCTCATTCCCCGTGTCCATGTCTATCCTCTCACGTCTTGGGTGATAAATTCACAGTCCACTTTCCGAACCGACTAAATTAAAAACAAATCAGCAGCTATTAAGCAAACATAATGTTAAGTGGGTGATTTGTTTTCAGTTAACATTTGCTGAAGACAGTCTAGAGGGAGGAAATGTAAACTCACTGACCAGCACCGCCGTGTCCAGAAATAGAGCTGTAAGTGTTTCCAGCGAAGGGGAAAATAAATGGGGTGGAGTCCGTGTGATCATTACGCTAGAAGCGCATAAGTGTGTGTGTGCTCCCTTGGGTCATGTTTCTATTCCATTACAGCACCATTGCGGCCAACTCCGCACAATAACCTCACTAGCGCGATAAGAACTTGGAGAGGATGTCGCTCGTTCTGCTTGAGTTTTCATTTATAAGGAGCTGTTGTTACGTTAATCAAACTCAAAGAGTACCCCCCCCCCCCCAAATCTGTCCGATTTTAGTTTCCATTTTTCTGGCTCATGCTGGAGACAAAACGAGAGCACATACAGACTAAACTAAATTTTTCTCATTGCTCTCCACTTCACAACAGTGGCTTGCCGTTACATTAGTCATGATGCAGATGCCTGAGTGGCAATGTCTCACCAAAGACCAGCTGTTCCACTCACAGCCGAAAAGGCCATTCACTTCCTTTGATGGCATTTTAAACTGTACTCAAGCCCATTCACTTACACATTTTCCAAATAAGGCAATCGATTTCTTCAGACGTGTTTCAGAGCTTGTTGCGTTGACGGCAAAGTTGAGCATCCACCTCTGACTTCACTTGTGTCTGCCGCACATTTTGGCAATGAACAAACACACCCAAATACACATCAGTCGCATTCCTCAGCATGTATGTTTGTGCAGCACCAACCCTGCTTTAAACACACACACATCCTCTCAGCTCTATGACTTCAGGTGTAATTACTATATCTACTCATTGTGTCGTTTTCACTTAATGGCCCTGAACTGTATTTAATGAGGTTTGACGTTATTGGACCTTCCAACATATGCATCAATGGGGTTTTTTCCTTAGTGGGAAAATGTACCAGAGGAAAAAATAAAAACCTCCTCTCATTAAGCCTGTGGGAGAGAAAGCAGAGGCTTTAACCACTGGTAGAAGCTGGAGCGAGAACAGACCAGGCCAAAGAGGTAGAAAAGAAGAAAAAGGTGCTCTGATTGCAGTGTAGAGTGAAGTCTTGTACTCCTTGAAGGCACTGAGCAAGCAGCTCAATACTGTATCAGCTCAAAAGGCCTTTACAAATCCACCCTCAAGGCATCTTTTTGTAAGATCTGGACCAAGAGCTCAAAGAGAGTTTAAATATCGACTTGACGTGAACAATTAACAGCAACGGAGGCGAAGGTCTTTTTTTTTTTTTAAATGGAAGGAACTTGACAAAGACATTTGAAAAGTGCGTCAGTAGAAATGTTCACTGACACTGAACTCCTAATTTGATGTCAAACAGTTACTAACTCACTGCTGCAAACTCATGACTCAAGAAGAGAGGTAGGACATACGTGTTGGCGTGACATTAATCAGACAATGCATTAAAATGTAATATTTTAATTTCTCCTTTTTTTAAACTTTATTTCAACATGCTGCTATTGATATTTTACTGAGAACTGACGCACCATTTTGATTCCTGTAAATTTAAGAAAATGAAAAGCCAGTGCCATAGGTCTCCTGCATCATAATATATTACTCTAGCTGTAAATAGGGCTAGAACTATGTGAACGTGGACATCTGAGTCACTGCAGTGTGTGTTTATACAAGCTCAAGAGCGTACTTGCAAGAAGTCTAATAGAGCAAATAGGGAAGATGTTCAAACAGAAACTAAGTTAAACTGCAGTCAGAAAAAAAGATGTTCTTGCATAATGTTGAGGCTTAACTTTTTCGACACACTGAAGTGGCGTGCAAGTGGTTACATTAGAGTAAGATACTCAGCATTTAAAGAATTTGGAGGCCAAAAACAAAAACGAGAGCGAAAGTGTAAGAGATCATTATCATGCCTGGATAACTGGCTAACTAGCTACAGAGGTAACCTAGTATTACCTCCAAGTCAAAAAAAGAGAGAGAGAATTTAAGTTTAAACGGTGAAGTCTATAAATCTGGAGAACTCTGATCAATCCAAACTCCATTCAGAAAACAAGCATTTTAAATGTTTGTAAAAAGTCTGAATAGGTCTGTTTGCAAGATGACAAATCAGCATCATGATGTAGTTACTTCAGCATCCTTTTACTACGTTTATTGCAATTAAATCACAGGAAAATCTGCCAAATGACCAAAGCGCGTTAACATAAGATAACTGACTTTTGAAAAAGTGGAAAAAATGAATGGCATGGATTTTCTGTATCATTTGTACTCTTTAAACCTTCTGCTACATGTTAGATTGTTTCCAGAAATGCCAACATAAACAACCGCACAAAAACCACAACCACAGAAAGTGTGAAGAGCTGAAAGTTGAAGCATCTGCAGTGACACAGATTCAACAGAAGTCATTGAAGCTGTGGAACAGTCAAACAGCCTTCTTCTTCTGGTAAATCTTTGGCCACCCTGTGAAATTTTTTCTTAAAATCTCCACATAACGCACGCATTAAAAAGGAAGCATTTCGCCACTGTAGTTTTATGAAGACCATCACAAGAAAACTGGGACAAAACAAACACGATGTACAGAAACACAGTGATTACACCTGGAGGGGAAAGAAGCCTTTTGTCTTCAGCCAACAGGAAAAACAGATGAGCTTTAGCGCTCGGTCTCTGCTTTTGTTTCGGCTGTATAAACATTCACAGAGGAGGGGGATGAATGATTCAATCCATTATCCCCGCCACAACAATAACTACTGCAACGCCACCGTTGTTGTTATTATCATCACCATCATCCGCTCTGAGTCAGACTCCATAAACAGTGGCGGATAAGGTGAGGTTTCTCTAATGACATAAATAGTCAGCTGGTAGACACATCGACTCTTTCTCTCTGCCTCACACACACACACATATTGACCGTAGCATCCGTCTAGACTGCGCCGCCGATGACTTAAGTTGATGACACATGTATAAAAAGCAAGTAGGCACATGCTCATAGATACACACACTCTGCTTCACACTGCTGAGAGCAGCACACACACACACAAGCCCATCCAGATGTCAGGTGATGACAGGTACGGCTTGTTAAGGGATCAACAGGAGTGCTTACAGGACACTGACTCATTTCCTGTCTGCTGAGGCAAGGCAGATGTTCTTCATTGTATTCGGTATTCAGTTCCTCATTTCTTCTGCTCTTGTGGTCAGACTTTATTTTTATAACACACTTTATTTTACTGTCTGATGGCTGCACTGAAATACCCCTGACGTATATTTCGTAAGAGTGTAACTGTTGCCAGAGTGTTTTCTTCCTTCAGTGTTGCCATCAGACAGATCTATTCTGACCAAACCCACCTGCATTAATTAATTCTAGGGTCCTGAAGCTATAGCCATCGAGTGCTAAAGATCCCTTTTACAGGTTTCTCATTTTACAAGTCAGCTGAAACAGTAGGCAGGCAAGCACGGTGATTTCAACCAACTCACGGGGTTAACATCTGCGTAATTAGCTTGAAGCTACGGGAGATAAAAACTGCAACAGCTTTAATGGCAGGTAGCGATATCATCATGAAATGAGGAACCTGCTTTTGTCTGCCTCTCTCTGAAATCAAGGACAGACTGCTTCGAAAATGACAACGTTTTAGCTGCACCAGCTCAAGGGCTTGCGTCTGACGTGTGTCAGTGCATGGGAGGTGACTGCATATAAACTAATAAAACTTTAAAAAGGCATAACAAGTAGGATTTGTCTGTTGCTGTTAAATGCAACATTCAAAGTTGGTTCAAAGCGTGTGCATTTCTGGTTGTCCCATGTGCTTACAATCTGGCAACCTGTGTGCTGTTATTGGCTGGGGGCCATAAAGACTGACACCAATAAACATCCCGAATGCAGCAAGATAAGAAAATCCAGGCAGAGGACACAGTCTCTGCAGATACAGACACCATCATAAGTGATAAATGAGTATTATTATTGGAAGAGTCTATACACTCTTTTTTTACGGAAGTCCTTCTCATTATGCCTTTAGGGTTTAGATTCTGAAATACCAATATTGAGGGAGATACCACGACTTGGTGTTTGGCTTTAATTCAAATTCAGATTAATTCAAATTCCTCGAGTATGCCATTATCCAAATAGCAAAAAATGACTACAGACTACAAAAAACAGCTTTCAGGCCCAGTTTCACTTCCATGAAAGGGAAAAAAAAGCATTACAGACCACTGAACTCATAGGTAGGTAGCATTTTTCCACTGTTACAAAACCTTTTTTTTCACACTTCAAGTAAGAAAAAAAAATGGAAAAGATTTATAGTACTTTGTATTCTCAACACTACTGGTTACTAAGACAACCCGCACTACTCTGAGGTCAGTGAAAATCAATCTAGCCTCTTAGAAAGCCATCCTTGGAAAAGGTTTGTTCAGCTTTCTCTTTACTCAATGAATGATCACGCAGGTACAGTTAGCAGAACACATGAATTTAATCTAAATCTGGAGAAATTTTTATGTGCTTGATTTGCCAGTTATATCTAGAAATGCAAATCAACTGAACTACATAATTCTCCAAGGGAGGTGTTCTCATATCCAGACTGCACCTTATGCTGAGGGAAAAATAAACCCAGCATCCCACAGGCTGGACAGATTTTTCAATCACCACTGCATAAAACAATACAAAAATGAAAACAATAGGAGGAAAACAAAACAGCGCAGCGGGGACAGAGCGGGGACAGCTGTGAACGTTAAGAGCAGTTATCCTCATGTGACCCCCTCTTGCCATGACTGACACTTGTAAAGTTTTCCCCAGTCTTTCATCAAGGGACTTCAGAAATTGTTTATCGGTAGCAGGTAAAGGGCTCACCTCTCCTGATGTTGCCTAGGGCATCTTACAGATTCTCTATGGGCCGCTGATATCAGGAGAGAGGGCAGGTGAAGGCAGGATCTGCTGACTAAGGGCGCCGTGTCTTTCTGAATTAAATCATACAGTAACAGCACACACTTTTGGGCAGTCTCTCCTCAGAGGAGGCATTTGTGGTTGGGTTGAGTTGAGTTGAAAACACGAAAAGAAGAGAAAGAAGTTCAAATGTTGCATACTTTCTCTCCTCCACACACCTTTTTACATTTCAGATGTCAGAGTTAGAAAAGCAGAGGTGTAAATGTTCAGATTAGTCATGGCTGAATTCCATTTAGTTTCTTCAGGTTCAGGTATTGGTATTGTTCACACTGACTCACTGTCATGATTTCATTATTTGTTATAAGTAACGTGGGCTTTTTCTACTAGTCTAGACTAGACTACTCAAAATATCTGCTGTGAAATGGGCCAAAAGCTGCTTAAAGCTTGTGACATTGTTTGGGAAGTTTCAGTTCTAACATCAAAAAGTAGGGGAGGAAGGAGGTCCAGACCCTGTGGGATAATTCAGCAAGCATATTGAAGTATTTGGACAACAGCAGGACCAATTTGTATTGATCATTTGCTCCACAAGCTTCTATCAGTGATGTTTGACATGAGCCTTTTTTACAGCAGACATTTGGACTTGTAGCACCGGTGTTACTATGAACGTTAACGAAGGCTCTGCTCTGTCCAAGTGTCCCAGTAAATGATGGCAGTGTGACAATGTGCCAGCATACACACACTGCTTACAACTAAATGGAATTCATCCATCAGAAATTTTATGTGACCTACTGTGATTAAAATGAATAACGGTGGCCTGATTAGGCAGTCCCCCGGGTGGACCTCGTTAGCTCCACTTAAATGTTGCTGCACAAGCTGTACAGAATGGGGTTTAAACTGGCAATACTATGTATAAACTTGGGCTATTTTTTTTATCCCATCAATGATTGAAGCCATTATTTGCACACAACCAGTCCTTCACTGGCCCTTCATAATGGCACCGGCTGTGGCTGCTGAGAGCTTTGTGACACAAAGAGGGGAAATTCACTTTTGGCTTGTCGGGCTGCACGCTGAGCCACACAACAGAGCCGGCAGAGAGTCAGCGTCTCGCTCAGTGGACACTTTAATAAAGCGGATGCGCTCTGACATGCAGGGGTGTGGGTGGGGGGGGTCAGACATGAATCGTGGTCCCCTTGGGTGCTGAGCAGTTTTTGACCACTGGGTCAAACGGCTGCCTCTTTCAGAGGGCAGGAGTGCCTTTTGTTTAGCTGAAGTTTCTGTTCATCTCCCTATTGAGTTTCCAACATGGCTTGTCTGTGCCAAATAAAAAATAGAGATTACAAACATGCACACACACAAACTCTCTTGCATACACTTTCACACATAATGCACAAAAAAAAAAATTGCAGTGCACTCACACACACACAGACGCACACTCCTCTCCTGTGAGACGTGTGCTCCCTCTCTTTGCAGTCGAATCAGACATTTCCTCCTCTCTCCCCTCATGTAACAGTCTTCTTCTCTCACATCTTACAAGGTGGCTTACACTCAAGAGTAAAAAAAAGGGAATATATCACCAAATTTTCAGGCTTTAAGATGTCACTGCTCTTGCCTTTATTAAAAAAAATGAAAGTTTCACATGCTTGGCACCTTTCACGCCCCCCCCCAAACATCCATGGAAGCCATTAGAAATGCACTTTGTCGCTCTGTGTTTCACTGCTTTCCTAAATGCACACGATCTCTGAATAAATTGCAGATGTGGTGAACTTCTGTCTCTCTGTTACCCTTAAGTTAACCCTCGCTGTCATCTTAATATCAGCCTCTTAGCCTCCCTTGTTAGCGCTCCTTCTGTTCATTCTATTTCTATCTCTCTCCCTCTCAGCACTTTCCCCCATTAAATTCACATTTCAGCTTCACCCTCTCCCTCTCCCTTCCCCTTCCTCCTTGCCCGCTCTATTCCCGCTCTCCTTCCTTCTTATCTCAGTAAGTTTTCAGCTGGGACCTGTTTTTTTCTCCACAGCATAGCCCTCTGTGTCCCTCTGGGAAGGATCATCACCATGTTTTCACGAGTGTGTGTATCTGAGAGAGACAGTGTGTGTGTGTGTGTGTGTGTGTGTATGATGGGTGGGGGGGGGTACTTTGTTCATACTATCATGGACCCAAGAGTCCTCACAGGAACAGAAACAGAAAACTCAAAAGTCGGCACTCGTGTGCACCATTTTCCGGTGTGTGACTGTTTATGTACGTGTGTGTGCATGTTAGTGTGTGTGTATGTGTGTGTCTGTGCGCTGACAGTAAGATGAGTGGAGTCTGCCTGCCTTCAGCCTAATTTTCATCTTCACTTTTGGCCAAAAACAACTGCGAAAAAAACAACTTGGCTTCACTGCTCCTGTGAAGTATGTGTACGTATATATGTGTGTGTGTGTGTGTGTGATGCTTGAGGAAATGTGCAGCTGGGTTTGTTCGAGTGGCCTTGCTTAGAAAGACAGTGTGATAAAGAGAGACTATATGAGTTTGATCTTGCGTGGTTCTCCCTTGGCACCGCAGGCTGCGTGACTGTTTCCTTCGAAATCTGAACTGTTCTTTAGTGCAGCACATCAGTCAACTGTTTCCCACTTATAGAACAGACCTACAGTGTCCTGATGGCAAAGATGCACCATATACACAATTATACATGTGTATCCCCCTTCTGGAGTAAATTAAATGAATTTGCAGGGGAAAAGTTTCATTTCTCTTCATTTTCTTCCCATGGAAGATGCAGTATGGCACTGACAAATAGTGACAAGGAGCTTTTAGCAGTGATGCAATCCTCACCATGTAAATGAATGAAATGAAAATAAGAAGACTGATGAAAGAAGATGTACGGGTGCAATAGAAATATCACCACTTTTTCTTTCTTAGCTCTTGCTATTAACCAGATTGTCCTTTCCGTAATGGAAAATAAATCTCACTCTGCAGCAGAGGCGTTTGTTCCCCTGTTTCTGACACTCAGAGCCCTGCTGCTTCTCATTTCTTAGTCTAATCAGGGAGTGATTTGCACCTGGGACATAATAATTGCAATCAAATGGCAGGTAGACTAGAAAACCTGCAGCACTTTGTGTCCAAAAGACAACCCACCAACTGGATGATATGAATAAACAGCACAATACTAAGAAAGGAGAAACTCTCAGCCCCATAAGGCATGTTTCCCTGAAGGATGATGTTCACATGCAGCTCCCTTGGGGATCTTTAAGTGAGGTTGTTAGGTCTCCATAAAAACGAATCTGGACGTTTCAGAGCTCTTCCAAACACGGAGCTCTTACTCTTATCTCCTTGGGCAAGCATTCACCAAAAAAAGGCACAAACGCTCACATGTGGGCTTCTTAAAATAAAACCCTGATCTTGTGGGAGTTCAGAAAACAAAAGGGGGGCTTGAGTGTGTGTATAAAAAGATGAAAAGTTTGGGACTCCCTGACCCATACACCCGTTGTTTCTGTATCATCATCTCTCTCCCTCTCTCTATCACACACAGTCCAGCTCTGCCTACCTTCCAGCGTCACCTCTCTCCCGGCCCGTTTGAGCGCCTGCACCGCCTCGTCGTGCGTCGCGTCCCGCAGGTTGACGCCGTTCACGGACAGGATGGCGTCCCCGACGTACAGAGCCTGGGTCTGGTCCGCGGCGAGCCCCTTGAAGATCTTGCTGATGAGGATGGGCATCTTGTTCTCCTTGCCCCCCTTGATGCTGATCCCGAGCCCGCCGATCTCCTGCTTGCTCACCTTGACGCACCGCTTTCTGTTGGCGATCGCCTCGGGCACCCGCTCCGGGAGGTCGGTGAAGGCGGTGCGCGCGGTCTGCGGGCCGTTATTGGAGTTGGCGTTGTTGTTGTCGAGGTAAGATCCGTGGACCCCGTTGGTGCTCACGCCGTCGTTATCGTCGGCGGCAGAGCTGCCCTCCTCGCAGCTCAACGTGAGCGCTTCCTCGTTCAAGTTGGCCAAAACTTTGTGCCACCGCTCGCGCACCAAAACCTCCACGAACCCACTTTTTTGCGCACCTGAACCTCCCGTCGGTACTACCACCGCCATCTTTGAAGCATTTCTTTTAAAATGACATGTGCTTTTTCTTTTTCTCCGCTCTCACACGCCAACTTCCAACCAACCAACCAAGCAGCCCCGTCTCCACTCGCGCTCTGGCTGGACTTTGCACACACACACACACACACACGCGCGCACACATACATACACACACACCCCCGTCCCGCCCCGAGTTGAAGTTTTCTGCGGGACTTGTCGAGCGTCCCGACCAACCAGCCCGAGCCCTCCTCGGCACAAGCCGCCCTCCTCCTCCGCTCCGCCCGTCCGAGATCCAATCTGCTGGGTGGAGTTTGCTCCCCCCGCCGTCAGCCGATCCCATCTCCAGACTCTGAATACGCGCTAAGTGCGTTCATCACCTCCCCGCTGCGCCTGACGCCTGACAGCTGATGCACTTAAAAAAAAAAACCATCCCCACCAAAATAAGCGCTTTTATCCCTCGTGCTCCCGTCAAGATGCTGATAATATGTACTGTGATGTTTAAATACACTCATTTACCTGCCGGCCTTAAATGGAGATTTGGTGAAATAAACTGTACTTTGTACTGTTTGTGCCACATGGAGCTGGAGGAGTGACAGAAAACTACACTTGCTCTCTATAGTAGCTATTTAAAACGTGATTTTCCCCCACAGATAAATAGACTAATCTAAGAATATGATTAGAGTTGAGTCTCCAAATGTTCAGAACCGCGTTCACGTCGCAGACGCGGGGTCGGTTACGCGCCTGCAGGAATGCGCCGGTGCCTGTTCTGATGTTTCAGAGAGAGAGAGAGAGAGTTTTGTCAGGGAGCTCTGACATGGAAAGCCCCCCCACTGAGGCTTTGCTCTCCATCTCTATTATTATTATTATTATTATTATTATTCCAGAAGGACGTCCTCGCTCGCTGTCAGTCCCGCAGAGGACTCCACAGTTCAGATGAGTGAGCTCAGGTTACCACCATAATGGCTGGAGCCGCTGGGTGCCGTCCTTCACAGGCGTGATGGCGGTTCGATCCCGGTGTGACTGACAGGGATGCAGGGAGGAGATGAGACAGATGCCAGGAGGCAGAAAGTTAGGGTGGTATTAAGGAAGGAGACTTCAATGGCCTCTTCAAGTCTAAAGAGGCTTCAGACCTTTTTTTTTTATGCAACAGCTTTTAGATCTTATAAACGTGCGTTTTCTCCCCCAAAGCTGTCACTCTGAAGCATCCTGCCTACAGGACCAACACTGTGGGACACTGCATCACACTCATCTATTAGCGATGTGGCCACGACACCTACTGGCGACACTTTTAAATAGATTTTGTGTGTGTGTGTGTGTGTGTGTGGGGGTGAACATTTCACATTTGTCCTAAAACCACAGGGAAGCCCCCCTCCTGTGATAAATATAAAGACACAACAAGGGATCATCTGTACCAAGTGCAGGCAAACTAAACAAACTGCACTGGCATTTTTTTTAAACCCCGATGAGAGATTTTAATTCAGTTGCATCAATCTCTTCAGTTATATTTCTGTATTGATGATGATCTGCGATCTGTTGTTTTACGCATTCTGCTGTGGATGTTTTCGTAATAGTGAAACAAAGACGCATTTCTCGACCTGTTGCAATAAATTCAACAGTAACCCATCGTGTCTTTTGAAATTTGACAACTCTAGGCCGCTGACAAAAAACTGAACATCTTAATTTAACACTCTTACTCACCCCCCAACGTTTTGTGATTTATTAAAATGCACAATACTGTTTTGTGTTGGGACATATGAAACCAACTTGATTCGACTGCACAAATGTATGATTTGGCCAAAGGCTACCAATGTAAAGCAAAAATGTACCAAAGTATTTTCTCTCACACCGAGCCGTAGCTTCTGTGCTCTATAGTTTATTATTAGGAGTTTATTAACAATGACATTCAATGAAAATGCTTGAAAACAACAGTTAACTTATATGAGAGGATATATGTGAATGTTATGAGAAATATTATGTATAGTGTGAGTTGATATTATATATTTCAGTCATCAATTTGAATCAAATTATGTAATCACATAATAGTGCAGGCATGCTGTAAAATGTAGGTGCCGAGCTTCCTCACTTGCCCGCCCTCTAAACTACATTGGATCATTACTACTGAACTGCACCAAAGAGAGATTAGCTTATTTATTTTAAGAGAGAGACGAGACTGAAACAGAAATACTAAGAATACTTTTGCTTAATGAGGCGCAGGAGCCACAATTGATTTTTACTTTTATATGGAAATGAGCTATAAGATGAAATGTACAATCTTTGTTGTGGTAATGACCTTGAAAGCAAACAAACAAACAAAGAGAGCATGCAGTCTTATTAAAGGTGATGGTATTTAAAGGTTGTTAATGAATTCTTTTTTTAAGCCTCAGTCAGCCTGACTACACGCTTTGTGTTTTCAGTGCAACAGGGAGCAGCTGCACAGACTGTTATGGTTCACAAACACACAATCACACACGGGGTTTGTATGGTTGGTCTAAGAACTGGCTTTTCTGGAGGCATTAGTTGAGTGATGAGCCGTGCCCAAGTGCACTGCGGCACTCGTGTTGCAAGAGGAGATTCAAGCTAAGATTCAAGGTTATCTTAAATGATGTGACCTAATTCACTATTACTTACAGGAAAACTTTATGCACTGCTCCTTTATTTTCACCTCAAATAACACTCTTTCCCTTCCTGATCTTCCTTCCCTCCCTCCATTCCTCTCCATTTTCATTCATTCCCCCATTCCCATTTTTTCCTTTTTCCTATACCCTGTTACTGAAATACACTTCTTACACATTACATTTCACTGACATGCACATTTACTGCACTAATAAAAACTTTTGTATATTTAATACAGTACAATTAAGATTCTTATTTCTTCTTTCTGGATTTAAAGGTGTCCTGCAGAGCTTTCTCACAAACAGTTTGAGGTCAATTAGTTGAAAAATATATTTTTTGCATATTTTAAATTCTGTATTGTTCATATCCATTTTTACTACCTGGCACTTTCTTGGCACATTGCTAAATCTTTTGTGTCTTACCACCACCAACTGTTGATCAGTGGAATAGTGTTAAGCCATCAAGACTGTACATGTGCTTGCTCACGTGCATTTGTGTCTCTACATAATTAGAACACAGTCGAAAAAACACTGTGTCAGAGCATGATTAGTGGTTAAAAACATTCACAGGGCACCTTTAATATTCAAGCCGTTAGGTGGCCTTAGACAGCATGCATTTGATATATACTCCTTTCCTCTGGAGGGTCACAGGGAGCTGAAGCTGATCCCTGCAGATGTTTGGTGAGAAGTGTGGCACAACACTGGTCACCAGTCGATCACATATCTGACACATAGAGACGGGTGTTACAACCTAAAAAATAGGTATTTTTTTGTAAGAGCCTAGTATACTAGGCTTTTACAGAAGACACAAGGATGCACTGTTATTACTTTTTCATACATTATTTGAATATTCTTTTTGGTAAATCATGTTTTTTATCTATACTGTTGTAAACAGATAAAGGGGTATTTTGCTGTTTTTAATGACAGAGCATGTCATCAGTCTGTGTGTGTGGCTGTAAGAAAAAATATATTTCAATCTGTGTTGTGCATGTGTGTGTGGAGTGAATGAGTCCCAACTGCTGCCTGAAAAGAGAAATCAGACACACACAAAAAAATTCAGGACCAGGGAGAATAGATTTGCCAAACCAGTCTGTACAAATAGTGCCACAGCACCACCCTGTGGGGAGCAATTATACTACGCTCAGTAGCTTAGACAAGGCGAGAGAGTATATTCCTAAAATCCACAGAATCAGCTTCTGTCCTTAAAAAAGTCCTGCAGTTGTCCAGCCAATCTACAGAGGAGATGTAGAAATATTGGGACAAATAGGCGAACCAAATTAGTAGGACAAAATTGGATATATCAGCCTGGAAAAACAAATCCAAAGCGTTTAAAAAAAGGGGCATGTTGAGGGGGAAGTGGTGGAAGCTATTATTCAAGCCATAATCCCACAAACAAACTGAAGATTTACCTAGAAAGCAGAGTGGACTACATAATTAATACTAATATTAATAACTGCCCAGAGAGATTGCATGAACCCTTTATATTGAGAAGGCTACAGAGCTGTGCCGCTCCCTCATGCAGTTCAGGAACCTACAGAAATACCCATTCAGTTTTTGGTGTAAGTTATGGATCTGAGACAACTAATTATCTTTGCTTCAGAGAGAGCAGAGTTTCAGTTTCTCCAAACAGTGATGACTGCTCTCCATAATGACACTGTCTGGGCAGACTTAAAGCCACAGTCACAGGACCCAAATCTCGGATTACGCTCTATTGGAAAAAATGACAGCTACATGCAATATGAAAATGGAAAGAAAGTTTTCATCCAGCTCAAAAGCCAGGATGATAAAAGCAGCAGCTCCAAGTGAGGAAAATCTGAGTGGAGAGCAGAGCAAAGTGAAACACAAAAACATGACACGCTGATGAAAAACATTGACCGAGTTGACAAGCACTCACATAGCAGGCTTCAATCAAGCTCCCAGGCCTCATACACAGGAAGTGAGTGAGCCGCCCCATTGGAAATATCGGCTCACACCCTGTAGCAGCACGCGCCAGACAGTGTCAGCAGTGTGAGATGCCCAGACCTGAGGGAAAATGTGGCCACTGCTACAAATGTGGCAACACTGGGCAGCAGGCCGTCATCAGAAAAGAACCGCAGTCACTGTAAATAAAATCAAAACCTTTCTGCAGTGGATTGGCCAATAAGAAATTGCTATTTGAGTCTCACTTAGTGATGTAAGTATTGAAGATTTATGGGACACGGTGACACAAGCGTCGATTGTGGCAGCAGACTGTAAAATAAAATACACGTTAAAATTGGACTGCTGGAGGAGCTGCTGGAGGAAGGAGAGCTTGATGTCTCAGCAGCCACTACAACAGAAACTCATTAAAGTGTCTGTTAGTAAGATTAGGAGAATATCCTTATCTTACCGACTGAAAGTGATCTTATTTTAAAATTAGAGGAGTATACATTTCAGGCCCCCCCCCCTTCTCTCCACAGTGTCGCTTGGTCTAATTCATTCTTTTCAACTCACTTTGCTTCACTGCTCTTCTTCTGTTTACTTATCTTTCATGTAAGCAGTTGTTTTCCCCTTGCTTAGTCGTTCGGTTGTTGTTTATGTCCGCTCCAAGTTAGGGCACGCGCGGTGGAGTCAGAGATGCTGGATATTATCTGTCTCATCTTTTGGACACAGTATTCAAATGAAAACAAACAAACACAGAGAGGGAACGACATGGTGTGTTAACGACCGATGACGCAAATTAATAATGCAAAATGATGCAAAGATAGCTGCCCAAGTAATTCATTATTGCCTGAGCAGTTGTACATGCCTCAACCACACAGGTGCTCTGCTGTTTCTGTATTTGTTTGTCTTTTTCCTTTTCTCTCTCTTCTCCCTCTCTCTCCTTACGTTTCTCCTCCTCCTTTTCTCTTTTACTGGGGCTTGTGATCTTGTGGCTCAGGTCCTACCTATTAAGTGACACCTGTGCTTGCTCAGTGTCCTTTTCAACCCACCTTCATCACTTGTGTTTTACAGTTTACACATATTAGTATTTTGGTCATCATAATTTGCATTCTGTTCACTTGATATCTGGGTGCTGGGAAGTGAATGTGCTGAATGTGGCCCTGTACGCCGGCCTGGGAGAGAGATCCCTCCTCTGTTACCCTCCCTGGTGATTTACTATGTATATATATTTTTGCACAACATATTAAGACAGATTTCTTGTATGTGAAAACCAACTTGGTAATAAACCTGATTCTGATTCTTCCATTTTTTTCCCCTGTTAAGTTTTCTCTATCTGAATTAAGAGGGTGTCGTATGCTGTACAGATTGTAAAAGCCCTTGATGCAAATTGTGAATTATGAGATTATTTAATTAATTAATTATGAAACTTGAACTGCCATTCATGCAACGTGGAACGTATAGGCCACAAGGTTTTATCATTTTCACCGTGGACGTGCAATAACATCAACCCCTCTTTTGCAATAATACTTGAATGCGTATAGTTTTCTTCAATATTTGAATATATATAGTATATAGTTTTCCTTGCACACTTATTCTATGTTATTTACTTGTATATTATTTAGTGTATATTATTTACTTGTATTTTTGTATTTATATATTTTCTATTTATCTGGCATTGAAGAGGGAAGAACAAAGTAAGAATTTCATTGTACAGTGAAAAATATTTTTTTATCTGTGCAAATGACAATAAAATGCTTGAATCTAGAAAAGGCTGCACATTTCAGCAGTATAAATAGAGGAATTAACAAATGACAACACACAATATTTAAAAATTTACATGGGATATGAACATCAAACAAGGAATTTGAGCTGTACGTCAGAGCAGACGTCCTGCCCAGGCTGCACTGGTTTAGCTGCTTCTTGGTTGTGGCTGCTACTTCTGGCTTTGTTTGACTTCCTGAAGTAAGTTTCCTGTTTTTATATCAAGGTACAAAGTACACACTTTGCAATGGCTACATTACTAAGATATCAACCCTAACCCTTTTCAAAGTAAAGCAGGTGTAATCCAAGAGTAGATGCTGTTTATTTAGATTAACTGAGACATTTTTACAGCACTGCTTTATGTTCATCTGATTGGTGTGGTATCCATAATTTGGTAAAAATCCAAAAGCAAAAATACACAACCATAATAACCATAGCCATTGCTCATAATTTATCAAGTGAAAATATCTGCAGGAATTATGTGCTGGTCACCTTTGAAAGTTCGAACATTAAAAAGCAAGTGTAATTACAATACCACAAAACTGAAACTAACCAGCTGTTTTGCAGAGGAGAGCAGCAAATAGATGTGGAGTGATTCATTTAATTTCACTTGCATATCTCCCCTCTCAGTTTAACCCTTTCAGAGCAGAGACTAATCATTTCGCTCTAGCTAACTTGACTTTACTTGTCGGTGTAGTCAAAACTGACTATGGACTCTTTAGTACCTTCATTATAGAAACAAAAGTCTCAGCTGCTCAGGGGTTAATGTCAAGCAGGAGGAGCAGATAGGTGGAGTCGAGGACAAGGAGGAGCATCATTGCATCATTTATAGAGAAATGAAACTTGTGGGACTGCACAACCATAACATCTGGTAAACACAGTTTAGCTTGTCCAGTTAGTGCACAAAGAGACACTGCAGAGCACCCGCATCTGAGAAGGTGAAGTTCAATTCCCCTGTTAATGCATTTATACTTGAGCATATTCGGGTATTGTAGAATATTCGTAGCTGCGTTTTATATGGAAGGAAGTTGACACCGTTTGTTCACAAATCCAGATACAGGAAGGACTGGTTGCTGGTTACGTAGTGAATAATTATTTATTTATTGGGCTTTTTTATCAAACTTCACGTTTGCAGCATCATTAGAGTAATTTCTTTTTATGTTTTTGCCACCAGAAAGTATCTAAGATGTGTTCTTTGTTGTTGTCTTTTTGTCATTTCTGTTTCTCAAAGTTAAAAAAAAAGCATTATCATTAATGGTTGGTTTTAAAACCATTCCTGTCCTCTAGAAATGGCCACCGCCAGTAGCTTTCTGTCCGAGGATCATTTCCTGTGCTCCATCTGTCTGGAAGTTTTCACCAAGCCCGTTTCTATTCCATGTGGGCACAACTTCTGCAAGTCCTGTATCGCCAGGCACTGGGAAGGCAAAGAGCAGTGTCAATGTCCACTGTGCAAAGAGAAGTTCGACAAAGGGCTCAAACTTTGTGTCAACACCGAGTTCAGGGAGATTGTGGAGAATTTCAAGAAACATCAAGCGACAGCTGCCAATTATTCCCCAATCAAAGCGGGACAGGTGCCATGCGACTACTGCCTCGGAAACAAGATCAAGGCATCCAAAACTTGTCTGGTGTGTTTGACGTCTTACTGTGAGACGCACCTAGAGCCTCACCGGAAAATTAACGCCCTAAAGAGACACAAACTAACCAATCCTGTGCGCAACCTGGAGAACAAAATATGCAAGAAACACAACAGGATTTTAGAGTTCTTATGCAGGGATGATTGTACCCATATTTGTGCCCTGTGTGCAGAGCATGACGCTCATGATACGGTACCTTTGGATGAAGCGTATGTAGACAAGATGGCTCAGATGGGGAGGAAGATGGGGAGGAAAAAGGCGGAAGTGCAGGAAATTAGACACAAGCATGGCAAGAAGGGTCAGAAGAACAAGAAGAAAGGCAAAGATGAAGAGACACAAAACTGTGCTCTGTGTAATCAAATGCAAGGTCATCCTGTTTGGCAGTTTCCATATAAAGACCCGCAAGAGTTCAACACATATTACTATGTTCCTGGCTTTTCTGAGGGGAGTATCTGCTATATCTTTTGGGTCAAAGGGCTGACCAGATGGGATTTAGGAGTAGTCAGAGAGTCAGTGGTTGGGAAGAGGCTATTTAGACCTAACCCCAGGAATGGAAGCTGGATCCTAAAGTTGGAAAGTAAAACCAAGTGCAGAGCTTTAGAGAAAGACCCTGTCCACGTCTTCTTGATAAGGAAACCTGAGAGAGTCTTACTGTATGTAGAGTACAAGACTGGACTGGTGTCCTTCACTGATGCAGACACTGGGTCCCTGATTTACTGTTTTCGTGGCTGCAAATTCAATGAGAGAATTTTCCTGTGCTTTACTCCCGGTCCTGCAGAGGTTAGCTGGACACAGAAGCTACGAAACATGGCTGAGAGGATGAAAACAGGGTCACAACTTTTAGATACCTTACTCTGGTTTATTTTACTCATTTTCCTGTTTTCGTTTTTTGACTTTTTACATCGATCAGTTTAAACTGATTTAGATGAAAATTGAATCTATTGAAATCCGATAATCTTGATAAGCCAAGTTCCTGGAGTTTTTTGAAAACTGAGCCATGCATACACCTTTACAGACTTGTAGACCATCATTACTGTCTTCCTCTGTAAAGGCTTTTTGATATTTGTTGTGAATGAAGTTGTATGTTTATTTTTTTATCTGTATTTTAGCATGTATTTTTGTAATCACTCTAATCATTCACCAAAAGCCTTTATGAAATGTATTCTTCTACAGTGGTGGATGCAGAGGCAGAGAGAGACATCTCTCACTTAATCACGTGTAACAAATGCGAAAGGTTCATATCCATAAACCACAAGAAATGGTTTTGAAGTTGTCTGACTTTGTATGCTTATTTTGTTATCATATGTTGAATTTTCTGTATTTTATAAACAAAATGAATTCATATAAAGTTTTTTACTTTTTTATCAAACACGATGCTGGTGTCATTTCTGAATAAATCACTCTAATATAGTACCTCAGCCTGCCAAGCTGGTATCAGATCACTTTTATTTGCTGCACTGAAGATAGTGACAGAGGCTTTATTCAAATACACCACCAGAGGGAGCAATCTACTCACCTTTCACGCAAACAGAGGCCCACCCTCACCATGCAGTTAAACTACAGATGACAGTTTAGGCAGAGGAAGTATTGCATTTGAGCTACTGTGCCTCCACACTGTAAGTCTTTATATGGTCTGTCTATATGCTAAACATAATATAGGTTACTGCAGCAGGGTCATACACCGTATAATGACTTTTTGGATACAAATTGACTTTAGTGTAAAAAAATGAGCTTTACCTGGGATGAACTAATGACCCCACTCTTTATCATGCAACAGTTCAAAATGTTAACTTTCTTATTTTTGACTGAATACCTACAAACACTCATCAAGACCTGTTACTGTTTATGTGGCTAACTAAAATGAGTGTGGAGGTTATTATACCTGCTAAACCGGTGTGTTAGCATTGTCATTATGCACATGGTAGCATGCTTAAGTCATATGGCTGTGACTGTACTATATTTTTTGTGCATTTTGTGCAAATCCTCCATACAAAGCTCTGGTAGAAATTTTTAGGATTATATAAGATTACTACTTGGAGCCTCTATCTGTCATTTTTTTTTCATATTTGAAGTAATACATCATAATACATTATCAAACCCATCATTTATTATTAGACCTAATGTCTTTTCACAAACTACCACTTTGCTAAAGTAAGAAATCCTCAAATCCTACAGGGGTCTTTAGGTATCTGCCATAACTAACCATGTAATAAGTTTATGAACTTAAAATCAACCAACATAACATTAGTGCTTTTATTTAGACAATTAGACCATTTTTCATAATAACAAGGCTGCAAAATCATCACGATTTTTTCCCTAAAGTTGGGCATTAGCCATCCTTTGACCAAAAAAATGTTGTCAATCTAATGCTTTCTCCTGCCAGATTTCTATATGCATTCTTACTTTACAGAGCAAGAGAGAGAGACGGACTTTGTTGGAAAGAGCACACAGTCAGCAAACACAACCAGGCTCTCTGAAGTCTGTCATTCTTTGACAGCTGTTTGAGCAGCTCTGAATCAAGTCTTCAGTTCAGTACGTCCACCAATCAATAGAATAATGTTTTGTCTCTGTCTGTCAATGATTGAGAGGACAATGGACTCTAGTCAGACCACATTATCATACCAGACCAATCACTCAGTGAGATGATATTACTCACACAGCACAAGATTAATGGAAAATCAGAGTAGCCCAAGAATGTGAACAAACGAAAAGACATGTATGGGTGTATATTAAACTCAAAATGTTGTTGAAATCACCTGGTGATATATCTAGTATTTTTCTGTGTTGCTGTATTTGTGTGGCCTGTTGGTGCATGTTTTCAGTTTTAAGGATTAAAGAAAACTGCATATTCAACTTTAACACAGTCAGTTGAAAAGCCATTTAAACTTTCCTAAAGTTTTCTGTGGTTTAACTGACAATCCTGCTTGTTTTGTCATTTCACAACCTCACTCATATCTACAAATACCCATATGTAGTGATTCAGTGCATGAACTAAGAGTTTTAAAATGTGTCAGGAAAACTTTCCAGGTCTGGTCTGCACGGTTTTCTGTCTCATATGCAGCATCCCATAACTCAGATAGGGTGGCGTCAAAGAAAACATGACCTAAAAACACTCCCGTCAGGAACTTTGAGCTGCAGCTTGGTGGTTGCTCAGCTGGTCTGATATTTTCACTTTTTCCAGCCAGATGGCCCGTCAGCAAGTCTGTCAGTCACTCAGTTAGATAATCTGCTGTTCAGCCTCTCACCGAGCCAAACTGTCAGCTAACCAGTTGAGTATCAAACAGCTCACCTAACACACACTTGTGTTTTTGTTGCTTTGCTTGCTCTTCAATCTTGACATACTGTATGTGAAGAGAATGCAACTCTCAAATAAGCTCAAAATGCTAAATCAACAAACATAGCCAACATGCACACCTCTGTTCAGCAGAAACCTTAACACAGCTGCAGCCAGACGTGTCGACCACAGTGTCAGTCCCCCACTGATTCAAGCTACTGATGAGCTAAAGTTTCCACTCAAGAGATATTTTAGGAAGCAGTAGCAATCCCACAGGGGATAACAGGGTTTTCCACTGTGACCTCCCAGGTAGGGTTCAGGGAGAAAGGTCAAAAAGGTCACCACCCACTGTCTGTGTGGCTCAGAGGTCCCATGTGATCACATGGACATCCTGCACTGTTAAAAGGGAATCTGGAAGAAGAGGTATACCCCAAATACAGATGTGTGGAAACTTGCTAGATGTGTGTTCATTTGTAAGGAAAGCAAAAGCAAAACAAGTTTGATTCTTATGTGGTTACATATATTTGGTGTCATTATCTTTTATATTATTTTATTTTCTATATTAGTCATCTATATTAGACTTGTTAGTATTAAGTAACACTTGACATACTTTTGACTGACCTACATAACACATCCATGAAAATAACACAAGATGCTGGCTGTAGGAGAAAGCTCACGCTTTATTCAAAGTTTATTTAACATGTAGTCATGAGGACTACTTCCTCATTTATTCATCAGTTTCTCTCTAAAAAAGCTGCACCTGCACTGTAACATGATATATAGATTTTCTGATGCTGATTTATCGCCACCAACATCAAGAAAATGATGATTAAATTGAGTGAAATAAAGAGATTAGAACTTTGATACAAAAAATACACATTTATTTTCAAATGTTGAGTTTTGCAGTATTATTCAGAAAGAGACAGGAACAAGGTGTGTGAAGTGTAATTTAAGTAGTAAGCAAAACAATACCACGTACCAACATATATAATTCATGTTTACATTGTTACCAATTAAAGCTGTGTATTTGATACACACTCAGTCAAACAAACTATACAGCAAGTATTTACAAAACTTTTGTCATTATAAAAATAGCTGTTGTTAATATGCACTACTTTTAACAAAAAAACTAACAAAAAAACAAACAAACAAAACCCCCACCACCACCAACAGAAATATTATCCCGTCTAAACCTAAAAACACACACATACTTTTGCATTTACTGATGGAAACATAGACTTTTTGCATTTTACAACAGGGGTAACATTTCAGGCAGACGTTAGAAATGACACTAAGTCACCACACTGACCTGCCTCTCTTAGGCTGAGCCCTTAGCTTGGACAAGGTCAAAGTACACAGTCCAGTTATTTCAAAAATGTGTCCCACAGTTGAAAAATTGTCATTGCTGTGCAAGTAAAATGTAACAGCTCACCCAATAATCCTTTATTTCCCTCTGCCTTCTTTCTGCTCTTTCAATTTTACCAATGTGAAAATAACAGAATTATAGCTCCTAATACTGTTTTTCCTCTAGATTAAGGTGTCAGAGTGTCACAGTGATGAGGACATAATTGAAGCTTTCTGCCACATCTCATTGCCATGGCTTTCCTCCTCATAATTAGCTGGTTTCATAAGCTCTTGTTAAAAAAATAGAAGTATGCCTGAATGGCTGACCTGACTGTCAATCAAACCTCGTGGTTGGAAAGCTTCAAGCAGCCCTGACACCCCTGTGTGTCTGCACTACCCTGCAGCTATACACCCTTATATTACCTGACCTCTTGAATAGAGGCTGTTGTAGTATGTAAAAGCTCCTACACACAACCGTCCAACCAAAGACTGTTGTGAAAGGTCGGTAGTATACTCTACCTGATCTCCACACATAGAGTCCACATATCACAAGGTTTAAGTGCTTTTAATCTACTTAACAATAGTGGAGATGACACTTATTTGTCCACAGGATGATACACAATCAAATCCCTCATTAGAGGAGAGAGATACAGAGCTATTTAATTCTCCCAAAAGAGGATTCTATGACTGCATAAAATGTTTATTATGACCATAGTGAGCAGATATAATCTTACTTTCACTGTGGATATGTAGCAAGTCATAGGCCTATAGATATGTATTATATTGTGGACAGTTTTAATCAAAAGTTTTGAGTTAACCCAACTCAACTTTTAAAGTAAAGAGAATGCTATTATCCAACTCAAATGAATGTCTGGATTTAAGACACAGTCATCAGCTATAGTCTTGACCTTCAGTTCATCATAACCTCATTATTGTCTTAGAGTGATTCATGACCTATAACCTCATGCTGCTGTACCCCAGCTGTGATGGCTGCCACACAGCGTTGTCTCTGGGGCAGTGGTTGTGGCAGGCACAGGTCAGGATCACCATGACCGGCCTTCTGGTGGTTTTACCGTTGGCACACTGGAACTCCACCAGGGCGGTCTTGGTCCTGTGGGGGGTACAGCAGCGGCCGTCTGTGCAGGAGCCGCAGTAGCGAGGCTTGTATGCGTGGACGCTAGTGCAATTCTTATAAGAGAGGTGGAGGGCTTTGTCACTTCTCACCATCCTCTGGCACTTACTGCCTCTCTGCAGGGAGAAAAAGAGCCATTAGCTTAATTAATTTGTACCATATCTGGTACAAATTAATTGGTCTGTGTAGTACAGTGACTTATGTATTCTCATGCTACAGATGAGACTTGTACATAAAAAATTTGGCATCCAGGTTGCTCCAAAAACTACCCAAAAAGTACCTTTGCTGCAAGCTGTGTCAGCTGTGTCTGGTCCTGCTGGTCGTCACAGGGCCTGATCATGCACAGTCGGTTCTGCTTCACCATCTCACAACGACGGTTCTTATTGGTGACCCTGGTGGACAACCCCATGCCGCAGGTCTGAGAGCAAGCGCCCCACTCTGTGGTCTGCTCAATGCAGTTCAGGCTGGGGTCCCAAGCGTCAACGCTCACTGTTTCCTCCTGACGATAGGCTGAAAAAGCACACAGACGGGCAGAGGACAGAGGGTTAGAGTGGAGAGAGAAATCAGCAGTAAAATGCCACACAACTCAAGACACTGCAGAATGAGGCTCTGGTTATATTCTAGCTTTAATTTCTTTCTCTTTGTGTTGGAAAGCAAACCCTTCCTAAGGAACTAAAAGGCAACATAATCCTTGATTGGATGACAGCAAAGCGATGTATAACAGCACTGTTTCACACTCCAGACTAAAGTGACAACACTGTCTTTTTCCTCTGTGTTTCCTTCTCCTTTCTCAACCCTTACTCCTTTTCCCTTCCTTCATCAGCACCGTCTCCCTTCCTCTAATCAGGTCAGAGAAATGTACATAACCTTTCAACTTTGTGTCTCACACTGCAGTGACACTGATGTCAGAGAAAAATGCTTACTTCCAGTCTACTCACCTGCCATGGCAAAGCCGCCCAGCGCACTGGCCTCCGCCTGGGGCTCACACACCCACTTCTCACAGCACTCTCCGGGCACCTGGACCCTGCGTGGCATGGGACAGTCCGGTCCAGGCAGCATCACATCCACATTGCAGCGTGGCACGCAGGCTATCTGCCCGTCGCGGCACATGCACTGGTACTTACAGCTGGGGAAGAAGGTCTGGCCGTTCTGATAGACAGAACCGTCAAGAACACACACATCCCCCTCATTAGCTGGAGGAAAAAGACAAAACAGGGAAAAGTGGCATTATTATATATTATTTTGTTTATTACAAATACAAAATCTGTCATTCACAAGATGCAATGACAACTAACTAATGTCAGGATCCATGTTTTTACCAACAGAGAGTTTACAATATACAGGACCTTCGACATGATGAGAATGATTTTCCTACTCACTGGTACAGATGCCAGTCCTCTTGTGGACGTTGGTCGTGTATTCACACTGCAGCCCTTTGCGTGTGTCACAGGGGTTCATTTCAGAGCAGACCTGTCCTTTCTGACGGGCGCACACCAGGCAGCAGATGCAGTCATCGAGGATCAGAGGCACGCCGGGGGGACACACGGGGGGCTCCTCGGGGCACTGGCATCTCCGAGGACACACTTGGGACCAGCCAAGTGCAAACAGCTGAATGGGGGAGAAGATAAAAGAGCCTTTAACATGTTGCTGAATGTCTCTTTCTATCAATCAATATGACTAGTTACTGGCAACTGGAATTTAATATTACATACAAAAAAAGAGTTTTTAGTGAAAATAATCATTTCTCATCCTAATTTTTACAGAAAAAAAGCGTTAATGTTTTGTAAGGTTGTGCAATTTTACGTTCTTAGAAAAGGTAGCATTAGCAGAACAGCATACAATGACTTCAGAATATTTTGATTTTTGATATATTTGATTTGAGATTTTGATTTTGAACAGTTGCTCAATAAAACTGATGTTTAATGAAGGTACAAAGTGGTTTGGACAAATTAGGATATGAGATATTTAAAATTGGTTTCCTCTGCAAGATTGTAAAAGTAACATTGTCCTCATGTGTGAATCTTGAAATTACTGTCTGAAAAAAACATTTAAGAGCTTCCACAATTAAATGATTTTAGTTTTTAGAATAAAATATTGTCATTATCTTAAACCTCCTCATATCACAACAATCAGGTGCTACAATATAAAACACATGTAAATATATGTAATGCCAACCTGTGCCGTAAAGAAGAGGACAAGAAGAGCTCTTTCTGACAGACTGGTCATCTTCCTGTTAAGTAGAGCAGAATCAAAAAAATGTCTGCAGTCGTAAAAGTGTTTGCTTCTCTTTGCTGGAGCTGATTTGCGCCCTCTGGTTTGGGGTTGAAGCTTCTCTCCTCTCCAGCCGTGGCGTAGCAGAAGGCTGTGGTCTCTTTGTCGTTCTGGCTCAGGACTCGGGAGAGGAGGGCCTTATATAGCGGAGCTGTCCTGCTGGCACCATGACGACAAACAGGAAGGAATGTCGGGGCAATCGCCCAGAGTGTTGGAGGAAATCGAGAGTCACATTTTATTGTGAGATCCTGTCAGATGAAATACCATAAACACAGAGAAAGAAAGAGTTCAACCTTTATAATTTAACATTCTGCAAAACATAATCAACAACTTGTGATTTTAATGCATATATATTACATCCAATTTGTAATAATACATTGTATTTGTGTCATTAACTTGTTCGCTTGCACACACTTCAGTTTTTCCTATTGAAGTATCCTGATTGAGAATCCCCTTTGCAGTCCAGGATGCTCATGTCATTACATGGGGTCTGGGGGATCCCTCACTTGGGGCCCACTGACAGCTGCTGGTGACCCTTTGACCTCTCTCGCCGAACCCTACCTGGGAGGTGCAGAGTGGAAAACCCTGTTATTCCTTGCTTCCTAAAATAGCTACACAGTGGGAACTTTGGTTGATTGGTAGCTTGGATCAGTGGGGGGCTGACAGCATGGCCGACACATCTGGTCAGAGATGTGTTATGGTTTCTTCCGAGCAGAGGTATGTGGACGGAGTTGGGGGTGAAGCTGAGTGGAACCCTGAACAGAGAGAGGGGCAGAAACTACATGTGTATGAGTGTGTCAGTTTGTAGGTCGTATTGAGGGGTGTATGTGACTGAGTGTGATAGTAAAATGAAGGAATGTGATGAACGCACATTCATATCTTGTTCCAAGACAGATGGCCGCCCACCTAGAGCCCGGTTCTGCTCGAGTTTTCTGTCTCTTAGGAGGAAGTTTTTCCCTGCCGCAGTCGCCAAGTGCTTGCTCATGGTGGGAATTGTTAGGTCCCTGTTAACGATATTTAACGAGAGTACGGTCTGGACTTTTGATGTGATTTGGCACTGTTTAATCAAAACTGACTTGACTTGACTTAGCTGGACATCAAGTTTACAGCTTTATATTATATAAGAAGTTTTTTGAATGTTGAATTTTTGAATTTCTTCCTGTATTTAGTGAATGATTGTTGGCAAAACATGGCATGTAATAAAAGCAATAGTACAAATAAAAGAAAAAATATTATCCATAACTAACATAAAAGGTTCATAACTGCACTTTATAGTGTACTTGCATTTAAATTAGCATTATCTATCTATCTATCTATCTATCTATCTATCTATCTATCTTTATTGATCATGTGTTACTTTGGCGCCCCCCTGTGGTACTATTGAAAAAAATACGCTTCTATACGCTGCAGGATCACATTGCACAGTGCACAAGTGCGCTAATTTCCATCGGGGTTATCTTTACTTCCCACAAACAACAATTTATATTACCAGAATGATACTGTGAATATATAAAAATACATGCACATGACTTTAATTACGAGTTTCACAGGTAAAACACACACCAGCACTGGCTGAAGAAAGATTTAACTTTACACCTTTGGGAGCTTCTTCATGCAGGCGAAGAATGAACTGACAGCATGAGCCAAGTGTTTGGAGTCTCTTACCATGGTGGATGTTTCTAAAGGACAGAGGCAGAGGACACACACCTGGTCAGAGGTAAGATGGCTTGCTTTGCTACTGTGCTGGTTTAATGAGCAGTGAAAGTGCTGTTTTTTTATCTGGGGTAAATACCTGTGCTGCCTGTGGTCTGTGTCAGGACAGCAGGTGCATTTTAATCCAGGTTGGAAAGTGGTGGCCTGCTGATGGATTTGGATGGAAAATACTTTTTAAATGAGATATTAGTTAATCAGTGTTGTGAATTTAGAGCTAATTGCAGTGTCCTCTTGCAGCAAAAGTTAATTCTATTCATTAAATCTTGAACTTACATACAGATGTTTGTAGGTGAAACCTTTTTTGTTGTATATACAATGCAGGTATTTGATGTTAGCATGTGTGTTAGTTGATGTGGAGAATGAAATTTCTGTTTTCTCTATTAGCAAACAGCATGGATATTATAAAGGCTACCAGCATTGAGGGTGAGGTTATTTCCACTGTTTGTTGGCCCACAAAGCTGTGTGGCATCAATCTGCAGTTGATGGCAGGTCTCGTCTTTTATTTTCAACAAAGAGGTGGACTTTGCAGAGATGGACTGATCATTTGAGAAGCTGTATGATTACTGTGTTTCTCTACTGCATGATTAAGCACTTAAAGATAATTATGTTTGAAGGTATTAAAGGTGGACACCTGGTTGAGGTCCCTGCACACACTCACAGGTGTTCTCAGTTATGAGGACTGATTAGACCAGCTGCTCAGGTTGAAGCTGTCCAAAATAACTTCATAAAGACAATAAAGACACTTGTGTGGGTTTAACAAGGATGTGTAGGGATTTTTTATAAAAGACTGCAGTATTTGGTGGTAGGAAAACTAGAGCAATAATGTAAATATTAAGTGAAACTGTTGTATGAAGTTGTAAGAAAATCTAATTATAAAAAAATCTCATTAGAAATTAGGTGATCATAAATATGTACATTTAGTTCAGTGCTCAACTTTTTCTAATCTCTGTTCTGTTCTTGATACTTGACATGTACCATTTGGTTATATTTTATTCATTACAGTATTTGTTGTCTGTTGCCATAGCAATATCTAGCACTCTGCAAAGTCAAATATCTAAAATATGTGACCTAGAAACTGTTAACAACTACCACATCAAGCCAGCTGTTCTGCATAATGTTTATAACTAGGTTCCAACTTAAATTCCTCTAAACTTTCTTTCCTTATCAGTGAACGGTCTTCTTGGTCCACGGCTTCCTGTCCATCCACAGTCAATCTATAGACTCCATCGCCCACTTGTAAAAAAGAGAAAGAAACTGAGGTTAAGAACTGCTTTCTAAATGACTTATTCCCGTGAGCGGCGGGTTGCTCTGCCAAAATCTTGATTCAGTGCTCTTCAAACAAAGTCACATTTCACAGGCTCGGTTGTTTGCAGACTCTTTGTGGATTTCTGCTCTCTTACCGCTTCTGCTTTGGTCTTTTCCAAGCAAATTCTGCTGCTGAGGACAAATCACAGCTGCTGTACCCACAATCAGGCACGGATCACATATAAATTGTGTTTTATTGCTGAGGGAGATCTGTAGTGGATCAGCTTTGACAAAAATGGCAAGTAGTCTTTAATTTGTAAGAACATACTGACTGTACTTTAACTCCTCTTTCTTCCTTCTTTTTCTTTCATCCCCCTCCCCCTAAATTGTGAACACTGGCGAAAGGCCCGTAATGCAAATATACATCCTGGAAAGCTTTCGGCCTCTTTACGTTGTGACGGCTCGGCACAGTGTGGCAAAGTGCGATATCTCTCAGGAATGGGATGGGAAGTCTGCATACGCACATTCATGGTATCTGTGAAATATTTTCCATTCTGCCCTCAAGATGAGAGAGGAACATATGGAGGAAGACGGACAGATGGAGAGAGATGGAGGAATGAGAGAACAATGAGACTGCTGGCCTTTTAAAAAGAGAAAGATGGAGCAGGTAGAGATGGACAGGCTGGTGTGCAGTAACACCGTAGCGAGGACGTTGCCTGTGCCCGCTGGCCTATACTATATTTATGTCCTGCCTGACTGTTGTAATGCTTTTCGGTCTGTTTCCTGTGTCCGGAGGGGGTCAGTGGCTGTTGAGATTTTACACTTTTTGTTATTGTTATTATCGCACTCCTCTGTTGTTTAGCCCTTAAATGCACTTTATCCTCCTGTGGCAGGAAATGTCTCAGTACCACTTTAAATTGAGGTTTGACACGGTCTTGTCTAAACAAAGATTTGAACCTGTTGGCCTCCTAGCTGCTGGTGTCAGACTCTGCTGTAGGGCATCACGCTTTTTTTTTTTTTTTTTGGCTGAGCGGTCAGGCCACACAGTCGCTGCCGCCACTTAGAGCTCACCATGATTCGCTCAGAGTTTACATGGATGGTACAACATAATAATGTTCACGTTTTTGCTAATCATACATTAACATAGGTGGTGAACAGTCTGTGTGGCAGTACGTGGAGGTTTGAGCTGCTTCTTCGTCCCTTTCCTTATGACATCCTGTTCCATACACAGCGTACTGAGGGAAAACATCACACATTCTCTTGACATTATGAGCAGATACTAAAGGTGTGCTTGTATTTTTAGTTAATAGTCTGTATTTTTGCATTTTTGGTTAATAGTTTCAAACTAATAAATTTGGGTCAGTTCCTGATTGAGCTGTGCAGTAGCAATAATGTTCACAGTTTTTTTTGATGAAAGATAAGATTCAGACTTTCACACTTTCTGGGGAAAATGTTGTCATTTATGTTGTCACAGGCAGTTGGAAGCATATATTCATTCATGAATCCATGCAGACACTGTATAAGAACAGATGAACACAGATCAAACAAAACTGTTCAGGCAAATCATATTTTTATCATTACAAAAGGCCAGTTACTCCCAACAGCCTAACAGCACGAGATCGCATGCTTGAGGTTCATTATTGACTTACACTTGGATGAAAATGTGATTTCTGTTACAAATGAAACATAAACATAATTAAATGTTGCATGTCAAGCAACTGGTGTAGTTATGTTTTAGCAGGTGTAATAGAAAATGGACTGTTCACATCAGTGTGATGTCAGATGTTTATTTACAGTAAGTTATTTAATTATCATTGCTTTGGTTTTTTTTAGTCTTTTGCTATTTTCACTTCTCGAAAGATGTCATTTTAATTCCTTTACAGTCTGTAGTTTGATAACTTTAAGTCTGACAAGTCATATTTGAAACAAAAAAGTTATGAAGTATAGTGGAAATTTGGCAAAATGACAAAATCACAGGCACAGGTTGCTGTTTAAGTATTACATGCATGTTATAATAAAGGATGGAAAAGGTGAACATGTTGAGGTCAGTCTGGGTGAACAGTCTCTCTGGTATGTGTTTTTATGCATACCACAGTCAATTAATTTCTGTGTTTCTGTGATGTGTTTTTAAGTGCTCCTTCATCCTCTGTGCTGTTTGCTCTCCAGAAGCACGCGTGAGGTAAATCAAAGCGTTTGGAGCACCGGGGATCGCAGAGTATTTCATCCACGCTCTTCCAAAGGAAACCCAGACAAATAACTTGAATCATTCCACATAGCTAAAATAGCATTTCCTTTAGTCCAAATATTGTTTTTTTTTTCAGATCATTAAACATTGGCTTCCAGTCTTTAGGTATGTAACTTTGCAACTTTACTGGCTTTCAGTACATGTGACATCCACTGAAAGGAATTTTAATCACTGTTGATCCGGCCGAGTCGCTGGACACAAAATGGAAATGTCAGCTTAATGGGCGATGCAACCAGTGAGTTAAAGCATTGCAGATGTTGCTGCTGGGATTGTTTGGAGACGGTTTGCTTTCGACTGGGAGTTCATCTCAGGCCCTGGTTAGGAGCGTTGAAAGGTCCTGGAGGAAAAAAAATAAAGCAGCTGGTTGTCAACGTAGCATTGTTTGCCAGGACCACATACTGTAGTTGCAGGGACATGGTGTGTGGTATATGCCACTAATAAAATCAGTCACTTTCTGACAGGTCATTTCCTTTCTGTTGCTCCCTCTAACCCACCTCCTCATCTTCTTCCATGCACGTCTTTAGTTTACATAACTTCCTCCAACAATTCATAGATGAACTTGAGCACTCTTCATAATTTCAATTTGCTCGCCAAGTGGCAGTTGGGCAGTGGGTTTAACAGCTTGGGAGGCCACCGCAAATCTCTCACTCAGACACCGGGACAGACGCAGATGTGTCTTATGGTGGGTGGCGGTGGATGGAAGCAATATGGAGCTTCCGGTAATAAAACATGTGCCATGGAAAAATCCCAGGATGCATTTCAAGGCTTTATGTTTTGTCAGAGCAGACAGAAAGATGTGATCCTGTGAAGAAGAAGAGGAGGCAGGGAGTGTGTTTGAGGTGCTGTTGTCAAAACAGGTCACTGTTTGATTGCATTATTATCTCTGAAAAGATGGCTACGATTTTGCTCCCCTTTGCATGCCTTGTTTTTTTGTTTAATTGGCAGGATATCTCAGAAACCTTAGACACATGCTTGTGTAGGGAGATTTAGACCTACATAGGTGCTGAGTCCAGAAATATATAATAAATATAATGAAATATTATACCTGCAGTCTAGTGTGGCTCTCTACTGGGATTTCTTGTTACTCATCAGCTGATAAGTATGAATACATCTGCAATAAGTTAATATTAGCCAATAAATAGGTCTATTGTAGTACTCAACTCTAGGAGATGTTTTTTATAAGATAGCTTCAAGTTAATTTTTTGATTGTGCTGGAAAACATTTAGGGAAAACTTATCAAAATGTTTGTCAGATTTTAAAACGGTCAAAATTGACATCAGTATTCAAAGCCAAGCACTGATTAGGCTGTAATATGATCATCCATAACTGTGCGTTCTGATGATCCTTGTGTGCATGCAGATAAAAATATATGAACATTTGCTACAGTTTAAATAACTTATTCACTGATGTGGATGGTGGTGTCCTGAAGTCTTTTGAATAATAATAATATTAATAATAATACTCCACTTCAAAACCACCAGTGTGAATTGCCTTTGTAAAGGGTGGCCTGCTTTGTGCAATGTTGCCTTGGAGACTGTTCTCGCAGCTTATTCTTAGTGTGTATGAAATGACCAAATCATTATCAAAGCTCTGCTTTCACTTATACAGTTTGCTCTTGACATTGGTGCCAGTGGCTACAGGCTAACAAATTACAATCTCCCATTTATCGGCACTCAAGTTACTCCTCACTTCTTCTCTGACACGACACCTTGCTGAGTGTTCGCAATTTGTCGCAGTTTGCAGCCATGGGTGGACTGCATCTGCTCCACAGTGATGTTTGTTTTTTCTGCTCCTTGGTGAAAGAACTGAACACATGGCTGCCACTTGGGGGAGATTTCATACAAAAACAAACAAAAATATTCAAATTTATGGCCACATTTTTACTAGGTATTATTTTTAGCAGCACACAGAGAGCACCGAAAACAGAAGGAACCCAGGGAGGTCTGCCGGGGTAGATGAAACCCAAATATTTAATCCTGCAAGGAGGATCAGATCACAGTAGTTTCACAGTTTCACTTCTAATGATTCTATTAAGATAAACAATTATAACTGAATTTTCTTGGCCTGTTAAGTAATAATCATACAACACATTTATAGGGTAACTTTACTATCAATATCACATTTAAAGCTTTGATGCTAATGGCTTGTTACAAATAAACTTGATGCCAACTTCAAAATTTCCCCTGAAACAAAGCGTCTTCCAGATAGTTTAAGTGATTGGCTTTTCCACTGCTGCTACCTGGTTTGTTTGTGGAAATCTACAGTGTCTGTCCACCAAAAGACACTTGCGTCACACCATGAGTGCATAGTTTGCATTATTTACCCAACACTGTTTGAAATACAGATCCCTTTTTAAGGTGTTGAAGTGTTGAAGTGCTGCGTGACGTAAATGCACTTTATGGTTGTGTTTAAAGAAAGGGGTAGCTGGCTCTCCTAGCCTTCAGTCTCTTAAGTTATCGCTCCTTTCTTCCTGATGTAAGATTTGGCACCTCATTCATTTATGAAAATATGATCAGGTATTGAAATGACAAAAGTAATATAGTAAATTTTTCGTCCACTAACAGCTGCCTCAGATCAGATCCATTATAATCCACTGCAGGAAAAGTGAGTTTGGGGCAATTTTAAAAAATGAAATAATGAAAGATCTGTCAAACGTGCAGCTGTTGGAAGAAAAAAAAAAAGAAAATTGCTGGCACAAATTTCAGTGAGTTACTATGAAAAAAATATATTTCCCCTAACTGACCTGTTGCAAAGGTCATTGAGGTGCTCAGCTGAAACCACGGCAACCGCTGACCTGGTAGATCCATGCATTGTGAATTATGTTTACAATTGAGCTTATAGGTCCCGCGAACTGCATTTAGCACTGGCATTCTGGGACTGGGAATGTTAGGTTTCACCTAGGAGAGGGACAGAAACGCAAACTTAAAGAAGGGCAGAGGGAGTCTTAAGGGTCAAAATTTACAGCACCGTCATTATTTGTTGTTTACTTAGTGAGAGTGCTGTGGAAAAGACGAGGAAGAATGAAAAGGCATGAAAAAGGTACTTGGGGTCAGACGTCTGTCACTCTGAGGAGCCCGGTGCAGCTGACTTTATAAACGCAACTTCTCACTGTTTTCCGCTAAGCACAGACACACACATACCAACTTTAAGCAGCAAGCCAGCTATTCTGTCATAATGGCTGTGCCTGGTCAGTATAAATGACTTGTGGTGACGCACATAATTTCTCAGAAGAGTAGAAAAGTGGTTGTTGACACAAAACAGTTTTAGAGGCATGGAACTTTTTTTCTGTATCTCAGCACCAACCTACAGCCAACAAATAATTTTTAGGTATAGTACCATCTTCTGGGGATGAAAGTGAACCCACCCACTATGAGTGTAAAAGTGAAAGCTGCAGTATTTTAATAACAGGTTTGGGTTAAAGACTCATTCAACACTGTTAATTTAAGACACGAGTACAATGAGATTCCCCGTAATTAATTTAATTAAAGAAGGTCCCCTCCGCATAAATGTTTTTGCTTGGTTTCCTCTCATTGTACTTGTTATATTTTTCATTTTAATGTTAAATCAAGAGTGTAATGCTTTAGTCTGACCACTAGAGGGCAGCACTAAACAACATGAACCTTAAACAATGCTCTGTAGGGAAGGGAGGGTCTCTCGCTCTCGCTCTCTCTCTCTCACTCACTCACTCACTCACACACACACACACACACACACACACAAAATTAGCACACACACAAAATTAGTTTAACAGATATACCTTTAATATTAAAGTGGCCTCCAGCAAACACACTAGTATTAGATCAACAGGTGTTGCCCTAATATTCCTCCATGTTATCTGTTCAGATCAAGAGCTGATTATTGAACAGATTATTGTACTGTAATACATAAACTGAGTCATCAGTTTACAGAGGTCTAGAGTAAAAGGAAATTCATACTCGCATTAATTCAGTGTTATTTGAAGGATCAAAACTGTCTGACGGTAAACCTTTTGTTCTTCTTTGCTTCTGTCTTTTGTTCAAATTTGTAGTAAGTTAACTGATAAATTGAGCATGTTGGGCTGTTATATTCTTGACCTTTAGCACTCTGAGGAGGTAACACCTGACAGGCTCCAGCAGGTCATTAAAGTCAAAAATACAAAACAGATTTAAGAGAATTAAACATTACATTGTTTCAAAAAGAATCCAGGCTTTAAAAGTAATCTTAAAACCAAAACAAACTAGATGAATTACAGATTATATGCTGATGCACATGTTTTTATTTCAAAAGGTTAAACAGAGCACTCCCTTTTGTTTGACCACAGTTTTTTTCTCGGTTATGAATAATTTATGTTGTGTTCCTGGCTACAACAGATCACACACTAGAACTACAAAGCCCCAGGTCAAGCACTTATAAATGTGACAGTAATGGAACACCACTAAATAAATCATTACTTATAAATTTAGTCCTACTTAACTGCTTTATAACCTGTTTAGGAGCTCGGAGCAGTGCTGGGCCGGTTTGACAGTTCAAGAAGGGCTGAATCACCTCTGAATAAATGGAGCATGAAATGATTGAAACCGGAAAAAGCGTCGACTTTGACATTGTTAGAACAGCTTGAGTAAAAGGACTGAAAGGCCAGGTTGTCCAAATGGAGTCTAAAGCACCGTTATTCATCTAAAATGGAGATTAGTTCAGTAAGAATACACATGCAAACATTCACACAAGTGTACCTATTTACTATATACAAACACACAATGTAAAGTGTCTCTTTTTATGTTTGTAATTGTGCTTCTGTTAAATGAACACACACACACACAAACAGTGATAAAAGACGTGTCAATCCACACGCTGCTGCTTCATGGGGACACAAAGGGCAATCAGGCAGCCTCAGGCAGAGTAAAGCTTTTAGGTCCGCACCATTAGCTCCCTTTTTGTGGCCGGAAGGGTTTCAATCTACTTAACCCTGTTTGTTTTCATTCTTTGTTAACAAAGAACGCCCTGTCAGCTTGTTGCATCTCACAGTGACCTGCGTCAGAGTGCATCTGGTAAAGCTGTTTACTTCAGATGTTCAGTCCTTAGCCAAACTCTCCATCTATATTAGCTTAGATTTTATTTAAGCTTGCTGTCTCATGCTGTTGGATATTTTGTCTCTTTTATGAATGTGTTTGGAGGAGATATTTAATGAGTCACCGCAGGAGGAATGTGAAATCCAAGGAACAATTGTATTGTTGCATTTGACTAAACAAATCGATTGAACATCATGTGCAGTACAGTGTGACATAAATGACTTTGTTTTTTCATAAAGCATTGAAAAGGCTATCGATGAGTCATCATTGAAATGTTCTTTATATACTGACATCTGTTTTATATTTCTATTATTAGAAAATAAAAATGCTAATTCCTTCAGTAAGTTCAAAATCAGTCTAATTAATCTCAGTTTCAATTTTGAATGATAAATTGGAGTATAATTTGTATTATATTAAAAGAGCTAAAAAAAATAAAGAAAAAGCTCATTTATCACCTCTTTTATTTCCTCAACAGCGTATAATATTAAAATTACATCAACATGCTGCACTTGAGCATCCTTTGAGAAAGAGAAACATGCAAATGGTCAAATGTCAGTAATGACCAAAGTGCTCCAGCATCAAACTAAAAGAAGACAACTTAACATAACAATGAAAAACATGATTGATTTGGCACAAATCTTACAGCACAGGCAGTCAGTTTACTTCAACATGTACATCTCCTTCTTTCCTACTGGCCTACACCATGCACAAGAAACACTGCCTGTCATGCATTTGTCACGGACGACATACACTCTTTTAATTTAGTTTTTCATCACACAGTATCGTATTATCATATTCAGGATCACATAACTCAGCTGATATTCACGCTAAATGACCCAGTAATCAGACCGATCTGGATCAAAACACAACAGCTTATCATTATTGACTAAACAACAAGTACAGATTCAGTGTTTCATAATTAAAAATCTTCAAACAACCCTCTAAGCTTTCGGTTTGACTCCCAGACACAGAGCTAGCTCGTTTCTCTGGATCTTTCCGTCCTTGTTGACGTCACAGTGACGCAGAAGGACGGCTCGCAGCTTGTCCAGCTCAGCGCTCGTGATGTTGGGCTGGAGAGGACAGAAGAGATGAGGACAGAAGAGATGAGGATTGTACATAGTAGTGGTGTTTGTAAGCTGCTTTTTAGGCTTTCTGTCTGTCAGCTCTTGTTTGTGGAGGCTTTAATGAGTGTGGATCATCAGCGTTAGGTGTCAACACACTGCCGACTTTTGGCATGGGTCAGATAATATTTGTTCCAAAGAATATATTATATACCGTTTGAGTTGATAGTTAGACTTTTTAATAATTTTTGTAACTTTAAATAACATAAATTCAGTTTAAGCTTGAGTGCATGTAGTGTGTGCACAATGTGGTAGGGCTGCAACTAACAGTTATTTTCATTGATCAATTTGCTGATTACTTTCTCTAATAGCTCCAAAATTCTGTTTTATTGATATGTGACACAGAGAAGCCGTAGGTTGGCTGTAATAGCAATAGTTGGTACACACATAGACATTACATAACAACATAACAATTGAACTTTTTTTTTTGTAAACGCCTCTGTAATATCTGAATGTCAGAAAGCATTTTGGTGGAAAAACATCAGCTTATATATCTTACCCTGACAAGACCCATCATGTCTTTGACAAAGCCGTCCACCTCAGGACCCTCCAGTGCTCCTGTCTTACTCTGAACAGGAAGGAAAGAAGACAGAAAAAAGAGAGAAACAAAATAAGTTACTTCTAATTTACATCCCGCTAACATTATTCCCTTCTCATCTGTCTTCCTTTTTTAGGCATATTTTAGGCGCTTCACTTGTCTTAATCACTATCTCCAGGTTACGTACAGTATGACTGAAGCAGAAACATAACAGCATTACTTGACGGTGTCTCACACTGCAGGAAAAATGTTATTCTTCTTTTCCTCTTTCTCAATGCATTAACTCAAAACCTCTTGTTTAAAAGCAATTCCAATGAAATAATAATCTTTTCACATGAGGCCAAGGCTCTTTAAAAAAATGAAATGTGTGACTGCATATTTTCATCATCTCCAGGATCAAGATGCATTGTGAAAAAGCCTGCAGCTTTCCAAAACTCGAGAGAGGTGCCACGTGCTGTGCTGTTAATTTAAGTGCTTAAAATGTAGCCAGTCATGGTGTGAAACATATTACTAACAGACTAGCCCACAGACTCCATTTTAAACAGCTTTTAGTTCCTGCTGTCAGGATGTGCGAGCTGCCAAATTGATCGCAATGTTTCAATGATGTTGATTCTCCAGTCATGGTAAAAGTGCAGTACTACATTAAAGATTCATTGTGTGCCTAATACTACTCACTATAAAGGTACTTTTCCATCGGAGAACTACCCTAATGGTATAACACTGACTGACACTGACCGCAGGACACTCACAAAGCTTGTTTGAACATTAAATTAAGTACAGGCAGAATAAAAAGGTACCACATGAGCCATTAATTTATAAACCACTTGACAATGTAGACAAAGGCATGAATATGATTTTACAGAATAGGGAAACCTGTCAGTGACTCCTTCAATATGTGTGTTTTGTCTCAATTGTTTAATGTTGTCTGTGGCTGTACAGTGAATGAGTCTGAGAGAGTTAACTCATCGTCCCTGACAGTGACTTGACATTGTAATTGCTGCTTTATTTTATTATTTTTCATTATAGAGGTAAGGGAGATAATTGGACCCACTGTTGCTCTGTCAAGTCCTCCTCTGCACACCGCCACACGTTATGCAAATATGAGAGTGTTATTAAGTGGGAATGGAAAATGTTTAAAATAAATAAATAAAATATAAAGAATTCCCTGTTGTGTTTTGGAGGAGTATTGTCCTTTTTATAAAAACATTTGACGAAGCAAATTGAAAAGAGACTTTTGAAGCGATGCCATGTCACAGTCTGATAAAGACACAACACATGGAAGCTGTCCAGTATGACCACAGACTGTAATATCTGTAACACACCCAACCCCCCAGCACCAATCTGCTTTGTTCATGGGTGCCTCTAAAAAAAAAGATGTTGAGGGCAATTGTTCGCTGTCGTCCTCCTCAACACAGAATTTTCTGCAGGCTAGCTGACAATTCAAAGCCTGCTCTGTTCATCATCACAAAGCTTTATTCATCCCCATGTTATTGGAAAAAACAAAACAAAGTGCTGTAATGCTGTACTGCATTATTGTACTTACAACATCATAATGGGTAAAGATCTTGTCAAAGTCTCTCTTTCTCTCCTCCTTGCTGCAGGCCTTGAGAAAAAGAGAAGTTGTTAAAAATCACTAAAGGAGAGCAGTTAGATAAAGATAACTGATGTAACTTATTAAACTGTTGCAGCATGATATCCCGTCATATTTTAATCTTTCAGGTATTGTAAGTACTGACATCCATCTTGAACTGAAGCAGGAAATTCTCTTCCAAAGCCAAGATCCTAATTGAGAAAGAAAAATATGCGTTAACTGATATTTGAGTTATAACAGATAAAAATATTCCATTTGGTGGATGTGTTACCTGCTTTCTCTCGTGGGAAATTTAAGAAACGGTTTAACTTTAAGGGGATGGTGCAGTGAAAGTACAGCCATGTTTTCATGTGAATTCCTTTAAAAGGTCACCACAGCACATTTTGTATTCATTCAGATTTTAGCATTTGGCAAAATCAAATCTCTCTTTATTAGCTATCCACCGTGTGACATTTGCATTGTGGCACCACCAAGAATAGATCTTTATTGTGCTTGTTGAAAAGTACCTGGCCAAGTCGTTCAAATCCAAACAGCCATCCTTGTTTTTGTCAAAGATTTTCATCTGCAAGAAAAGGAGGACGTATTCATGAACAACTTCAACTTCACTGTCGATCTCACTGTCTGTTCTGCTGCTGGTTATTTCCTCACACCACCTGTGACTCCAGAGCCAACTCATCATTCAATCTGACTGTGACCGTGAACCAATCTCTCCCAAATTGAAATCTATGAACTCATAGGGACAGGCTATCTGAGACTGTGGGTCTCTACAGAGGTAACTCAGGAAGATGTTCAATCGATAAACAAGCTGCCTTCTGTGCCACCATCTTGTCACAGCTGCGGCAGCACACAAAGTCTCAAGAAAATAAGTGAAAAGTCCCTCTGTACAATTGTTGGTTTTCCTCTTCAGAACAATAGTTTTATTTGGCGGTTGTTAAGCAGAATAGTTTAGGGCAGCCACTTAAATCTTTCTAGTCTTTTACAGCTGTTACTTGTGAAATTAGAAATCTAAAAAATGATGTTTTGAGGACAGCTTTCACACACATTTTTTCAATTAATGTATAGTGATATAACTTAACTTAACCATCTCTACATAATCACACAGTCTCTGTTTTAAAGCTTGACAAAATAGCACCCACCCGCGTGTGTGTGTGTGTGTGTGTGTCTTAGTGTGTGTGAGAATGAATTGTATTCCTACTACCATCGTGTCTGTGTACTCCTCCAGCTTGTCAGACGACACTTCCTTGTGATGCTGTTGGAACAGGTCTTTCAGGAAAGCCTTAGTCGCAGAATCAGACAACAAAACAGTCAAATCCAACGTGTAACACACAGTTACACAAGAACGAGGATGTGATAAAGTTATTAAACATTAGATGCCTTCATCCTGTTGGTTTTAATAGTAAACCCCTCAATGTCAATATTTTTGAAGAATTCACCATGAGTATATATTCAGAGAAAAATCTGTTTTCAGAAGCTGCAAAAGGACAAACATCTCAGTGGGTGGCAGAACAGGAAATAGCGACTGAGGGTCACAGTCATTCTCCGCCACCGCTGAAGGTTGTTCCCTGAGCAGAAATTGTGTGATTGGTTCTGTTGTGTGAAGGGTTGTACATTTTGTTTGTGTCGATAAGCTTACCCTGAGCTCCTGAGCTGATATGTAACCGCTGCAGTCAACATCGTACTTCCTCCAGATCTAAAGTGGGCAGGAAAGGACGAATGCTTACATGCAGTGTGCAGTGATCACGGATGAATTTGAATCGGTTGGAATAGAGCTTAACTTACACAATAAAAAGTGTCCTGTTAAAATGTCACACCACATTAGATGCAAAATGGATAGATGTAACAGGTGTAATTCAGACGGTTAAAATCGACTTGGTTCCAGTCAGGTTAGGATTCATAGTGCCGAGGTTGTTGTAAGACTTCCCCATACTTTGCACTGTTGCATGTCGCTGATACATTATCTGCTCCTCTGTTGGCCAGTTGCTCGTTGATCTGGTTTAACCAATTAGGCAGGAAAATGTTAACATACTGCAGCTTACCTGCCCTGATCATTTTCCATGAATTAATCTGTTGATCAAGGTCCAAATTTATGTTAAATGGTCAAATCAAACAACAATGGAAACACAGCTGATATTATTTATATTTTGAAAATGTGATAATCTGGTGTGAACTTGTGTTTGACCATCGATACAATCAATGGTCGTGACATAACACAATACACACCAGCAGCCCTTTAAAATAATTCATTATTTCACAGTGGTTCTCAGTTAAGCCATGAACATTGTGGTCTCATTTTGTAAACCGCTGGCCTATTAAGATACCTCTGTAGTGGTTTTAATTCTACTGTATAATCGTTACTGTTATGACCCTTCATTGCCACGTTGTACTTGACATATTCCAAATAATAATGCTCAGTTTAGTCTGTGACCTTACCTTCATAAAATCAACACTGTTGTCCAGAAGAGCTTCTCTGCGGAAAATTAGCAGGAAGTTCTCGTCTTCGGGGAGGATCATGTTGGCCAGCTGGGAAAAAGGTCAGAGGTCAACAGTTGGATAGTGATGTTCAATGAGGCTTTCCATCTCATCACAACTTGTCTATTGTCTATAACCAAGTTTACAGCAGTCATAAAGTCTGGAACAGCTCAGTCTAATCTGGTCTGGTCTTAATCACATCAGGTCAGTTTGTATTAGATGTATTTTCTACAGAAGAAATAGGTCCAATGAAATTTTTGATTTTGAGGTCTGGGGGTTACCCCAGAAAAGCTGGGCCACTCTGTGGGTTTCTGGTGGGTTTCTCTATTATTTTTGCAGGAGCTCCATTCCAGCTGGAGGGTCATCAGGGGAAGGAGATACACCTGGGCCTAGTGTCATCTCAGTATAAATACGCCTCCACTGCCCCACTCGCTCTCTCTCGCGGGCTCTCTCTGATGCTTCTGGGCTCTGACCGGCATGGCGACCACTTTTGCTTTGTTTCTCTGTCAGCTGTTACCTAGTTGATCATCATTTTTCTGTAAATAAATCCCTTTGTTAATTCAGCCAACTCCCCTGATTGTCACAGTCCCTGAACAGTCAAACTAACCACCCGGTTAGTTACAGCAATAAGTGAGAATTTATGTTTTATGCTGCTCCTGGCTTCTGTCCAGTTCATGTTACTCTTCTCTTGTCTGTCTTTCTTTAATAGTATCAGCCCTGCATTAGCAGATTAAACTGGCCAGCATCATCAATCTGACTAAAATACCAGATAATACTGTGCCCATAGGGTCCCAGACAGAACAGTGACGCCAACTCCAGAAAAATGACATGTTCAGGACAGAAATGCTGACCAACACAAAATCTTGCCCTATGGGAATATGTCCCAGTTAAAATGATAATAAAATTTAGGATTAGTTCATTAACTAATTATCTGTTGATTGTTTAAATATGTGAACACCTGATCTGCAAAGCCTAACGATATTTAATTTACACTATATTTTCACATTGCAGAAGCTTGACTAGCAAACGACTGATTGTTTGAAGAATTGTAGGAGTATTGTTGTTAGTAATTGAATTTCAATCAGTCAAGTATTCTCTTCAGCACGAAATGAAATGATAGATATTCTTGTAATGAAGATCTTAGGAGTCACACAGGAAAAAATGCATTCAGAAATTGGTTTAATTCTCCTGACTCTGTCAAGTACACTGGCATAGTTTTATAGGTGATAGTATATTCATACAATAGTCTATTATTATGTGCAATATTCTTCATGTGCAGTATCTTTTCTGTTGGAAATAGTTTATCATCAATACAAATGTCTCAGACGTGGCTCATTCTCTTATACAGCAACTCCTGTGCACTCCTTATCTTATCTTGTTACTTAAGACACTTTATAGTTGTATTTGTATTTCTTATTCTCTTTTTTTTATTGTTTAGACTATTTTTATTATTTATTACTGTTATTATTTTTACCATTTCTACTCTGGCACAACAATTTCCTTCGGGATCAATAAAGTTGTTCGTATTCGTAAGTATCAACTAACCAGTATGGACGGTTGCTGGACAAAATGTAGTAATGTAGTTTTAAACCTGTTTTTTTCACAGTTTTTTTCACGGTTTCTGGCAGTAAATAATACATTTTCAGCAATGTCCACTGTAGTGTTGCCTTCATGTCAAAAGATGTCACACACCAGCAGCATCAGTACAGAATTATATAGACGACACTAAAAAATATTGATGACAGGTTGAAACCCTCCTTTCATCAATCATCCTCCCAATGAGGTGTCCTTGAGTAAAACAGACTCCTATGTAGTAAAAAAGCTTCAGGGGAGAAAGTTTCTCAATTTGAAATCATTTCCATTAAAACTACTACAAATGATGTAAATGAATGGCATGTTGCAGAGCTGTCTCCTAAGTGAACACTGTGGCTAACAGACTTGTCAGCATTTTGTTTGCTATCTCACAGGATGCTGTGGTTTTCTAAAAGGCCTTCTAACTTCCCTCCCAGTGCCTTGCGCAGAGCAGAGGCAACTGTGTGCTGTACATGAGCCTAAATCCTTACTGTTGACAGAGACTTGCATGCTCAGGCACTTCTATACATTAGAGATGAGCTGCAGCCCTACATTGCCAGCAGGCCTTTTGAGGTCGTTTGATCAGGGTCTGCTGGTTGCTGCTCGATGCAGACTTAAAAATAAAGGAGACTAAAATTTTTAACTCTCTCCTTTTGGATTTAGGATCTGCTGACACCTTTTAAAAAGCAGCTCCAGACCCATTTGCTTAGACTTAAAATTTTACTTTTATTTTTATTTGTGGTATTTTTATATTTTATGTATGCTGGTTGCCTTATTTAATTTGTGAAGCACCTTGTGACATCTCTGCTCTTGAATTGTGCTATATAAATAAAGTTACTGAGGTTTGGCCATGCTGTTCCTGCATCAGCTGCAGTAAACACGTATTGATTACTTTTGAGCCTTATGAGCAAAAGCCAAAGCACTAGGCGTCTGTGGGTTTAATGCATTAAGGGATCGGCCTAATGAACGTGTAAATGTTTCTTTTGCACTTTTTTATTCTGATGAAGCACCAGTGCTGCCGCCAAGAGCTGCATCAATTATACAGAGTGGAGACTGAGAAAGCAACGTCATCAAAATATGGCTTTAAATTCCTGGAAACTAGCCACAGCCTGTTAATTTGTCACTCAAGTTTGATTTAATTAAATGAACTGACTCAGTCAAAAAGCCATTTGAGAGTCAACCTTCATTAATTACAAGCATCTTGTTTTTGGATTTCTGATAGTCATACTTGAGAAGCATCAGGTTCTTTCTTATTTAGATGAATTGTTATTCCTATTCAGATTGGATTTTTATTTACACTATATAGTCTTACTTACATAGCACATACTGTGTATGTATAGAGTAGATCAGTAGGTATTAAATTCAGGTAAATGGGTGCTGCTCTCCTCTGGCTGTCTCTTCAGGATGACTTAGCATGACCCTCAGCAGTCTCGGAAATTATTTTTTATTCACCTTGAATATGGTACAAGCTGCATCATTTTCATGGATACATGAGCTAAATAAAAGATGAAGAGGAAATGCATCAGAAGGAGAGGGAGGTTTTGTGGGTTTGTGAAATAGATAAGTCTGAGGGTAGGGGGTGGTTGGCAGAGAATAGGAAGAGGATCAAGAATAAAGAGGAACTTAGCGTGAGATGGTTTGCAGATAGTAGGCGAGAGAGAGTGACAGCTGGGGCTGTGAGATGTTGATCTGTGTTGTGTGCTGTACAAAAGGGCACTGTCTAATTAATATTTGAAGAGGGGATGAGTTTATTAAAGTGAATTCATTTCTTCTAGGTGTTTTATTTATCTCATGCAGACACAAATATACATGGAAAAGGACAAAAGACATAGCTGTCCAACATTTTATTTTACATGTTTACAGAAAAAAAAAATCTAGAAATTCAGGCGTCATCTTTACTCACAGCTATCTGGCTTTTAATATGAATGAAATAATGGTCAAGTTAATGAGCGATGTTAGTCACAGAGATGGCAGAGTACCTCTTGAATCTGTAGTTTCCCGTCAGCAGTGACATCATAGGCGGACATAAACCTTTGCTTCAGTCTCTGGACTCTCTCTTCAGTCACTTTCTCCTGTAGAGATGTGTTAGATTAAAATGCAGCAGTGTTTTAATGCCCCAAAACTGAAATACAAATCTACCAATCAAGTGCACCATGCTGATGCAGTATATTATAGGACAAAATGAAATGCTGTATACAGTCAATTGTGCTTTACACTGAATTCTTTAAATCAAGACACAGATGTATTTGAAAAGGACAAATACTGTACGGGCTGAGTCATAGTTATTTTAAGCAATGTCACCATGGATACTTCCCAATCTTTGATTTTATTCTCTCAGGGTCTGTATTATTAACCCCAGGCTCTATTTGTAAAGTGTCTAGCTATATATTCTTGATCTACAGTCAAGAGCATGACGCTTTGCACAATAAACATCCGCCTCCATGACTCATCACCCAGTATAAGAGAAGAGGCTTCTAACACACAGTGTCATAATAATGTGTGAGTGTTGGTCCATGACTTGGCTGCCTTTGACTGCAGCAAACACTTAACTGCAAAGACATGAGTGCAATGCATGGAAACTTACTGATATGTTGTGTGACTTTTTGATTAATCTACACCACAATGCTACAGATAATGAGGGGTTAGGAACCTCTATCAGTCATGAAACGTGAAGCAGGACACAAACATATTCTAGCAGATTATAATTCAGGATGAATTAGAATTAAAAAGGCAGCAGGGATGCAGTTTGTTGCATGCTTATCAGAGTTAATAATCACATGATCTCTTCCTCTGTGTATGGCTTCTTTCTCAACTAGAGCTTAGACAAACACTTGAAGCGGCTGAAGATGTGAATATTTTCAGCTGTTGAAGTTGTTTAAAAATCTAGTTACCAGCTTGCTAGTCTTCCAGTGTCCCATTGCAAACCCTTGATCACTGCACTGTAACTATAGAAACCTGTTGATCTTTGGTGCAGAAGTCTGAATCATTGTTTCATGCAGTGCAGAGCACACAGTCTGTAGACTACAAGATGGCAGACCCATGCTCATTACAGAAAGGAGCATTTATCCTCAGCATCACCTTTCCATCATGTTTGGTGCCAGTACTCTCCTGTTGCTAAGCCGTTTTTACACTATTGACACTATGTACAGTGCATGTCAAACTTTAGAGGATTAACTGGAATGTTAAACTTACAGAGTATCTCATGCAAATTCATTAAGCTGCATATGAGCAGTTGACTGAAAATGTGTTGGTTCACGAATGAAAGAATTGGAAGTGGTTATGTTGCACTACAGGATATTAAAGGATAAATGGATAAAAAGACACCATGTTGTTAATGTCACCCAATGATAAACAGAACATAATCGAATGACTGGGCCGTTTTATAGCTCATGAGAAATGGACAAAATAGTATTTATCCTGGGGGCACTAATGATGGAAAGCAAACATCAGTGAAACAAACAGACGTGGGCAGTGGTTCTGTTTGTTTTAGTACCTCATTAGTATCCAAGGGAGTCCAGTACACACACCAGAAGATGAACTAATAGTTGTATGCTCATTTGGTTTTCCACCACAACTGTTGAGAAAGAAGGCTCCCTGAAAAGTAAAGGGATCTTCCTCTGACAGTGACCAGAGCTCTTTCTAATTGTGTTGTGTCTAACATCCTTAGAGTCACTCCACCCATCCAGATAACTGCATAGAGGCTCATCCACCCACACAGCAGATATCACAAGCGTTGCAAAGTCTGTGTCCAAATCCAAATGTCTCCTTGAATCTGATTAATTTAAAAGATGGTCTTACATCAAATAAGTACTAAGTTTTGTGTTTAATTTTAAAATGTTGCCTGTTCTTGCAGAACATGTACAATGGAAGGAGTTACACCTGGGTCATTAGAATCTTATTTTGAAAACTCCATTGTGCATTTATTATATTATATTATTCTATACTTCATGCAGCACAGAAATTGATGTATTATCAGATGCATTTGTAAATATCAGGTGGAAATTATGTTGCAATCTTTGCTTTTTGTTCCCTTGACATGCATGGTACAGACTGCTGTCATCAGTTCTGGATGAATTCACCCAAACAAAGTTGCCTTACCTGCGGACCCAGTCTCTTCATCATGTGACGGAAAAAGTCATCAAGCTCTTTGCCCTCAATGTAGCCATTATCTGTCAAATGAAAAACAAGTCATACAAGGCCAGTGATGTTTCCCTCTAAATTCAGCTACCCAGGGAGAACTTGTAATGAAGTCACTAAATGACTCCATCTCTTCCAAATTATTTTCATATTTTGAGCTTTGGTCTGTGTAAAGTCTTGCTTCTCCTTCTTGTTGCACACTTTTCTTTCCTTCTGTGGGCTGTACATGGCATATATGTAAAATTGTAATTTTTTTCTAACTTTATGTTTACATAGGATCCTGTTTTCAGACACAGAAACGGACAATTTATGCAATGACAAGAATATTAACATAAGAATTCAAAGTCTTCCTACAACCAGGACTCACAGGTTTGTAACCACAAAGGACAGCCTTCTTTCTAGTAACAGCAGGAGATAAATGATTATGTATTGTACAGTTTTAGTTATATTTATGGAGAAAAAATATAAATATGTGTCCTCACCATCTGCATCAAAGTGTTGCCAGATTTCCAGGAAACCAGCTGCATCCAGGTCATCAAAAGCACTGTCCATATTAATAAGGAAAAGCAAAGTCAGCTATCAAATTTGACGCCTAAAAACGATGAGGACTGAGGTGACAAACTGTGTTCCCCTGTTCAGTTGACATATGGTCTTTCTGACTTTGCAAAAACCACACCTCCTCAGAGAGAGGGAGGGAGAGAGGGAGAGAGAGAGATGAATACTATAGTATTGTTTGCCCTCTGGTGGTTGTATTGTTACACTGCAAAGCAAATATTTAACCAAAGTTACAAAAACAAGACAGCACAAAGATTTTGAAGCTTGTAAAATTATTTTAATCAATATTAATATTTGCATGTCCAACACCAGCAGAATAACGTAGTGAAACACATTGATCCATGACAAAATGGAACAAATAATGTGTCAAGACTGATCATGAGCAAACATGTCATTTGTATTTATGCATTTTTTTCCAGCTTTAGGAAAACAGTCATTGTTTTGCATCATTTCTATTTTTTTATCATGATGAAAATAACATTAAATTGATTACACGTAATAACAAATTAAAACATACACAGAATTAATTTCTACATTTATGAACACAATGTACATGTGAAAGGAAGAACAACAAAAGGATCAAGACATCACCGGTCGCTGTTTGCGTTTTTATTCCAAATAAGTTACAAACAAACCCTTAGTATAGTAGTGTACTTAGTACCAAAACAATATAGGATTTGCTGTGTTCACATAGGCGTGTGAATATATCACAGTGTATATTACATGTGCATATATTACACATACATATATATACACACTCCTACATGTATGAAAGCACATATATACATACAGTACAACTCACAGCCACATCATGCAGTCACACACACGTAGACTCAGTCTAGACTTGATGCTACAGGTTATTTTCACTTTCTCCACTCAAATGAATGTGGATGCTCATTTTTCAGGACTGGAACAGGAAATCATCATCAGTCTTTCACACAACTTGACAGAAACACAGCCAGCTGCTTCTGAAATCCCACACGGAAGAGTGAAAGAAGAAGCGGCGGTCTGTATAATTTCCTTGCATCAGGAAAACGGCTCAAGTGTCACAGCACACAGCCACGTGTGTTTTCTTCAAACGTAACGCAAACTAGTGGTCATCTCTTTAGTGTCCTGGAACACCTTTGAAACAAAAATTGATGTTTGAGTTTGGGGACTGTAATTCAAATTAATTGTTGACATCAGAAGCAGATTAACTATATACAGCAGAAACAGTGTTATTTCCAAGCCATGATTAGCGACAAAGAAGCAAAATTGTAACATGATCCTACAAAAAGACATCAATAGACACCATAGGAAAAGGTGCACCAGTAAGACCTTTGGCCCTGACTTAATTAGACTCTTGCACAGTACGATAAAATACAAGATGTGCCCCTTTCACACTGCACATTGAGAATGAGGTCTAGTGCACATTTTAAAAGTTAATCCACAGTGCTTAATGTCCATATAAAGAAATATTAGTCAGATCTAGCATACAGGTGTTTTATGGGGGGGCTCACAAGATGAGAGAGATTACCATGACTATGATGCGAGCCTTTCTGTCATCATGGTAATTACTGTAACTTGTGAATGCGGCTCAATCTAATCTAATCCAAATATATATGTAATATTGGCAAAACTGCTTGATTTTTATATCAAAGAAAACAATCCATGCTTAGAGTAGATAGAGGTATGAGCTGTCATTTGCCTTAATTTGCTGCAGTGTGAAAAGAGCATTTCTTGTTCTTAAAAGACAAAGAGGAATCGGCCTGAGACCTTTGCTGTTGTTATGTAGCATTCAGGTCCTGAAAATGCTACATACAGAATAATCTAGAGGTCCATGTGGTCAAAATACAGCAACCCTCAGTTCACTTTCACTTCAGGCACTGCATTCTCAATATATTTTTAACAAAGGCAATGTGCCAGCTCCTTGTAGATTGAATTTCAAAGAAATGTCTTGTTCTGCACAGAACGAAGTGGAAGTGAGCTGAATCTGAAAGCCCTGAAGATCAAGTCTGCAGGAGATGCTGAGTGTTTGAAGGCTGGAGTTCCCTCAGTGTTTCGCTTTTACACAAAGAACAGACTGAAGAGGTTATTGTCTAAATCCTGGTCAAAAAAGCCACCGAATTGGGAAGCAAATGGCAGCGGCTCCGATGTTAATTTCAAGCTAATTATCTATGACATTCCTCTTTCTGAGTTAGTTCTTTGCTTTCATCGGACCATCGACACACCAGGGGAATACTAATGAATACAAAGTGTAAATGTGTTATCAGAAGTGAGGATCCATCTGCCTTTAAGAGCCTTTCAGAGTCTGTTTGACTTTGACAAACAACAGTTTAGTTCAGTTCAGTGCTTAATAGCCTCATTTGTTCAAATGAGTACCAGCTAGAAATACGATTTTACATTTTTTTCCCCAAAGGTTTTTGACCAAATGACTCTAAATGACACTCTGTATTGCACTTTAATGACAGACACATACTCCTTTCCCCATAATCAGTATAAAAAAGACAGATGTCTGCATTTTAAAGTCATCACAGGATAACCATTTTAGTGTTTTAACACAGGATAGTGTTAGTTAACAGTGCTGAAGCCTTATTGATTGGTCATCAGTGAAGTTAAAGTGTACCACAGTCCTTTCAAAGCAACACTTCATATGGTCACTCCAAGTCTCTCACACAGAGACAAGCTTGAGTCCGGTTGGGGTGTTTGATCGTTCGTTCATTCAGTCAAGCCGTCAGTTAGTCTTCTCTGAGTGACTGAGTTTTACTGTTAGTAAGCTACATCAAATGTGAATTTCTGATTTATGGTAGGCTGAGATTCTCAGCTGAACCTGTATTTTCCTGGAAAAAAAAAAAAAGATGAATTGCATAATGGATTCAGTCAGCTCTTAAGTCTAGAGAAAAGTAACTTGCACATACTGAAAATAGCATATAGAAAAATCTATACAAATATATTGAAGGAGAAAATGCCATTGGGTCTTAGTCAGGTTGTATGTTTGAGTTCAAGTACAGTACAGTGATCCTGGTTTTATTGTTATGTGTTTGGTCCCTGGGAGACAAGCTACTGACAAATAAGACGTTCGATTAGTTAAAGAAAGTCTGCTGTTTCCTGGAAGCATCGTGTCTCTTTTTTTAGTGGTTTACAAACTTAAACTCGGTTTTCAGTATTCATCAGCTGGATCATTCCAGGAACCATTTCCCCCAAACCCTGAAATGTTTATTCTTTTATAGACATGAGATTTTCACCTGACAGCAGAAACAAAAACAGGAGAAAAGGCTGTTTGTGAGGAGGAAGCTCTGAGAAGATTTAGCACAGTTTGGTTTACTAAGTGACAGGATGTGACTGAAAAATTTAATGAGGATATTCCCTCAGGTGTTAATATCAATAATTTCATCACAGACAACCAAATTAACTTTAATTTGAAACTGTATATTACCTGATACTACAGCAGGTCTTCATTACGTGATTTGTACGTTGCGGTCAGACAGGACCTGCAGGTACAACCTCTAATATGAATGAAAACATCCATTAGATTCCCCCTTAGATGCTTTTCTAAAGAAAACAGGTTTTTGCTGTATCGCTCATAGTAAAATAAAGTCTTTGTCTGCCTCCTCGCCAGAGTCGGATGACTTCTTGCGTGCTGCCTTGTCCTTGTCTGGGTTTGGAGGTTGGTCCTTTGACTTGACTGAACCATGATCTTCAGAGTTGGTCCGGAGAGGGCTGGATCGCTGGATGGAGTCTGACACAGACCCCGCCTTCACTGAAAACAGGAGAGAGAAGATGAAAATGACAGTAAGTGCTGATGATGCTTAGAGTAAAAGAAAGAAGAGAGGGAATAATAAGTTATTCTTAAATGTATTTGGATGGATTATTTTGGTACATGCAGCTAAATATGATGCTGCAGTTGGTTCATCCTCCAGTACCAAGAAGTTGAAATACATAAACTAAAACAGGAAGTGATTCAATTTGACTCAGTCCCGCTTTATAAAATCCATCCTTGAAGATCCCAAGAGCAGCCCTATAAGGCTGAATAACTAATAGCAACCTTATACAAGACACGTGCAGGGAACTCCCTAATCATATCAGCAGTGTGTACATACAGAATAATGTTTACTGTAGAGCCTGCTGACAAAAATAGAAATGTTTCAACAAATGTGCAAAGGACAGTATGGTCAAAACTGTAGCAGTGTATATAGAAATGTATAGAAAGCATGGATACAGCAACAGCTATTTTTAAAAACATAGAACCAGGATGAAAATGATCATCCCAGCGGTTATGGCTTAACACACTCCTCTTTCTGGTTTCAGCATATTCCTAATTTTCATCCACATATCCACACACAAATTGAATGTATACTGCCACCTAATGGCTGTTTTTTTTTTTTTTAAATGTTTTTACTTTGTGAGCAGTTAAATGATCTGCAGAAGTGTAAAGTGCAAAAGAGGCATCAGTGTCTTAGGTTTTATTAAATCTCAAATTGTGGTTTTGTCCAAGATTCCCTCTAATGGCACAGAGGTAGACAGAAACTACCCCCTCAAGCCTTTAAGTCTCTGTTACAGTTTCATATGCATATTAAAAAAAGGCTGAAATGTTATTAAACTTCTATTGAGGATCAGGAAAACAAAGAACCAACAAACTACGTTGCCAGTGACTTTAAAATAAGGTGTAAAATTAAGGTTTGCCTGAGAGCAAGAACTGTTCTTATGAAAATGAGTCAGATGTTTGTACCTCCGACAGGCACCAGAGGGTGTCACTGATGGGAAGAGAGAATAAAGAGAGACCAAAGGAAAGGAAATTCACGACACATCAGAGCAAGGGCAAGGCTGTCTATTACATAATAGATAAAAGGCAGTGGGACTGAATGAGAGCTGTGACCCGATTCTATCAGTCTGTCATATTGTACATGTAGAAACACAACAGTCAGCCTCCACGGGAACAATTCACATTAATAAGACCACAGGGGAAACCGGCGCACAGTCAGATCCTCACAGTGACATCAAACATTTACCAGTGTGTGTCAGGGAAGTCAAAGCACAGGTGATGGTTGAAGGAGAAAAAAAAAGGGGCAACTGCTAATGCAAATGTGTTTGTAAAAAGTTTCACACAAGAATCAATTTATTTACTGGCATTAACATCATGGTATGAATGGCTCAAGCAAAGATACTTAAGGACTTTGACAGATTTTATGACCCACCATCCTGAGTGGTTTTGTTGGCAGAGCCTCCTGACTGCAGACTGGTCTGGCCCTCCTTGTCTTTATCTGACAGCATCCTCTTTAGCGTGGGAGGAAGAGTGGTGACTTTAGGAGACACACTGCCACTGCTGGGAGAATCTGAGCTTTCATCTATCAGAGAAATGATCAGGAAACAAATTATCAACAAATCTTTTCCTCATCTGTCAGCACAAGTTCATAGAATTTCTAACTCTGTATAATCTAAAATTACACCGCAGCAACAGTCCCCTCCAGTGCTCTGACTGTACCTATGCTCCTGCTGCTACTGGTGGTCCTTGGCTTCTGTGGGATGGTGGGTCGGGCAGCCGGGGCGGGCTTCGATCCCTGCGGCACCGGTGGTTTGGGACTCACTGGTCCCCCAGGGGAACTCGAGGAGGACGTAGCCCTGAGACGAGGGACCGGTTCAGGCTTGGTCTCACCCCGAGGAGGAGTCTTCTCTGGAGAGCCAACCGGTTGGTCTGATTTATTAATCGAGCTGCTGGGAGACCTGTTTTCTAAAGTGGTGGGCTGGGGCTTGGCTGCTGACAGAAAAAAAAAAAATCATCAATCAATCAATTATGATGATTTTTATGTACTGTATAGGTATGAACCCAGACCCCAAAACATGGGGCAAATCAGATCACAAAAACAATCAGCTTAAATTTATTTCAGATTTAAGGTTGTTCCTCTGCCTCATTTTTTCTATTTTTTTTCTCAACAGATTAAACAGCTTACCTGTTGCATTGCTGTCAGGCCTGTCAGGGCTGGAGGACTGAAGAAGACAAGAACAAATTACTGGATCACTACATGAGAGCAGCACAGTAAAATTTTTTTTTTTTTAGAGATTTAGATTTATGAATGAAAGTATAAATATCCCTTGTACAATGCAAAATGTTAAAGTGCCATTTTCTTTTTTTTACAAATTTCAGTCAATTTATAGTGATTTATTCACACACACTCAGTTTTATATACAATATTTTTAGTTTCAAGCTTTAATTTAAAGTAACTGAAGTACCACTGCTAACATTTTAACAGAAGGGGGCGCCCTTGTGTTAAAAATGGCTAAGGACACTGCTCACACACCCAGGCTTTGTATTATCGACCTGCCTCCAGAAAAGCTCTCTCTCTGTTACCTGCATACACAAAGACATACATGCACGCACACACACACCTGGAAGCCAGCCAGAACAAGCAGATGGCAGGAGAGGCTTTACTGCCACCGATACAAGGTCAGAAAAAACCCTAATGCTGCAAACACCATAAACCTCTTACTACACACAAACACACACACAGTCTGCAGCGCTGTAACTAGATAGGATCCAATAATACATCTAGTGAAGACACACTTACAGGTGCCAAAACCAGCTCACACAAATAATACACAAATGCAGCCATTTCTCCTATTTAACTGTGGGGATGTGTGTTATTTCACTAAATCTGTTCCCCTTAAATTCTTGTATGCTTTTTAGGAAATAAACAAGTGAGTGTAGAAAAGAGAGCAAAAGAGGTGAAGGCGCACTTTTAGTTTAAGGCAACGAGAGAATTTGAGACTTTAACGTAGGTGAAAATATTCCCACGACATTTATGTCCTGTTGTGAGTCACGACAGAATTTGCATATCAGCCGTCTTTCTCGTCTTCATTCTGTCCGTTTGCTGTTCATGCTTCCATCTCTTCCCTCCCTCTGCCTCCTTTCACCTTGTCGTCTGGCGGAAAATCAGGGTTGTTTGCGTTTTTATGTCAACGCGATGACAGGCGCAACGACTACCCTGAAGATAAACACACACAGACGCTGAGACTTGTGTGTGTGTTTCTTGTTTTGTGCTGTCTCCCAGCTGGAATCCACAGTTAGTGAGTGTTGAACAAAACAACCTTGACAAGTGGAGACTGAACACCTCCAGCACTTTGTCTCCAAAACAAAATAAAATGTGTCTTATTTAAACAAGATCCCCCCTGAATCTCACTGTCATAGCACTATCATGAAACCTTAAACTGTATTTTTGTAGATTATCCCTGACTGTCACTATAAATGGCTTAAAAACACTGTACAGAGTTTTGAAAGAGGTTATTGAATAGTCTCAATTTGATGCCTCTGTATGACCTGCATAAGCATATGAGCAAATGCATAAGCAAATGTGACCTAACATTAGCTGAAACACTACCGCCTATGTCCACAGGGACCGCCAAAATCAACAGGACATAAAAAGTTCTATTGAGCTGCTTTAACCCTTTACCATCGAAACTGTCGGCGCCGACAGGATTTCACAGCCTCTCTTCTGATTACCGTAACTCTGGAGCTGTGTGTGCTGTCGAAAAAATTCATACTGATTCTGAAAGCAAGCTTTTCGGCAATATAAGGCTTATTACGGAAAAGTGCAAACTCCACAAGATATCACTCGTCGAATCACAGGCAAGCGTTCACCTCTACACCTGAAAAAAAAATTTCAACGGATTCTGAAAGAAGAACATGCGCTTTTTGGCAATATATTATTACATATTATGTTATTATTATGGTAGAGTTATATATCGAATCACAGGCGAGGATTTTGCGTGCACTGACAGACATCGATGGATCGACTTTTTATCACCAGTGGATTTTGTCAGAAAAGAAGAAGAGTAAATACATAAAATATATAAGATGACGTTTTAGTAAAAATGCAGTGTATTTATAAGTATTATTTCACAGTATCACATGCTGTAGCATTACTTTCTCTTCAATATTGTGTAGGTATTTTCTTACTAGCTAATACTACTAGCTACTTTTTGAAAATCTTTGCTAACATGAATTTCAACATTTACTTTTTACTTTCTATCTCCGTTTACTTATTTCTTTACTAAGTTTACCTTACTTTTGTTTTACTATTATATATTATTATACAGTCTTGGTGTTTTATTTATTTCTATGTGGTTTATATTTTATGTTTATTGTATTGTATTTTGTTTATATTTTATATATATTTTTAAGGAACATCTGGCACAAGTTATTCCTTTGAAATGAACAAATGTATCTGATTATAGATTATTTTTTGTGTCTTTATCCATTCACTAAAGGTTCTGCTATTTGTTCAGTAAAAAACACAAAAAATCTGATCTGATTTGTTTTTTTTTTTGCATTTAAACATATATTTCTTACTCAAAACCTATAGTAATGTTGAAAAACATGCCAGATAATGAAAGTTTAAGTAGTTCTGAAAAAAGGAGCAAAAGCACAGTTTATTATAGCACATTTTCTGACACTTGTACAGCCATTACAATAAAATGCATCCAAGTGCCCTGTTTTGGGCTTAGGTGTTAAAGGGTTAAATAATAGCCTGTTTTCCATTTTACTAAAACTCTTTTACAGTCTCCGATCTACAGATGGAAGTCTAAAGGTGATCTCTAAACTTCTTCTCTTGCAAGGACTGCAATTTCTGAGCTTAATCTTATCATACATACATCTACATACATTTTACATACAAAGGACTATGTGATATAATAAAAAGCTAAAAAATAATTGAGGAAGCTGACCCTGAGTTCACCCTTCCCCTTTTTATTTTATTTTATTTTATTTTTTTTACACATTCAGACATTAATTTTACACATTCAGCTCTCACTTTGTAACTGTCAAGAAAAAAGCCTTGCAAATTAGGACCCGACACAAATGTTGCTGCTGCGGGATGTACATCATCTCGTCTTTTCAGGTTAAAATCACGCACAAGACATGTACCGTGTGTTGCTGCCTCCCATCTGTCCCTTACTTTCTGTTTATTGTAAGCTTGGTGCTTGTTTTTTTAAATCATCTCACCTTGTGTGCTCTCCTCTCCTGCTTGGCCTTCATCTCTGCCAGGAGGCCGCTGCCCATCATCTGCAACCCCGGGTACCGCCTGCCTCCCTGAGGACTGCCCCTGCCGTCCGAACCCTCCCAGGGCTCGTCTATGGAGTCCGGCGTCCTCAGCTCCTCTGAGCGGTCCGAGCTGCTGCTGTAGTCTGTTGGCTGTGAGCGGGTGGAGGCGTCTCTGCAGTAAAGACGGGAAGTATTAGTGAGTCAGGGGTACATCAGGTACACTCAGACTGACTTAGTTATTGGATGATATATTGATCTATGACAGAAAGAAATAACAGTTTTTGTTAATCTGTACCTGGACTTTGGCTCAGGCGCTGGGCTCTTTACTGCCACCTTTGGAGAGGAGGGCTCCTCAGGGATGGTGGAAGCTGGCGTTGAGGCTACAGAGGACGAACCTGAAGCTGGAGGGGTCGCCTGGTTTTTCTCAGACTTATCTGATTTGTCTGATTTATCTGATTTATCTGATTTGTCTGATTTGGAGGAACGTTTGATGAGGTTGAGGAATCCTCCTTTACTCTTTTTCTTCTCCCCATCCTGAGATTCTGAACTCTTCAGGGAACGTCTGAAAGAAGAAGGAACAAGAGAAGAAAATAAAAAATGTTAAAAAAAAAATGAGTACAATAAATATTATAACAAGCACTCTTTAAGATAAATTTAAATAAAGCATTATCCTTACTTGGAATCCATCTTGGTGACTTTTGTCGAGAAGAACTCGTCCACACCTTCATCCACCCTTCCCATGAGGCCATTCTGCTCCCCATCCTGAGATGGAGCGGTGCTGATTTGCTGAAAGAGGAAATTTAGGAATCAGTTACCATGTCCAAAGCATCTGACAAACAGCAGACTGCTTACATGCATGTGGTATAATCCACCCATGTGTCAATGTTTTATGTTTCATCTTGCTAGTTAATAAAAGGTTGACAATGCCATGAACTCGACTCTCACTGCCTGCAAAGATTTACTCACAGGTACTTTGCTGGAATGCGTCTTCTTGTTCCGTCGGGGTCGTAGTTTGGTGAAGTGCTGCAGCTTTTTTTCCTCCTCGGACGGCAGCTCCACCATCGCTCCTGGTGGACGTTGCTCCACTTTTGGCAGGCCCTGAGATGGAGTAGGTGGAGTCCGAGATGACGTGTCCTCCACATGGATGGGGACATCCTCCAGGGCCTTGTCCAGGTCAAACTCCGTTTCTGTAGGTTGGACAGGTTTGTAATTAAATGATGAGAAAGTGAGAGCATTCAATACATATCTGAAGAATTATTTAAAAGACCAAATACAGAATGATTGAATGATCCAACCAACCTAACCCATTAAATAAGCTTTTTATAGTTTAAAACAGAACTGTAATGTATTATTTGAATTTGAGTATAATAAGCTCTTTACCAAAGGCACGAGACACTGGCCGAAGCATTCTGCTGTGGATGCTCTTCCTCTTGGATTTAGGAGTCATCTGAAAGAAGAGCAAATGATCAGATACAATTTGTAGTAACCATTAATAAAATATCAAAACTATCGTTCAAGACTGGTTGAGATTTAAGTTTGACAAGCCAAGATTGTTCTTCAAAAAGAACAATCGTGAACAAAGGAACAAGCAAATATTGTCAAAGTTCATCCAATTAATCAGGCATAGAAATTTAATTAAAAATTTAATTATAAACTAAATGTAGAGGTAATTTATCTGTATTGATTTCCCAAATGACACATTTGTGCTAGAAGTGAGAATAACACAGACATCTTGATCGATACATAAACAATAACTTATTACATTTAAACAAGGTTGACAAGGTGCACTGGTTAATTCAACTGTGGAAGAATTAGGGCAGCTGTCGGGATTATGAGGAAACCACTATTCCCACTGTCTTCACACACTGGCAGATTGTAAACACAGTAGCACCCCAACACATGTTGCATATTATATTGTACTGTGATCCACATTTACAAGGTGGTGATGACAGACAAAGTGCATTGAGAGGAGAGGAGCAGAACAAAGTGGCTGGAAGCATTGAGAAAAATATTTTCAATTATCAGCATTCAACAGTGAAATATAACAGAGGGTAAGGAAGTGATAGATAAATGGGTCCTACCCTACTCTCAGTATTTTCTTCTCTTTTTAAAATACATCATAAGGATCAAATATGCAAATACAAGAGAGTCTTTGTGCTACGGCACAGATAACTGTATTGTAGGCAGGCACAGTGAGGAGAGACAGAAAAGGGAAAGAACAGTAAGACAAAGAGAAAGCGGATCGACAGGAGAGGTGAGAGGGACAGTCCAGAATTACTTACACTGGTGCAGCATAAAGTCTCCATGGAGCAAAGGTGGAAAGAGAAGGAAGAACAGAGGAAAAGAAGATGGAAGAGGAAGAAAGACAACACACAGTAAGGCCAAAGGAGACAAAAAATGAGAGAGATAGCTGGGACAGCTTGTTAAACTGGAGAAAGTCGGGGTAAATAGAGCAGAAAGAGATACAAAATGAAAAGAGATACCAGAGAAACAGACAGGACCAGAGACTGAAGAACACACAGCTGCTGTTGCCTGCATTTACTGTACGTCATGAGTCAAACATTGATACTCCTTTTCTACAACAAATCTACATAAAAACCTCTCAAGGCCCCTGAATGTTCAAAGCTCACATTTATTTTTTTCTTCATTCATTTTTCTATCTTTGTTTCAAATTTTTCATTCTTTGTTAGTGTCCACCCTTCATTCAGTTGTCCGTCTTCTATTGAAGAATCTATTAAATCAGGCCACCGCTTTTGGAAACATGAAACGTGGTCTTGCTAGACTCAGTCACACAGATCAGCCCTAGTAAAGTACACAAGCCATGCAGAACAGCCAGCTATAAAAGCACACAGAAGATAAATTGCAATACACAAGCTGCTTTACCAGTTACAGATACACAGAGGGTAATAACAAGCCAGAATGAATGCCAAGGGTGTATTTAAAACAGTTAATTTTACTGTAAATCCAGTCAAATAGGCAAGATAACATAAGTAGTTTATGAATCATGAAACAGAACCACTCTCCAAACCAACACTTACACTTACTTACAGCTTTGCGACTCATGGAACAGTTAAAACTAATCTACTCTATACTCTCACAGACAAACTCACCATGCATGTCTCCAGATCCTCCAGACGCTCAGCCTCCAGTATCTCCGCTGATGCCCGTTTGGGAATCTTCTCCTCTGGGACATCCAGATCCACTGACTCCTGCTGCACCAAGGGGCGACCTCGACGCACCAGATGGTCTGCCTGGAAGGATGAGAGAGAAGATGAAAGAGGGAGCAGAGGTGTCGCAGGAAGATATAAGTGCAGGGGGGGGAAGAAGAAGGAGACAGAGGGAGAGGAGAAGATGTGGATAGGGAAACAGAGAAAAGGACTATATGCTAAAATCTGAATAAATATGCTTATGCTCCCAAACAAACTTATTCTTTAATCAATAAAGTCATCTGTCCGTCTAAACAAGTGACAAAACAGACATTGAAAAAAGGATAAATGAACATGGATGTAGCTGAAATTGTATTTCAGAAATTGAGAGAGCTTGAATTAACAGTCACAGTGCATGAATCAGTGAGCTCCATCTTACCAGAGTGAGTTGGGATGTGGAAAGAGCCTCCAAAATCTCATCGACAATGCGATCGGACAAGAAGGACGCCAGACTCAGCTTCACCTCACTGACAGACAGAGAGAGAAAGAGAGAGTGATGGTCACGCAGTAAAGACTGTGATCATACATCAACAAAGGAAAACCTCTACAAAGTCCGTACTTTCATGTACATACACATAACACCATTCAACACACACATACCTCATCTTGTTGATAATATCCACCCCAGACTGCTCCAGGAGCGTTTTGGTGACGAAGCTTTTGGGTACGACCATCTTGGCTGAGCTGGCCTTCATCAGCTCTGGACGAAGATTACATCTCTTCATCACGTGGGGACACAGAGACTCTGCAGCGTCCACCATTGACTCCAACAGAGTCTGGAAGGAGTGAAGACAAGGGATGGTGAATGGATAAGGTGTGTGTGTATAGTGAGTGTGTGTGTGTGTGTGTGATGAGGGGTTTGATTCGACTCCCAGCTGACCGGCTGAAGTATCTTGATTTGATTATTATCTACCAGCAATTAACTTTAAAGGATTTATTACATGTGACAGATACTATGTATGTTCAGATAGTTATAAAATATTGCTTCTTTATTTTAGCCATATTTGCAATGTCAAAAGTCAATATCACTTATTTTAACATATTTTATCTTATGCTTCTGAAATTTGTTTTACTTATTTTGTTATAATAACCTTTAAAACCTATACAAAAAAACTATTATTATTATTAAAAATAAAAATAAGTGCCTTAAAGTCTTTTTCTGTAGAATTTTTTTGGTAAACTTTCCAATACTGGTACCTATTTTCTAGTTTTCCTCCTATTTATCAAAACACAAATACAGAATGGGATATCGTATATGTAATGTACTTTGCCCCCTTGCTAGTGTTAGATTTAAGGTATAAGTACAGTATACAAGTATAACAAAGACTTATAGTACAGTTTTTGGTGTGCTATAAGACACAGCTTAACTAACCATCCATCATCATCTCTGGAGTAAAGCTTATGACCTCACCTGTAGCTGTTGGTCCATGACCGTCGTCACCTCCCCAGCCATGGATTCTAGTTTCTCCTGGATGGGACCCACAGACGAGCTGTTTACCTCCTCTCTGGAAGCTGATCCTAGGTGGTAGAGATTAGGGAGCAGCTGGGGAGACAAAGAGGGGAGCATTTAAGATGTTTGTATGAATCACAGACAGGAGGCAGTAAACTACCTGACCTCTAAATAAACTTGGAGATTAAACCTTCTAATGTACACTCAGCAGAAAGGCCCATGTATATAATGTGTTTCTCCTCACCGTTTTAGAGTTCCTCGCATCTTTGATGAGGTTCTCCGCTGACCTCACGTCCTCCAAGATGGCGTCTGTCTCTGAGTTCCTCAGAGAGTTCAGGTGGTCCTGCACCTTCACACAAATCCTGTCAATCATCTGGAAGACAAAAACAAGACATGAAGGCTTGTTTGAAACGTCAAAGGTTATATACATTTGTTTTTTCTGAATAAAATTAGCATAAATATACACCTACTGCAGGGTTAAATATTGTGTTATCTCAATAGCTGAAATAAATATATACTGAAATGGCCTTTTTTCAGTTTTGTTGATGCTGTGGTTTGGATACTGATCTCCCCAAACAGTATATGTAACTACAGTGAAGAGACACACTGATGAATAACCTTTGTCTTCACAGAATATATATGTAATTTTACAGATGTCTCAAAGGGAGAAGTGAGTACAATAAGGACAAGCTCTAAACTTAAAAAATTTACTCAAGAGAAGACCCAATACACTATACCTTTACGTTCAATGTTCTACTGTGCTATCTATTTACATTATGAATACTTACAGATTAAGTTTGGTTAAAAATGTGTGGACTGTATTGCATGCAAATTCAGTAATCGTTGTGTCTGTGTGTTTGCATCAGTGTCTTTACACACCTGTTGTGTGGTTGTGGTTACGATGCCCTGCTGCAGCCGATACGCCTGCTCCTGTAGGTATTTTCTGGTTTCGTGGTTCCTGTACAGATAATTTTCAATCTGGGGAAGAACACAAAACCACCGTCATTATCATAAACCAAAGTGGTCATGATGTAAAAAAAAAGAAGTACAGAAGTACAAGGACGGGTGGAGGTCCCAATGGGAATTCTTAACATACCTTCAGCAAGGCGTCCTCTGTTTTCTCAGGGCTGGCCTTCAGAGCCTGCGAGGCGTCGATGATGGGGATGGGCATGAAACGAATGGTGAAGTTCCTGATGGACACATAAGAAGACATTAATTCACAGTTAGATCACATTATAGAGGAAGAGAAAGACACAGAGACAACCATCAAGGTGTACAGATAGAAACGAAAGTGATGCATTTGAACACACAGTTTTAATGAAACATAATGAACAGTTCAGGGCGTGTAAGTCTACTCACTGTAGTACAATAGTGAATATACTGTATAGTGAAATACATCCACTTGCTTGTATTTCTTGATATATTTATTTATAGTCCGAATCTGTCAGTCATTTCAAGGATAATCTGCTGTTATGCTTATTAAACCATGACATATGTATACAGTGATGATATATTTTAATATCTGAGCCTGAATTAATTAGTGAGAGTGTAACTCGTGTGTGTGTGCTGAGAGAGAGAGAGGGAGAGAGCATTTGATGTGGTCCGGCCCCTCAGCTGCTCTCACACTGGTTATATTACAGAGCAATGAACTGGCACCATTACAGAGGTTACTGATCTTGAAATGGAGGTCACTGCACAGTATTAAATATTCATATAACAATGGAGGAGAGAGCGATGACAGAAGAAAAAAAAGAAAAAGAAATGAAGACAGTAGACTGGAAGCACACAGGGAGATGGAAATGAAGGCTGGGTCAGATGTTGTTGGTTTTCAACCGCAAAGGTAAACTGATTCATCTCTACTCAGACATGCCTGGATTCACGATAAAAAACACACACAGACAGCGAATCAACACAGCAAGAAACGTAGTGCCATTACTAATGAAAGACTTGACTTCTGTATGAACCTGGCTGCTCTCGTCCCTCCACTCTTGAACTCACAGATCTGCTTCAACAGTCAACATTTGCCAAGTCCTTTAAGTTCCTACAAACAGGACCTCCATCACCACCCTCAAATAACACCACCCTTTCATTTTACAGTAAACATGCTGTTTAAATGTGAGTAGAGACAGGAAAGCCAAAGAGACTGATGTTTTTAATATTTACACAGGCATGTGTTGTGAAAATAAACCATGCACTGAATTATAACTGCAACTAACAAATATTTTCCTGACTGGTTAATTTGCTGTTTGTAAAACCTCTTTTTAAACCTTTTTCCCATTTCCCTAAGAGCAAGTCATATTGTGAAGTCCTGTTTTCCCAATTAACCACCTGAAAACCTAAAATATTCAGTTTTCTATCACAGAAGAAGCAGCAATTTCTCACAATGCAGAGGCTTGAACAAGAGAATAGTTTGTATTTCATCTTGAAAATGATCAGATACATACTAAGACAGACTCAGATATTTGATGCTGTCACATCATATCTATCTGATTTCTTCTTTAAGTTTTACATGAGTTTCCGGAACTCTTTGAAATGTACAGTATGTCTGTGATGGTTAAAAAGCATTCATCCTGGAACTTTTAATAATAGCAATGTAGGAGGCTTTGTATACTTCCTCTATTCACTTGAAGTCTGGGAAGCCTGAGAAAGCCAATGAAGAATGTAACGTTAAGCACTGTGAATCATTTTCTGCTAGAAAAGGCATGAGGGAATTGCCTGAAAAATGAACTAGAATACACACACATACGCTACTGAATCGCTGAAAAGAAAAGAGAACAGCGGCAAGAAAAAAAATGTTTTCAATAATGCAATTCAGGGACTCAGAGGGGAAATAGGTTGCTGAGAGAACATGATGAACAGAGAGAAGATGAGAGAGGGGAGAGAGGTGTATGTACAGATGTGTCCCAAGAGCAAATTTAGCTAGACGTCCATGTCATTTCACACTCAAACACAGAATATTGAATGTTAAGATCCACAGACAGAAGAGACGGTAGACAAAAATCTGATTTATTCTGTCTCAATTCTTCTGTTCTGTCTTCCTCTGCTTTCTCAGCATTTTTTTTCTTCTACCATTATTCCTTTGTCGTTGTATTCCCTCTCTTCCTCCTTCTCTCTCTGTCTCAACATCGAGAATTCCTCCTGTTCAGCACAAAGCCAAATGACATCTGGGAGGCAGCAGCTGACCACAAATCCATCCCTACACAAAGTTTTTGTGTCGTACACTGGTGTACATAAGCCATTAGAATAAAGCTATCAGCATACAGTCACATATACACAGTTACAGACAGAAGTACTTACTTCTCCAGAGCGGCTGCTACATCCTGAAGACCTTGAGGGCTGGTGTTGTTCTTATCCCAGATCACAGTCCTGCACAGAGAAACACACAAATGACACCAACAAAACTTATGAATTAAGAGATAATTGACAAAATTCTAGTTATCCTTTTAGTGGTAAGCGCTCTTTGCTTTACCTCCCTCACCTACCATTTATAGACATTACATAACTATATTTCCAAATAGTTCCAAACACACTGAAGAAGATATAAATATTAATGCAATTGTCAATAACTGTCAATAACTGTCAATAACTCCTTGTCTGAGCCCCCATTAGTGGAGGATGCATAAATGTGCATAAATCACTTATACACCACCATAAAATGCAGTTGTAATAATATACAATATGTATTCATAGGAAAGGTTAATTAATAAAATTTCAAAATGTGCATATACTATGTGCTTACAATTACACAGTATATTATAAACAATTGATGTGCTTCTAAATGCTAAATAGAACGAGGTGCGCCCATTTTACTTCAGTTGATTTTATTTAGCTTTTTATTGTCATTATAAATATTGCTGTTATGCATTTCTTCATCTGATGTATAGCACTTTGTTCTGTGTCTGAAAGATGCCAGGCAAATAAAGTTTCCTTGCTTTGTCTTACAGGTCGGATGTCTGGATTCAGTACAGATTGGTCAACTAGTGATTTAACGTGATTTTTTTTTAATTTACAATTAAATATCAGGTGACATAGCCTTTGACCCCTAAATGTATACTCACCTGAGTTTGGAGTTGATCTGTAGCGCCTTGGCCAGCATCTTGGCTCCCATGTCCCCCATGGCGTTCCCGCTGATGTCTAACCTGGTGAGCGTGGAGTTGCTGCCGAGGGCGTTCAGAACGATGGTCAGGTCACTCTTCAGTCTGGAGTCTGCTAGAGACAGAGAGGTGAGGGGCTGGGGAGGGGGGTGGGGGGGTTTAGGGAGAAGGAAGAGAACATGTGGGGTGGCAGGAGGCGAAAAAGAAAAGGTGGTGAGAGAGGGTTTATTTTATTGGAACAAGCGGTAAAATACCATCTTAATATGGCTGACTGTTGTATCTGTGTGGCAGACTTCAGCTTATCTGCCACCTGCAGGATGCTCAACAGAGTCAGAATTGATGAGCTGCCCTCTTCTCTGTTTATTCAGCTTTGGCATCACCAGCAAGCATTTAAAAAGGAGCTTTCTTGGCCCTTGCTGTAAATCACTGCCAACTTTAACAAAAGCTATTGTAATTTATGTCGTTGAGAGCATTAATAATCTTTTAGGCAGTGCCAGCTTGTTTTCCTCAAAGTGTCCTTGAATCTATTCACTGTCCATGGATGTTCGGTTTCCCCCTGTCTTCTATGTATGTGGCTTAATGCCGTCTCTGCTTGTTTCCTTCACCCACCCTGTGATCTTTGGCACTTCCTTAGTAAGTGTGACCATGCAGTCAGACATGAGTGTTGGAGCTCACAGCAACTTTGACACCATCACAAAAGCCTCCGAAGCTTTTTGAAATAATTGAAAAAAATAAAAAGCACATTGTTTACACATTCAAAGATTCACTTACTGCCTACTCTAGCTATTATGAGCTACACTAAAGTCATTACAAGCTAAATCTAATAATTGTTTTTTACATAAATCTCGTCCTCCAACTTCATCTTTTGCAAATGCAGCACTGAGTGTAAGACTCTGTGGAGTGCTGGTGACTCAAAAGGGCAAACCTCAATGAAACATTTATCACAGGATCAAGTGGACGTGCAAGAGACTTTAAAATGTCAGAGGTATAATCATTAAAAACTCCATGTGGCTAAATGAAAGATTCAGCACTGGATCAAGTGGATTTCTTTGTGATGTGAGAGTGATACGAGGGCTTACAAATGTCTAGCAGCGCCCATCTGCTCGGCAGAGTTGAGCTGCTCTATGATGCATTACACAGCTGGAGACTCCTGCAGGCTGACTTCACAAAATGTTCTGAGGCTAAACGTAGGTCCTAACTGGTTGAGTTTGGTGAAACCTAAAAACAAGGGGCAAGTCACTTCTCATTTCTGGCTTGGGAGATATTCACAAAACACTTTAGCACTTAAAGTATCTCCTAAGTCTGAAAGAAGACAGAGGCCAACCAGAGGACTCCTAAGCTATTAGTACTTGCTCATCACATCACTTCAACTCACCAACAAATTCAAAAACATCAAATAACACCAGAGATAACTGCTCAGTTCTTCAGCATGGAGATGCTGGAAAAAACAGTTTTCACCACTAATGAACTTGAAATATCTCAGGTCTGAGAATTATTCGTCAAACTAAAAAATGCTCCCTTCAGTCAAATTAGTCATCAGTTTTATGATTTCAAATGTATTTATTTATTTATTAATGTATTTATATTATTAATTGTATGTTTTACTTGAATATTTTAGTCTTATTATTAATGTTTTATAAGTACATTTTACTTTGACTATAAATGAATGATTTCCAGCAGATTGAGCTAAACTACGCAGCGCTACGTTATTATATAACTTAGTATTGGATTTTTATTATTGATGCATTAACATGTCAACTTCATTTTTACTTTACATTACTGCTGCATTCAATCCATGAACTATATATAAAAAGACTATGTGTTGTTGGAAAGGTTTGGTTTGATGGATTTAATAACTGATCTTGTTTGATTTGTGGCTTCCTGAAAAGGTAACCGAATCCAGTGAGGAAAAATATAGCTAAATGTCATATTTAGTACATTTGTCAGAGTTAGAAAATGCCTGTGTAGCATCTCCAACAGGACAGAATCTAAATATGATTCTGGGAAGGAGACTCTCGCCTCCACATGGATTAACACAGTCGATGTCATGCTCTCACAGCGGTGGAAGAAACACTCAAAGCATAGTCTGTTACCTCAGTGTTTTTTATAGCTCAACACCTAGCCTGGTCAGAGACAGAAAGCAAAGAAGTCAAGAGATTAAACACAGTGATTATCAAATTGTGTGCTTTGAGTTATGATAAACATGTTTTTCCCCCCTCTAATGAAGTCTTTGCAGGGGAGAGATAAAGTGATCTTTTATAGTCAGATTATTTTGCAGCGATGTACGTGTGGTGATGGGTATGTGGAGGAACTGAATCAACATGGTTATAAAGGCAGAAAATTACTTTTTTATGTCTTGTCTGAGGATGCAGAGAGAATTATTTACTGCCTGTGTATGTTCCTTTGGGGCACAGAGCAGACATTAAACATGCAAGTTTAAATAGGTACATGTTTATGGACCAGTGGCCATGGTAGCTAATTTCAGTGATGTAAAGCAGAAGAAAGATCTCTATCACTGTGTTATCGCATGGTTTTAACAGCTAAATGAGAAAAAGAAAAAGATGAAAATTAAATAAAATGTCCTACTAGCACAGAAAACAAAGCATCAATAGCTTCTGGTTCTAGCTGTGAATGTAGAAGAAAGGAAGTCTACGCCAGTAACATCTGTATGTTGTATTTACAAAACGTAATTACAAGTCCCAGTCCTCCCTTTGGCTGAAGCAATGACTTTCAGCAGCCCAGATTCTCAGTCCTTATTAATCATTAAAAGGACAAAATCATTGCTCTGGGTATGCGTACGCATCTTGTTTAATAAAACCCAGAAAATGAGAAACTGTAACCCAGCACAGGCAAATAAAAGTGACCTGATACAAGAGAGAATTAAAGTAGGTTTAAAGTATGTTCATAAAATGATGAGCCGTGTTTGATATTCTGATGATACTCATTTATCCTGCAGTGTGTGTTCAGCAATATAACATCCAATCTCTTCACTACAGAGGGGAAGCTTGCACCGATTGCTCTTCCTCAATAATAAGTTACTGTTATTTTTATTTCCCCTGCATACAAATGCAGGGGAAATTATTATTGTTCTCAATTGTGTTCTTTCGCATGCAATCCGCCTCTCCTGCTTCTCTGACTTCGCACTGGTAAAATTTACTTTGTTACTGATTTCTTGCTGGCATCTCCAAACCCTGATATTTACGAGTAGTCTTATAATCTACTAAGAAGCAGATTCATTACACATTGCAAGAAGGGCAATGTGTGAGAGTGTTAGAATCCTGTTTTGTTTTTCTCCATAAATATGGAGTTGATTAATATCATCATCAACTCAAAAGTGTAAAAGGGTAAATTGTCCTCTGTGGGATTATTTCCTGGATCAGCGTCAGCTTTCTAAGGAACCAGCTGAGACCCCAGGAAGTTACTGCCCCCAGCCAAGAAATAGACCAGGTGTTTGCAGGCAGAGTCATTTTAGCTGTTTCCCCTGGTTTCCAGTCATTAGGCTAAGATAAGATAACTGTCTGCTGGCAGGAGCTTCAGGTTTAGTGCACAAATGTGAGAGCAAAAATTGATATTCTCCACCAGTTCTTTGCAAGATTTTCCAAAATTTGGAAGTATCTCTTTGATGAAACAGATTTTCACCATCTCCCCAGTTAAAACCCAGAGAAGAGTTTGTGTAGCTGTTTATATTCTGGCAGCCATAAGGTACCCTCAATGGACACTAGCCAGGACACAGAAGCACAACAGGGTAAAATGTGCTGCCTGAAGCTGCCGTCATGCGCTCGCTGTGTGTTTATCTGTTTTTACCTCACTGCACACAGGTGGTAGAGGAAAAGATGCTGCATACAATTTGAAGCGTGTTATCTCTACAGGCTTTCACTTATCTGTGTTTTCATGTCACCTTCGGTTGTCAGGTACCCAAGAGACCGGTTGCACACTACACACGCACACACACAGTGAGACAGAATAACATGCACACACTGTAAACACATGTACACTTTGCACCCTTGTCCCTTGTCAAAACAAACAAATCCATGCAGGGATTTTTTTTTTTTTTTTTTTTTTATTATTATCTACGATCCACCCTGAACATCCTTTGACCTACCACCTTTAACCTCCACCTATCACTTTTCTACCCATCTATTAAGTTTCTCCCTCTTTCTATCCCACCTGCACAGCCAGATAACCAGCTCAGCTCATACGCGCCATACGCCATCTTCTCATGCACATGAAGGAGACACACACACACACACACACACACACACACACACACCAAGAGACCAATCCAGCACAGAGCAGCTCAATAGGACCATCAATCTAGCGCATCCGCCATTGTGGGAGACAAAAAAAGGGCAGGCACTGGGGCAAAATTTGTTACAGCTCCCATGATGAAGAGAGAGATAAGATCACCGAGATGGATTGAGCGACACGAAGGAGGGGAGATAACGAGAAGCTGGAGGAAAACCCCCTTTATTTCACTGCAGCTTTTTTGAGAGCGACTGAAGAAAATGATTAGCTGGCATATTGTGATATCTAAATTAAAGTTCCCCTTTGCGCATTGATAGACAGAGAGAGAAATCCACTGGATGGTAGATCCTTAACTGACGACTCTGAGTCCTTTAAATGAGTGAAATAGCATCAGTGTTTGAGTACAGCTCACATGGTTTCAGTTGAGTCCAATACTTTATTGATTGCCGTCAGGAAATTCTATTCACGCCACCCTCCAATGGAGAGGTCAGGGGTCAGTCGTAGAGCAGCTGGTGGAGATTCAGTGATTTGCCGTCTCTCACAGAAGCCAGACAGGGGAGGAAATTAAAAAACTCACCGACTCCTCTTCCTGAATCATATGGACCAGGCTGTCCAACACTGGAGCAAGGTTTCTAGGTCAGGTCGAAGAAAGACAGGAATAAAAATAGAAGAAAATATACATCATTAACATGATTATCACCATCATGTATAGAAAAATCTACAGAATCCCACTGTTTCTAAAAGCCCCACTAAGACACAGTCATACCTAACCCAGGTCCAACTACTAAGGTTTCTCTCACAGTACACATCAACTGTACTCTCCTCCTTTACTGTAATCTTACTTGGACTTGATGTTGTTGAAGTTCTTGCCAAGAGACAGGTGTCTGATGGATCGGTTCTTGGCTAACCACACCAGCAGGGTGGACAGATCTGAGTCCAGGCCTAGAGGTGGAGGAATAGGTTGGAAATTATAAACAAGTCGATGGATTTTCTAGCATGAGTACAACATGCGTGGAAGCTGCCGTCTCACCATTGTCAGAGACGTCCAGGCTGGACACGTTTGGGATCTCGGCGATACAACCCTCAAGGATCTGAGAACCTCCTGACCGCAACTGGAAAGACAGGAGGGCGAGTTTTAAACACACACACACACACACACACACAATGTAATACACAATGAGTAGTACAGCATATTCATCTAACAACAGTGCAGGTAGGTAGAGCTTGAAACACTTCATGTAAGAATATGCGCCTCCTTAATTGCACATAAATGTCACAATGCTTCCACAAAGGCTTACACTGTGCAAATATGTACAAATTCAACAATATGAGATTCAGGTACTGTGAAACATGGAGGATAGGCCTATCAAGAGGAACTTCTGGTTTTAAATGACAAACACAGTCACATAAAATGACACTCAACTTAAAAACAACACCACACACACAGCAATTTCAGCGGGATATTGCTTCTCCTTAAATCGTCTTTATTTCATGTGAAATTCTGATAGAAAAATGGACCCCAAGAAGAATGGGATGAGCAGAAAATGAAGTATCTGCCAAAACAGACGTGCAAATAAAAATGAGGAGGGCAGAGATGTTAATTATTAAGAGCGAGTGCAGTGGTACTTACACAATGGCCAAGCTTAGAGAGAGGCATTAAGGGGGAGAGAGCAGCATGTCAGAGCCACGCCAACAATTACCAGCAACAAAACACACAGATGCTTAATGATCATGCTTCGGTTCAAACACACACTCACCAGTGGCACACACATTTGCACAAACACACCCGGCAGGAATCACACACACAGTCCTTATTTTGCCTGCCGTCAGGCCACTTAGCACAGCACAGTTTTGGGCCAAAAACGCTTTATTAAGACTTCAAAAAAAAAAAAAAAAAGGACGAAACGCATCATTTCCCCCCGCAGCTTCAGTTTGGGAAGATTTCTATGGGTGTCTGGAATTGGATTTCCTGTGTAATTTGTATTCATGTGTTATCTTTAGCAATCCCATTGAATCTGCAGCAAGCTGATTTTCTGTTCGAGCAGGGGAGGAGATGGAGGCGAAGCGAGGAGCTGGTGTGTATGTGCGTGTGTATGTGTGGGTGAGAGTTGTGATGAAACAATTAGAGACAGAAACTAACCCCCCTCCGCCCACCTCCACCCCTCTATTCATCTCTCCCCCTCCACCCCCCACCTGCTGTCTGCCAAGTATTCCATTATACGACCTCTTAACGTTGTCACTGGCCTGTCAAATGGTTTTGGAGTAGATCCTAAAAAGCTGAATGCGTTGGGCGAGTATTATCAGTATTATTTCTATTAAAAACCACACTCACCAAACTTAGCTGAGAAGGGCACTTATACAAACGCTACAAATACTAGAAACAGGGAGAATAAAGGAATAAAAGATCAATGGCCCTTTTACAGTAAAGCCACTGGTTGCAATCTAACTCAGATAGTTTTCACTGTATTTTGCAGTATTGTGCGTAAACTATGCTACCTACTTACTGAACAGATTTATCTGCTTTATCATCAGCATCACCATTTCCATTTCACTGAACTCCAGCTAGATTTCTAATGAATGTTGTGAGCTTCAACTCTACACTGACGTGACGTTAAGATTTGATTGTACAAGTCAGTGTAAATAACTAGAATTCAGAATACAGAAAAAGAAAACTCTCACTGACGGAAATCACTGCCATGCAAAGTTGACTTTGCATAGATATCATCCCCTCCATACCCACCTGTCCCCCACCTGCTAAACAACAACCCAGTAGATGTCACCTGTGCAGCCACGAGGGAATGATCCCTGACAGGCCGGGTACAAATGCAGAAGGTAAAGTGTTTGTGTATCTCTGTTGGTCTTACCTCGCAGCAGCTGAGGTCAAGGGACACATCCTTCAGATTGAGGTTACTGGCCAGGCCAAGCAGGAGGGCTCTAAAACAATATTATTATATGCAGTTAAAAGATTAAGATATATACATTTATCATGTAACTAAATATTATTAAACTCTTCATTGTTTGTGAATTCAGGTCTCCAAACTTAGGTTATATTTTCCTCCATTTTGTTCAAGTTGTCTCTATTTGTGTGCATATATTTCACTGTCAATATCCAAAATCTAAATAATGATAATACTACTTTAGGAAAAAAGATTGCAGTGTCCCAGTTAGTGCAGATAAAGCTGCAGCTCATCAGTGTGATATAACCTTACAGGACAAGTTTATTCTTACTGTGCCTGAAAGTCTAATAATGCTCATCTTCAAATGGGGATGCAGGTAATAAAGTAAGACTAGGAACAAAATGTACTGTCAGGGAATTGATAAAAGGAGCTGCTCCTCAGACACATTAAATGTGAATGAATCGTTCTCTCACTTGAGAGCCTCTGGCGGCAGCTTGGTTCCTGACACGTTGATGGAGCTGAGAGACATGGCACTGCTGAAGAAGTGCTTGAATGACGGAGGCACCTCTTTGCCTTTCCTGCTGAAACGAAATGAGAGCAGGAAATAAAAAAACAGCCAGAGGGATACAATGATGACTTGAAATGCAACATGTCACCAACTTTTCAGAAGACTTTTAGAAGTCTTTTGATCCAACGCACCACGTACGGCTCAATGTTGCCGTTCCTTTAGCTGACCTAAGATTCAGGTCAACATTAAGCTTTTAGTACTCTTGCTGTGTCCTAAAAGCTCCTGACCCTTTTTTCTTTTTTTTTTTTTTTACTATTTTAGAAACTGTTATATCTCTACAAAACAAAGGGTTGAGAGGGATTTTTATAAAGGAGAGTCACTCAAAAGTCCCAGGTATAACCCTTAATCACCGCTCATCTTCCCTCCCTACAGCCCCCCCTCACACCCTCTGCTTCCCTTGATGAAGTCCTCGGCCCTCTAGAGACACACTGGAAAGAGAGATAATAATGGGAAGAAAACTCCACCCACAACCCATCTGTTACACACAAAATCTGCACACACACACACACACACGTACGTTCAGGCACAGACAATCACACAGACACTCTTTTACATTTATAAACCCCAACTGAACGCATCTTGTCTGCAATGGCACTTTGTCACCAGCAGGTGTCACATGCCAACATACAGGAAAAAAAAGGAAACTCCTGTAAAAAGTCATTTCAGGGCATAAAGAAACTTTGATGAGCTACATGAAGATGGGAAGTAGAATTACAGATAAGCCCTCAGTGAGGTTATTGGGCTAAATCACATTTTCTAGCATAACAGGTGTCATCATCCAAGGTGTAGGAAGGAGCGCTTCCACAGGTCCTTCATCCCAAATACCATCAGACTGTTCAATGCTGCTCTATGAATCTTTGTCATTGTAACAAACACTTCCATACCACAGTAGGACTGATGTTTACTGATGTTTCATCATTGCACCGATGTGATTATTTACTGATGTCCTAGATCAATAAAAGATCTTATCTTATCTTATTTAATACTGTATTTAGGTAGATACAGATAAAAAGATGGCTGATTGAATTGATCTGATTGATTGATCTCATTAAAGTGTTAAAGTTTAAAAGGTAGACAAATCCATCAAACTGAACTTTTCATTGATGATTTCACCAGGATGAATGGCACTGTCATTTCTAAAAATCCATCCATTCTTTAAATACACAATTATAACTACAGCCTTGCTTTTGTAACCTATTCTCATGTTATCTTTCATCTTTAAGAAAGACTTTTATAGTTGATCCTCTTTCGTGCAACTGCAGTATATGCTGTTCTTCCAATAGGATTTGGGAAATTTTGCAAATGCAAACACTGGATCAGCAAAACATGGGAGTTACAAGCAACAACAACAACAACAAATGATTTTACTTTCCTCACTGTCAGGTAACTGTTTGCACTGACGGGCTCTCACCTGTGAGGAAAGACGCTCTTTGATATGTTCAGAATGGAGAGGTGCTGGACCGAGCCTCGAAGCAGAGCCGAGCAAACCTGGAAAACAGGCAGAATATATCTGAGCTGTATAGACTTTCTTCAAGTACTGACTGATTCGTTAGCTTCAGAAACCTTACTTGGGAAAAGTGCTTTAATAATGAATGGGTTTTGAACACAAAACACTGGTATTTTTTGCACTGTCCAAGTCTCGCTATTCACTTCTGTATGTGACGGACACAGAAGAAAGAAGAAGAAGAAAAAGAAGAAGAAAAGCTCTGTCTCTGCTGTGTGTGTGTTTAAAAGTATGTAAATGTATTTATATCTAGCTGTGAGCGAGAGAGACTGAATATGATTTAGGAGCTAATCAATATCTTTAGTGACAGGCTGACAGCTGGCTACATCTCAGACAAATCAATAAGCTGTATTTTGCTCTCAGAAACACGTCAATACATCACATACAGTATTCAGACTACTTCGCAAGCAGCAGACGGCAACGCAGTTTGAGGGGGTGTATAAAATTGGATTACACTCCCTGCAACACAGATATTAATGGCTAGCACTTCATCTTACATTGCTGTGTAATGAGCGACAACTCTAATTGGAGGCTGCCTGTTTATGGAAAATAATTCTCCGATTTTGTTTCCATTATCATATATATCTTTCCCCAATTACTTTTTAATTTAGCTACTTTTTTCCTGTGAGCCGCAGGCAGAATATCATATCAGAGCATCTCCTGACTCACCTGGTCCAATGAGCAGTCAGTGTTGGAGAGGTCAAGGGTTACCAGGTGGTTGGGTTGACCAAGGAAGTGGTAGAAATGCTAAATAAAAAGGAAAAAAATAGCACACATTGTTAAAAAGGACAAGATGAGGCCCTAACAACTCTCTTTTTAATGTTTTTTCTTTTATTCTCCCACTCTTGAATATCCTTCCCTGCTCTCATTCTTAATTTTAAATAATTTCTTTATAATATTAATTTAAATAATTTGATTACATCAAACCTCCGTCTCATTCACATATTTCATACATCACTGTATCCATCCAGTCAGTTGTTGGATGCTGTTCTCGTGCAAAGCTAAGCTGCTGGTGACAGCTTCATATTAACTACAAAGTCGAGAGTGGGATCAAGCATCGTATTCCCTAAAATGTCAGACCATTTCCTTTACAATCTCACTTTCTGTCTCTGCAGCACTTTGGGAAACAGATGATCTCTGTGTGTATGTCATGATTTGGTGTCCACTAGCATATCGCTGTGACGGGTGTGATTGTGTCTGTTAGACTGGGTTCAGATTTGTAACCTCACAGCAGAGGGTTTGTCTCACATGCCTCGATCTGTGCTCTGAACAGATGTCGGGTTTCCGGAGTCGATGCACAGAGTGACATGCTAACTGATTTATAACGGCCTCAAACGGTCCCCCACACAACTGCAGCACTGAACTGTTTCAATCAATTAAGTGTTATTGATACTAGCTCAAAGATGGATTAGAAACTGTGCCCGAGTGTGTGTGTTTGTACCTGCATGTCGTCTCCTCGGAGGACATTCCCTGAGAGGTCCAGATGGACCAGGCTGCTGGGGATGGACGGGTTGGCACTCAGTGACTGGCAAAGGCTGTTAAGCCCCTGAAACACACACACACAAACACACACACACACACAGTGTCAGCAATATCACAACCCTCAAATCTCCACTTGATGTTTTGACAGCATATTAAAGGAAATAACAGAGGAAATGAGCAGTGGGTGAAGACAGGAAAGAGCAGGATCTGAATGTAAAGTGAATGCATGGAAACCGAAAAGACTGTGTCTTCTCATGGCTGTGTAAAGGTATTGATAGGCTTTTTATGAGTGTCATGATAAGCTGGGGATGAGGAAAGCTCTTTTTTAACTCATGAGAGTATATATCAATAATTAAATTAAATGCATGGCTCTGTAATAAATATTTATGGAACATCAAGCTCTAAACAGCCTCATGAAACGCTGCGATTGTTCAAATGTTCGAGATTTATTTTCATAGACTGACAATGTGTGTGTGCAAGCATAGATTTCTATTGGACAGTGTTATTGGCGTTCAGTGCATGCAACCACTGACCCGTGTCACCTCTGTCACATGGCTGACACACTGAACTAGCACTTTTAGAAAGTCCTGACTCTGTCTGCCAGTAAATCAACGCATGACTGTCAAGTGACTATTTTGACAGAGCTGGACAGGAGATAAAACAGAGTGTGTGCTATAGGAAAAATGAGAGAAATAAATAGAAATAAAAATGAAAAAGAGAGTGTTTCTAATATTAAAAATGGTTGATGCAGATGATTGCATGATTGATCTGCTGAATCGCGACCTTCATCAAGCCAAATCAGTGCTAAAGAAAAAAAAAAAAAAAAAAAAGTACTCAATCCTCTACTTTTGCCCTCAGCGCTAAGCGCTGGGGCTTTTGGAGTTTGGATTATGGATCGGGCCTTTAGCTACACAGGCAGGGCTCAGTTTAAGCAGCGCAGCCCTCTCGCTAACCCTACACTGTGAAATGTGATCGCTCTTTATTGATTGCCTGAGAGCACAGCATGTTTACAGTGGGTCCCTAAAGATGGTGCCTGGTGCTGGAGCGTTTACTTTGGGCGAGGACCAAGAGGAAATTCTACCTTCAAGTGATTGCTGACAGTGGCCACATTTAATCTAGAAATTATGACAAGGATGACTACAAATCCCCTGCATTTTTTTTTCAGAAAAGCTTCTGCACAATCAATCCCTTCATAGCATTTCATTAAAGGACATTACTGAGGGATTTTTCCATCCTGCCAAGAGGTAACGGCTCTCCTGACTGGAGGCAAGTGGTCCAGAGAGCAGCATTTATGCAAATGAAAAGATGCATACTCTTTACAAATTGTCTGTGCACACCCACACATTAGAAATACATATTTTTCCCTTTCTCTGCCTCCCTGCTCTCCCTGTTAATACTGCAATAATTAAGTGTCATTAGCATCCCAGCACTGCTGTGATCAGATTAGTGGAAGATGTGAATTGCATCTGATCCTAGGGGAGTATGAAAATTAGACCACAAACAGGAAAGCCAGCTGATCACAGCACAATATTATTTGTATTTCAATCATTCTAATAAATCCCCATTTCAATTTCTTTCATTTTTCATCCTGCTTTTGGTACTGTATATAAAAGACCGCTGAAGACAGCACATACCTTTGGGCGATAGTGAGGTTTTGGAGAAGTTTAAATGTTTGAGCCCCATACGAAGTTTGGCAAACTGAGCACCCAGGGAGGAGATACCTGCAGCAAGAAAAAGGAAACAGAAATAAACAGTGATTTTCCTCTTCTCCATTCTCTTTCAGAGGGCTGCTTTTGTTCCTGCCAGTGTGACTAGACTTTTATATTTCAAACACAAACCACTTTACCTTTATTCAAAACTTAACAGGGGTAGTTTCTCTTATGAAAGAAAAGGAAAAAAAAAGAAAGAGCCTCCTCCCAAAAAATGGCATATTTTTTTCAAAGAACACATTAAGAAGATCCTGGTGGTGAATTTTACATGTGAACAAGTAAGCCAGAGATTGGTGAGTCGTATGTTTACATGCAACTGCCTGGATATTCGGTGGAATTTATCTTTAATTCATGTGTCCTGGACAGACTCAGAGGCCTTAGGATAGAGGTGATGAAATATTAAACTTGTTGTACTCACTGTACTGTAACAAGTGAACATAAACTCATCATTATTATGATACTCTAGATCTGTGACCTGTCATGGTAAATATAGTATACAATGCATGAACGTTGCACATTTGGGTTGGCAAAAGTCTACTTGTCTTGGCCTTTTGGATATTTATGCCTGGTCCAAATCAAGGGCAGTATATATTTACACACTTTACGAGAATATATCTGAATGTCAAGATGACAAAATACAGCAAGTCATATTTAGAAAACTAAGTAGTGTAGAGCTGAATGCGTAGAACAAAGTATAACAGACAACCAGAGATGATTACATTAGACTCGATTAGAGCAGATAGTGTACCTCTGTCCTCCAGTGGGTTGTTGGCAAGATTAATGGTGGTGAGTCCTGAGCTGGGGTTATGGGCCAGGGCAGCAGCTAGCTTCTGGGCAAAATCCCTGTGGAGTGTGAAAGGGTGCATCCATTATCGGTGTATGATCAACGTGCTGTACGTGTGCAGCCCATTAAAAAACTTAAATATGCTTTTTCTGCCATGGCAGAAAAAGCAGAGCAGCATTTTTAACAGAAGACAGGTCACAGCAAGAAAAGCACAGGTGCAGATAATACAATTAATGATGGCTGAATTTCATTTAGCTGCTTAGTTGCACCTGTGCTTTCCCTGCTCAGTCAAAATGTCTACTGTGAAGGCAAATAACTGAATTTCTGTCTGATTTTGTAAAGGATGCCGCTCAATGTGTTCTGAAAGAGAAAAAATCCTTTTAAGCAGGCAGCACAAATTACAAAACTGGAGTCAGATGTGTAATTTGTGTGTGTAACTTTCCACCTGCAACTGACAAAAGAAAACATCCTGCCAACATCCCTAATGCAGTTGTTTATCTCCGTATGTATAGAACGGCTTTAGCTTTTCAATTTCACATTGATTTCAAAGTCAGAAGTTAGTGTGTTTGAAATATGCATGACATTTACATTGGTGGTGGGCTGTTTTTACAATAGTATCTTGCTTTGATGCTCATTAAATCAATAGTTTTGTTAAAAATGTGTTCAGCATTATTACATCATACTAAGTTAGAAAAATCTGTCATATGCATAGTTTGATATTACATTTTGAGATCTTGGGATTTAATATTGGATTTTTCATAGTTAGGGGACTGATGTGGTGCAAATTGATGCAAGAGGGTTAGCAGAGGCCAGCATCTTTCAAACTCCACAGTCAGAGCTTATAACACATGCACGTAACACACAACTCTCCAGGTTCGAGCTGAGATTACTCAAGTGATTACAACTCAAGTAAATTTATCACACTTGACAAAGCCAGAGCCGCATAAAACATCATAAAACTACTATCACAGGCTGATGAGTGTTCTTCATTAATTGTTAATTGAATCAAACATGTAAAAATAGTCAAGTGCTCCTTTAGTACTTTGCATAATCTTACGTTTTGAGTCCTGCGTTGTCCAGAACCAACTCTTCCAGTCGACTGGAGCGAGACACGACCCGCAGGATCTGCTCGCAAACATCTGCAGACTGAAGACAGATGTGAGGAAAGAAAGACTTATATTATTTACTTAACTTATTATTACTTATATATTATACGTGCTTTTAAGCAAGCCAGAAAAAGGTAACTTCCTCTACATTTACTATAGTTTCTGGGTCAGTCCTCTGTAAACAGCAAAAAAAAATTATATGCAAACAGAATGATAGAACAACATTATGAGTCTTCATAAGATTCACAGCAATACAAATATATTTTATCTCATCTGTTAATCAAAAGCATGAAAAACATTCTAATTAACTGAACCAGCTCTGAGGCTTAAACTCTACTTTTATCTAGAACAGCAACGCTTGGAGTGAAACATTCAAGGTCACAGGAATAACACAGAAATTTACTTTGGGGACCCACAATTCCCGCACGTGTTCTTGTCAAAACCCAATGAAACTACCGTGGAAAGCTATACGTTTATGCTAATTAAAGCTGCACTGTAGAACGTTTAAAAAAAAAAAAAAAACTCATACAAGTGTCTCTTTTGCTTAAAGACCATTTAGGCGTGACAAGGAGAGACTGGGGATGGCAGACTTAAGACACTTTAGAGGGAGAGAAGTTGTCTCGCATCTCTGGTCTCAAGACCGCATGAGACGGAGTGCAGGGAGCAAAAGCGCTCATATTGAGATTAAATTAAAAATTCAACAGTTGGACGTCCGTGCCCTACCTCGATGTTCACTGACCCAGTTCGCTGTCTGCTGCGTCACACTCAAACACAGAGACAAACACACAGCAGTAATTTTCCTTTTTTTTTCTACACTACTTATCTGCACTGATTCATAACACAAACATTTTCCATCCCAACACAACTTTACAGGCCCATTGTTTTGCTGTTATTCTTGGTAATTGACAGTCCTGTTTCTCTCGGCCAACAGCCTCACTTCGGCCAAAACACTGGCGACAACGAGAGGGCGAGGAAGAAGAAAGGGGCTGTTGTTCACGTGTTTACTCTGTGAAACTGTGAGTATTACAGAGGAAGAATAAGGAGGATGGAGGGCAGCGAGGGATGACACGTAATACAGAAAAAGGAGATATAAGGGTAGTGAGGGAGGGAAAGGAGAAAAAGAGGGGTCGGTCAGAGCGTGGCAGAGAATGAGAGAGAGAGAGGGGGCGTACAAAGGAGCCTGTATTATCACAATAAAACTGTTGGGGACAGCACAGAGACACAGTCAGCATGTGCACTGAACCGTTTACCACTCATTAAATAAGAGCCTTGTCATGCTGCGCTGTTCTGACCCTACATGCTGCTGAAATATCACACTCGTACACACTCATGCTGGGTGATCATGAGGCAATCAAAAGGCACGTCCTCTTATCACTGCTGCCCTCTCCTCTTCCTCTCCTCCTTTCTCATTTTCGCCTCAGCATCTTGATTAGGCCACAAGACAAACAGGCTGATTGAACTGGAGATGAGCAGCATAATCCCTCGCTGTGATAGCCGCCTGTGTGTGTGTGTGTGTGTGTTTGTTATGTTATACAGTCCACTGCACTGAGAGATTCGTTATCTGTTTTGATTGAGATGGTAAGACTGTAATTTGAGCCTGAGGCATGTGCATTTCATATTCCACATATATTTCATCTCCCCCTCACTCACTTCTTCTTTTTCTTACCGCAACATCTACATTATTATCCGATATTCCTAATAAGACCCTACACAGATACAAAAGTTCAGGCTGATGGGCAGCGTTGCCATTGAGTTGAACTTTCACATGTCAATACATGGCAGGAAGATCAGCTGACTTACCGATAGAAAGTTAAGATTAGTTTCCAGGGCTGGAAATGTCCAGTTCCTCTTGTTTTGGCTTCATTCTTTCTGATCTCTCTTGCCTGATAACTCACTGACTCATTTCCTTATTTATCTGGTGTCTCTCTCATTCACTCCGTCCACTGACCTCTCCAGTGGCCTTTGTGTTTCTGTCATCACCGCTGGCTCTTATCCTTCTTTCTAACTTGTTATTGTTTCCATTGGCAGTGGATAAAAAAACAATTCAAAACTCACGCTCCAGAGCACATCCTTGTACTCCTTGTTTCTCCAGTCTCTCCATTATCGCCATATAAACATGCTCACAGAGGGGAAAAAAGGAAAAATAAGATAGATATTTCCTCAAAAACCATTGCCCAGAACACAAAAAGTAGTGTCCATAGCTAAAATCACTAAACAGCCACTCAATAACGATTAAAAAACATTAAAAAACAACCTTACTAACACAAAGGGGTCCATTATGATTCACACTAATCTGGCATGGAAAGCACACGTTAGACACAAAGTGCATTTGAGCATTTGAGCCTAAATATGCGCATGGCATGGCGACGGACAGGATTTCGAAATTCAGTACAAAAGGAATTGTCTGTGACGGAGGCGTGAGATAATTGTTTGGACCGGGGAAGCTGCGTGTGGTAATTAGCGAGACTGTGCGAAGCCTTGAGACGGAGAGTTAGTGATGGACTGCTGCAGGGGGGCAACAGCCCGAGACATTGAGCCCCTTTGTCTGGTTAGGATTAAGAGTCTTATCACACGTGAACATTGGACTGATCCTCAGTCAACAGACAGGAGGGGAAGATGGAGGAAACAAAGGGAAAGAAATTCTGTGCAGGCAGATACATGCAGTAGTTATGCAGAGGAGATATATGAATGTTGTAAATAATATATGATATAAGAAAAGAGAAATAAGAGGAATATGAAGATGATGAGTATAAACAAGTTTTTTGTTAATCTCCTTAGGTGTAGGTGGCTTTTAGATGAACTTGTGATCCATCATTCAACTGTCAAAACTAGCACAGTGTTGCAACAACTCTTTGATTTAGAAATTCTTACCTTTAATTAAATGCTATTTTTCTGCTGCTGTGACACAATTCAAACTCTCATTGAACTATCAGTACACATTTTTATTATACTGGTGTTGTAGCTCTATGGATGGCAATGTCAGACTTTTGGTTGGCCTGTCATCCCAGTCCACTTTGGTCCCCGCTCAAAACTTTCATTAGTCCAGTACTGCGAGCAACAAACAGTACTTGCTAAACATGATAATGTATGAGCACTGACACTGTGAACTTGTTAGTATGCTGATGTTAGCTTTTAGCTCAAAACACCACTCTGTGTATGTATGGACTCTCAAAGCTGCCTGCATGCCTGTAGTCTTGTTTACAGGGTGACCGTTCCCTTGAGATTTGATATTTCACAGATGAACAGACATAGCATGGGAAAAAAAGACAGAGCAGCAGTTGTGCAGTAAGGAAGTGAGAAGAAGGACCTGTTCAAAAGAGAGAGGAATAGAGAACAAACTGAGAAGCAGACACTTTTTTCATCGCTACTTAACTCCGATGGGATTATATCTGGATTATTTTGGTGTTTTATGGCAGCAGACTAACACTATTACACACTATTAACACAATATACAATGATGTGTGAACATGTAAATAGACAGGGGATTTACTGGGATGGGAAATTAGAGGTAATAAAGCTATTTATCACTTCTTTTATATTTAATCCACCTTTATTGAGATGTAAACAAAGTGGACAAAACACTAGAAACAAACTTCTCTAAATGATGCAGTACAGCTCAAAGGCACCACAAACGACAGACTGCAAAAGAACCATAAAGATGAACTTACAACTCTCTGACACAGTTTCACCAAAAACAGAACCAACCAACCAACCAACCAACCAACCATCCATCCATCCATCATTCCTGCTTTATCCTGACACACAGGGTCGCAGGGGGTGCTGGAGCCTATCTCAGCTATCTTGGGCGAGAAGGCGGGGTACACCCTGGACTGGACGCCAGTCAGTCACAGGGCTGAAATAGATGATAGACAGACAACTCACATTCACATTATACCTAGGGGCAATTTGGAGTTGCCAATTAACCTAATCCTGCACCAGCATGTTCTTTTTGGATTGTGGGAGGAAGCTGGAGTACCAAGAGAGAACCCACACAGGCACAAGGAGAAAACAGAACAAGACTAATGTCAATTGTTCAACTTAAGGAGAAGGAGCTGGTCACAAGAAAAGACAAGCATGAATCCCCAAGCATGGAGCTCAGAGTACACTGTAAGAACATCACATAACTTGAGCATTTGGCCTGCGCTGCCTCCCTACCATCTTTCCTAAAAATCAAACCCCATTAGGCAAACACAACAAACATGACTTTTGATCATCTAGTTTGTAATCCTCGATGAATGGCATTACAAGAATTGTGTTTTGGTGAGTAAACAAGAGGAGGATTTTACAGTACTAACCAGTTTGTAGTCCTTGGTGGAGAGCTTGGTGAACCACTGGTTGAACTCCAGGACTGCTATTATAGCCACCAGATCCCTGAGGAGGAGCAGACAGGGAGGAAAGAAAAGGTCAAAGCTGCAGCTATATATTTTTCTCCATCAGCACCACCTTAAATTAGTGGTGACTTCAGCAGCTTTTCATATTAAGAATAAGCCACTCAACACCTACAATATCTCTCTTATCTTTTAGTTTTGTGTTGCTTTTATTCCAGTAAATGTTCTCAGCCACATGGCCTACATTATGTCGGTGTGCTCCAGTTATATTTTATCTTTGTTAAACACCCACCTGTTCTCCAGATGGCTGAAGTCCTGGAGGTTGAGTTCTCTGGTGTCTTGTGTCAAATAGATGGTGTCTACATCCTGGAAAGGAAACAATTAATTAAGGCAAGACTTAATAAAAAAAATCTTACTGAGTCATATAGAAACAAGCTATTTCATAAAGAAGATGACGCATACAGTAGAGAAAGATATTCTTAGGACAAGAAGGAGCAAGAGCATGAAAAAGATATAGAGAAATGGGTAATATATTCATACGCTGTTGTTGTGGCTTTATCAAAGAGCTTTATGCAGTTTTATGTCATCTATCCAACAGTGCTGACATACAGTTGAACTGGGATCTGTCAGCGCTGTGCAACTGCGCAGAAGAAGTACTGTAATAATACTGACCCACTGCACTTCTTCTTTGTAAGGCAGCCCCAACCAGTCACAAACACATCTGTACATCTGACATCTGAAAACCCACCTAGGCGGAGAGAGAGAGAGAGAGAGAAAACAACAAAAAGTCCATCTTACCAAAGAGCAGTGGGATGTGGATTGTGCAAAAATGTATGAGACTGGAAACTAAAAATCAATTTAATCACAAATGAAAAATGCTTAAATTCAGCATATACCATTTTGCATTTAAAATGTAACTGACTATACCAGCACAAACACATCATAGAGCAGTGGGGTGAAGGAGAACACAGTAATTATTGTTGAGTCACAGGTTCCTACCACAGGGCCCAGGCTCAGCAGGCTTGTTGTTCTCCCACAGAGTCTGCAGAGAGGTCAGCCTGTCCGGAGGCTCCATGCTGAGCTTCTTCATCACTTTACTGAGTAGAAAAAAACAGATTAAAAGAAATTCAGTCACCACATTTGTACAATTTCCAAATACTGCAGCTGGGAAAATTTTCAAAAGCCTGTCATCCCTTTAAAAGATTTTCAAACGAGCAGCTCCAGGACACTTTCTCACTGCCTTACTTGTCAATGGACATTTTCCAAACAGGAAGTTGATGAGTACTCCAATGATTAGAAACTAAACTTCACTAGACCACACAATTATGCTAAAAAAAAGAAGGAAAAAAAGAAAACTAAGACGAATGTAGCATTAATTCGACTGCAGCTCAGAAAGACAAACATCAGCCTCTCGGCCATGTCAGAGTTTGATCTGTTCATGAAATTAAAGTTTATGGTTTAACATCTGTGATCATTTCTGCATTTATGTTCATGCTTCCTGTTCTCAACAAAGCATATAACTTGACATTCACATCACATAACAATAGATTCATGTTTTTTTTGCATATACAATACAAGAAAGTGTAGCTGTGGTTCAGCCAAAGGGACTTTGGAGATCAAGTCAAAGGTCTGTGGCTGTCTGTTGCACCAAGGTAAATTTTGAGAGTTGGAAACCTTTTCAGTTATTTATTCAGACTATAATTCAGTACATACATAATATGCATTTGAGCATGCACGCTCACACAGAGGCTGATAATATGAATTTCACTACATCTTTATTGAAGATGGATGGATTGAAATCTGTGAACATGTCTGATACATTTAAATCTCAGTAAATCTCAGATATGCATAAAGCCTGAACTCACTTCAGTGGTAGACCAGGACATATCCTCAGCAGATAGTTTCCTATGTGAGCGACCACCTCGTTGACCTCTTCTGTAGAGAGCAGCTTCAGGGAGAAGGAGCCACGCTCGTACTCTATGGACAGCTAACGAGACACATCATTAATTAGTAATCCACAACAGCATGCATAGTTTCACCTAAACATACTGCTATCACAGTTACTTGTTCAGATAAGAAAAAGCCATCTGTTTTTCTTTACTCCTTCTGGTTTTGAAAATTAAAATCTATTTTAAAAAAACAGTTTATTGACAGCGAAAAGATTCAACATAAAAACGCTGTCCATATATGTGCATTTTTATCTTCCTTTCCATTTCATATCCCACTTTTCTGCCCATCTTTCCACTGAATCTATCCAGAAATAATATATAATTGACAGGAAGAAACATATCCATCTATCCAACATCATTTACATCTCATATCTTCTACCAAGTCTGGCTGACCGTTTCAGTGTCCTCTACAATTATGCAAATGCTGACGTGAGGCCATACGTGCCTCCTCTATAGGCCAGAATTAACATAATCCTAGCTGATACTTATTAAACGTGGGAGACCATCAGTCAAGATATGAGAAGAGCTGACATCTCTCGAGATGAGTAGGACAGAAGTTCAGCTGCAGGAACGGAGTGGTTAGTGGGGGATTATCATATTTTGTAGGTAGATCCTAGAGACTGACAGCTAGCCAGCACTGGTCTAAAAGCCAAGTAGGAGCTCTTCTCCAGCAGAGCTGTTTTTGGTGTCTCAGAGTACATTCATTATTCTTTAAGGATTATACTAGCATCCAACATATTTGGCTTCCCATCTTCTCGGTTTAGTCCACCACTATTCCTCACTATAATATCTGTTGTGATTACAGGTGGACTCCTTAAACTGGAAAAGTTGGGTTCAAGTATCCGTATCAGCAAGCATCCATCACGCTCAAGTGTCCCTGTGCATGACACTCAAGTCTAAGCCTCCCTTCAGTAGTATTTGTAGTCCTTGTACAACGCACATCTGCTAGCTTTTATTGTACTACTTTTTAGTATATCAGGTAAATGTAATGCACAGCAGCGTCCTGATATCCTTGGTAAGAATCCCTCCCTGAAAACCCATTAAATACCACATTACAGTGTACTGTACCCCGTCGGAGCAGATAAGGTTTTAGCATCTGCTTTATGCTTCTCTCCTGCTTTCTGATCACATGTAATACGATCATGAGCTTCCCGTTTTTTGTTTATGTGGCTGTTCTGTCATCATAAATAACGTCATTGTTGGTGACAACGGCAAACTTCACCGCTTCACTGACAGTTAAATCAATAAAATGCACTTGATTACATTTACCTTGTGTGGAGCTTAGATGCTGAACTGTGTGTAACAGTGCGTTTGACATTTTGGAAAACACTCTAACCTGAGAGGATTGATGCCATTCTCATAGCTGGCACTTAGATTACCATTAAAACTGGAAATACCAGGGAAAAGCTAGCCAATCCTTAAAGCCCTCTATGGATGTTTTAACTCGTTACTGGTTATGACTCACTTCAATACCGATGCTACTTTATGACCTACATAATCAAACAAGACCAACAGTGAGATGATTGGCTATTTCTGTTAGTTCCTAATAGTTATTAATGTCTGCCACCAGGTCAGATTTTTCTGCAACATCAGATGAGATGCCACTGGAGGTTTTCTCTGACTGAATTCAAGTTGCTTCAGTCACTAAATAACATCCAAACACGGTAACTCTGAAGTTACTGACGATTTGGATTTCGTTTCTTTGATCTGTACAGTATGATAAATTTTAAGACGACAATTTGTGATTGTAAGCAGCTTCCAGTCTTTATGCTAAACTAAGCTCATCCCCCTCCAGGCTCTTGCTCAGAGACATGAGAGTGGTGTAAATGTTGTCCTCCAGCTCAAATGAGTGTGTGTTCAAAAATGTGGTATTATTCCTTTAATAATAATAATAATAATAATATGTGCTCTAAGAGTGTGCGGGATGTTGTAAATGCTTCTGTACCTGTGTAGGCTTGTTACAAGCAACCCCCTGGATCTCCAGATAATTAAAGGAGTGTTCCACCTAAAAAAAAAAAGAGAAAAATCACAATTAATATACTGTGTCATACATTGGCATCCTATGTGTTACATCCTACAGGACAAAAAAGAGAGACAATGAAAGGTAATAACTGTCTGATTCAGTGACTGTCTGTCTGAGGAATGTAGTGTAAAAATATGTCTGTTCCATAATTATCAGGTACTGTAGCTCCTGTGCAGACTACATCATTGCTCACATTTACATGGTTTTTCGAAGCAGCATTAGAGACATACGTTCAAATGAAAATGGTAGATGAGATACAGTCACTTAAAGTGTTGAGCTTAATCAGCTCTTTTATCCCACTCATCCCAGTGTTTAATCTCTGCCAGGTGAATTCAAAGAAAATGCAACCAGTCAAAGAAGCACTGTTCTTTCTCCTGCTTATTTGCAAGAAAGTGTTTGTCCTAAATTGCTTGTAGTTTCACTTCAACAAGACACTAAAGGCAAGCTTGTGCATTTTTTTCTTTCCAGTGTTTACAATTTGCTTTTTAAATAATTTGAATTGAAAAGGAAATTATTTCAGCTTCAGCTTTGACACAAAATGGAAAGTAAAATTGAAGAAGGCCTCCTGACGTTTTCCTCTATTTGCATCCAAAAGACAGGCTTTTAAAATAAGTCAGGCTAAAGACCACCAGTGCGTTCTTACAAGCAAATTTTCTATTTCTGTTTCAAGAGAGCATTTCAGGACAAAGAAAACAGCAGCAGCCTGTCTTTCCATACCTAAAAAGGACAGAAAAAGATATCCTTTTGTCTGAGAGGGGGAACCTGTGAATACAAATGCTACTACTGTACACGCAGCAGAGTTTTCCTGCACTCCCTCTCCATCTTTCTTTCTTCCTCTCTCTCTCACACAAACATAGACGTATAGTGCGGTGCCTCAGGGCAGGCCAGGGAGCGAGGCCAGACTATTCCAGGTGGGCGCCGTGTTCCTGAGGCTTGGCTCAGAGATGAGAAGAGGGAGAGGATAAACAGACTGTCTGTCTACTGTCTGACTACAGTGTGCAGATTGTGTGTGTGTCTGAGTGAGTTTTCAGCACTGCCTGTGGTTACTTATTCGTGTTCAGTCTACAGGCTAGAAATAATTCAAAAATAAATCCACAAAAACAGTTTCTCTATTTATGGTACTATGTGAACACATGCACCCTAATTTGTATTCAACAATTTAAGTGTGTGAACTGATTATTCAAAGCTAAATGCATTTAATATTACACAGTGGAGAAGAAAACAAAGCTGGATTAATCACATTTCTCAGCTAAAACAGCAAATAAGGATTTTGTTTGTTTTTAAGCCATACTTTATTACAGCTTTAACAGTATGTGGCATATATACAATAACAGACATTACTAAATAATTTCATTGACTTTCATTGACCAACAGCACTTAGCGCCTCTACCACATCACCTCAGACTCACTAAGATCATCCTGAAAGTGAAGTGAATACAAATTATCATCAAAATACAAACAAAGGTAAATATGAGATGACAAATAAATATGAGCTCCAGCCAATGGCAATGCTTCATGCTGAGAGGTGTATGGAGGAGCCAAATGTCTGAGTAATTGCATCGTCCACTCATTCGTTCACTGTCCGTCTGTCATTTTGAATCTCTCTCCGTCCTCGTTTGTTTTTGTTGTATTTTACCTGAAACTTGAGTTTGTGTTATGCAGACAGTGACTTCATGCACAGGGATTGGTTTTCATTGGGAACGCTGGTATGCTGATTGAGTGCAGATTTAGGGATTTTTTGGATATTTAAATATTTGTCTGTTAGTGAGACAGTTCAGAATTTGGCTTTAATACTGCTACTATTACTACTACTTAGAGTTTCTGTGAGATGGAGATGGTTTTCATTAGATTAGCATTACATTACATCTGGGTATCTAAGATATGTAAGGCATGCTTAGCTTGATCTTTTGTCACATTAACCCACATACTTGTGACATTGAGCAGAAAGGAATGGGAGTCAGGGTGTAGAGGTGTGTGAAATATAGACCAATAAATATAGACCCTACAGCGGAAAAAAAAGGACAAAAGACAAAAGGAGGGAGCGATGAATGAAAGTGTGTTTTTGTGTGTGAGATGTTTGGGATGCTAACAGACTGTAAGGCCCTGCAGCTTCACAAGAGGAGTCAAACCATCAGTCTGAGACTGAAAAAACCTGCTGAGAAGTGCCTGAGAGAGCTAGAGGGAGATTTCAACTACAACTGAGAGAAGAGAAATACACAGTAGAGTGTTTAAGTAAGGGTTTGCCTCTACTGCAATACAGATGCTTTCATATTAAGGCCTTGGGCTCCCCTCAGAACAATACAGTACTAACGAAATTCCCACCTACTGATTGTTCTCTCGTGTGTTTTAGATGCATCTTTGGGATTCCACACAGATGTGCATCTAACATTATGATTCATCAAACACAGAGCCTACGAAACATTCACATGGCCAGAAGCATAAATTACCACCAAGCAATGTCTGAGCTTTGATTCAACAAAAAGAGATTGTAGAAGAGAAAGCCGAATCTGCGGAGGACAGTCAATATCTCATGTGTTAGAACAGTGAACGGCGGCTAATCTTCATCTGCGGTTGACTCATCTCCACTGTAACATTGATTTCACATCAAAAAAATCAATACAAGGAGAAATAGTGTAACTGTCAGCTTTTTTTTTTTCAGGGTGTTGGGAAGCGTTATCTTTTAACATTGACAGTATGCAGTAATATACCACCAAGCACTTGCAATAATGGTAGCATTGTGAAAATCTCTCAAAGATTCAATAAAGAGTGCAGTAAGCATATCATTTAACAATTTTGAAAAATCTTGGATGACAACATTAAACTCGGATTAGACTGACTTTTCTTGCATGACTTAAAAAAATAGTGAGAGATCTAGTGCCAAAATAATCAGTCAATTACAGCATAAATGGATAGAGAACGACTAATATCCAATTCATCCTTCAAAAGATCAATCAAGCAAAAATAACAAGCGTTGGTTCCAGCGTCTTATATATGATTTAGATATCTTTGTCAATTTAAAGTCTCTCAGTTTTGGGACTTTCAGATGAAAGAAAAAAAGCTTTTGAAATCCTAATTTTTGGTTCTGGGAATTTGCAGTGGACATTTAACTGACTGAAATATCTGCAAATCTGAAAAAAAAAAACTTGAAAGAAAACTAAATATTGTTTACTTTAAAAATAAAATGCATTAGATTCAACTGGATTTAAGACATCTTCGGTTGTCCCTGCTGACCTTTGGCACAGTGTTGAGTGGGGGAGGACAAACAGGCAGATAAAGGGAAAAACACAGTGGGAAAGATGGGGATGAAGAGCGAAAGAGGTAATCTGGATTGTTGAAAAAGGAGGGGAGGATGAGAGTGAGAAAGCTGAACAAATGGCTTAACGGAAAGTAGGAGAGGAGAGCAAAGGTGATCTGTGGCTGTTATCTGGCTAAGCAGAGGAAGAGGAGGAGGAGGAGGAGGAGGAGGAGGAGGAGAAGGGGACAGAGTGAGTTTTACTGCAACAGAAAGATCTGAAAGCCAACAAAGGAGGGATTCTGCTTCCTGTGTGGAAAAACAAGACAGAGACAAACACACTTCACGATTCACTGCTTCATGTCTAAAGTAAACGCATGCAGAGGTATCGAAAAGGAAACCAATAAAAAGGAAAAAGAGACAGAGATAAACTGAAACACACAAGAGAAGGAGGACTGTTGAGGGGGGCTAGCAGGTGTCAGAAGAGAGCACACAGAGAGAAAACAGACACAGAGCCAGCTAAATAAACAGATCCTGAAGCTGCAGCTTATAAGACTGGAAACATGATGTCATATGAGACAGGGTCAGCCTGAATGTTCTTTATAGCCTCTTCTACCCCCAGTAAACCAATAAATCTGTTTTCAAGCAACCAATCAATCACCTAAATTGTCCCCTGAGGCATCTTATTGAATGGAAGGCAGCTATTTTAAGGGCACGTGTTAAGTATTTCCTCGACCTGGGACAAGATATGAAGTTAGGTTATCACGTGACTTAAATACTGTGAGGTGCTACTCTTTCCTACCATGTGAACTGTCAGTCAAAAATACTATAAAACACTGGTTTGCAGTCTGTTTCCATAATGTCTGCACTGTCCAGCATTGTGAATCAGTGCTTTAAAACTACTGCCATTATTACATAAATCTAATTAAAAGCTTAAATGTAAATGTAGAACTCAAAACACAGTTGTTTTATAAAGTGAACCATATCATGAAATTTGAATTTACCACTGATTTCATTTAAACTGATGTCATTTAAAGTTACTTGGTAGTATTGCAGGTAAAAAAATATATATATATAAATGAAAAGATGGCAATATTCTCATCTCAAAGTCTATTTAGCAGCTGCTCAGGAGCTGTCATAAGAGTTTGAAGAAAGTTGGCTGGACTTACTTGAAGTTCTTGAAGGAAGTTTCAAGTTTCTTTTAGTTACTTTCAAGAACTTCAAGCGAGTCCAGCTGACTTTCTTCAGACTCTTAGGAACTACCAAGAAGTGGATGACTGAGAATCTTCACAAACATCACATGAAATTCATCAGCTGTAGGGTGTTGCTCGGTGTGGAATTGGAGTCTTAGTTTTTTTGTTGTCTTGTTTTGTTTCTGTTTTGTTTCATAAAGTTTCCATGTGATATTTGAAACCTCCAGCACAACTATTAAATGGACCTTGAGATGAGTTTTGCCAACTGCTCTTTCCAATGTTGAGAAGGAACTTTAAAAAACCCAAATTTTAAATTCTTAAAATGCTCATTAATTGTGCAAAATCCAAAGGGTAAATTAGGTGACTATGTTATCTACTGCTGTTTCAAAATACAGTACACTAACCACTCTGATACCTAAATGGATAGAGATGCCTTTGAACAGGTATTTCTTGACATGCATGCTTAAAACTCAAAATTCACTTGGCAAGAGGTTTATTCCTCAGCGCAGTATCTGAACTCCTCAATGTTACAAAATTTGTTGTAGGCCTGTTTTTAAAAGCTAGCAGACCACTACAGAAGCTCTAGTCTGATGTTAAGTTGAATATTGGCAGAAGAGACAGTAATAGATGCTGAACTGGTGCTGCTGGAAGTTTTCGTGCAGCATCTGCATTATGTTATTGCACTGCTGGTTTTTATGTGGTGGTGGTGACAAAGATGCTGGTAAAGATGATAACAGATGTTTCATTGCTGCTGATGGTGCTAACAGTTGCCATCTGCACTGCATTATGGCACCGCTGCTCAATGTTAAAAAAGAAATAGAATTTCACCCAGCTGTATAATTGCAACAAACACTCAGAGCTGTTTCTTTAACCTTAACAGACGCTTTAAATGAGCCATACTCAATCACACATGTACACAAACTGAGGAAAGAGAAGAATGATACAAAAATGCATGCTGCTGATCATCAGTAAAACCTTGTAATAACTAACAATTTCTGCCATGTTTTTTTTATGACAACCATATTTTTGAATAGCAATCAAAGATAGTGTTGGGATTGCATGAAGAGGAACCAAAGTATGTAGTACATTGGTGTTGACATCCGCCAAGTTGCTGCTCTTACCTTGGCGGGAATGCGTGCCGTTAAGAGGTAGCCTCGGTGAGACGCCAGGGCCTGAGAGAAAGAGGGAGAAGAGAGAGAATAATGAGTATGTAGCTCTAAATATACGCTATGAACAACCAGAACAAGAAAATGACAAAGAACGTGGAGAGCTCGCCCTTTGACTCATCAAGATGAAAAGGGTTGTGACTCTAAAATATCTCAGTCAGCATGAAAAGAGAGAAAAGACGGAGGAATGGCCACGAGGAGGAAGATACCTCTTCTTGAAAACAAGCACATAAAACAGACAGTGACCTTTACTGAAGTGTCTGTGAGATGCTTATTACGTGCAGCCATGATGCCCTCGTTTTTACTTGACCACCCTTTGTTTGAGCGAGGCCATCACAGGTCAGCTTGTTTTTTTCTGACTTCTTATTTGTGTTGTTTCTGCCTGCTGAGCAAAAAAACTGGACACCAGCTGCCACTGTTTATTAGAGCACACGGGGAGGACTAAGCGTGCTTCTGCTGCCGAGCCGTGAACGAAAAGTCACGGATCGAGGAGGCATAACTGGAATGCATAAACTTGACATTCCTATCCGGACGAGTGGCCTTGAGGGGTCATTCGTCTGGTTTATCAAGATGGTTGATGTGATATTGTTATCGTGTCCAACTCATGTAACAGAGAATCCAACAAAGACAGCCTTTTAAAAAATATTCCAACACACTGGTCAATCCAGACCTTGAGTCTCTTGTAGCCTTTATATACTGCATGATTTCACATTAGCATTACAATATTACATTCTGTGGTAACATTTTTTGTGGATTATCATAGTGCAGGATTCAATAATCCAACAAAAGGATACACTGTCAACATAATGAAAAAGGTTGACCTTTAAAAATGTGGTGGTCAGTAACGGAAGGCTTTTATTTTATAAGGAGTGACACCAGCACCTCTCACCTTCATGTGCCATGATGCTGGATTTCCCCCTGTCAGATATTATTGCAACACAATGTGCTTCCATCATCATAGCTGAAACCTCATGACCCTTGTAGCGAGCCATTGTACCACCGTACAGTCACAAATATTGGAAAAAAAAAAAAACACCTTACGGCTCCAAAGATAAGTGATTCAGGTGGTTTTACACTATAAAAATGAAGGATAATGGCCACAGGAAAAAGAAAATGCCTGCAGAAAAGAGAACATGAGGATAAGATGAAGAAAGAAAGAAAATGCTGGTTTCAGAGTAGATGAGACATGCCAAGAAAAGCGTGTAAGGGCAAGAAAGGAAATGAGAAACTGACAGAAAGATTGATCAGAGGTGAGGGAAAACTGAAGAGGGTGTTTGAAAGCAGAAGAGCAGACGATAAAATAAAAAGTAGCACAGAGGAGGGAAGCGGAGAGGGAGAGCACAGCATTACTAACAAGCGCTAGATAAATAATGACAGGCATGGAGGGAGAGAGAGCAGAAAAAGAGGCCAAGAGGTAACACGTGAGATTAAGGCAAATCTATAAACTGTCAGAATCTTTTTCAAAGACGTGAAAAAAGTAACAGAGGGATGAGAGAGGTAGAGAAGATGACAGTGTCTCCCAGCCCTCTGTGGCTCAGCTCCACAGGCAGGGTCTGTGTGGTTTGATATGATGGAGGCAGACAGGCAGGCCTGTGTGACCAAAGATAACCTCTCCTAAAGAGCACCAGTCACCACTGCTACCATCAACTCTGCCTCTCTTCCTGTTTTAGTCTCATTTCTGGACAGTAGCTCTTACATATATATGCCTGTGTGTGAAGATATGCTGGTGATCACCTATTTTTTTACTTTAAAAATATTATATATATATATATATTTTATTTTGATAGGTTTGGCCATCAGTTATGAGATACTGTACTCACCAGAATAATTTCTGAGATCTGGGAACAGGCAGCATCAGTAACATAAAATCAGAGGCAAGGAACTTGATTGGGAGGTAATCAGGCTAAACCTGTTTTATTGTCGTAACATTTTATTACGAAGCTAAGATCGAACACATGTTTATAATCCATCAATGCACAACAAAAAAACTGGTGACCAAACTATGATACAGTAAGTACTTTAGGTCAGATTTGAACCAGAAAGTGGACTGAAAATGATGTGACAGTTTTACCACTGATGGTTAAAACTTTTGATCTTATCTACTGATAAGTTCAGCTAAGATACAGATTTGACTGACAGACTAACTTCAGTTTACTCATCACATACATATACATACATACTATTTAGGAAGTAAAAAAAAGCTGTGAGAAAAATAATAAGTTGATTTTCCAACCCATACTCGAGACTGAAAGTCAGAATATCTCAATCTCTTTTATTTAAAAAAAGAAACAGTTTCGTCTACATTTCCTAACTTTACGCATGTGCAATAATAAAGGGCTGGAGAGACCCTTTAGAGGCCTAAAATGGGATTATCCTTCATGCACATTGTACAGTGCTGTATAGAGAGCAGCACCAGGACAGCAGTCAGTAAGTATATAAAAAGGTGGAGAAGAATGCAGAACTTTGCAGACCTGAAGTTGGATAACAGAAAAAGGTCTTTGACTGCGTGACACTCCTTTTTATTTTCCAAAGAGGGAAGCTCTGGTTGTGTGTATCTGGCTGGCAGTAAGTCATGGTTTTAGTTCTTTACAGTACAAGTGAAAGACAGGTTTTACCAAAAGAATGCTACACATCAGTGGGTTTCCAGGAGCTGAATAGCTACAGCTGCAGTCACACCCTGCAATGACCAAGAACCTGCTGACTGAGTGGAGGGGAGGTTCCAAAAAAACACTGAGCCACATCTTTTCTGTCCAGTCTGACTAGAGAGGGTGGTAAAACATTCAATACGTCCAATGCATTAAGGGGCACAAGTGCACTTTTATGACTGCCTGCCAAATTTAACTCCTTATAACTTGTCAGAAGTGTTTTAAACATACTTTGAGCCGCCACAGCCTGTTGGATCTTCCCATCCTCCTCCTGTCAATGCATGACTGCCCCCCTGAACTCTCCCAGGGCTGTCTCCATCTGTCCTTTTGAGTGGACAAAGCCATAACCCCCCCTTCCACACTTTTATGTCCCCCTCCTCTCGTGCTCTCTCTCTCTCTCCCTCCCTTGCTCTCTCTATCTTAAGTGGACTTTAAGCCTTGAGCCTTCCCATTAGCCAATGATTTCACAGCGACCCCCATCCCGCCTTCAGCTCCAGTCAGCCAACCAGATGGCAGCAGCACTGGAGCATGTCTACAAGACCAGAGAGAGCATCTGCTATTAGCCCTCTCTCTCTCTGAATTACACGCACACACACAGAAACTCACACATACAAGATAACTGCTACAGGCTCTGAAGCACCATTTGTCTCCTTGGCTTGCACACACGTGCCACACACACACACACACACACACACACACACACACACACACACACACACACATCTCTCTATTAGAACATTTCTTGTCCAAAATCATTTTATTGTGAAAATCTGACACATCTTAATTTTCTGTTTTGCTTTTATCACATGTACAGATAATACTTAACAGCCATTTAATAGAATATACAACACGCGCAACTCAGCATTCCTACTTCACACACACACACTTAAAACACACCATAAGAGAAAGTCGACAGGGTCTCGAATCCCATTAAAGGGTCGGCAATAGACACACAGATCTGAGAAGTGCATGTTTGTGTGTGTGTGTGTGTTTGTCTGGCGGGTAGTCCATTCATAGTATTACCATTCCCAGATTATCTTTTTTTTCTGTCAAACTGTCAACTCCACCTACCCCCCCTCCAATTGATCCAACCCACATGTACACACACACACACACACACACACACGCACACACAGAGTGGGTTACTATGGCAACATCGCTAGCCCATGCTGCACACACATTTGTGAATACATACTGTACACACACATACACACTCACTCACACATGAAAGTAGCACGCTGCAGTGCCAAGCCTTGCTTGAGAATGTCAATGAGTTTTCACCCCCCCGAAACAACATTCACGTTGGCCTACAGTTATTCTGAATCTCTGTAGGAACCGAAGCAATACAGAGCACTGTTTCATCTGCAGTCATTCAGCTGTGGCAGCACTCAGCCACAGGAAATCTACCCCCAACAAAAATACTTTTATTCATTCATCATGTCCTGGGGTGCATTCATATTCTGTTATATCACATTATTTCACATGTATTCCTCTCATTGGGTTTTGTTTGGATGAACACATCATCAAAAATGCAAGCTGGAAATGCTTCAAATGTTCAACCACCCTGAGGAAGGCTTGAGCCATCTTGTGGGAAATTTAACCATTGCCAGACAAGTCAGGAACATTTCTTAAGTCTACTTGTGTTCTTGCAACGTTCTTGATCTTCAACAGCTAGCCGGCCTCTGTCCAAAGGCAGCCAAATCCACCCACCAGCAGCTCGAAAGCTCACAAATTAACAGAATATACAAATTATTGAATCATTGAAAAAAAAAAAAAAAAAAAAAGTAAAAACAAGACATTGAGTTGCTCAAACAGAGCAAGGCCAGGATTTTCCTTCCTCTCCCTGACTTCATGCTAAACTCAGCCAACCAGTTCCTGACTGTAGCTTCATAATTAAGGGACAGAAGTAGTATCCATCCTCTGGTCTAAATCTTCAGAAGACAGTGAATAAGCGCAAACTCTAATATATTTGAAGAACACAGATGTAGCCTGAATACGACTCAGTGGTGAAACAATGAATGATATATTAATTAATCACTTTTTGTTATTGGATTATACATTACTTATTAAACAATTTTATGAAGGAAAAATGCAAATGTGAGGGTAATTTCCTGCCATTTCTTTTTACATTTCACAGATCAAACCAAACAGTGATTTATTGATAAAGAATAGTCCTGTGTTGCATCACTAATACATACTCAAAAAAATGGAAAAAAACAGTCATAGTTACATTCATCCCCATGCTGCTGCTGACACAGTTTTTATTGCATAACTAATGCCAGCATGTCCTGCATGTGCATGTGTGTCTTAGTGTAGCATTAATGAGTCATGATGTGCCGGCTGCAAACTGAAACTGTCAACACAGCACAGTGGAATGAGGGTATTTTTAGGCCTGTGCAGAAAAGGAGAGAGACAAATGGAACAAAAGAGAGAGATCAGCCATTGAGTAAAGCAGAGTGGACACCGGAGAGGCGGACAGTGAGACAGTGAGCGAAGGAGGGGAGACTGAAGGTCAAAGCAAGTCAAATGACTTAACAGAATCTAAGTGCAGTTTTGCTGATAAGGAGCCAAGATTTAAATCCAATCAGAGGGGAGGATATTTAATGAAGGGAAGTGTTTAAAAGCCGTTTCATCTCTGTTAAAACTAAGGCTGCTGGGATGACCCCATCTCAGCTTTTAATACGCTGATCGATCATTCAGCTCGCCCTGGATCCAACGCAGTGGCTTTCTCTCCTCCTCTTATCCTGCTCTGCTTTGCTTTTCCCTCCCACTCCTTTCTTCCTTAATCTCTGAGTGTCCTCATCTGCCTTTAGCCCCATCCTATCTCACTGTGTTTTTAACAGCTGCCTAAAAACATACTTACACTATGATTAAAAAGGCCATGAGGGACATTTTTTAAATGAATTTATGCTGTGGGATGTGTGACTAGTGGATACTTGAACCAGCAAAAAAATCCATTCTCTGAAGAAGAAAAATGGACAGTATTGTTTCCAGCTCTCTCTGTCTTCCTTATCTAAAATTACATGCCAGGTGCACCATGAAGAAACACACTACATACTATAACAGATTTTAAAGTGTGACCTAAAATAGTTTTTCTCTCGTTCCTTTCTTGCGGTGTTTCCTTCCTTACCATCTTGCTGTTGTTTGCATATAGAGTACATACTGTATGAATATGCATGTGTTGCATGTGCTTGTGTGAGTGGTGCGTGGGTGAATGTATTCAAAAAGGGAGGCATGTGTACACCAAGAGACAATGGAGCAGAGGAAACATGCACACACATCGCCCCAATTTTAGCTTTGAATAATCAGGGATGCTGTAACTTTGTGTAAGAGAGGAGCAAGACTCCCCAGGCTGCTGTTCAATAGGCTAACATCATACAGCAGCAATTCTACAGAAAAATACTGCACAGTATCAGCACCATAAGAAAGGAAGTGGTTTCTAGAGTGCTTTCTAGATATCACATGGGTTAGTTAAACATCAATACATTTATATTGAGTCAGTTTTAACTAACCTCTAGTTGTCTCAGAACCATAATTTACACATGCCATCAAATCCATCAAAACATCCCGTGAACAACCCTGAACACAATTTAAAACTGGTAATCCCTCAATCGCAGAGGAAACACACTGTTTTCCTGCCACATGTCTGCAATGGGAATTGTCTCTGAAGCCAAAGATAGCCACTTATTGGCAATGGTAGTGTGTGAAAACTGAGAAAGAACCTCAGATGGACCGACACAGAGGAGATCACCATGGTGGGACCTGTTCTAAACGCCAACTTGAACCTAATCTGGCTCCAGAAAAAAAGCCCCCTAACCACTCTAAACTCAGGCAGAGACATCATTCGCTTTGCAATACATCGATTCTCCGCTGCCGAGACAAGCTGCTGACAGTGCAGCTGAGGTCTGGTCCTGTGATGTCTGCAGACTCTCACTGCGCCAAAACCACAGCACAATGTGAGTGCGTAGTATTCTTTCTTGGTACAGCACGCTTCGGCTCACATGATGTACAGTCAGGTCCTCTTTCTGCAGTTTAAGGCGAAACAACAATCATGATATGATTTTCTGGACCTTTCTGCAAAACAGGATACCACAATGAAGCACAACAGCCACCAGACAGCGTGGTGGTCTGTCTGCAGCATCCTTATAAAGGCAACATATTAGCTTAAAATATTTACAGGATTAATACAAAACACTACAAAACAAAAAAAATCATTACTTCGGCAGCACAAATGCTTAATAATGTAACATATTTTTGGAAAGAGTCTCCAGATAGCCAAGCTGTTCATCACTTTGTCAGGAGGACACATGCCACTTTTTTATTTTCTCAAATGATGGCTATGCCATTTTGGAGCAAAACCACTCTCAGCAGTGCATATCCTCCCCAAACAGCACCAGCAGCCAAGGAGAGTATTAAGAGAAAGACATCAATTTTCTTTTATCACTGCCTTGCTCATCATTATGTGTTTTACTGCTGAGGAGATGAGCATGGCGAGGAACAAAGGCGGCTGACTGTGGTACTTCCTGAACAGATTTGATTGGCTGGTCTCATCAGACCACAGCTGCAGCGAGCTGAGGCATGAATAAATGTGGTGTCTGATTATGTTGCATTTCATCCTTTAGTTCTAGTTTTTGTTTCATTGCCGCTGTTGCTTGTTTCATTTTCAGTGAGAATGCAAAGTGTCAGCGAATATACACAATGTGATCAATAATAAATGAGACAATGCAAGCTTAATATATGAAATATATGGAAACACTTTCGAGGCAGTAAAATTTGCTTTCAGCTGCTGACAATTTGTCTTCTGAGTGATTTTTTATTTTTATTGAACTGGGTACAAACAATAACAGTAATTTAATATATGTTAGCATACACATCTCATGCAGCATGCAGCCTGTGTATCATTGCCTCACTAACAAGCATCAAACATCCAGTCAGCCTCCCAAATGTGTCTTACACAGCAAAGCTGACCAAGCGTTCAAAGGGCCAGGCAGAGGGATTAAATGACTGAATGCTTTCAGATTAAGATTACAGACCAGGTTGGCAAGACGCCCTCTAACACTGGACAGATATCAGGGTTTTTAGGTACTGGACTCTGGTGGGTGTGTTCAGGGGGTTCCTCTCAGAACGGTGTCAGCCTGCAGGGTGTCCTCTAAGAACCCCGTGTGTGTTTAGGTTACAGAGATAAGGAATAATCACAAGGGTTCATTCATTCATCAGCATGCCAGCCAGACACAATGGGGGAGGAGGGTTGTGTGTGTGAGTGAGTGAGTGTGTGTGTGTGTGTGTGTAAGCGTGTAGCTATGTGATGGTGAGCAAAGGTTTCTGGGTAAATAGGATATCGCTGCAGACCACATGGATGAAGGAGTGAGACGGAGAAAACCAGAGAGAAGGAAACACGGAGCAGAGGTGGAGAGAGATTATTATTTTACAACTCAAGTAACAAAGAAAACCAAAATGGAAAATCTCCTCAGACTAAAGAGCTGTGATTTGTCCGGGAGATAGAGAGTGAGAGACTGACGCAGGTACAAGAGAGAGAAAACAAGAGAGAGGAGAAAAAAGGAATGACAGAGACAAAGGCAGAGCGGGGAGAGGGGAGGAGAGGAGGGGGATTTCTTTCTGGGCTGGTGTTGGCATTACCCATGGTTTCCCTCTGGAGTGGGTAGATAATAACACACACACACACACACACACACACACACAGGACTGAACACTGATTTCACTGATACAGTGAACAGTTAGTGCGATTTAGATCATGAATGATATTTCCCCCAAAGCGGAACAAAGGTACTGATGATAAGATTTATATAATCAAAATAAAAATGATGATAAAAATGAAAAACATTTAAAAATAATACTGGGTTTCCTGTATGGACCCTAAAGGGACCATAAGCATTTCGGAGTAATCAGAAATGATGATTTTAGGACAAATTAAAAAACAAATTAAGTACAGATAATAACATATCCAAGTAAATCCAATCTCTACAAGCTACTTTTAATAAGCAGCATCACCAAACACCATAATAACTTTTAAGGATTTGAAATCAAAACAGCAGAGGAAGGCACTGCCTTTGTGCAAGTTTGACCCATTTCAGCAAAACAATGTTGAGGAAATGTATTATATTTCATAGAGTCAGGGTCATAAAACATCAATATCCGTTCAGCATATTACTGAACTGTCAAAATCCACCCTCACACACAGAAACATGGACATGCATGATTGCACACAAAGACCCAGAACAGAGAAACTAGGGAGGCTATAACAGTTTTTACAATGCTACCTGGGATATAACCCACTATCAGATCTTTCTACTGTATGTGAAGGGGACAAAAAATAAACTAAAACAAAGAAATGAAATGATGACAAAAGAGAAAAATGGAGGAAAGGAGTAGCGGTTTGCAGAAGGCGACAATAAAAACAGTAATGCAATATCAGCTGCAAGGACGCCATAAAAACCAGCCATGCAGCAAAAGCCTATGATGCATATGATGTTTTGACAAACTGTCCAATATCACATGCATGCTTACACTTTCCTCTGATCTGTATTGATCTGGTTTAAAACTCAGTCTGAATAATCCTCAGATTAAAACAAAATCTCACATTTTCATCATATTAGGGACCACAGTGACAGACATGCTTCTGTGGAAGAGATTGATTATGCACGTTGTTTTATTTCTATCATTCAGGCTTCAGTGTTTGTGGCCATTTACTATGACATGGCATGGTGCACAAATGTCATTATTAGCCAATCAATGATGACTGCTGCGGTGACCTATAAACCCCATTTAATTATATCCAATGAGAGTAGACCATAGACTATGGATCAGACTGACACTGTACCAACAACAGATTTTCCCTCAATATGACCAAACAGGTCCAGTCAGACCAGCTCAGCATGCTTATATGTAGCAAAAATGTGCAGATTTGAAAAGGCAAACTAAGATTTTAATTCCTGTCATAAAATTAGAAGAACAGCTCCACAATTTCACAAAACTGGGCCTGCAGTTGAAATTGGACATGTTGGAAGTCAGTACTGTGAGAATATAAAAACCAAACCTATCAAGCCAGCGACCTGAGGCAGGGTCAATTATATTACTAAGACTGTGAGTGACAATGACCCTGACCCGTGAGATAATGAAGATGAATGACTGTGGGCGGGGCTTGCCGGGTTATGTGGCTGGTTAATATCTCTCCAGGGAGGCATTTGTAGGGCATTGTGGTGCTGGGAACATGCTAAGCCTTACTATTAAAAAAAAAATCCCCGTTGGTGAAGAGGAACACAACACATTTTAGGGGCAGCCCCTAAGATATAACACATTTAAGGGGCAGCCCCTAAAATGTGACAGTGAGTGAACAGACTACACGTGTAAGGCATAATGAGTCTGTTCAACCTTATTCTGAGAATGGCCACGCCGAGAACGCCTTTTCTCTGTCACACAAAAATATGGACAAGGAGTTAGTGGATGCATACACACCACTGCACATCGTGAAGTATTTAGAATGAACATAAAATAGAAATAAAAATACACTCTGATGCGATCTAATGTACCTGTGTATATGTTGTTGTACAAAATAATGACCAAGGCTGAGACTTTTATTTTGAAAAGATGCACATCAGCACTTTCTGTGTTATTTTTATGATTTTTTGTGTTTATTTTTCAAGGTGACTTTTAAGGTTAATATATTATTATGGAGATAACCCTAACCCTATTTCTTTCCCCAGGAAGCTACATGTCATCTTAACTCACTTAGATTATCATGTTTCTTTGCAACACTAACTTATTTTAAACAAGCATACCATTAAGTCAATGCACTGATATTTTGGAGCAACAAGTTTATTTATTTTCATGCATAAATATATTCATTTTAAGAGTTGGGGATGTGTGCACCATAGGGCTAGAGTACCATTTAGCTGGTGATGCCAGAGCATACTGCTGGCTATTGTGAAGCTTTTAATACATGGCTATTATGCACGGCAATATTTTACACAAGGAATGTATTTTGCTTATGTATTTAATTTGTAAAGTGTGTATTATTCTTTTGTAATATTGCTGTACATCATGTCCTCTTTTCATTATCGAACTTTCTTCAGGAAGGCAGAGAGAGCATTAATGCAAGAGAGCCTATGGATATTTCTTTACTATTTCAGTGAGGTTATCCTGCTGCCATGTCTGGTGTTTTGCAATAAAAAGCTAAAAGACAGCCCCAGGAAGTGTGGCCCTTGTCCGTCACAAAATAACACAAGGCGCAGTTGAACTCAACACTTGCGCACAACGAGAACCAACTCCACACAAAGTTCCTCCTAATTAACTGGCTCGCTCAGCTGAGTCTGTTCCAGCACTTTGCAGAAACCAAACCACTCAGAAAGAGCCCGACAAGCTGACAGCATTGTGTGGATAGAGTGTGCTAAAATTAGAGTCCCTGACTAACCTAAACTAGCATCTGCATTCAGCCTATCTTGAAAGACAGCTCTGGTTGAATTGGTCACAGTATGACACAGCAAATCAGCCTCAAGTTGAGAGGAATCACTGTCAGGAGTTTTTTTTTTTTTTTTTAAAGGGTTCTTTCATCCTATTTAAACGCATGATGAGATAAGACGCTGCTCTGTTTGAGCAGCAGCGAAGAAGTGAGTTTATTTCGGACTGAGAACACTAAATGTTTAAATATAACCATATGTTGATCTGTCTGAGGGAGGAAACAAGCTGACATTCGTGTCTCACAGCTGGACTGAACTATACTTGGCACTGTCGCCTCCCAGCAAGACGGTGACTTCAGTGCTCACCAGGGCCAACTGGGACCTTTCTGTGTTGCTGTTTGCACGTTTCGCCTCGCACGCTGTAAGTAAGGGACACTGGAAGCTCTAAACTACTGACAGGCATAATGATTGATGCAAAATCACAACCAAAAACTCTTTGATGTGGTTTGAGAAGTAAAACAGGCCATTTTAAAATCTAAATGACTTATGTTGATTTATTCACTGACTACCTGGAGTTGAATTTTTAAACATTTACTGACATTAGTTTCTTAAATATGAGGATTTGCTGATTTTCTCATTTAAATCACTGCATTATCTCTTTTGTTTCATATAATCGTGAATTGAATATCTCTGTGCTTTGGACTGTTGGTGAAAAAAATCCAGGACATATGAACATGTCACTTTGTGCACTTGACAACTACAAGGGCATTTTCTTAAACCATTACGAGGTTAAGTGGAAACGCTGTGAATCATTCTGGCACGGTGCCATCATCAGTGTCACATGCATCGCTTTTGTTTGCAAGTATAAACTATGTTTTGTCCTGTTTTTTGTCCTGCATTCATTGTTAATCTTGAGAATAAAATTGTATCAATCTATTTTCTGTTTTAACTTTATCCTCCTCAGCATTGCAGCGTAAAAGATCACTTCAAAAATTGTCACTGTAGTAAACTCAGCAGGGAAATGGTGACCTGTTTGACACATTTCTTCTGCCTGGTTAGCTCTGAATGTCACCCCAATTACGTTAATCACCACGGCATTATGGTAGGAAACACAGAGGACCTGGACGCAGAGTTAACTATATGATAGACTCAATGATTATGTTCCAACAACATTATAACTGCTTGAACTCTGACTGAACCTTGGTTGAAAAAGGACAAAGAACATTTTTCATGTCCACTCAACAAAGCAAAGATCAAGATTCATACTGTATATACAAAATGATTCCCAACCTCAAGAATGACAGCAAAACTATAAATAAATTTACTGAGACAGGGAAGACTCCTGTTTGGTCACTGTGGGTTTTGTCAGGCTTTGCTCTGACCACAAATCTCAAAATACAAACACCCACTGAATGACTTGTGGAAAAAAAAAGGAAAAGAGGAAGAGGGAAAGAAAGATTATGTCTCTGCATCATGAACCATGAAGCTGCCCGATTCTTTAAATAGCAAAGAAAATAGAAACAAGATGATGTTTTCTTTCCACAGAATGCTGCATTAAACACGTTGAATGATATGATAGAATATCTGCCAGCATTAACTGTCAGATCAATATAAAAACATTAATCTCTCTCTTTAATTATTCTTTTTCAGCACTCCACTCTTAGATCACCATTCAGTGATCACAGGAATATATGTAGAGACCAAACAGCTAGAACAGCACTGAAAATGTAAATGTAACGGTGAAGTCAAAGCTATTTTTAAAACCCTTCTGTAAAGAAAGCAGCACTATAAAAAAGCGTAGCCTACAGCAGAGACTGGATACCATAGTCTGTTATCAAAGGGAATTTAAAATGTGCCGGATACTCGCTCTGCGGCCTTCAAGCAAGAGGTTTTAGTACCGCTAACAAAAGATACAAGTGCAGGTTCCCATGAGAGGACATTACAGGTGATCATCAGGGAGTCCAGAACTGGGTCACTTCCATTTTCTCACTGCCCCTAATGAAAGACCTCGAGGTTAAAGAAAAGGAGAGAAGCATGGCGGGAAAGACGAGCTGGACAGGATTTCAGGCTTTGGTCTGTTCTCAGATGTAAGTTTTTAAACACTTTCCACCTTGGGAATACATTACAGCACATTTAGTCTCATTTAGTGACCAGAATTTGTACAAATGCTGCAATGAATTTACCATGAAATGCAATTATATAGGGGTTTTTTTATATATTTTTTTTATAACAGCTTGGTTCTCATCAATTTGTTAGACTCAGAAACGGTCTAGTTTTCTGTGGCCTAACATTGAATTATTCTTCAGTAAAATGATCAGAGACCCCATTTTCTTCAAGGTGGTAATCACCTGAGTCATGTTAGGACAAGTCTGAGGAAAAATACAGAAGCGTCACTGCAGTTTTAGTCTTCGAAAATCCATACCGGAAAAAGGTCAAAATCAAGCAAACTGAGGGAGAGAAGTGCAGCTTGTAACTGTTTGAGTGACTACCGGCTTTATCATCTTGAAAGCATAATATAAACCCTGAAGATCTTGTAACATCATTAATTTCTATAACTGTGGTGTCACGGCACAGTAAAAATACGATTAAAATCTGTGTTACTTCAGACCTAATTGTCTTGATGTGTAGCGGCTTTGTATCACACTGTGTCATCTGTGCTGTGTCAGTGCCACTCCCACATACAAAGCAAACAATGAGATGCAATAAAGCAGTTAACTACTGGTGACAGTCTCTGGCTAGGACAAACACACACCCATGCACTTTCCTTTATTCGCACCAGGAGATGAAGAAGAAGTCGGACACAAGGCCAGCCCTCTCGTATCATCGTTTTAGAACGAGAGCCAAGGATCTGTGAATGAGTAACAGTGCTACATGACGAATGGCAGGACAACAGAAAGCACTATGATCCCGTGGTCCTGACGAGATCCTGGCAGTCAAGCTGTTTCTCCTTTCATACGTGCTCAGTCAGACTAAAAACCATTCTGTCCCACTCCACAGCCTCCACCGCTGAGAGCATACTGATGTCCAGATGGGCTGAGTTTGAGTCTTATCACCAGACAAGATTGTTTATAATGATAAATAATTATTAAATTTTCCAAAACAAAAAATAAATTTTAACACTGGCTTAAGATTTAGAAAAGTGGATTCAACCATGCTGTGTATTCGTATATTAACATTCAGCTTTGAGGTGAATGCTAATGTGTGAATACGGTGTCACTGCTAACATGGTGATGTTTAGGAGATGTAATGTTTACAATGCTCAGAACTGTAGTTTTGTGTATTTGCATGCTTACATTCGCTAATTAGCACTGAACACAAAGTATTTACAGCTGAGGCTGCTGGGAATGTCAGTAGTGTTTCAACTCTTCGATCATAAACGAGTCCATAAAAAGTCCATTAAAAAAAAAACCTCAAAGTCAAAAGTTCAATCGTTAAAAAGGCAAAAGATCACTCAATCAATCCATCGGGTACATGTGGAGATGTTTCAAAAGTGAAAGGTGAGAGAAAAGTCACATTAATTCACAAAGTCATTAGATTTTATCCTTTGGACACTATCAATATCCGCATCGAATTTAATGGCAATCCAATCAAAGAATATGTGGCCCTGGAGGAAAGTCAGGCGATCAACAATCAATGAGACTCTTTTCGATAATAAAATGTTTGCTGGGTTGTGTCTACTCTTCCTAGCTGTACACTGTGTCACTGACTACACACGTCTGCCATGTCATATTGTATGTGTTTTACACTTCACAGCTGTTTTTCCTGTAGTATAATTCTCCTCTTTTTTCCTCCCTCTGTCCCCTCTGCCCTGTACAGTCCGTCTCCTAACACCTCTCCCTCTTTCTCCCATACACCCACCCCCCTCCCCACTTCCCCGGGGTGTGTTTGATGGACTGATGTTATTATCTCTTCCTCCTTCATCCCTCCATCTTCAAAGGAGGAAGATGACTGTATCTATCAAGCTTTAGTGTGCTTATGAGATGCCTCGGGCACTGTGGTACTCCACTCCCCGTCTGAGCAAAGCTCGGCGGGAAAAAGGGGGGAAGCCTTATGTGTGTTTGACAGACAAACAAATTGATAGCAGAAATAACCATATTCCTCCCTTATTAATCAGTGTGCTTTACACTGAATATAGATGCCGTGCATTGTCTGAAGTAAATCAAGCTCCTTACTGTATGTGGCTGCAGTAAACTGGCACGGGAAGTTCGATAAATGTCGACTAAAAACAATCTGGACAGTAAATCACAGTAAGAGATAGATGGACTGCGTGTGTTTGATATTTGAGGTGATTTATTCTTTGAAATACCTTACTGAGAAGAGCATACTTTCCCACGGTGTATGTATCATGCAGCTAGATGTGTAATAATGGCAGACAGATGCAAATAAAACTGGCTATGACTCTGGGCTGAGCCCTGCTGTGTTCATACAGTAATAATAGTAGTAATAATGAAGTTTAGAGATTAAATGTCCCACCCAAAGGTGTGTGTTCCACTATCAGCAACAAGAATTAGTCAGTCAATTAAATTAGTCACTCACATCTCCCATTAGTCACACAGAAGACTCGATTACTCACCAAAAGACAGCAATTCTGCTTGAAATCGCAATCTGTTAATAAAGATTTGACACACATGTTGACCTCCTTCCTTTGTTTTTCTCTTCTCAAACATATACAAGCACACACATTTACTATATTACACCCCCTGACCCATTTCCGCACTTAATTTCCTGCATAATCACAGTTTTGTTATCATTTACCTTTTTTTTTTTTTTTTATTGATTTTGTTCACCATTGCTTACCATGCTTATTTCACCAAGTGTGTGTTATCCAATTCCCCTAAATCTTTGTTCTGGTGTAATTTATTTGCAATTAGTATTATCATATATTGTATATTTGGTGGCTTTGTACATACATTGCTGAGTTAAATCAATTAAGCAATATATATGTGATTTTAGGGTGACAATTAAGCAATGTAAAGTATATGTGATTTTAGGGTGACTATGTAAAGTCTGTCCAGATGACAAAAAATAGCCCCTCTGGCACATTTACAGCTATGTTTAACAATGGACACTGCACTAGCTAAATAGCTATATATATATATATATATATATATATAAATAAACCAATATATATATATATATATATATATATATATATATATATATATATATATATATATATATATATATATATATATATATATATTATATATATATATATATACTATATATATATATATATATATATATATATATATAGGATATATATATTTCTGGATTTTGTTATTTAACACGCATTTCTCTGATTTTAAAACAGAGAACACACAATACATTATATATACTGAGTGAAGGAGTGGTCCCCCTGTGATTTGCATGCAATGTAAAGTGATTTGCATGCTTGTACACTTCTCAGAAAACACTTGAGAGCAGGTTCAACCTCACAGCCAACATTTATTTGATCACAACATCTGATCTCAAAACAATCTTAGAATATACTGGTCTTTGAACGTTCGTCAGTCACAGGCTACAAGTCCACGACATGTTTGTTTTCTCTCCGAGACATTTCCTGCATAATCGGTTTTTCAAACTCTGTTTTTCTGCAGCACGACAAACAGTGGTTTATTTGTTCAGCCCGGTCAAGTGGAGCGTTGATACAAACTCACCGAGTCATTCTCATGCTCTGCGTCTGGATGAAATACCAGAACCACTCCACTGGAATTCCTCACTTCCCAGTACTGACTCCCACTTGGTCGCATTGTTTTTTGTGTATATGTGTCCGTGTTCACTACTAGCCTCTGTTTCCAGCTCCCACACAGGAGACATTGTTGTCGTCACAATGTCAAGAAAGTTCACCCTAAGACAAGCGCTTACTTGGACTGGGTTAAATTATGAAAAATTGTTTAGCCTTTTTTTTGATTCTTCCATAAATTGGGTGACCAGAAAAAGAAAATCACTGCTGCTCTGTGAATCTTACAAGAATAATGAGCAATCCAATTTAAAGTTAGAGACACTTTTTTCAATGACAGACATGACCTGGATAGAGCATCTGAATTTACAACCCCAGTTTTTCAACAATTAACAGCTAAGCCTTAATGGACAATCAAGGACGCTACAGATCAGTACAGCCAATTATCGCTCCAGTTTTTAAAAGGAAATTCCAGCAAGTTCCTCTGAAGTGCATGAGTTGTATGATGTCAGGAATGAGGCCTTGGTTGAACAATCCTGACTGAAATACAAGTCAAGATTAATGCTTTTTTACAGCACGTTGGAGTAACGCTGAACATGTTGGAAATCAATATCTCACTTAGAAAGAAAATCACCACATAGAGCTCTTAATTTAATACTACTGTAGATCTTCATATCCCGTGTCCACACTCCTTCCAGATATGACGTTGATGGCTCAGGATTCCAGGAGAGACGACGTGTCTCCTATTAATGATTACATTAGATAAACTGATATGTGCAATTTTCTTTGGCATAGAAACTTGCACGCTCCAGCAACTCGCCACCTCAGCATGCTCTTACATCATTTAGCGCGTACAAGAAATGTTAAGGTGGAACTCATCATTTCTGCCACTCTCTATCCTTATGTCCCTCGATGACACATTTAAGTTTGGGCAGTAACTACAAATTCTGGATGTGAAAAGTTAAACGTGCCGAACAGGTCTTGATAGTTCTGTTACTGTCACATGTCTTAAAGCAAACTTGGCTGTACGACTCTATTCACAAAGCTTTTGAAACTTTCTTCTCCCTATGCTCGTTTGTCTATTCCACACAGAGCCTGTGCAACTGAACGCTCCAAATTCCACCGAGAGTTGTATAACTAAAAGGCTCCTGCCATTTCCACTCAAAGCCACACCTATTAAACGTTGCACAGATTCATTCACAGCCACTGAAAGCTTTTCTGGTCCAGCCATCAAACTTTATGGACCCTGCTCAGACACTGAATTGCAGAGGGAACCGATCTGTCTTAACTATCTTTAGCATCTTTTCTGTTTTAAGTCCAGAAAGAGGCAAAATGCATTTTTAATGATCTACCAGGTATTAATTATTCAACATTCAGTGGATTTACTGCTTCGTGGGCAGCAGTTAATGTCTGAGCTGCTATCTAAACCTGGCCAATAGAAACAATGTGTGTGGATCCACAGTCAGAGTTGTCACTGGATGAATGGATTACTAAGTATTAGGACTTAGTTAAACTTTAGCTGCTGCTTATTTAAAGCATTATTACACTTGTCATGGATATTATTACTTCTAATTCCCAGCATGAAAAAAAAAGTCACTTAGAAATGACATGAACAAGGACACTCCTCAAAACTCCTGAACTTGCCTGAGAACTTTCCCATTTCTTAGTTTTCTTCAGTATCCAAGTAATCCAGTGATAGTCATCTGTGTATTCATGGGAACATTGCAAAGTAAAACTGCTAATGGTCAGTTCGGCAGAGTTTTAATGGTGGTAAGTTGCCACAACAATAATACAGGCTAAAAAAGGGATCAGTTGTAGCCCATAGTGTGTAACTTATTGAATCCATGGCTCAGTTCCACATTTGAGTCCAATTCACCAAACCGTGATAAATCATTAGTCATTCAGATCTTGTGCAACACTTTCTTGTGCAATCTTATGCACACATACAGTATATCCTACAGAGAAAAATCACACGACCCAAATACTAGGAAGCGTACAGGCAGTTATTTATAAGATTACTGGAAGAAACCTAAGATGCTAAGATGATGCCAGTTCCACTTTAAGAGAACGTGATCAGCGGGAGTGAAAGATAATGAGGCCTTTTGGAAACGGTTTTGAAATTTTCCCATTATGACGTCACCACAATGACCCCACTCAGGCCTAATGAGACAGGAAGATACTCGGGGTGATGGTCGTGCTGTTTCACACTTTGTCTACAGCTTTGATTTGCGGGATATTACCCCAAGTATCAAAGTATAACTGAATTTGAAACAGCTAAGTGACAATGCAGTGAAGTGATGTTCACTGCGAAGGGTAAAATAATGAACGTCTGGAGATAACGGAGAGTAAAGCACTGAGGTTTTGATGTTCTCAAAATTAAAACTGTACATTTCAAGAGCAGAGAAAAGTGGGACGAAAAGACAGACAATGGCTTGATTTCCATTAATGAAGAAGTAGCTTGAAAGCAGCAGGAGTTGACTCACCAAGACTCTGTTCTCCGTCTTGTCTCCTTTGATCTCCAGTTTGACTCTCTTCCTCAGCGACAGCTTCACCTTCCTCCCCACTGCATCCCTCACACTCTCTGCACCGAGAAGAGGAGGGAGAGGAGACACAATTAGGAGAGACTCAATTTAGGAAAAAGTATCTGTGCCAGACAAGAAGAGAAAATTGCTGCCAAATGATTTATTGTGCATTACAGAAAGTATCTCTTCACTCCGAAGGCTCTTTTCACACAAATTCTTAACACAAACAATGTTTTGACTTCCTCAGCAGAGCGAAGATCAGTGAAATTTTTGCCACGAGAGAAATAATTTCCCAGCACACCACGGGAGGAATGATCTTTCTTCTCATTTTCAATTAATTTGCACATCATGAAGCCCTCTTCTGAGGACTGACTTATTTGTGTCAGATTTGGGCTCTTGTCTCATTATCTGTGGTGAGATGTGAAACTGTCACCAACTCTGATATCAAATACACACACAGTCAGTCGAACTACTGTAGTAAACTGAACAAAATGTGCCCATCCTCAAACACATACTTATCTATAATAGCGCTGAAAGCATTAGACAACATTACATTAATTAAACAACTATTTTTATAATTTGATGATTAATTGAGGACATTCATTTCACAGCATTTTCCCATTTATCTCCATGTCTCTATAGGCAAGACGTGACCTGTCTTCTTCAGTTCAATTAAACTGTTTTGTAAAGAGCTCTCCAGCCAGTTTGAGAGATGAGGTAGGACAGACAACTGACTTCTCATTCAGGGGACAGAGGTTAATGATTGTTGCTAATTCATGCAGTTTATGTTTAAAACCCCACCCAAACTATTCAATCCTTGTAGAATATAAATCTTAAGCATGCCGTATTCTATATATGAACATGTATTCATGTATATAGTGTAGGCTACATAACTGTAGGCTACATAACCATTTACTCAATCTATTAAGTATAAAGTAAAGTAACTATCACTCTCTGCACTTGTTTCTTGTTCAAACTTTATAGAAACAGTCTGATTTGCATATGGACATCTATATGTTGTGAAGTAGTTGTTTCTTTTTACCCATTTTTGTTTAGCTTTGTTGTCTTTCTTATCACCCGTATGTCTATCTTTATCATTCTTAGACCTTGTTCTCAGACTTGTGTACATTGAGAGAAACTTTAAACCAGACTCAGATTCCTCGTATGTGTATACACACACACTTGATCAAGAAAGCTAATTCTGATTCTGATTTGGTCATAAATTAAATTAGCCTATTGGAAAAATCCCAGTTTTTCCCAGATGGCGCCACCAGAAAAGTTAAGGGCTCAAAAAGTTATATCAACTGATCCTCAGATGAATGTGAATATATGTACCAGATGGCAACCCATCCAGTAGTTTGAAACGTTGCGAAATGATCCACAAATATCAACCATCCCGACAGTGCCATCCTTTCTAGCATGGCTAAAAATGCCAAACAGTTGTCAGCTTCTCAAATGTAACATTTTTAGCAGCTTTTTTATATATATAATTGGAAATCTAATGCATATGGGTGTTTTGCGATACTGGTTGGAAAAAACAAGCTCTGTGAAGATGTTACTTTGGGCTCTGGAAGTTTGTTTTTATGAATTTTCTGACATTTTATGAACTAAACAATTGATTAAAATAATCTACAGGTGAATCAATAAAGAAAAAGTTATACATTAACATGATAACTGCGTGTTCTGCCATTCAGATTGAGTCGGAGCCTCCACTGCCAGAGAAGTGGCTCAGAGAGCAGAACTGGGTCAGCCGCCTCCTCATTCGCCCACCACACAGCGGCTGATCAAGTCTGTGCACATGTGAGAAGGAGAGGGATTCTGAGTGTGTGCACGCATCTGCGCTGGCATGCACGTATCCTTGCCCACAGGCTTCCTCAAACCATCATCAGATCAAAGTGAAACTAATAATTAGGCAAAGTGGTTCATCTGCCAGCCTTGCTAAATAAACTCCAAGGAAAATGTGCACCATTTCCAGCTGCAGCATTGCTAAAAGTATAGCCTTAGACACCCAATAAGCCACAGAGATGATTCCAGTGTGTTTCTACACAAAATTAAACCCGGTATGTTTTAATGAGCCCAAGCAGTTTTTGGTCCCAGACAGAAAAAGCTCCTGACAGACTCTCATATATCATTTTTCTACTAATTCAATTTTTGTGCTCATTCATTAAAACTGTGACAGGAGGGGGATTTTCTTACCGCCCAGCTGCTCCGTGGTTCATATCACGGAAGTTCAGGCATGTACACCAAGTCACACTACAATTTATATCAGCAGGGGGAAAGGGGAGACCTTGGTCCTTGTAAAAGCTCAAACAAACAATTCACAAGTCCATAAAGCCACTCTCCCACTTACTGAGCCTCAGCCAGTACAGATCTGTGTGCTGATGGTGTCGCAAATTAGAGCCACGGTTTATAGCTTTAAGATCAGAGAACTAATACGAGAAGTTGTAGAATTCGAAGTTCAAAAGTTCAGTCCTGTGTTTTTCTTTTAGTTTGACACAAGATGAAGCCAATAACTGCTTAAAGATACAAACCTGAGTGCACTCTTTGCCTAATCACATAAAAGGTAAATGTCTTGCAAGCTTCATACACCATAAGACATCATTCAAAGGATTTTTGTGTCTGTTTCCCTCTTCTGTCTTCTCTTTGCTTACGCTGTTTAAATGCATGTGACTAAAATATCTTTCTGAACGTGTGCACCTCAGTGCTGCTTGTAAGTTCCTCGAAAGCCGTTGTGTGAATGTTTGTGCATACTCAAATAATCTCATTACCTACAAGACCCGGCAGACGGAGGGGGAGCATGTCAACATAATTCCTCTCACAGCAGAAAGCACATTGTTAACATTCTCTCTAACTCATAAGTGAAGAGCTCAAGTTTGTCTCCAGCCTTTCCATCTGCGGCATCACGCTGAAATTCCTTGAAATGTGCTGGCTGCCAAGACTGATTTTGTATGATGCTGAATCACCCGCACCAGTGAACGATTCAAACAATGGCTGGTTACACACTCGTCCAGACAACACCACATGACAATAAGATCATGACTAACCAAATTCCTCATGTGAAGTGTGCAGTGTTGGGCAAAGTTAGTCTGCTAAAATAAAAAGAGAAATCTCACTTTAAGCTTGAGTGGAAGTTGGACCATGAGAAATCTGGAAAGGTTATTGATGTACGGGCAGAAAAACACATAATGCATCCAATTGGAACAGGCTGTCGGTGTGTCAGCAGGCTAATCATCTTGTTTGATTTTGTACTGTATTACAGAAACTGAAACCAGTTATTGAGTTCCCTGGAGCTCATAATTAAGCTGCAAAAAAAAAAGAAAATAAAGAAGCGAAGATGTGCACACTTCTCAGAGGACTGTGGAACAAGAAATGTCTGCCACATAAAGCTCGATGAATATGTTATATAAAAGAAATGTGTATAAAATGATGATCAAGACGTCTAGAATATTTCCAGTTGGTGGAAAGGTGCAGCCATAGAAACATACAGTCCTGGGTGTGATTATTTCTCTGAGTATAAACACAATAAAGCTTCAGTGAAGAGCTGGAACAAGCAGATACTGAAGGTGCAACATATGATAATGTCAGACAGAGTGAAATAATGTGATTTTTACAACTTTGAAGCCACTTAAAGGAGAAACAAACATATTCTGCTGCATGTTAACAGCCTTTAACTTCAAGCGGTTAAAAACTCCCACGTCAAAATGCAAAAAAAAAGGGAACGTGCTTTTGTCCTTTTGCTTCTGTTCCTTATTAAGTCATGAAAGAGCTTGCAAAACACAGAAACCAGCATATGACACCGTAAAATTAGCGACTGACTGGCTGAAACATCCAGTGACTCAGTGAATGAACCCATGCATGCCTGACCAAGCGACTACGTGACCTCGCATTTTCCTTTAAGGCTCCTCGACGGTACAGCATGCACTTTAGGTCTCCTTAGGAAATAAATGGAGCCAGAAAGAACATTGTAGGCTTGTGTGTGTGTCTGGGAAAGAGATGGAGACACAGAGAGCTTGTGCTTGTCCAACATTGCACTGAAGTGTCAAAAACTGAGCTACTTTGCCAAACAAAGAGACCCCCGAGCTCCAGCCAAACAGGACTCTTAAGGTAATGTCCACAATCGGTGCAAATAAATCCAAAGAAACACAGCAGACTTTTAGCCATGTGAGACTATGTCAGAGCTCCAGGCCAGGAGACGTGAGAGTGGACCGACACTGCTCGTGTGTGGGGGAGGAAAAATAACCCTGGAAGTTATGTTAACAGAGATGATGACGTGAGCTGGACACTCACATCCAAACTATTCAGCTTTTCTCAAACAGAGTCTGCAGTCCACCCTGCATCAACAGTGTAAACACAGCCTCAAGCTTTACTGCAGCAGACATCAGAAACAGTCTGTTTAAACTGGCTGTTTGATTATCACAATAAGATTTTCTCAGCTGAACTGGCCCCTGTAGGCTGGATACCATCAACACTGCAGGAGATATTTCTTCTGTGTCTCATCCACAATAAGTGTGCATAATGGTGCATGTATGTGGAGTGTGTGCAGTACAGAAGTGATGCTGTGAGTTGGTGGATGTGACAGAGGCAGTCGGCAATCAGTGATTTGTTCCAGGCTGGACACAGACGATCCTCTTACCCAGGAGCTCTTTGGGGACCTCTGACACTTCTTCGCTCATTTTGGAAGCTGAAGGTAAAATCCGAAGCAGCGAGAAGAGTTCAGTCAGCGCATCGAGAAGTTAAAATATATATATATATGACAGAGAGAGAAACGAGAGAGAGACAGAGACAGAGAGAGAGGTGTCAGGTGCCGCCGGTGCGTCTCTCCCGGTCACACGCCGCTCTCCTCCTCTCTCGGTGTCCGGACAATGTCTGCGCGTCGATCTGCGCGCATCTCCTCTCGGGTTTAAAACGGCAGTCCGGGCTTCAGCTGCTTTATAGGAAAAAAAACACCGCAGGAGGAAAAAGAAGAGAAAGGAGAGAAACGCGCTACAGCCGCTTTAAGATCATGTTGGACGCCTGCAGGACAGAGAGGAGAGGAGAGGAGAGGAGGTCCTCACATCCTCTCCGGCCGCGGCCCTGTACCGTAAAGCTGTCGGAGCCTCGGCAGCAGCCAATGGTGGAGCACCGGGGCCCCTCCCCGCGCGGTGATGCGGCAGCCGGGGAGCCCACGCGATATGCCGGGGCGGTGTGGCGTGGCAGGAGGGGGGCGTTGGTGCTGGAGGAGGAGGTGGTGGTGGAGGTGGTGTCAGCCCCCCCTCGATATTAATGAGCAGGCTGCAGCGGTGGTTCCCAAACTGTGCACCGGGGACCTCTAGCGGTCCTTGACGGGTTCTCACGGGGGTCCATATCCCGAGCTTGCACATGAGGGAGAGGGGGTAGACCTAAATCCATGACCAACTCCACTGCTATATATATGATACAGCCATAATATAGGAGATTAATACAAGCTTACTGCAACCAACCTATGATAAGGACAGATAAACACCATCCTGATCATCAATAACCCAACCAAACATTTTGATTCTTATTCCCTTCAGTGCGCAATAAAATAATAATAATAATAAAAACATGATTTATGAAAAGAAATAACATCTTTTAAAAAAGAAAAATCTTTTAAATCCCTGCGAGAATACTATGGGGAGGTTTACTTTTGTAATATTCAGAATAAAATAAGAGACATGACACTGTGACCCTCCAAAAAGGCTGAATATCACAAAAGTAAGTCTGGGGCAAACTTTGATAAGTATGGCAGCATACACGGCCAAACCACAACTTACAATACATAAAGAAATTGTGGATTATTTCATTTATGTATTTTGGATCCGGGACATTAATTCTGATTTTTGGGGAAAAACTACAATTACTATTGTTTGTTTGCACAATGTAATAGACTATTTTTGAAGGAAGGCATATATATATATATATATATATATATATATATATATATATATATATATATGTGTGTGTGTGTGTGTGTGTGTGTGTGTTACTCACTGCACTGTGTTTAATTAGATCTTTTAAAATGTCAATTTAAACGTTTTAATGAACTAAGTGTTAAAGAAGAACGAGGGCGACACCTTGTGGTGATCTGATTAAATTACAGTCAGACCTTTTTTCTTATTAGATTACACCATGTACTTTATTTAGGTGCTGTACGTCACAGGTAAATGTTGTCAGTTTCATATAACACAAAAATTAATACATTTTTTATAATATGTAATGAGAAGTTTCTATGTACTACCCTAATACTACCACATTCACTTTACATACTTATGAAACAGCTTTGTCCACTCTTCATTAACAGGCAACTGAGAAATATAATAAAACACTTGTCCTAAATAAAAGAAAGAAGCATCTGTTTTACTATCCTCTCTGGACTCTGTCAGTCTTTTTTAGAGGGTTATGCTACATTTTGTCTGCTGCTTAATTTCAAGCAGTCTATTCTGTAGTTTGTCCTCCACAGAGCTGAGATCTGTGGCCTTCAGCATCTGTGGCAGTTTCTTTAGCTGCTCCAGCGGAGCTTGGGCCACCCAAGATTTGATCAGATCCAGGAGAGGACCTCTCTGTCTGGGGATAGTTTCACTGGTGCATCCATTCTCTCCGGACATATGAACCAACCTGTTGGAGACAGATGGAGGTTGATTAGTGTCCATGCATGAAGTGAATGGAGAGATGAAGAGAGTAGTTATATAAATAGTTATATAAGGTATAAACTCACCTGGTGACAAGTTTCCTCAGTTTTATCGCTCGGATCCTGTGCGTGCTGAAGGACTCTGAGATGACTGTCCTGATGGCCTCACCTGAGAGAGAGAGAGAGAGAGAGAGAGAGAGAGAGATGTCACGACAAAAAATGGACCAAAACTACCATATGGACTTGAAATTCTGGCATTAATGTTACAAGTGAGCATTTTGCAGTTAACAAAGTGAACAAAGTACATTCACTACACACCTCCAGCATCCTCGCAGGAGCCACACACCGCGTCGTGCTCCACAGAGCCGGGGACGAGCACGATCTGCCCGCTTGCGCATTCCCGGTGATTTACGCACCTATCCAGCGCAGAGGACGAGTTGGAGAAGGAGCCGTCAGGACACCTTTCGCAAACCGTATCACTTTCTGATGTGCCTGCGGAAAACAACAACACATTTGAAGTCATTAAAACGTTTTAATGTACCGCTGTGGCCCTGGAGAGCAGCTGATTGTGCGCATTTCACCCGAGCTCCCATGCGCTTCCTTGACTTTCAGTCTCAAATCCAATTGTTTCAAGGATGCTTCTCTTGTGCTGAGTGATCGGTGTGTTGTTTATTGCATCATTACGTGGTTTGTTTAAAGAGGATACACATGCGCTGTCTTCACATCGACTAAAGAAAAACGTGCGCATCAGGTTAAAAGTATCTCCAAGCATTTAACAAACCGACGAAAGCTAATCAACACTAAACATCTCAAATTCAAACACTTTTCTTACATAACTACCTTGCGTTTTGACGCCATATCCGGGCCTGCACTCGCTGTGTCCGGAGCAGAAGCCGTCGCGCCCGTGGAAGCCCTCCCTGCACCGGCAGACCCTGTTGTTGACCCGGGAGCACTCCCGCTCCACCTCCTGGTTCTCGGTGCAAAAGGTGTTGCAGTAGAGGCACCTGGGCAGGTAGTTCCACCTCTCAGTGTATTGGTTTTCCCTGCACGGCGCGCACTGGGTGGGCGTGCTGGCGGTGCATTGCGCGGTCATGTGCGTGCCCGGCGGACACATGTCACACACGAGGGTCCTCCCGGTGAGCGGGTCTCTGCTCTCGTAGGTGGGAGCGGATTCTGCCGCCAGAGCAGCGTGGAGGAGGTCGGAGAACAGGAACAGCGCAGGTAAGAGGATCTGAGGAGAGGAGCGTGGTTAGTCTACAGCAGACCATCTGTACAACTCCAAGCGTGATCCCTCTTTCTAATATGACTGCAGAGTGATACACACACCAGGAGTTTCTCATTGATATAATTCAGGCATCATTTGACAGGCTGTAGGATTATTTTTCCAGTGTTACAGTAATCGCCGTCTCACTGGGTTTTCCCTTTCTGATCGTGATGCACAACAATGCAAATATGGAATAAATGAATCAGAGAAGTGTCTGATGTTTATTGGAAATTGCCCTTTTCTTGATAACTGTAATTGATTGTTGTCTCCCTTCAGCAGACAGGCCCTTTTACAGCTCTTTATAAAATACAATAAATCTGCCAGATTGTTTCCAATCAGTGTACTTCAGCATTATCTTGATTATTCTGTCCTGGCTAATACGTGAGCTGTATTCATAGACAGATAGCTAACAAGAAAGACCCAGTAGGCGTGACTCAAGGTTGAGATATGAGATTTACTGAAATCTTTTTCTTTCTTTGTAAAACTGCAATGCAATGAAATATACACAATGTTACAACTGAAATTAAATATATGCAACACATATGCATACATATGCACACCTTTCTTCTTCCTTTTCAGGTTATAAATCAGGTAAGTACAACACAATATTAAATAAGGCAAACACACACACAGGTAAGTAACAGCGTAAACACAGTAAATGGCATAAAACGGTTCACACATAAACATAATATATAACATGAACGAGGCTTGACAATGAATTGAATCCGCCTATGCTAATAGCTACGACCCTGTTAGCATTAGTATTATAAGCACTGTTTTACCAACTAAAAAATAAAAGGTTTTCAACTTTAATGTATTTTTAACAACTTTAAACTTAATTTAAATGAGCTAAGACCAGCCATACTTACTGATGGATCTACTCCAAGGCTCAGACAACAACCACTCTGAAGTGAAGCACAGTCTGCGTGAGTTAAGTAGGCCACTTCTCAAGTCAGACCTTTCCAGGTGACACGCCACTAGGGACCACTAAACATTATTTAGATACTGACAGGAGTCAGAACATTGATCGTCTAAACCACAGAGAGCAAATTTAATGTAACCTAATGACTTTTGTCTGACCTAATCTGACATTTTCCTTTCAGAATGACTAAATATAGTAGTAGTAAAAAGTATTTTTGTTTCAGGACTTATAATTGGTTGGCTGCCAGAGACGACTCTAAATTAGAGCTTCAGGACTGCAAAAAAAACAAACAAATAAACAGTCCTGGCATCAGTTGTAAGACAATCATAAAGTCCCTGATTAGAGCAATGAAGTTTCAGTGAATTTTCCAAAAGAACACTAAACAATTTCCAATAAAATAATAATTTCTCAATTCACTCACAGATATTCTTCAGCTACTTCTTATTATAAGATAATTTCCTGTCCCAGTTTACACTTTGGTCATTTAAGAATTTACATAAAGTTTAGAAAAATAATGATCAGAGCCCTGACTGCCTCTACATCTGATGATAGCTTGACAAATCCCATCAGCCACCCTCTAAATTCTTCATCACCAACACACAACATTGTCAAGTTTTACATGAATACTCACCATGCTGATGGTGTGCATGTTGTCTGATGAGGTTTGTGACTTCTGATGCTGATTTTTAGGCTGACTGACCAAAGCAGAAACACGGGAGACATCAGAAGAGTTTATAATGTTTACTGCACAACTGTATAGATACAGCTTTGCGTTATGGGTTTCTGAAAGTATATAACAAGAAATAAACGACAGATTTATCATTGTGTACTGGTGTAAATTAAATACAGTGTCCTAAATGAACACTTCACAGTAAATAAAAATAAGTTTATATCAGTATGGATGCTGCTTTAACCCTTAATCATATAGCATACACATGTCAAATGAAAGTAATCATACAAACCATTAGCTAAACAATGCTAAATCGCGATCATGCTAACGAGTAGAAACAGACATTTTAAAGAGTGCAAATATACACAGGAGAGAGACAACACTATCAGAAAAGGTAAGTTAAATGTACACATTCATCCCACATCAATCTAAACACAACTTACATCGGTCCGTGTACGTTCAGGTTTTTTCGTTTTAAACCAAAATCGAAAAAAACGGAAGTAGCATCCATAGTTTTTCCGTGTTTTTCATTTACAACCAAAAACAGAAAGCCAACAAGGAATAATATCTATGAAAAGTTCACAGCACTGTGATTACTGAAACCCTGGTTATGCGTCATCCTCTAGGATTTTATTTTGAATTTTTTTAAACTTCCGGGTCCCTTTCTGCTCAAAATAACGTATAAATGTAGTTTTGTGTGGGTCAACGCAGTTATTTATGTGTATATTTTAACATTATCCTCGTATACAATGTGCTCGCATACTGTTACACGTTTATCCTGGCTTTTATTTTGACATATTTATTCTGACTTCCGGGTCCACCTGTCTACCTGTCTTCAGCTTTCAGTTCTGAAGGAAAAATAAGAAAAAGAATTGCCAAAATCCGAAAAATGGAGCGTTTTTTAAACTTGGTTTTGTCGTTTTTCATTTTTGGATTGTGGAAATAGGAAAGGAAAAACGATTGTACAAATGTATTTATTTAAAGCCCAAAATCACAAACATTGTTTGCCTCGGAGGACTTTACAATCTGTACAGTTGTGACACCCTCTGTCCTTAGACCCTCGAACCGAGTCAGGAAAAACTTCAAAAAACCCTTTATGGGAGCGAAAAAGAAGAAACCTGAGGAAGAGCCACAGATGAGGGATCCCTCTCCCTGGGACGGACAGACGTGCAATAGATGCCACATGTACAGAGAACATCATCATCAATCATATATGGAGTTAAACATGGGTCGTAATAAACTGTAGAGATATACTGAGTTCATTGGTTTAGTCCATGTGTGAAGGTATCACAGATAATAGAAACAGATCATGTCCCCACCAGGCCAGGTGAACCTCAGACAGATGGACCACAACCAGAATCAGTGGAAAGAACAAAAAGGACCGGGGCTCCGGCAGTAACATGCACTTTACAGGACATAAGAGTATTCACATTAACCACTTTAACACTTTAACCAATTTAACCACTTTAAGCCAGTTTATAAGCTGACTCCAGTTTGCACTACTACCATAATAAGAGTAGAGGAAGCAAAGGAAGAGGAAGCAGAGACAGAGGAAGAGGAGAGAGTGCCCGGGTGCATCATGGGAGCCCCCAGCAGTTTAAGTTTAAGCCTACAGCAGTATAACTAAGGGCGAGCCTCTGTGCCCACCCTAACTATAAGCTTTATCAAAAAGGAAGGTTTTAAAGTCTGTTCTTAAACACTGACACTGTGTCTGCCTCTCTGATCCAGACTGGGAGCTGGTTCCAGAGAACAGGGGCCTGATAGCTGAAGGCTCTGCCCCCTAGACTACTTCTGGAAACCCTGGGAACTACAAGTAAGCCTGCGCGTTTTGGGAGCGCAGCACTAATTGGATGATAAGGAGTCATCAATTCATTAAGATATGATGGTGCCAGACCATGTGTAGAGCCTTATATGTGAGGAGTATGGAGTTTAAAATCCACTCTAAATTTTACAGGGAACCAATGCAGAGAAGCCAATACTTTACTTTTCCTGGCTCTAGTCAGCACCCGAGCAGCGGCAGCATTCTGGATCCAGCTGTAGAGTCTTCAACAACTTGTTTGGGCAGCAGCCTGATAAAAGTGAATTACAATAATCCAGCCTGGAAGAGTCAAATGCATGGACTAATTTTTCAGGCAATCGCTTTGGGACAGAAAGTGCCTAATTTTTGCGATGTTGCGCAGGTGGTAAAAAGGCAGACCTTGAAATATGCTTAATATGGGTGTCGAAGGACATATCCTGATCAAATAAAACACTGAGGTTCCTTACAGTGGTGCTGGAGGCCCAGTTAATGCCATCCAGCATAGGCTATCTTAGGAGAAAACGTGTTCCTCAGGTGTTTTTCGGACCTAATAGGATCACTTCAGCTTTATCTGAAGGTTAGGAAAGAGTTATGGGGAAATGGCTGATTTTGCACATTCTCGTCACTCGTCCCTCCAGATATTTAGACAGAAGAAGAAAGAAGGCTTGGTACCTAAATTATCACTGTGCAAAAAGTTCTAGCTCAAGCAGGCCAGATTCCAGTAAACCGACAGCAGAGACGGGGATGTACAGAAAGGCGAAAGGTGCCAGGTAAACAGAAACCACCGCTGCTCACCACATGTCGAATATGCACAAAATACATACTTGCTGTGCCTCTACAGCCTGAAACAAAGATAAGACAGCCACACAAAATAAAATTAAACAGGGCTGGGTAATACACTGACATAATATGAAATATATAAAAGTTGGTTGGCTTTTTTTATTGCATTTTGTAATCTTTCCCCATATTATTTATATCAACTAATTCATCCCTTTAACATCTCAGGGTGTATTAGACCATTGTGGGCAATGTTGCAGATCAATGATGTGTTCAAGTACATAAATCAGTGAATTCTAGAGGTCACGTGATGACGCCGAGCAAGATGGCTGCGGCATCACCAACTTACACTTATGGCGACGGCGCATCATTTGTTATGCGACACAAACATGAAATGACTATATGGAGCAATGGAGGCCACCAGACAAAGAAATGTCTGCACCTCGTCGTCGTTGCTCCGCAGGGGGTTGATTTCTGTGCAGCCATCTCTGATCGTGTTCGTTGTTGTTATTGGGTTTTAAAAATGGCGCGGTTGACTCTTATGAACAAGTCGCTCTCTCCTGACGCATCTAGTGACGTCCAGGCCCTGGCCAATCAGTGGCCTGCCATCTGCTGACGTCACATTTTCGGCTCTCGACTCAGCTCACTTGGAACCCCGGCCAAGTAGGTACTTACGAAAGTACCTGGTACCAGGTACTAACACGTAATGGAAACACGTACAAACTGAGGCGAGTCAAGCCGCTTTGCTTTGAGTCGGTACTAGTGAAAAAGGGCCATTAGTGCGAATACATCGCATTTTTTTTTTTACATAGTTTTTTTTTTCTCTTAAGTGGTTAATTGCAAGTTTCTCCCACTACCAATATGCCGAACTCCCGGAAAAACGATGCAAATGTGCCTCAACAACAGCATAGCACCAGGGCTGCCACCAGCTCCAAAGCTAGCCAGGCCTCCCCTGTATCGCCGGCTCAGGAGGCCGCGGATTACGAAGCCCTCTCGCACCACATCCAATTCGCAAGTTGTTCGATTCTGCTAGAAGCACAAGTGGTTTTGTTTCGCGATTCTATTGTTTTTTATTACGACACTCTTACAGACCTCTGGCGTTAGACACAATATGGAGGAGAGATGTTCCAGATCTGGAATTTCATTTGACTGGGAAAGAGTGTGGATTAGTGTGAGCTCAGCATCCGGAAATCCTGACCATCAACAAATACATTACAATTTTATACATAGAGCATATTTAACTCCTAGGAAACTTCATTTGATGAAAGTTATCAATGACCCTACTTTCTGTAGTACTTTCTGCTCCTCGAAAGCAATTGGCAGTTATTGTTATATGTTCTGGGAGTGTACCCTTTCAAAGCTGTTTAAGATCAGGTTGCCCTGTTTGCCTGCCTGCTACATTAATTTTAAATGATTTGTCGAGGCTGGGTATGACACTAGATAGGAGAAGAGCACTGCTGGCTGGCCTTAAAGCCGCAAAAAAAACTAGTTGCCACACACTATTAACCTCCATGATAATTATTATTACTATTTTTTTTTTATTATTTACCATTATTGATTTATTTATCTCATTCTTTTCACTTAATTTATTATTTTTATTTTTGTTGTTTATTCATGCTTTGTACATATGTCTAGGAATGTGTAAATGCAAATATATATCTTGTGATTTGTTTTTATACTATGAGCACATGCCTATCTGCATTTTACTTTAAACAACAGTTTGTCATTTCATTTTCCAGACAATAATAGATATCAAATATATCAATATCATTGTTGAAAAGTACATATACTTTAACTCAGTACTCAAGTGAGATGGACTTGAGAATATCTTCTTTTCCAGATCAGCAATTTCCAATCATCTTCACAATTAAGAGAAGAAATTAGTTTTTTAAAACTCAAATGAGGAGCAGTTGATATTGAGGAGCTTGTTCCATTTTTCGTGAGGGACGGTCACATGAAGAAGTGTTTAGTAAGGAGAGCAAAGATTTATTAGCTCCCGGCCGTCAGCCAGGTTTTTATTGGGTAATGTTATTATAAGCATAAAAAGGGATCTAAGATTTTGGATCACAGCAGAAGTAAATATCAATCTGTTGTGCCTTCCGGTGCCTTATTTTTGAAGAAACAACACATTTTTACAAACTGATTTTAATCAGATCATTTGACATTTATGTTCACAAGTTACATGAGCTTAAAGAGGACCAGTCAGGCATATATACAATAAAGATTTAATAATATAAAAGTGATAAAACAAAATATAAAACAAATATCACTTCATGAACTTGCAGCATTTGGAATCCAGTATTTCTGATAAAGTAATAACAACAAGCCTATATTCAGAAAGTACTTTTCTTTTTAAATAGAAAAACACATTGCACTCCTTTGTACATTCATAAAGCTGACAATTAAAAAAAATTCGGATGAGCTTTACTTGCCAGCAGTCCAGAACAAACCAACAAACAAAGGAAAACTGTAGAAAATACATGTATTTCATTATGAAACCAAATCCTTCCTCTCAATCAGCGAGAAAGCAATAATAATAAAAACACAACATCTGCCAGCCTATCTTCCATAAAATAGTGTGCTATTTACATCTTAAATAGTTTTTCATTTTTCACAGACTCCGGTCAAAAAGTTTCCAGGAAACATTTTTATATTTTTTGTTTCATTTTACCTGGAGTACACAGATGTTTGGGTTTTTAAAATTTCTTTTTAGGTTTATTAGATTCATCACCACAGACATATTTTAGACTAGGGTGATGTTATTAGTGTCCCTTGTTACTTCATGTAATAAAAACATCCTTATTTTGGTTTATAGTTTTGACAGAAAGAAAGAAGAATTTATCTTCCCATCTCACCTTTATGTTACAGTTAGACAAAAATAACTCTAAGCACTATGTGCATAGCTTGATATCATTTAGTGATATCTTAAAGACCTGACATTATCGTGACCCATGTCTGTTACGCTCTCAGATACGTTTATCCCCCTGCTCGCCAAGTGTGTGTCTTTTTGTGTTTGTGTGCTCACTATCTGACAATACATTAGTGTCTGTTGGCATTTATTCCTGTCTCTTCCCTATTCATTTAATGGCTTGTGAGCCTTAAAACACGACTCATCCTGAAGCATATCAAACAAACATCTTCTCATACATTTTGTGCGCGGAGGTCGTTCCTATGATGCGGTTGATCTTCCTCAGGACTTTCAGCAGATAGTGTGGCGCCCCCTGGCTGCGCATCACCCTCAGACTGTGAGAGAGGCCTTTGGCTAGATCCAGGTCATAGTTTGCCGTCTTCCAGAGGTGGAGAAGCTGCAGGATGTACTGCCTGGGCAGGCAGGTAGAGACCACGGCCCGGACATCCTCCTGCCGAACCCTGACACCCGGCAGGCTGTTGCTGACCCTCAGGAGCTGGTGCTGGAGGAGGCGGAGGTGGAGGTGGTGTCAGCCCCCTCCCCCCGATATTAATGAGCAGGCTGTACCGGTGGTTCCCAAACTGTGCACCGGGGACCTCTAGCGGTCCTTGACGGGTTCTCACGGGGGTCCATATCCCGAGCTTGCACATGAGGGAGAGGGGGTAGACCTAAATCCATGACCAACTCCACTGTTATATATATGATACAGCCATAATATAGGAGATTAATACAAGCTTACTGCAACCAACCTATGATAAGGACAGATAAACACCATCCTGATCATCAATAACCCAACCAAACATTTTGATTCTTATTCCCTTCAGTGTGCAATAAAATAATAATAATAAAAAAACATGATTTATGAAAAGAAATAACATCTTTTAAAAAAGAAAAATCTTTTAAATCCCTGCGAGAATACTATGGGGAGGTTTACTTTTGTAATATTCAGAATAAAATAAGAGACATGACACTGTGACCCTCCAAAAAGGCTGAATATCACAAAAGTAAGTCTGGGGCAAACTTTGATAAGTATGGCAGCATACACGGCCAAACCACAACTTACAATACATAAAGAAATTGTGGATTATTTCATTTATGTATTTTGGATCCGGGACATTAATTCTGATTTTTGGGGAAAAACTACAATTACTATTGTTTGTTTGCACAATGTAATAGACTATTTTTGAAGGAAGGCATATATATATATATATATATATATATATATATATATATATATATATATATATATGTGTGTGTGTGTGTGTGTGTGTGTGTGTGTGTTACTCACTGCACTGTGTTTAATTAGATCTTTTAAAATGTCAATTTAAACGTTTTAATGAACTAAGTGTTAAAGAAGAACGAGGGCGACACCTTGTGGTGATCTGATTAAATTACAGTCAGACCTTTTTTCTTATTAGATTACACCATGTACTTTATTTAGGTGCTGTACGTCACAGGTAAATGTTGTCAGTTTCATATAACACAAAAATTTATAATTTTTTTATAACATGTATTGAGAAGTTTCTATGTACTACTCTAATACTACCACATTCACTTTACATACTTCTGAGACAGCTTTGTGTGTCTGCTCTTCGTTAACAGGCAACTGAGAAGTCTAATAAAACACTTGTCCTAAATAAAAGAAAGAGGTATCTGTTTTACTATCCTGCATGTACTCTGGACTCTGTCAGTCTTTTTTAGAGGGTTATGCTACAGTTTTGTCTGCTGCTTAATTTCAAGCAGTCTCTTCTGTAGTTTGTCCTCCACAGAGCTGAGATCTGTGGCCTTCAGCATCTGTGGCAGTTTCTTTAGCTGCTCCAGCGGAGCTTGGGCCACCCAAGATTTGATCAGATCCAGGAGAGGACCTCTCTGTCTGGGGATAGTTTCACTGGTGCATCCATTCTCTCCGGACATATGAACCAACCTGTTGGAGACAGATGGAGGTTGATTAGTGTCCATGCATGAAGTGAATGGAGAGATGAAGAGAGTAGTTATATAAATAGTTATATAAGGTATAAACTCACCTGGTGACAAGTTTCTTCAGTTTTATCCTGTGCATCCTGTGCGTGCAGAAGGACTCTGAGATGACTGTCCTGATGGCCTCACCTGAGAGAGAGAGAGAGAGAGATGTCACGACAAAAGATGGACCAAAACTACCATATGGACCTGAAATTCTGGCATTTATGTTACAAGTGAGCATTTTGCAGTTACATTCACTACACACCTCCAGCATCCTCGCAGGAGCCACACACCGCGTCGTGCTCCACAGAGCCGGGGACGAGCACGATCTGCCCGCTTGCGCACTCCCGGTGATTTACGCACCTATCCAGCGCAGAGGACGAGTTGGAGAAGGAGCCGTCGGGACACCTTTCGCAAACCGTATCACTTTCTGATGTGCCTGCGGAAAACAACAACACATTTGAAGTCATTAAAACGTTTTAACGTACCGCTGTGCATCTCAAATTCAAACACTTTTCTTACATAACTACCTTGCGTTTTGACGCCGTGTCCGGGCCCGCACTCGCTGTGTCCGGAGCAGAAGCCGTCGCGCCCGTGGAAGCCCTCCCTGCACCGGCAGACCCTGTTGTTGACCCGGGAGCACTCCCGCTCCACCTCCTGGTTCTCGGTGCAGAAGGTGTTGCAGTAGAGGCACCTGGGCAGGTAGTTCCACAGCTCCGTGTATTGGTTTTCCCTGCACGGCGCGCACTGGGTGGGCGTGCTGGCGGTGCATTGCGCGGTCATGTGCGTGCCCGGCGGACACATGTCACACACGAGGGTCCTCCCGGTGAGCGGGTCTCTGCACTCGTAGGTGGGAGCAGATTCCACCGCCAGAGCAGCGTGGAGGAGGTCGGAGAACAGGAACAGCGCAGGTAAGAGGATCTGAGGAGAGGAGCGTGGTTAGTCTACAGCAGACCATCTGTACAACTCCAAGCGTGATCCCTCTTTCTAATATGACTGCAGAGTGATACACACACCAGGAGTTTCTCATTGATATAATTCAGGCATCATTTGACAGGCTGTAGGATTATTTTTCCAGTGTTACAGTAATCGCCGTCTCACTGGGTTTTCCCTTTCTGATCGTGATGCACAACAATGCAAATATGGAATAAATGAATCAGAGAAGTGTCTGATGTTTATTGGAAATTGCCCTTTTCTTGATAACTGTAATTGATTGTTGTCTCCCTTCAGCAGACAGGCCCTTTTACAGCTCTTTATAAAATACAATAAATCTGCCAGATTGTTTCCAATCAGTGCACTTCAGCATTATCTAAACCACAGCGAGCAAATTTATTGTAACCTAATGACTTTTGTCTGACCTAATCTGACATTTTCCTTTCAGAATGAGTAAATATAGTAGTAGTAAAAAGTATTTTTGTTTCAGGACTTATAATTAGTTGGCTGCCAGAGACGACTCTAAATTAGAGCTTCAGGACTGCAAAAAAAACAAACAAATAAACAGTCCTGGCATCAGTTGTAAGACAATCATAAAGTCCCTGATTAGAGCAATGAAGTTTCAGTGAATTTTCCAAAAGAACACTAAACAATTTCCAATAAAATAATAATTTCTCAATTCACTCACAGATATTCTTCAGCTACTTCTTATTATAAGATAATTTCCTGTCCCAGTTTACACTTTGGTCATTTGAGAATTTACATAAAGTTTAGAAAAATAATGATCAGAGCCCTGACTGCCTCTACATCTGATGATAGCTTGACAAATCCCATCAGCCACCCTCTAAATTCTTCATCACTAACACAGAACATTGTCAAGTTTTACATGAATACTCACCATGCTGATGGTGTGCATGTTGTCGCTTCTGACCCGGAGAGGGTTTGACAGCGTGAATTTATAGGGAACTTCAGCAAGGTGTGGGCGTTTGTGGTTTGTGGATGACTTGTAAAACCTCAACTGAAAATGTCATACAACCTCTATATGAACAATTTATAGAGTTAAGCTGAATTGTCGACAGGACATTCGTGATAAAACGCTTTAGGAAGTACAATGAGGAGTCTGCATTTTTTTTTTCCATTTTATTTTCTAGAATTTATTCAGAGTTTATATAATCTTACACCTGAATGTCCTGTGACCTAGACATATTATACAATAGCTAAATAATTGCAACACGTCTTACCTTTGCTCTCTTTTTTTTTTTATATTTTCCATCACGCACTACTGCTGTTCAATAAAGAAAAATGTCCCCACAAACAAAAAAAAATATGAGGCCTAAAATCATCACAACACAAGGTCTGCGATCATTTTGTTCACATGTCCCTTCGAATGAAAGGGAAATAAAATAAAATCTCATTTAGTCCACATATATTGGGTCCTTTACCATTTACTTTGGTGACATAAATGTAGCTTTGTAATGTCACTAAATGCATAGTCTCCAGTCATTTACCCATGCCGACATGAAGCTTTTATAGATGAAAAGCTTGTATAACTGGACTGCACAGTAATTTAGCTCCATTAAAATATATCTAAAGAAATTAACTGTGGAACTGTAACACATTGAATGTCATGACTCAGATGTTTTGAAACAGCTGAATTTATTAAGTTTGAAACTGAGGTTAAGAAAGAGTTATGGGGAAATGCCTGATTTTACACATTAACTTGAATAAGACTTCATTCTGAAATTTCCACTTCCATTTCCCCTATTGAATGAGCATACATATCATCCTCATGTCGGTCACACATGTCTCGGTGAATCGCTCATATACTCACCCGTTTCCACTGAATAACTGTGATGTACTCAAAATGAATAAGAGTAAATGTTGCATGCACATTTCAGGTACACGGTGGGTCAAAAAACTAACCACTTCCTCTGCTTTATACTTTGAATTTGGTTACTTTTTATTATAACGGTTGAACCCGAATACAACGGTTAACTGTGAAATGACTCATTTTGTGTTTAAGGTCTAACGTTGCTTTTTGGAGCTTTCTGCTGTGTCTCATTGATGCAGGCGAGTGAACCTCTGAGTTCAGATTATTCTGTCACAAGTGCTGTTCCCAAAGTTCAACAATGAATCTACATGCTCAGGGATTCTTCTAAAAATGTCTGCCAAGATTCTCAGTCATCCAAAAATTAATCTGCATAATTTCAATGAGTTAGGAGAAAGTCAACTAGAGTTGCCTAATTGCCTTGAAGACGTGAGAAGTGAAATGTCTTTAATAACCTCAAGCAAGTCCAGTTGACTTTCTTCGAACTTAGAAAAGCTTACAAAAATGTTGACATTATAACTTCAACAAGACAATACTTTGATACCTCATATTAACAATATGTGTTTCTACAGAGCCCTGTCAGAGTCACAGGAACTTTGCCTTAGAAAAGAGTGTAAAATTAACTACATTATTCTGTATGTAAATCAGGTTAAAGATTACTAACAAGACTAAGATATGCATCCAGTATATGATCCCAATTTATGGTACTGACAGTTATGGGTCATTTTGTCCTATTTGGTGTTATCTTAGGTGCTGTTTCTTCTGACTTAGTGTAGGTACATGCAATGTAAAGATACAAGAAGCAATTGTAATGAGTCAAACTGAGGTCAAGTTCCCACTGAAGTGCCAAAGGCTTACACTTATATCTAATGTGGAAGATGTTTTAGAGCAAAAAGACAATGTTAATGATCCAGGTTGTGCTGTTTTTTCTGAGAAGGTTTCATAATAAATCAGACCTAAAAGGTTTGCCAGCACTGAAATTGGCTTTTGAGCTCTTTCTCTCCTCACCCATAGCAGAAATTAATATACTGGACATGATCAATGTGGATGGATTATTCTCAGACCATTACTGAACATCATCCATCCATCTCTCCTTCAACTTCACAGCTAAATGTAACCAATAAAGGCTTAAATCTGAACACTTGTGCTTTAACCCAGCCAATTTGACCTTTGCTCATAGTCACCTGTATTTTGTGTGAAAAGAAAAATGTGAAATAAAGTGAGTCAGCAAGACACTCATCCCTCCAGATATTTAGACAGAAGAAGAAAGAAGGCTTGGTACCTAAATTATCACTGTGCAAAAAGTTCTAGTTCAAGCAGGCCAGATTCCAGTAAACCGACAGCAGAGACGGGGATGTACAGAAAGGCGAAAGGTGCCAGGTAAACAGAAACCACTGCTGCTCACCACATTTCGAATATGCACAAAATACATACTTGCTGTGCCTCTACAGCCTGAAACAAAGATAAGATAGCCACACAAAATAAAATGAAACAGGGCTGGGTAATACACTGACATAATATGAAATATATAAAAGTTTGTCAGCCACATTTTTTATTGCTTTTTTTATCCATACTAATCTTTCCCCATATTATTTATATCAAGTAATTCATCCCTTTAACATCTCAGGGTGTATTAGACCATTGTGGGCAATGTTGCAGATCAATGATGTGTTCAAGTACATAAATCAGTGAATTCTCACAGTCTGATTATCTTATCTATAAACAGTTTGTCATTTGATTTTCCAGACAAAGATAGATAAATATATCAATATCATTGTTGAAAAGTACATATACATTACCTCAGTACTCAAGTGAGATGGACCTGAGAATATCTTCTTTTCCAGATCAGCAGTTTAATTTCCAACCATCTTCACAATTAAGAGAAGAAATGAGTTTTTTAAAACTCAAATGAGGAGCAGTTGATATTGAGGAGCTTGTTCCATTTTTCGTGAGGGACGGTCACATGAAGAAGTGTTTAGTAAGGAGAGCAAAGATTTATTAGCTCCCGGCCGTCAGCCAGGTTTCTATTGGGTAATGTTATAATAAGCATAAAAAGGGATCTAAGATTTTGGATCACAGCAGAAGTAAATATCAATCTGTTGTGCCTTTCGGTGCCTTATTTTTGAAGAAACAACACATTTTTACAAACTGATTTTAATCAGATCATTTGACATTTATGTTCACAAGTTACATGAGCTTAAAGAGGACCAGTCAGGCATATATACAATAAAGATTTAATAATATAAAAGTGATAAAACAAAATATAAAACAAATATCACTTCATGAACTTGCAGCATTTGGAATCCAGTATTTCTGATAAAGTAATAACAACAAGCCTATATTCAGAAAGTACTTTTCTTTTTAAATAGAAAAACACATTGCACTCCTTTGTACATTCATAAAGCTGACAATTAAAAAAAATTCGGATGAGCTTTACTTGCCAGCAGTCCAGAACAAACCAACAAACAAAGGAAAACTGTAGAAAATACATGTATTTCATTATGAAACCAAATCCTTCCTCTCAATCAGCGAGAAAGCAATAATAATAAAAACACAACATCTGCCAGCCTATCTTCCATAAAATAGTGTGCTATTTACATCTTAAATAGTTTTTCATTTTTCACAGACTCCGGTCAAAAAGTTTCCAGGAAACATTTTTATATTTTTTGTTTCATTTTACCTGGAGTACACAGATGTTTGGGTTTTTAAAATTTCTTTTTAGGTTTATTAGATTCATCACCACAGACATATTTTAGACTAGGGTGATGTTATTAGTGTCCCTTGTTACTTCATGTAATAAAAACATCCTTATTTTGGTTTACAGTTTTGACAGAAAGAAAGAAGAATTTATCTTCCCATCTCACCTTTATGTTACAGTTAGACAAAAATAACTCTAGGCACTATGTGCATAGCTTGATATCATTTAGTGATATCTTAAAGACCTGACATTATCGTGACCCATGTCTGTTACGCTCTCAGATACGTTTATCCCCCTGCTCGCCAAGTGTGTGTCTTTTTGTGTTTGTGTGCTCACTATCTGACAATACATTAGTGTCTGTTGGCATTTATTCCTGTCTCTTCCCTATTCATTTAATGGCTTGTGAGCCTTAAAACACGACTCATCCTGAAGCATACTGACAAACATCTTCTCATACATTTTGTGCGCGGAGGTCGTTCCTATGATGCGGTTGATCTTCCTCAGGACTTTCAGCAGATAGTGTGGCGCCCCCTGGCTGCGCATCACCCTCAGACTGTGAGACAGGCCTTTGGCTAGATCCAGGTCATAGTTTGCCGTCTTCCAGAGGTGGAGAAGCTGCAGGATGTACTGCCTGGGCAGGCAGGTAGAGACCACGGCCTGGATATCCTCCTGCTGAACCCTGACACCCGGCAGGCTGTTGCTGACCCTCAGGAGGTCATCTAGGGTCAGGTTTTTTAGGCCATTGCAACGGGAGACTTTCCTCTCACAGTGATTCACACCTGTCAGAACAGGGTACAAACTTTAAAACACGAATGTTAGACTTCACTAAGAACAGGCTAAAACCAAGAAGTGCAGATTTTGTGCACACCTCGTATGATGCCGTACAGCTTGTCCTCATCTTTGTTCTGCTCCCTCCACAGTCGCAGCAGCTGGAGGACCTGCTGCTGGGGGGAACAGGCCTTCTTCAGCTTCTCCAGGCTCTTATGATCCACCTTCCGCCCGGGAAGACTCTCCAACAGCCGCTCCAGGGGCACCGAGGGCAAACGCAGTGAGGAGAGCGACTGGAAGACTGCCTCTTCACACAGGGTCACATCTGATTTGTAAGAGAAGGTCAGAGATGGACAGGGAGGGGAGATGTAACATACAGTAAAATATGATACAGATCTGGTGCAGCTGCTCAAAGTGTGACAGCTTATAGCAAAAACTTTTCGACAAATCAGCACACTCAGGAGTTTTGTTGCTACTACTGACCAGTAGCTTATGACTAATGCTACCTATGTTAGCAAACTTTGAACACATATTTGCCCTGTTACTGACACAGATTACTCATTTTGCACACATCATGACATTTTCTCGATAGTTTCGCTATGTTTCAACATTTTAACACTTGTGGTCACAGTGATTGCTGAACAGCAGAAACTACATACAGTAGTCTGACGTAAGTTTTCTCACTGCAGTCCTGACACATGAGAATGAGCGGGAACCACACTTTTGGGGCACATTATGCAAATGGACCAATATCCAGTCTCCAGTCCCATCAGTCTATCACAAGTCTGGATTTGTTTAAATGTGTTCGTGTGTGTGTTACAGGCCGTTGCCTTGTAATTTGACCAAACAACAAGCAAGGAATTCCTCAATTTTTGTTTCCCATTGATGGCACAGTGCCACCACTGACATCAGTCTGCAAAGCCAAACCAAACGGAGCCCATCTGTGTCGCTCTGCACCAAAGCAACCAGAGCTCGAGCAAACCGAGGCGAGCTGCAGTGAAACGTGCTGTGCTTGCAGTCACACTGCACCGCACGTACACCTACGCTATTTCATCACCGCATGCCTTACGTTTCTGCAAGCAGAAGACATGGTATTTTTATGAAGGATGTGGTTCTCTTTTTCTTTTTTCCAAATTGGGGAAACTTTAGAAGTACCTGCTCTCATTACTGGCAACCCCGACGTGACACCAATTTTATAACCAGTCAAAGCTGATGACATGATGATGTCAGACTTTCGACATGAAATTACAACATTCATATAACTATGACGGTTTCTGTTTCCATGCGTATGTGAAAATGTTTCTGGATTGACATGAAGAACACCATTTTATCATTAAAAAAAAACATTTAGTAAAACCATTGTCAGTGAAGTATGATTGACCTTAATGTGAAGATGGATATTAAGCTTGTTTCTCTGATGTGAGCGCGGCTTAAACTATAATTGACATTGACTTCCCGGTGGTTTTCTCCAAATCACGTAGCAACTTCGGGAATCCCAACTGCTTTCAATTTCACATTATTTCCCTAAAAAAAGCTGCTAAACTCTTCCAGGATCTGCAGACAATCTGTGGTTGTGTAGTCTGCAGTAAGACAATTTGTGAATGAATGTTTGAGGAGAGCATCACCCTCCCCAAGTGACAACAGCTTTGTGTGTCTCCTTCGATGTGTGGTATACAGTACGCATGAGTTTGCCAGGGTCTGTACATCTGCATGTGTGTGTTCTTCAGTGGTTTCTCAGGCTCTGGGAATTCAATGTCAAATCTGAGGCTTTTCCTCTCAAATTAATTGTGAGCATCTGCCATAGTTAAAGTCTGAGTAACAAAGACTAACCATCTCGTCTCGTGTCTCATTTGTGCTTGACTCAGTTTCCTCTGTTATTGTAGTTTGAGGATGTGACAGTTAAACGAGTAATTGATCCATCATGGGTCTTATGACAGCAGTACCATAAACATCCCATTCAACCCCTTGCTTTGGCTTTTCTCTTGCACGCTGGTTTTCAGACACACAAGAATTTGGAAAAGAATGGAATCTGGACAACGAACCTGACCAAGGAAATCCCCTGCCTGCAGGAATGAAAATGACCACATGTCTGAAATAATTCAGCTCTGACTGATTTTAAGCTGTTGACAATTGAGGTTTTCTCAAAAACATCATCACGTGTGTGTGTGTGTGCGCTGTGTATACACTGTACAAACAAACAATCTCTACCCTGATTCGCCCCATATGATTTCTATTAGGGATTAAACCCTACTGCAGACTTGCGAAGTGTGTTTATCTTACCAGTGTGGCACAAAGTGTGATGCTGAGAGCAATCCAGTGTTGGTGTCTTGTCGCAGAGGCTGTCTGAAGTGGACGTGCCCCATCTCAGTGTCTTCAAGCCCAAATCGGAGCAGTTTCTGTGGGGCTGACATGGTTCGGTGGAGGAGCCACCGGTGGAGAAGTGACCAGCGGGACAACGTTTACACTCAGTGTCACTTGTCGGTGTACCTGGAGGTGGTAAACACAGGATAATATATTTATTGTATTAACTGAATGAAAACATAATTCTGACAGTCTATAATTATTACTCTGAGAAAACCCTACAGCTTGAACTGCATACACTGTAGCTGATCAAGCACACATCAAGATGACGTGATTCCAAGAACTACGACCACAACGACATGTGACAACAATTCAGGACAACATGACGACATGTGTGATTCTGGGAATGACTCACGCGTAGTTTCTATCTCGTTTTGAATTAAGAAATCCCATGCTACTCGCGTTGTGGTGGAAAATAATTACTATGACGGCATGTGGCTTCAAACACAACGCAAGATGATTTGACAACAGATCTTTCAGATTGACGAACAGGAAAATAAACTTTTAATGCAAGGATCTTTTCAGTTAGTGTATAATGTACAATGACTTGACATATGCACTAACTTATCAAAATGTAAGTGAAAATGTATAAAACTTACTTTTATTAGGGTTAGGGTTACTAAAAGTCAACATGAACATTAAAATAACAATGTCATAATGAATGTAAAATATTTAATAGATGATAATAATGGCAACTGATTAAATTTAAAACACTTTTACCCATTAGACAGATTCAAAGGAAAGACATTAAAAGTCTTCTGTGATTTACAGTGACATTTTACTATATTTCAACACGTTGTAATTTAATGTCGTTACCATGGTACAGTAAACTGTAAAAACTTCTGTAAAATACAAACAGCAGCACGTATGAACATGTCAGTGTCAGTGTAGTGGAACTAGTGTTGTAATCACATCCTCATTTTATTTTTATCTCCAAAGCAAAGAAGTGAAAGCGTGTGGGAGGAGAAGCCATGCTTTTATCAGATTTAACCTTTTGAATTGTTTCCAGCTCTAATGGCACAGTGTGTTCTTTCTTGAAAACAATTCACCATTTAGGCTGAAAACATGAAACCACTGATATGCATAAAGCAAGGCGCTAATGTTTCCTGCCCCGCTGATGACAAATCACTAACAGTACGTGCATGAGAACATGTCAACCAACATGGTTTTATATGCTGGCATTAATCTCAGAGCTTCCTGTGCAAAATCAGCATATCAGCACTTATTATTAGAAGAGTTAGGTTTCGATTTATTTAAAGTAAAGGTGCTTGCTCAGTAGTTTACATAATAAAAGGATATGCATTGATGCATACATTGAAAACATCTATGTATAAAAAAAAAGACCTGAAACATTGATTGTCAATCAGCAAAAAGTGTATTGATTAATCAATAGCCATCAATCAGCCTCTGAGGATTTGCTACTTTTCTTTGTCTTTTTCTAAACTTAATAACAATAATGTAATAATGGCTGAATTTATGGCTGTTGTGAACTATGTCAATGTCTTAGCCCTGGTTCTTAGCCTACTTTTAGCTTGATTTTCATATTATCTCTTCTTAGTCTTGTTTTATCTGACCGTTTTTTTACTGGTTTATGCTGCTATCCTTGACAATGGGTTTCCGACCACAATGGGACTTACCCTGTTAAATGAAAGGTTTAAAAAAAAAAAAAAAAAAAAAATTGAAATCTACTGATTTCTTGATTTCTTGGACAAAATGCGCAGTTCACTGGAGTCTCCTTGACCTTTAGGAAATTAGGAATAATCAACCAATCAAGAAAAAAAGTAGTCATACTAATTGATACTGAAAATAATTGGTAGTTGCAACTCTAATACAAAAGGAAAACATTAATTGTGTTGTTTCATTGATTTATTTACTGATTCTTTTCTTTGTTGGTATATTATTTTCAGCTGGGTCTTTCCTACTCAATACCAATAAACCATTTCCAAAAACACAGATAAACCCGCTAGAAAGACTTTGGTTCAGAGCTAGAGAAACAAATCACAACTAGAAACAGACAAATCAGGAGATCAAGGAAAGGAGTCATAAAAGGCATGTGTTGTTGGGAGACTGAACCATTGGTTTTCTAACATCCTGTGGTTTAAAGGTCCAAACCACAAGTCAAGGCATTACATAATAAGTCCTTCAGCTTCAGAGAGGGGAATCCCCTGAAATGCTGTCTCATGTCTGCATAGCTTTATTAGACTTTCAAGTCCGATTGTAGCCCCATGTTAGAGGAATTTTTATGGAAAATGTTTTCTCATCTTTGAGCCGTGTCAGCGCTGCAGGGGTCGGATAATAACCAGAATCCACGGAAAATGTTGTTTCATCTATGCAGTGGCTGGATTCTGGTCTCAGGTCTAAGATGAGGTCATGAGAAATGCAGTGCCACTCTGTGCTGCGGTTCCAGTAGAAATATCAGATTCTGTTCACTGGAATGCTGAAATTTAGCATCAACCTGTCTTTAAGTTGCCCACAAATCACTACTGACGCACCAAGGAGAGAATCTGTGATGAACATAAGGTCAGATATCCACTGTGATAATAACAGCATTGGGTACATCTGGCTCAGTATTTAGCCAAGACTGCATTTTAAGAGATGTGATGAGGAAAAGGTTTGGACTCTGCTCTGAAGAGACTGTAATGACAGATGATGTTGACGCTCAGACTTAATAAAAAAATACAGAAAAAGACAAGTACATTACCCACATGGATGACACTGAAATCAGGTCAAATCTAATCTCTCATTCTTCAGAGAAAGAAAAGCCTTTCATATACAGTACATGGGCAGAGATTTGAGTACTGGAGAGACGGGCTCAGCTTTTCAAGTCTTTGTTAGACTGCTGCTGTTTGAGTCCTAAGTGTCCAAGAGCTTAAAACTAATTAAATAAATCTGAAAAACGCCTCTCTATTTATGCAAGAGCCAATCCTTCGGAGAGAGGTTTTCAGATGGTGACCGAGTTAGCTATTCAGATAGTTATTCGCGCTGGTCAAGCTGCAGCAAATTAACCATTAAGAGGAAGAGCAGCTTCAGGAATGCAGGGGAAAGGTTACCCTGTGCCAAGTTAACTGATGAGCCCTATCTTTAAAGTTTCCTCTTTAGTTACACATCTGCGAAGAGGAAGAAGTGATAAGGCACTTTTCAGAAAATGTCATGCAATTCTCCATTTCTCATAACCAACTAATGACTGGGGGCATAGTCATCCCTATGTCACACAAGTGTAAAACCTCATAACCACACACCAACGCCTCGCACGCAGGACCCTGATGATTCAAGGCAAATGAGCTTGGCTGTAGAACATAAGTTTTGATATCAAAGGATTTTGCAGTTTATAGATTGCTTTCAAATTTGTTTATGGTTGACAGACAATCTACTGTTGCATAACGTATCAACAATCTAGTATCATCTCCGGTTTTTCCACAGTATTTTATTTATTATCGGCAGGAACCAAGAGGAACCAGGAGAGGAGAACAAAAAAAGATCAAGGGCACTCCTATATCTAACTTGCACTGAAGACCATTAAAGCTTCCATAAAACAAAACAAATTGATCAGCTTCCTCTCATCAAACCCCTTTGAATAAACACAATGACATTCAATCAAAATTGACTCTGACAGATTAACTTAGGTACATTTAGTGTAATGAGGAAGCACTGCTGGGAATGAAATGAAATACACCAAAGCTGTGGTGACCCACAAATAAAACCATTCTGATGCACTTGACCTACACACACAGATGAAGAAAAATTAAATGTCAGTCTCCTGAAGGATGCCAATGTCTCCTCCTCTTTGTGTGTGTGGGGAGCTATGACAGCATGGAATATAATGGTTATTCATCACGTGGTGATTAGAGTCTGAGTCTATGTGAAAATAATAAGTTCATGGAAAATCTAAAATGACCCTTTTCCACACTATAACCATGTAAAGATGACTTTTATTTTATTTATTTATTTTATTTATTTATTTAAAAAAAAAGTATTACTTTTAACTTTAAAAGACCTTTAAAAACCTTTTATCCAGTAATCTGAAATCTCTGATCCAACCATCGCAACTTCTTACATTAATGATGGTTTCAATTCAAGTTACAAGCTACCAAGCAACTGCTACCAATTGTTCAGTCCCAGCTGCTTTATTCATGTATCTCTTTCCTTATCTTTGTAGCCTATAGTCTGATTTCCAATAAATAACAATATGAACAAGAGTTAGATTAAGTGAACTGTTGGTTAAGGGTGATTACAAAGAGACATGACATTAATCTGTCTAGTGAGCTACAGCTACTGTAAGGGTACATGTGGTACGTCACACGCAACACTGCCCTGACTCAGACCAGGCCAGGTGTGGAAGTGCAAGAAAGACGTGCAAAGAACATGTGCGGCCCCAATTTCCTCTCTTTAACATGTGTAGTCATATCTCTCTGCTAGACAGACATGGGAATAAGGAGGAAATCACAGACAGATCAAATATAAAAAGCTATATACATTTGACCATCCACATATTTCTGTTTTGTTCTTGTGCATTTCTAAATCATTAAGTACAATATACGCAGTTTCAAACCAGCATACGCGTGTCTGTGTGTGAGAGATGGACAGAGAGATTAATAGATGGTTCTGTGAATTTTATGAGTCAGAGTGAGTTTAAAAAGATATGGTCGGTTCCCTGAAAAGAAACTTCAGCATCTGGAACGGATCTGATTCACAGATGTAGAGGAAGATGAAGAGAGAGAAGTGATACAAGGGAGAGGTCATCTAAAATGCTGATCTGTAACTGATGCATGTCCCTGATTTGGTGGCGAATAGTTTCCTCTCTCGATGTATCTGAAGTTGAACTGATTTGACTTAACTGTAAACGTGAAGCATAAGATGAGAGGGTTAAAGGAAAGACATACAATATGTAGAAATGGGTTTCTGAGAGGGTTAGAGGAAAGATATACAATATGTGGAGATGGGTTTCTATTATAAATACTGAAAAAAAAAAAGATTCATACTCCACTGTGTAAAAAGTTGCGGACAAACACTCATGCAAACAAAAGCACATACAGTATACCCTCCATAGACACACACACTTTGTGCATTGAGCTGACGGGACTTTTGTTCACTGGACTCAGCCAGTGCTTTCTCCTAGGCTGTGTGCTGACTAAAATTCCTAATTTTTTCTGGTTTTATTTTGGATACCTCATGCTCATCATTGAAATCTGATTTACGTGCTAACCGGATAAACAAAAAACCCCACAAAAATCACTGATCTTTTTTTTTTTTTTTCTTCAAATATCTTACGTAAAACAAGGGCGGTCTGCTGGTATAGCAGTTCAATAACCAAATAATCCTAAAAATGATAATCTTAATATTAATCTTACTCTTACCTAAGGCTGTCACTCCGTAGCCAGGTCGACAGGTAGTGTGTGTGATGCAGAACTCCACCACTAGATGGAAACCTGGAGCACATTCACACACTTGATCGTGGGTGCTGTTACAGCTTTGCTTGATATACTGCTGCTCCTTACACACCTAAACACACACAAAAAAAAAAAAAAACAGTCACACACACCTACTCAAACTGTGCTGCTGCAGTAGCATACAGTAAGGCTTGATTTACATAGCATGTGCGAACAGAGAGCGTGCTAATTTAGAGACGTGACTTGGAAAACAAAACAGGTCAGGGTGTTACGCTGCTGCTCCACACGCTGTCTTAAAAAAAAAAAAAAAAGTATCTCAATGTGTTAACAGTGATTTACACAATAGGTCAGTGGTCATATTACATAATTGATCAAGAGTGGAAACAAAAAAAAAAGAATCTAAACTCTGGCGTAAGATCACTCTACCACAATAAGCACTTTCATTTTTAGTAACAACAACTAAAGTGGAAATACTGGTTTCAAAAAATGACAGATGCTGTTCCAAAACATAAACAAACAATATAGTCATACATCTAATGAAAAGGCAAAAGGAAAACCACAAAAAAGTGGCATGAAGGACGAGCCAGAGGATAAAAACATGAAAAGGAACTTTAGCGGGATTCTTGGTCGTGATTTAGTGGGAGCAGACACGCAAACTTCTTATCTACAAAAACTGGGGTTTTCACAGAAAGAACTGTTAAACTCCATAGTGAAAGGAACACATACCGAGGTGCAATATTGGCATGTATCCCCCCAGTGCCAGTTCTCTGCAAAATGCCTCTCAGGACAAGGCTGGCACTCGGTGGGCGTGTCAGCGGTGCAGTGTTGTTTCACGGACGTGCCAGGAGGACACTGGTCGCACAGCAGGAGCTCAGCCGTCACTGGGTCGCGGTACTGGTACTTTGGCGGTACGGCCGGCTGCTGGAAGGCCCAGGAGAGAGAAGCTGTGAAGAGCTGCAAGAGAGAAAAAGTCGGTTTAGTACTGAGTCAACAGCGGTGACAAAATCTCTAATGAAACCCATCTCTTGCACAGCTCCTCTTTGGCGAAAGGTTCAAATATTTTTAGATTTTGGAGCACTCGCCAACCCAAAGCTTCCAGTAAGAGAGAGTTGAAAGAAAGGTCAGAGCTGTAAAGTTGAAGCTCCTGGTGGACACGCAGTCCTAAAGTGATTTCCTTTGCTTTATGGAGTGCAGTTCAGGGAGTCAGAGGAGAAAATTTAGCGGCAGTTTCATGGATTACTACGCAGGGGCAGCCTTTCAAACAATAACAATATATTTTTAATTTTTGTAAGCTTTGCAGGAGGTCATATCGTCCGATTTTGCACTGTTTTGTTCTGTTAGCCTTGATTAAGGGATCACATTGATTTCATTTAACTTTTGGCATTGTTTCTCAACATCTCAACTGTTTTCCAAAGCTTTTAATTGAATTCAGATGTCTCAGACATGCCAGTATTCTGCACATATTAAATTAAAATAAAGTGTATGACAGGATTATAGACAATAATTGTGTTCTCTGACCTCACCAGCAGTTTCCTAACCATGTCAGCAGCTCCGTACGATAATCTGCTTTGTAGCTGAAAAGCATCTGATGTGATTCAATGCTGATCTACAGCAGTTTAATACCGCCCTGGAGCAAGAGCATACCGCACCCATATATCTTTCCCCCCTAAAAGCAAGCCATCCAGATGGACACACTGCGAAATGTGCAGTTCTTAGCGAGCTTCTGAGACGGACACATGTAGCTGTTGCTTCAAAAACAAGCCCATGTATCATCGCTTCAGTGGGGACTGAAAAGCTTTGGCCGGACCTAAAATCGAACATATCAGTTGGTGAGCATGTTTGACATGCAGCCATGCAGCTGGCCAAGGCCACATGCAGACCAGATGTCACACATCTGGCTCCTTTCACCCTGAGGTCCCTCAGACATTGGCTCTGTGGACTTTCCCGTTGGCCGGGATACATCCTCACTGCTTGTACAAACTAACAATAGGTCGTCCTTGCATTGTGAGTGTGTGTGTGTATTCTTGTATGTGGTTTTCTGCTTTCCACCATGTTTGTGTGCAACTTCAAAAATGAATGAATTCATACAACAAACAGCTACAAAACATTCATGCATGTGCGTGCAGGAGTGCACACATGCAGGAATGTGTGTGTTGCTGCATGTGTGTGCACACACGGTGTTCATGTCCAATTACCATCTTCCTCAGTGTTGGTCTGTGTGCTCTGCGGTCTCCTCTCCTGGCTGCTGTTCATAAAGAGAACTGTTGGAGGTTACTGGGCTTTCCCCATTCACCACCAGAATACAAAACACTCACCCACTCTGTTCTACAGTTTACCCGCTCCACAGCATTGATCTCCTTCCTGTGAGTGTGTATTTGCACTTATCCCATTTACCTTAAAACGTGCAACCACACAACACAATAGACTACGTGTGTGAAACAAAGGAAAAACCAGGAGTTATTTTCAGTGTGTGAACAGATGCAGAAGAACACATGCACATCTTTCATTAACTATTAGAATACAAAATAGAGGGCCATAGTAATATTAGAAATCTATGTGCGTTTGTGTGTGGGTGTAAAAGAGACAGTACAGTGCAGTACAGCTGTGTCTTCCCCATCTGCCATATCTTTCTAAGCATCTTGCTTATGCTACAAATTACTTTTTTCCTGTTATTCACGTAACTCTATTAGCGTTCACCTTTAATAGTCTATTAAATGCTCATGTCTATTTTCAGCAGCGAAAAGAGAAAGTAGTGAAATGATGCCCTACATAGACAAGAATGAAGTGTGTGCTTCGCGTCCTATTTTTGTTTCCTTTTGCAATGGAGGTCATTGAAAAAGATAGTAAAAATAGATGAATGGGTTTTACACACCATAATAGAAACCTAAGCTTCAAACAGCGTGGCGAGGGCAGTGGTTTTCCCGGCAAAACCTATCGACCTCTGAGCACCACATTCGGTGGAAGGCTTTCATCCACAGCGACTTGCTGAGCAGTACCATGGCTGCATGTGTTTGTTTGTAGCATGGGTGGCCCCAGCAGGAATCAAACCCATAATCATAGTCTTGCTCTTCAAATTAAGAAGTGTATATACACACTATTAAGCTGTGAGACCACATCCAATCAATTCAGAAACATCAAGAGGGTGGGGTGTACCGAGGGGCTGACAGCGGGTCACCTGGTTTTTTTTTTTTTATTTTTATTTTACAAATCTGGGCACGGTTACACTTGTTGCTTCAACTTTAATCTTTGGTTCGAGTTGGGATGCGTTTACTGGCAGAGCTGGACTTTCTTCAGTCATGAGAGCCGATGAGCCGGAGCATATGTGGAAGTGGTCTGGTTGGGATTGTTTTTCATATCCTTCATACATCCCAGTAGTTTGGCTATGCTCCAGCTAAATCATACACAGTAATGTTCAGTAGGTAAAATACAATGACAAAACATGCATGTTCAGAGGTATTAATATTACATCTTTATAATCTAATCTAAAAAAGCCCTTTGACATGATTATAAAACACATAGTGGTTTGATGGTTTAATGCACCCTCACACTTTACATATCATTTGTCCGTCTTACAACTTTTGCTGCAAGTTATTCAGTCTTTTGTCTTTGCTCATTTCATGCACCGTTAAACTTTTGCAAGCAAGCAAATGTAGTTTAATACTAAAAAAAATTTTAAAAAGGACATGACTGACAAAGTATGTGAGCTCACACTGAATGCCACCATTTGGAATCAGTTAGTTAATTTAAATCCTTTTATACTTGAATGAAGTCTGCTTACATCCTAATACTAAAAAAAAAAAAAAAAAAAAAAAACACTTCAGGCAGAACCCCACATTTCCAAGCCAAACCCAGTTACAGTAGCTTTCTGCTACTGAGGAAAGGAAAAACTGTCATCTTTTTAAGAATTAATTCATTGGAAAGATGTCCTGTGGTGTGTGCGTGAGTCTATCAGCAGCTAAAAGAGATATTGAACTTTTCACCCTCCTTGTCGCCTCAGAAGATGCCATCTGACGACATCATGGATGACCGCTGGAAACCCAAATTACACAGCAGCTAGGGGCCACTGACAGCTATAATTATACTGTTAACATCATCAGAGCAGAGCTCAGCGAGAGACATATCCTAGGTGGAGCACAGCCAGCGGAGAGGAACAGATGGATGAAGGTATGTAGGTAATGATAATGTTTTACCTTCCCTAAACGTGATGCCCTTGAGCAAGGCAAGGCAGCTGCTATGTAAACTATTATAAGTGATGTGAGCTGTTTGTTGGAAGAAAAGCAGGCTCACTAAATCCTTCCTCTGGGTAAATAATGGTTTCAATAAAAACACTATATATTCAAATTGGCGTCATCTGATACACACTGCTTATGTAATCTATGCCCGTAAATCCAATTTGAACAGAGTTGAGAGAAAACATGATGTTTATGAAGAGCAAAGATAATCTTTAACGATTCTTTAACACACAACATGTGTTTTTTAACAGATGTTATCCTCCATGAATGAAACAAACAAGTGTATTCCAGTCTGTAAAGTGTGGTGATACACAAGGCCGTGCTGGATCAAGGAGATGTACCACGCTTCCCACAACAGGCAACACAAGCGAGACACAATAAGATCCAGTCATATGTTTACTGGCGGTGAGTTACAGTTGTTTACAGTGTGTTTATCTATCACTATGTTGATATACTTTGACTGGGCACGCATGTAATGTTTGACATTCAGTGAAATCATTCCTGAAATAATGCCAGCGCTTTGGCGAGACAGGGTTTATGTGACTTATGAGGGTTTTTGTTTTTCTATATCCTGTCTGGTGTCAAAATTACATCCATAGTGACGTGTAATGATGCCAGAGTGCTTCGGCGAAACACGATGAACTGCACTTTGAGAACTGCTTGACAGATGGGCTGTAGCGACATAACTACAGAGTTCAGATACCTGACAGAAATAGCCTTAAAAATGATCATCCATGCCTTCCATGTAAGCTTGTGAGGAGAGCAAGATCTGCAGGTAATGGGCAAGCAGCAGGATCAGTGATTTTACACATATGGGGAAAAATGTATAATAAATGAACAAATATGAATTGGAGCTAAAATCATCTTCATCAAGAGCATTGCACTTAAGATACAGTAAATACTCTGAAAAAAGTCAGGCACTTTGATCATATATAAAACATACAACAAAAATGCCGGCTTGGTAGAGGGAGACACATTGTGATTTGTTTTAAAAACATATAAACTAAAAAAGTTAAAAAATCATCAAAATCTTCAAACAGTATCGCAAAAAAGAACATCTATAGGCAGGCAATAACTTAACCTAATTTAATAAATCACAATTGAACAGATGAACACACTCTCCATTGTGTTATGTTGGAAATACTGAAATGCCTCAGAACAAATCAGCTGCTGTATTTAACTTAATTCCAAAAGATAAAGTTTAAGCTTAGAAATACAGTGAACATGGAGCATACTGAAATGCAAAGAAAGGGGAGAATCAGAGTTTGGGGAGCCTGAAGTCAGTTTTAAATTCATGGCATGAGGAGAAGAGCCATGGCACAAAGGGACCAAACCACACTACACCAGCTTATCCACTCGGCACATGGCTTCAGTTAACTGTAGTACGCAGGTGGTCTGAGGGGGGATTCCAGCTCTTGGAAGTGTGTGTGTGTGTGTGTGTGTGTGTGCGCGTGCATCTCTGTGTGTAGGCTCCTGTGAATATGGACTGTCCTTTTTCACTCATACAGAGACAGAGAGAAACTATGGCACAAGCTGCTATACTGTGTCACAGGTAGCCTCATCAAACAGTTATTCATAATCTTTGATGAAATTCAGAGTTGGATATTTCAGAAATGCAATGTTCAACTCCATACACACATCCCATTAACAAAAAGTGCTTCTACTTTTATATTATTTTTTTTTTATGTATAACACACAAATCATCAAAAATCTCTGAACAGTTAATTCCACTGTATAATTTATGTCCTGTTGATGAGAGCTGAAACAAATGAGTTAATCTGCATCTCCTTTGATAATTAAGTCCTTTCTTAAGCAAAAATGTTAAAATTGATTTTATAATAATAAAAAGTATTTTCTGCTATTTCATTCTTCTATCACTACAAATCAGAGGAAAACATTGTACTCCACTACATTTTTACAACTATATTAACTAAAAACTACATAAGCTTACAGAATGATACATTGCTAAAGACTAAAGCAGAGAATCCCAACATTTTTTGCTTGTGACCTCACATTCTGAAAAATTTCACACAAAAAAGGTCAAGTTTGGAGAAAAGTCTAACAGATTAAACAACTAATTTATGCAGAAGAGCTTTATTTTTCTTCTTTGCTACCCCATTAATCATCTAATGACCTTCCAAAAACATACTGTGAACCACTGGACTACATGACCCACTACTGTGTATAAAGCAGCTTACAATTACTCAACCAGCTACAACAGTCAATCTCTAACACTACTACTACTACTACTACTACTACTACTAATAATAATAATAATAATAATAATATTAATAAAGTACTTTTTCTGCACAAGTACTTTTACTTTTGATATGAAGTACTTCTGCTTTTTAAAATTCTACATGTAATGGTGTGCAGCATTGTATATCTACTTTTACTGATAATCTCAAACCAGATATGGAAATAGAAAAAAAAAAATATTGATATTTCTCTGGATACTTTCAATATTTAATGTGAGAACTTGAGGGTTTGATCGTTTTCTGTCTCAAACAATTAATCTAACATTGTGTTCTAACATGTCTACAGTCAGATAGACTTTCACTATAGAAATTTGCATGGTCGTTCTGTTTTTAATATGACTCACTGTGTGTATTGTGAAATAAAACAGAGATGAAGACCAGTTTTTGACCGTGACACTAATACAACAGCTGCCTACTCTCCTTTTGCGCTCTGTGTCTGATAATCACCCAGTCCTACACGTGTAGGACACACACACACACACACACACACACACACACGCGGGATCAATGAGTTTATCACAACTGTGCCACACTCGTACACACCCACACACAGACATCTGCTATCAGCACTACTGTTGATGGAAAAGGGGAAGTTAGGTGTGCGGAAGCAACTTCCAGAGGTAATCGTTTCTTTCTGAATAAACGTTTGAGCTTGTTTGTTTAAAACATGTTGATCCTGTACCTTCTCACACCCTGTGTAAGGCCCCCCCCCCCCAAACACACACACTTCATCCAGTGTTTGTCTAGAAAAAAAAAAAAAAAACAGAAATATTGTTGAGTCTGTTGGCCAAGTGACCTCTCTGTAGCGTCTACTGTCTGCCTGTGGGCTTCATTTGGGGAAGTTGGTGCAGCTAATGTCAACGGCCACAACAGAGGGTAAAAGAGAGGAGGCGTAAAGATAAAGAGAGCACAGATAATAGATAATAACAGATAATAACAGTAGGTTCCTACACAAGGATGAGTGTCTGGATTATAGGATGGATGAATGGATGTCATGCAGGGTAGTTAACGGTGAGATTAACTGGTTGGTTGACTACCTGCAGCCTTGATCAGATAAGTAGAATCGATAAGATAAAAATACTCCTTGGCTGCATTATCGTGCTCTCCAGAACTTCACTTTCCCACCAAAAAAGTCAGTGTTTACTTACAGAAACACATCTTCACAAAACATAAAGACTGACAGATTGAAGTCCAAATTCAATCGTCCTGGGCAAGGGCCCAAACAAAAAGTGTGTTTTTCAGCAGACTGAACACAACTACATTTGTAAGAAGTCTGCAGGGGCATCAGGAAGAGCACACTGATGCAGGAGGTGCTGGACTCCTCCTGCATGAGAGCACACCGATGCAGGAGGTGCTGGACTTCTAAACCAATGCAATGTTTCATACATAAAATTGCAAAGCATCCCTTTAACATTAAATTAGGTACAGACATACTGAGTGGGTGTTTGGCTGGATGACAAGCAGATTAACAGGCTGAAAGGTATGAGAGATCCAGAAGGGTGCAGATTGACTGGATGCTGACAGTCGAGACTGACTGAGCGGTTGGACGACTGACTCATTATCTGGCTAAAATAGATGCTTGTTCAGCCGGCCAAATGACTGACTAACTGAATGATGGATAAACACAAGCACACTGGGTCAGAAACTGCACTAACAAAATATTTGCCTATTTTAGGTCAGCTGCAGAGTGCAGACTGCTGTGGTAAAAGGAAATAATGTGTATTGATGATATCAGACTAAATGGTGGCAGAAAGTACACATGCACACATACACACACTGATTTGTTTTTCACTGTCATGTACGCCGTCTTCACGCAAAAAGAAGCGACACACCTTACAAACAAAATGACTGACTGACCCTTCGCCTCACAAAATAGATCTCTCTCTCTCACACATACACACACAAAGACAAACACCTACATAGGCCATGAGGACAAATAGTGGGCCCAGTGTTTTGTAGCTACAGTGTGCGATCTGTCTCTGCCCTGATACACATCTGCACATGAACATATGCAAAACCTGCAAATGTCCCAACACAACACATCATGCAAAACACACCAAAGGGAATAACTGCTCTTAGCCCAGAGGCATACATTTGAAAAACCCCAGAGAAAACATTGCAGAAAAAATTAGTGTAATGACAGCCTTACAGTAAACACCATCTGCTGGCAACATGCCATGTCTCTACTTTGCAAGGGTAGAGTTTCATTCATTTCAAATGCGCCATAGTAAAAGCAATAAAACGTGACCCAAAGCAAACTTTCAGTCATTGATGAAAATCATAGATCTTGTATAGGTCCAATTTCTGAGTGGTGAGTATTCACAGCAGTGTATAAAAGGGTTGACAAAACATGAGCTTCATTAATCATCAAAAGCAGACAGCCTCCAATCTAAACAGAATTTAGCTGTTTCAATGCTTTAGGCTACGTGTACTATGAATCTACAGGAGTATAATGATATAAGCCACCACAACACACAAAAAGCACAATCTCTCCACACACTTTCAGCAAAATGCTGAATATTACCTGCACAAGCTGCTGTGTAGGACTGCTTTATGGTGTCAGGCTATTTTGTCCACACCTTGTACATCATTAATGTGTCAGCCTCAACCAACTTTCGGTGTATTTGCACCCACAGAACAAAATGCATCCCAGGGAGACAGACATCCCCTTTACAGGATGAAAATCTCATGCAAATATACTACACAAATACTGGAGCCTAATATAGTGGGTGGGTGGCAGGGGTGGGGAGGGGGGTTACTTTATGAGCTTTGAAATGCGTCACACGTGGCTATAGGTACAAGGGATGCGGCGTAAATATGGACTATAATGACCCAAATGGCATCGAGCGACATGTCTGACCCTTAAAAAAAAAAAAAAAAAAAAAGCGTGCATGTCCTCAAAAGCGGTGATGGTGCAGACCGATCCTGATGTTCATCTGCCACCAAAACGTCCAAACCTAAAGAGCAAACTCTGCTGTGTGTCAGGGGCCACCGGGAGAGGAGAGCACAGGCTAATTGCTGGCACCTGTAATAAATTTGACATCACCACTCTACCTGCACAGACGCACGCCGTCAGTCGCGAGTATCTATGTGGACTAAAGCGAGCGCCCATTCTCAGCCTTCTGCAACAGCGCAATAATAATAATAATAATAATAATAATAATCCACATTTCGCCTTTATCCAATCGAAAGCGATAATGTGAGAGTTAAAAAAAAAAAAAAGTCTTTCCTTCAGTGTCCTTGAGCGCTCCAGCTGCTCAGATCGAGTAAGCGGACCGAGGAGAAAACTCTGGTTACTCACCACTATCAGTTTCATGGCCGGGTTGGATTTCGCTATCCGTGCGCTCATCTCCACTGCGTAAAAGTGAACTGCGGTGTGATGGGGTCTCCATCACAGATCTGTACTTATACTGCACAGAGAGAGAGGGGGGAGAGGGGGGAGGTGTGTGTGCCCACCCACCTAGTTATCCAGCGCACAACTCTCTCTCTCTCTCTCTCTCCCTCTCTCTCTCCAGTCAGTCCTAAAAATAAAATTGTTGCATCCTCACGAGTTGCGTTGCCATTACGCAAAGTCTTGAATGGTGTAGGAGAGGACTTGGAGAGGGAAGGTGGGGGGGGGGGGGACAAAAGCAGCCTCAAGTGATCGTAAGACGGCGTGGATTCATTCATGAGTTCTGGGATGACAGATGCTCCTGCGTAGGAATAAAACACACATGTCAATTACACACTGAAAACAAGAGTGTCTTTCTTTTGCGAGGATCTGAGTTTCCCTTATTTAGGGAGAGAGAAAGCCAATAGCCTCTCTGTTTCACATTTTCCTCACTCCTGAAAAATTTTGGTAAAAATAATGGAGCGATGAAGTAACCTCAAATCAACTAGTCCATGTGTGTATAATGCAAATTTTACAGTGTGAAGAAAATGTTTTTTTTTTTATGTCTGTGACACATCCAATGTGTAAAAAAAAGCTTTAATCAGTGTGAATAAAGAAACGTTTTCCGGAATAAATGTTTATAGTGCTGGTTTGACAGCATGTAAATATAATGATTGACAGCTGTTTATTTGGAGCAGCCAAAATCATTCAGTCAGACTTCTTATGCTTATTTGGACATCTACTGGTGGAAATGTTGTCTCACTGAGGATGGACAAGGCTGTGCATGTGCTGTGAGGAGCCGCCTGAGGAGCCTGAGCCTAGAAACTTTTGTCAAAACTGTGAACCATCACAGCTTCTGTCTGGCGCCCCCCAAAGCACACAGAGCTTTAAGGAACACGCATCCTGAGTTCCTTAAATCTAGTTTTAGTTTTAGGACGGTATTTTCAAGTGTTTGGTTTAGACTCCAAATGGTTTGTACAATATGATTACTTCTTTCAATTTCCCCAACCAGAGCTACTATGTTGATCTGTAGATTAAACCAGCAACCTTTAGGCCACCACTGCTGTATTTAACAGTGGATTCATGTAGTTAAATTCACTTTAGTATCTCCTGTGAATAACAAACTCTAATGGCATAAATGTTTTCAGCTGTATTGTGCATTTGAACTCAATATAATACGTTTTATGACTTTTAATATAATGTATATATGTTAAATAAACTGTATGGAAAACACACATTTGTTCATCACATCAAAAAGGGAAAAGTATATGTGTTTTAAATGGATTATTGTTCTAGATTTAAATAAAGCTTCTCCCAAATATATACTGCATAATTTAACCATCTATTATGATATGATTTATATTACATACTAAGGTTAAAAAGCTTAAAAAGCTGATATGTGGACAAGAAGATGCAGGTTTTTCATATAAAATAATGAATCCATCTCAATCATCACTTATGACCCAACAGAAGTGTGTGATGGTGTTTGTGTCCTCGGAGACCAACCCTTCTGCATGTGTTTTCTTATTTTTCTGTGCTTGGGATGTTTCTGGGCATTAGCCTTTGGCCGGTGCTGTGTAGCCCCCGGCCAAAAACAGCGCACAGGGTGTGAGACGAGGGACTCTATGAAAACAGAGCAACCAGGTGCCAGATTTTAAGTACATGACACCACCAGGAGCGGGATCTTTGAGCTGAGGAGAAGAGGTCGACTTTGAATGTTGTGTTTACAAACCACAACCAAGAAATCCTCCTCATTCTGCCTTTAAGGTAAGGCTGGTGTTGTTGTGAATGGATTGTATCATTTACTGAGTGACCTAGACATGAGTTTTTAACATTTTTGCTCTTTCCAGTGAAGTCATTGTCTTCTAAACTAATGACTGTCTGAAAGAAAACACACATACACACACATACACACACACACACACACTACTCAGTGGTAGATATCAATGGGCCAATCCAGTGACATTTACCAGTGACACTTCAGGTTTGAAACTTGGTCAAATGTGGGTCTTCTTTCTCTCTAGTCATCTGTTTAATATCTTTAAATAAAGTGTTCCAAAAACATCTGAAAGGGTGACTGTACAATAGAACAATACAACCGTACCCTCACTTCATCAAGGTTTCTACCAAATATAGAACTCCCACATCGAGGTCAGACTGCATAATGGGTATCAGACAACTCCCGTAGTAAACCCAAAATGTCCCTCCCACGCTGTGATCTCACCCCGTGATGTTGATACAAGTCCTCTGATGTCAAAGGGCCTAAAACAAATCTACTGCTTTTGCGTTTGTCCTTTTGTAGCTGAAGCGCGCATTGCGTCTGGCCTATGCAAAGGCATGACAAAATGTCACGGCCCACTGACGTAGAGGCACAAGTTCTTAACGTAATCAGAGAAAATACACACTAACCCACCCACGAGTCTGCAAAGCATGTGAGGGAAGTCTTAGTGGTGAGGTCACAGCTTACCACAGGATGACTGAATACACACACACACACACACACAGGCGCAAATACTGACGAAAAATACGCACACAAATGTTTCAGCATCGAGTTCTGGACACACCACAACACTGGTGAAAGGGAAGCCGGACGTCTACCACCTTCTCAAACACACGCACACACTCCCTGACGTGTTAGTCGGCGGTGAGGTCTGCAGTAAAAGTGCGAACAGGGAAAACTTGGGAGTTACGAGGTGAACCAGATGCTACTACGGCATGACTATTCCACACTCACACACACACACACTCACACATATTTAAATAATAATAATAAAAAAGCATGCTGACTTGCTATATGTCCATAAAGCTATGGGTGATTTTGGTCTACTACAATAATAGTGCATTTTGATTTATTTTGAAAATAATGTCAAAATGCATCATCCCCTTAGCCAAAGCAAAAAAAAAAACGAAAAACAACATTACACACATTACACAAATTTAGTGTGTAAGTGTGTGTGTGTGTGTGCGCATCATATATTGGCATATACATGGAGGTGTCTGTTCCCTGTGTGCACTGTATTTGCATGTGTATATGAAAAATTCACGCAGTATTAAATCAAATGACCCATTTGGAGGCAATAGAGGCTGTTTGTCGATGAAACACAAAGCTTGTTACAGTAAAGGTGTGCATAAATGTCAAATTGAACTGCAAAGATGTTGAGATTAGTTCTTTGTAGTACTTTTGTCATGTCGTTTGCATACTACAGACAGATAGCAGATCTCTTACTATCATGGCCTATTGTTGTACACATCAATGGTAACATCTGTGTACATGTGTGTGCAGTGTTGTCCAGTTGCGTGGTAACTAAGATGGTGTGTGCATGTATATATTAGCTCCACTCATTTCCATAACAGATCTCATAAACGAATGAATGGAAAAGGGAACTGATAACTGTGGTTGTGTTGATGGTGACCCGAGACAGTGAAAGGTGATAGACACAGAGAACCTTTTTTCAACTTTTGCAACAAAGGCTTTGACCGGCGCATGCAAATAAAGCATATTTGTAGGTAAACTTCACAGTGGGAGAGATAGAAGTGGCCAAGAGGATCCAAACGTCCATTTGACAGGGCCACAAAGAGCCTGGGATTAACAGTAGCGATAATATCAGCTACTCAAACTGTATATTAGGAGGATTGTATTATGGTAGCAACTCAAAAATAAATACACCATGTATCTGCGAGTGATAATGTGGCAAAGACCATGATTTTTGTTAGGTCCATGTTGAACTGTACATTTCTGACATGCCTGTGGTAGTAACTTTTACAGGCCAGTTAATGGTTACTGTTCCTGCAACTTCTGAACATTTTCAGTACAGTTACAGTGGAAGATTTCATCTCCCATTTCACATTTCGGCACTGTTCAAAATACCTGTGGATGCACATTTCTTTTAGCTGAAAGAAGCTACAATTCATATTTGTTTATAGAGTATCGTGTACCAAGAATCCTCCCTCTGTTATTGCAGTAATATTTTTTTGTTTGGAGATTTTCCTTAACTCATATTAAGAGTTTATATGACATTCAGAACATTAATACAATGGCAAACAATTACTTTTGTTATGTAAATAAACAGTGGAGTAATGGTATCCTGATCAGAAGTTAAAGTCACACTCTCTATGTCTGTGTCTGTGTCCGACCTCCTGACCTGTTCTTTGTGTTGAACCGGGGATGCATGTTAGCGCATCTAAGTCCACATAAAGAGACGAAAAGAGCAACGTGCAACGAGATGGCAGAGCACAACTTAGTGTTAAGCTGAAGGTTCTCACAACCATCAAACCAATGTTATCATTAGCAGGAAAATAGCATGCAACGGCAGGCACTGCTGGATCTGAGGGTGTGTGTATCTGTGTGTTTGGGGTCAAACTCAGGCATCATGAGTGCCTGCTGTACATTTCCCCTCCAGTAGGCAGTCAATATGGACGAGGAGAGACCAGTTACATCCACAGTGGAGGTCAACACCTGCAGACAGGTTGAGAAGCGAGAGGGAAGATAAATCCATTTTTTAAAGCCAAAAAAGGGCTTCAACCTATTCTTTATGTAATGTAGGTTACAGGAGACAATGACCTTTTATATAATTATTGGCTACCTTTATTCTGCAAAGCAGATTAGCACACACTGTACTGCCTTTGCAATATGTGTCATGGCTGACAAGCATCTGTGCCACAGCCGTTATGCTACAACTGTTCAAATCAGGAACTTTTTTAGAACAGGGGAACAAATCAAAGCCTTTTAAGATTCTATATTGCCAACACGTTAGCATAGTGTTATTTATCTAAGCTGCTTTATTTAAAGCATTTACACTGGTCAGGCTTTTGACATCTTCACAGGAAGTATGAATCCATTGAGACCCTACTGTGGGCGACATATTGCTGGTCTGATGTATTAAAACTTTGAATGTATGATCAGGATTTGTTACTTCCCAATAGCATGGCATTTATATTTTGTTGACAATTAACTGCCCCCACGCATACAAATCTAATTAGAGCACCACTGTAGCACTGGGCATATGAAACTAACCATGAACTACAACGTCCACGGTTTGAGTCTGGCAGGGAACCTTTGTTGCATCCTTCATTTCCTATGATCCATCTAACAGCACTTTCTACTAAGACATTAATACACCCCATAATCTCTAAAATAGACATACACACACACAATTCCACACTAAAAACTTATAATTCTAAATAATTCTTCAATTACACTAACAAGTGAAAGTTGTGGTTATAAAGAGGTGGAAGTTAGTTCTAATGACGTCAGCTATGAAACCGCAGTGTTTAGAAATGCAACAGACGCCATCCGAATAAACTCTGCACTTCATGGGTTTTTTTTTTAATTTAAGGTCGATACAGTTCTGTCGTCACTCAGTGGGGTAAGGCGATCTTAGTGCAAAAGGTTTTCAGTAAACCCAGGTCACACCGCTTTAATCTGTGTTGTTGTACAGATGGAGACGAAGCATGTTGCCTCGCTAAGGTTCTTGACCTTCTCATATTCTCCCCTCTGCCTTACTGCGGTCCACCTCAAGAGTTCTTGTTTCAGGATATTTTATATCTCTCACTGCCTGGGCCCCTCAGATGGAAATCACAGTGGACAAGCCTTTATTTTACTAACTGATGGAAAAGCCTCAACAGGATACTGAAATGATCAATGTGGGGCAAAGATACCTAAAGAAAATGTGGACGCATGGAAGGGGGGGGAGCAGATTTGAATGATGTGGAGAAGAAAGGAGAGTGAGAATGATATAGCGGTGTATCTGATGAAGGCCCATGAGGTACTTATTGAGAGAGTGTGAAGAGAGCAGATGGGAAGCAGTAGCAGAGAGAAACAGAGAGACAGGCATGAAAAAAGGATGAGGGTTCCAGCAGACCTTGTGCCCTGCGTTGGAAGTCTTGCCAGTCAAAGCAATGAGTCACATGTGACCTTGAGAGAAGAAATAACAGCAGAGGGATCCCTGGACTTCCACGGCAGCTGATGTGGTCACCTTGTTTTCTCTGGTGTGGTTTCTGAAAATGATTTAGGGGAAACTCTTCTGGGCGTACGAACTGAGTGGTGTCGAGTGTGACGCATGCAACAAGGCTCGTTCTCAGGAGAGGTTTTCATGCCCGTCTGATGGAGAGGTGTCATTTCAGAGCGCTCAGAGGGTCACTTTGAAGTGTTGGTGGAGTTTTTTATTTCAGCGGGACTGAGTTGTAGATGTTAAGGCAGAGGAAAGTGTAGGCTTCTGGGATCTTACAGATAATACATTTCTTTCACATGTCAAATTTGGTACTGACCTTCATTCATTCATTCATTTCCATTCCTTTTAATTTCTCAGACATCATCAGGTCAACATTTTAATTTTTTCAATAGTTTTGTTTGTATGTAGTGACCTACCATCGAGCTCAGCTGTACTTTCAGTTTAGTGCCATCATGCTAAGCTAAAAAATAAATATTGCGCCTGCTTAGCCTAAACATGTTAATATTGTCATTTTTAGCATGCGTGTAGGTTAAAGCTGTGCAGTGCAGCCCCAGAGAGCTTCTAGCGTGGATGTCAACTCTTAGCCTTGTTTTATTACGAAGGCCACTCCATCATCTGTTGGAAATTAAAGCATTTCTTTGCCCCTCTACATAATCACACCATGATTTTAACACAAAATAATGGAAAGCTGAGCCGCTGAGCTGAGAGTGTAAGAGTTATTGTGGGAGCCCCTAAAACCAATGTCAAAGCCAGATATTTATCGGCAACATTATCTTAAAGTGGATGATGAGTTAACCAAAATTCCCAAAACCTCCAAAATTAGCATCACTTGATTTGTAAATTACAACTTGAGGACAATAGATCTGTTTTCAGTGACCATAATGGTTGTGACCATTTATATCACTCAGCATCACACTCTGACATAACTGCTACCAGGAAAACTCCCACACAGCGGAGGGTGAAAAATATAAAGGCGACTGTAACTTTTCACTCCTGTTTACTGTTGTCTTCATGCTAAAAACACGCCTGATCTTTAGCGGTGGCTTCCCGCTAAATGCTGCACGCATACCATATAGTCAGATGAATGGACTTCAGTTCAGTGTCTCTCCTGTTTTCCAGTTGACCTTGACATTCCCCGGCATGTGCTGTCTCACTGAACCAATGTCCAAAATAGGATATATTTCACATTCCTGCCACTGGTTGACAAACTAATTAGGGCTTTCTGGCAGAGCAATATATTAAACAATTTGAGTGCCAACACTGTGTTTCAGAATCAAGTCTTATCAGGCAAAAGACAGATACAGGGAGAGAGAAGGAGATTGCGTAATTAAAGGAGATTGAAGTTGATGTTGCTGAAACAACACGTGTATTGTTTTGAATGGGAAATGTGATAGTGAAGCTCCCGGCCATTAAAAACTTTGCTGTGAACTAGACCGTGGACTATGCACCAATAGGAATTTAGATTCAAATCAAAAGGAGAGATACTTACGAGGCCCATTAAGTCAGGTGCACTGTGGCAATGCAAGTCTCATAAGATAGAGGACTATAGTGTACTCAATTTTAAGAGGGAATTAACTGTTTTTACAGACAACAGTTGAATTACTGGGACGTATTTTACAGTGCTTTAGTTATTTTGCTGCCAGCAGGGGAAAAGTGACGGTCAGGGAAAGTCAACAGACAAGAGGCAGCAGCAGCCGCTTCCCTGTTTGACTAATTCGTTTCATGAGAGGAGCGCTGAATGTGTGTGTTTGTGCCGAATGTTTACTGTCCCAAACGAGCGCGTGGCAAAGAAGTTCTTACTCACCGGCCACAATCTACAGTGGCGTGGACCCAAAGTAAAGATGGCCTTACTGTGCAGCTACTGTACTTACACTGTACGCTACAAGGCCTCACCCCTGGCGACCTCAGTCACACCTCCGTAAAATACCCAGAGTAAAAATAAAACACATAGAATAAAGACAGAGGAAGTCGATTTTGGCTGCAGGCCTCTAATCTGACACATAATTTTGGAATGTTTCTGTTTCATTAAGGAATATTTAATACTCCACACAGCCAAACCAGATATTCCCCACGGCACAAAAACGACCACGTACAGGACCTTTGGAGCCCTTTGTACCATAATAAACTGTCAGTGGTTTGGAATGAAGTAGGTGACAAGATAATATAATTTTATGAGAAAGACAAACACAAAGTGGCATACAGTTGTGAAGTAGAAAGAAAATTATACATGATAGATAAAAAACTGAAAAGTGCGAAGTGCAAAAGTATTCAGCCCACCTGAGTCAATACTTTGTGGAACCGCCTTTTGCTGTAATTACAATTACAGCTGCTGCAAGTCTTTTGGGGTATGTCTCTACCAGCTTTGCACATCTAGCATCTCACATCTTTTCCCATTCTTCTTTGCAAACCAGCTCAAACTCAGTCAGATTAGATTTGTGAATGGCAGTTTTCAGATCTTGCCACAGATTCTAGATTGGATTTAGGTCTGGACTTTGACTGGGCCATTCTAACACATGAATGTGTTTTGTTTTAAACCATTTCATTGTAACCCTGGCTTTATTTTTGGGGTCGTTGTCCTGCTGGAAGGTGAACCTCCGCCTCGGTCTCAAGTCTTCTGCAGACTCCAACAGGTTTTCTTCCAAGATTGCCCTATCTGTATTTGGCTCCATCCATCTTCCCATCAACTCTGACCATCTTCCCTGTCCCTGCTGAAGAGAAGCACCCCCAGAGCATGATGCTGCCACCACCATGTTTCACAGTGGGGATGATGTGTTCAGAGTGATGTGCAGTGTTAGTTTTCCACCACACATAGCGCTTTTGCATTTAGGCCAAAAAGTTCAATTTTGGTCTCATCTGACCAGAGCACCTTCTTCCACATGTTTGCTGTGTGTCCCCACATGACTTCTGGCAAACTGCAAACAGGACTTCTTATGGTTTTCTTTTAACAATGGCTTTCTTCTTCTTGCCACTCTTCCATAAAGGCCAGATTTGTGCAGTGCACGACTAATAGTTGTCCTGTGGACAGATTCCCCCAACTGAGCTGTGGATCTCTGCAGTTCGTCCAGAGTCACCATGGGCCTCTTGGCTGCATCTCTGATCAGTGCTCTCTCTTGTTCGGCCTGTAAGTTTAGGTGGTGGACGGCCGTGTCTTGGTAGGTTTGCAGTTGTGCCATACTCTTTCCATTTCCAGATGATGGATTGAACTGTGTGCTCTGTGAGATGTTCAAAGCTTGGGAAATCTTTTTATAGCCTTAACCCTGCTTTAAACTTCTCCACAACTTTATCCCTGACCTGTCTGGTGTGATTCTTGGACTTCATGATGCTGTTTTCTCCCCAATATTCTCTTAACAAACATCTGAGGCCATCACAGAACAGCTGTATTTGTACTGAGATTAGATTACACACAGGTGGACTCTGTTTAGTCATTAGGTCAACATTCGATCATTCAGCAATCATCAGGCAACTTCTGAAGGCAATTGGTTGCACTTCAGAGAAAAGGAGGCTGAATACTTTTGCACACCGCACTTTTCAGTTTTTTATTTGTAAAAAAAAAATTTAAATCATGTATAATTTTCTTTCTACTTCATAATTGTATGTCACTTTGTGTTGGTATTTCACATAAAATTCCAATAAAATAGATTTATGTTTGTGGTCGTATAACGTGACATGACAAAATGTGGAAAAGTTCAAGGGGTATGAATGCTTTTGCAAGCCACTGTATACTGTACCTTAACAAACACTTATAAAGTTAATCATATCTGCCACTGACTACATTATAGTGTGAGTAAAACACTTTATAACAGAAGCATCAGAAAAGGCGCTTTGCACACCAGTACCACCGACAACAGTTAGATTTGATTGTTGCGGAAAAAATTGTTGACAATCTGGGAACAAAATGGTTGCCTGCTTAATCTTCACGTTATCCTGTTAAAGTTGCACAAACAAAGTGAGATTTTGAGATTTCTGTTTTCAACAGGTCCATCTCCAACACGCCTGTTGTTTTATACTCCAGGAAAAACTGTATAATAATTCATTATAACAACACATTTGATGTGTGAGTGGGCGCAGAGATTTCTGTGGTTATTTTGCAACAGTCTGGTGCTGGTTTCACAAAATGTAACCAGCATATCCGCTGTGCACAACATCACTCCGATCAGAGACGAAAGATGAAACCGATACCTGCTGTCGTCAGAGTCACCAGAGTAAAAGGAAGGCTGTCACTATGAACTCCCTACACAGATGGTTAACTGTTATGGATTACAGAGCTGGTAAGAATCACTCATTAATTTTTATCCTTGATGCCATAATTGGAATACATCTTGTTTATTTCTGTGCGATCACATGCCAGCTGCACTAAGATTGCAGTGTGCCGCTGAAACAGCATCACCACACCCCAGGAAAATGCCAGTTGGCCGGTGCAACACTACGGCCAACGCGCCCTGCAACACCACAAAAATAGAGTCATAGGAGTCAACAGCCATGCTAGAAGTGTGCAGCTAAATGCTAACATCAGCATGCTCACAATTATACTGCTAACATGTTGATTTTTAGTATGTACAGTGTGTAGCATGTTAAGCATCTTAGTTTTGTGTGTTTTAGAAATCGGACAAACAAAAATCATCAAAATTTATCATCTAAAATTTATCATCTAAAATTATGATGATGAGGGGACTTTTAAAATTTATTGTGATGGGACCATGACTGTGGGTGCAAGATTTAATGGCAATCCATCCAAAAGTTGTTGAGATATTTCCATCTAGACCAAAGTGCTCCATCAACTGACTCACCTGCATTGCCAATGGTAAGAAATGCACCAAACCAAATGCAGTGATCATCAAATGAAATTATATGTCTTCTACGGAGCTTTTTCAAGGACAAAGTTGTGAGCCAAATCCCAAATTTAGCACGTTTCTAGAAATCACATGTTCAATTTTTTGGATCCTCCAGAGGTCTCAGAACAATTACAGGACTATTGCATTTTTTCTGAGCAGGCACTGAGATTATCATGTTATGATGTATTAAATAAAACTAGGTTTTAAACATAATTCATTTTGAAGTCCAATTATATAACCCTCTTCAGTCTTATTACAAAGAAACCATAGACAGCACTTGATTTGACCGGATTTGAAAACTGGGTTTTCACTTAAGTCAGTCTTTCTTCTGTGCTTTCTTTTTCTTGCTATCTCAGACCCACTATCACCACATCTTTTAAAATCTAATGTGAAGTATGCTTTTTAAAAAATGACATAATCAAGATTGACAACAGGGTTTCCACTTGAGTTGTACATTTTTGCTTTGTTGTCTTTTTCCATCATTATCTCTGAGTATTTTCCACTGGGTTAATCTCCTACCGTCTTTGGTTACCTTGGAAAAGATGACAAACAGGCCGGCAGCCTCTGAAACAGCAGCATGTTTTCCTGCTCTCTCACCAGGATGCCACTGGCATGCAGGCCACTCGGCTTTCCCAGCACTGGGCACTTAGCTCGGCTCACAGGAATGGCTTGCCTGCCTGCCTGCCTGCCTGTCTGCATGCAAGTTTGTGTTGGGGAGTGTGTGGGTGGGCGTGTGTGCTCTGCATGCAGTCAGTGGGTGAGGGGTGTTACAGACAATTATCAGAGAGGGAATAGCGTGCATGGATAGGACCTGAAAGAAAGAAATTCTGCATTCCTCAACATCCATTTACAATCCCTGTGTAAACACTATGGCATAATGACGTTGCGCCATGCTCAAGCAATCCAAGGCTTAATATTCCTATAATCACCGTGATTACGATTATGACAGGAAGTGGGATGATGGGCTGGAAATAGCGAAACAGTGCCTATACTTAATTGTTATGTTGACAGATTTGGTAAAACAAGAAGCCACAATAAGAGAAACCAGAACGCTTTATGTTTGAAAAGCTTTGCTAATGTTGCTTTACTGTATAAAAGTTAAAGTAGGAAATTTAATCAATTCCTTCTGGGTGGGAATGGTACAATGCTTTTGATAATGCAGTCAGACTTTTTATGAACTGACGTGGGACATTTGATGGAACAATGAGGTGTCAGATATTGCAACGGGAATTCCAACAGAAGCATAACAATACATGCACCGTTTCGTTTAAGTGAGTCACGCACCTAATAAAAAACCTTTGGAAAATTTAATGGTTTTCAAGTAACCCTGTTGCACTCATAGAGATCACCTGACTCTTAATAAAGTCCTGTGTTGGGCAAAATGCATGACTGTGCTTATATACTGTAAACAAAGTTACAGACGTTACACCTCAAGAGAAAAATCTGTACAGTGCCCGAAGACATTATTCATTAAAACACTCATATTAAACCTGACATGTCATCAGAATTCGAAGTCTACAGCTGTGCACTAATAAAGGAGGACTTAAAAGAATGTGTAAAAAAAGCTTAAAATCAATGTTGTTTTGCTTTGTTTTAAAAGCTCAGTAAAAATAAGTTTGAAGTGAGAAGCGCAGCTCCAAGACCAAAAAAAAGTCCAAAAAAAAAGTTCACTTGATGTCTAAAACAGACAAAAGTCAAAACCAGGCAGGAAAGGGAGATGAGGCGAATAAATGTTCACAATGGAGAGCAGGAGTCCAAAAGGCAGGTAGGAGGTCATAACAGGCTAAATTCAGGCAGAAAGAGACAATGGCTAGACAGCTAAAGTAGAAGCACAATAGACGATCTGGTAGGGAATGAATGGAAGTGGGCCAGTATATATGCTGGGGAAGTGGGGACGGGTGTGAAGGTGTCTGGTGATAGCGGCTGGTGGAGTTACTGAAGGGCAGGTGGATCTGAAAATCTGAAAATTAGTACATTTGTGGAGGAAAAGGCAGACAAGGACAAAGTGAGACATGGAATTGACATTTTGACACCTACCACTCTTCACATTAATAAATAATAATAGATTTATTTGTATTTAACATACACAGGTATAGTAGCCATATTACTGACCACATCCTTTAACATTCAATGTGTTATTTTCACAGTTTCTGGTATTAGTCATATCAGCTACAGTTTACAAGTTCATTTCTCAAGTCTTGGAGCATCATGTCACAGTCACAGTCTGTCATGTGTCAGAGGCAGACACCAAAACGGAAAAAGGGAGAGGAGAGGGAAGGAAACACAAATACAAGAAAGTTGGCACGCTGCAGACACACTGTACATCTCACAAGGAAGTTCTTTTATCGAGACTGTGATGGAAAATGAAAAATGAATAATCCCAGAAGTATTTTGGTTTAGGTTCTGCATTTATATGTTTTCTTGTAACCTAAATGAACTGAAACCAACGCTGAGTTCAGAGCATGGTTTCGCATCAGACCAGGGGACATCAAGCCCCGGTCCCACCGCCGAGTCGAGGGAGGCGACACAGTGGGAGACGAGTTGAGCTCACCATGGTTCTCCAGCGCTCCCTGTGCCAAGACAATCAATAACTGGGTCCAGTTGGGCATCTGGTAAAGGTAGTTGGTCAAATTAGAACCAGGGGTGATGATAATGACCATTTACAATGGACATTTTGGGGTAATAGACTGACTTTGTTTTCTCTCCAAAACAAGCAACTATGGGGGGGTTGTAAACAGTGTGTTTGATTTTCTGACTGTTTGTGCCGTTTACCTTATTGGACTCTCTTCTAGCAATGTCGTCACCTTCCCCAAATCTTAGCAGTTAAGCTGGTGAGTAAAACATTATCACAACCATTAAAAGGAAAACAAGACCCAGGTTGTAAAATAAAATCCTTAAATTATGGGCCCTTCCTGATTTCATTTACTTATTCCTACCAATATATATAAATTTAGGAGGCCCAGGGGCAGACACAGGCCTTCCAGTCAACCTCAACCTCTCTCCATCATTTACAACCAATTATACTTGTGTGCTTTTCTAATGAGATGTACTTGCGCTTCACAGTGACCCACTGCAGCGTGAATGCAGAACACTACCGGGCTGTACTGAAAAGCATGAACAGACAGACAAACACACGCTTTTTATATGTTAAACTGCCAGGCAGCAAGGAGTGCGAGCTAAATCCACTGATGGGTCCATTACCAGTAAAAGGGCGTTGAAAACTATATTTGTCTGAGTTGGGGCCTGACTAACTGGAAATGGCACAGAGGAAACCGTTGAGTCCTTCAGGAGAGAGAAATTGATAGGTGCACTGTTGGAAAAATGCCACAAAAATGAGAGAGGGAAAACAGAGAGAGAAAGAGAGAGAGACAGCAAAGGAATTCAAGGAAAATAAATACTAGAAAATCTTAATAATCTGACACATAGATCTCAACTCAGAGATGACAAATAAGGAAAAAAACAGAGATCGGCGGAGACGGGGAATGAATAAATATTAATGAATGTGTTCCTTTGGGCCTTCACTGCACCTTACTATATTTGTTTAACAGAGGTTGTCACGGGGAGAATTTTGTTAAGCTGCACCTCCGTCCATCCATGGAAGTTTTCTTTTCAGCCAGGTCTCCCCCTCTGCCCACAGCAGTGGTCTGCTGACGGTCATGCTGCGGCCAAACCCTCGGGGCCTCTCGAATTTCTTGGAAGCGTCATCGCGACCACATGAAGAGAAAGAGGGAACACCATATTGTTCTAAAAAAGAGGAGGACCTATAAGCATGTGTGCAGGGTGGAAAGGAAGGAAACATTTATATACACACACAAACACACTGCTTGCACACGCACAAAACCTGGGTGTACAAATGACCTCTTATGCTAGGAAAAAAAGGTGGGCTGGGAATCATCACCGGAGAAGCTGCCCGCCAGCTATAGTATCACCACTGTGTGTGCATGTGCGAAAAAGAGAGAAAGAGAAAGAGAAGGGACATATGTGGTCTTGTGTCTCGAGTAATTTTGTCAGTTGTTTGTCTGATTACTCTTATTTACTTAAATCACTTTGCTGTTGCTAATCAGTTTAAGTGACAACAGATGTGAACGCCACCTGTTTTCAAGTGGATCTCTTGGGAGGAAGAACAAAGAAGCAGCTCACACCATCCTTCATAAACAAGACAGGAGACAAAAAACAGAGCAACTGTTTCTACCTCATCATACCTGAAGTGTGAGTCAATGTGAAAGGGGTGAGTAGCATTATCTGTTTTTATGATTAGATGTAATATGGTATAAATGCCACGCAAAACATTTTATCCAATTCAGAGAAGGTGCTGCAAAGGTTTGGCAAGGTAAGGCCTCCATGGTTTAAAAAAAGCCATTAGTATAACCCAATACACAACTCTCCTCACCCTCATGAATCTGTGTGTCATTACTTCTGAAAAAAGAAAGCAGACGTGTCTTCTAAATTGAATTTTGAATTGAGGGAGTGGTAATGAGACAGCTGTAATAGTTATAATGCATTATTTAGCTCATGTTGTATTTTCAGTATTGTTTATTTTCAGACTTCCAGACAGCCTCATTTAATTAATTCATTTATTTTAAAACACGTTTCAGATTATTTGACGCATACTTAATACTAGAATCTGAAACACATGTCTAACCTGGATGAAGGCATTATAATGTTACAGCATGAATAAATGAAAATGTGTTTGGTTAAATTTTTCTTATCATCCTTTATGTGAAGGATTGAACCTCTCTGTATAAAATTGTATGGGCCTTTTTCACTTTTTGACATGTCACAGGAAAAGCAATCAGTGTTGGCTGAATTCCATTCAGCTGCTTCTGTTTCAGGGTCCTGGTATTGTGCACACTGACTCACACGGTCATGACTTACTGGGACACGTGAATAGAGCAGAGCCATTGTTAATATTATGAGTAACACCTGTGCTTTTGATACTGAAAATTAGAAGAAAAAAAAAAGTCAAAGTCAAAAAACCTAAGGCACAACTAATACTGTAGGGGTGCTTGATGAAATTACCACAACAAAATAATTTTTTTGCAAAATAAAATAGACATAAAAATTGGACTGTAATACATGTATATTTTCATTAAACTGAATTGTCTTTGGTTTTCTTTGACTGAAACTAGACTAAACTGACATAATCAAATGTCTAAAATGTGACTACAACTTATAAATCAAACTCTTATTTGGTCAAAAGACTGAGGCTACTAAACTAAATCAAAAACATGTGCCACGCACCATGAAATGAATTATTTGAGTATCTAACTTGTGCAGTGCATCAATAAATTCAGAGGTTCCACCATCACAAATATTTAGGCTGCCAACACTTCAACCCTGTTTTTAATTAATTGAGATATGCTCTAAGGGTGTGTATGTTTAGATATCATGAACACATTTCCTGCTAGTTTCCCTGTGACCTTGATTGCGAAAGTAAAAATATTTCTCCACATTCAGAGGACACATTGTAATATTAATTCAATTAATTATGCATATTAATATTTTATCTGATTTCATTTTTCAAGTCATCCAATATGTTCGTGTCATCCAAAATAGATCATCCATTGGTTTTGATTGGCACATGTATAATCTGATAATACCTGGAATTTAACTCTCAGGTATGAAGTGTAAAAATGTAGAAGAAGACTTCATAGAGGGTATAAATTATTTTTTTCTTCAATACACCCACATCAGTCAAACAGCTGTTCTCTTCTCTCTCCAGGTTGGGATTAATATGAGGGCCTTGAGTTGCAGACAGCTATTTGGGGTATTTCCCTTCATTTGCCTCTCTGTGCTTATTAAATATTACCAGTCTTACCAAGTGCTCAAGAGAAAAGCTCAGCTTCCCTCTCGACATGCAGTGGATCGACATTTTATGGAATCCAAGGTCAGTTTGAGGTTATTCAGTGCATTCCTGTTGCGGTAAATTAGTGTAATCTTATTGTTTTACCATCTATCCTGTCATCTCCATGAACTGAATGCCATTGAATTCCACTCCAATGCGAAGGACGCTGGGAAAATACATTATGTATAAATGTAATATGAGCCAGTTATGAAATTCCTCTTCACATTTGTCATTAATTTACTCTACGAGCTCAGGGTTTATGGATAAATTTATACTGAAACTATGTTGTTTTTTTTCTCTTTGTTGCCCTGAAGTGATGTCAAAACAAGATCGATGTTGAAACAGGGAAATGACCCTCCATCAGGATTCATTATAATGAGGCGTCCTGTCAAAGAACATGCCTGTGCTATAAACAGTTAAAAATTTGATTTCTTTGTTCCCGTGTAAATGCAGGCTTAGAGGCCATAATCAGCAACGCTCTGGTGATGCCTCTAAAAACAGTTTAGCGATCCCCGTCTGGTCGGAAACTATTTATTTCCACATTCAAAGGCAATAGGAAACATAAATGAATGGAGGAATCACACAGTGGCGCGGTGCTGGGAAGGCAGTGTGGGCCAGCCAGGAGAACAGACTGGTCATGAATTGATGTGTGGGCCAGCCAGTGCCTCTGCTGGTAATCCTAAGCAATGGGTGGTAGAGTGGTGGAGAGCACTTACAGCGTGTGTCAGAGGTGAACAAACAGTGAGGTCTGCTGTTGTAATGGTTGGCAGAGGTACTCACAGTTAGACTCACCTTTATTAGCTGTAATGCATCACACGTAAGCTAGAATTAGAAGCTCCACAGCAAGTAGCTATTAATTCTTTGCTGGTGTGGACATTTGGCCAGCATGGAAAATGTCCAGCTCTAAAATGATATTGGGAAAGGGTACTGGTGACAGCCTACAGTAAAAATCTTTGGTCAACATACTTTGTTATTCTATTTCGTTGGCATCTTGTCCTTGCTGTGGTATGTTATAGCCACACTGTATGGTTATCAAGGGACATATAATGTCCATCTGTCAGTCAGTCTATCCACCACTTTGATCCAGACTGAAATATTTCAACCATTGGATGGATTGCAATGAAATTTAGTCAGATATTCTGGTAATAGCCTAACTGAAGATCCCCAGAAGTTTCATCTTAGCATCAAGTCACTAATTTCATGGTCAATACTTTGGCTAGTCATTACTTTTCCAAATATCCACAAAACTAATGACATTTCCATCAGCCTCCGCTGTACTATAACCAAGTACTTTTCTAAATTTTGTTTTCCTCTGCAGATATTACCCCTCTATGTTGGTGGCATTCTTAGTTGATCATTATAGCACTGCCACGTGAACTACTGCGACACAATACGAAGCTACAACATAATGGAACGTGGCAATGATCAGCGTTGATGTTAATTTCACACAAGTTTCAAATGATTTTTGTCACAGGAAGACTCTTCGACCAATCAGCGGGCTGCAGTTTTTAATTAATTAAAGTAATTTCAAAAGTCACCTTTTAATTTTGGCTAAGCTCACTTGCAACCTCCAGGTACCAGGTACCTATTCACAATGGAAAACCAAAGAGAACGGCTCAAAGCGAGTCGAGTCGAGCCACACTGTTAGCGTTTAACTCAAAGTAACTTCGTGTCGTGTCGTCTCCTGTGTTTCCTCAGCAGTTTTCTCTCTCGAGAAAGACGTACCTGACAGAAAATGCTGTAGGAGGACAGGGATTTTTAAATAGACAAACATGGCGCACTATTATTAAAGGGAAAATAGTAGCTTGCTGTTGCTGATGCAGCCTTATAATAATGCTGAGGTAAAATGCCTCAGCCTTAATAACAGGCAGTTGAGAGTGGGCCCATAAAGCACAGTGTGGGCACTAGCTGGCATGGTAGCTTGTAACTTACAATAACAGCTGTAGAGTTAGCTTGTGTAATAGGTGATTAAACGCAGGTTTGCTACTGTAAAGGCTGGCAGTGCTGTGTGGCCTGGATCTCATAATGGCTGGTGTGCGTGTTGTACAGTGCTACAAACCAATAAAACTACACCACAGAAGACTTACTGAAGTGTTGTTTCCTAGGGCAGGATTTTTTCTTTTTTTTAAACTCACAGTCAATTCAATGAAAAATCTTGTGCTGTTTTTCCTCAAGACATTCTCAAGGCCTCTGAGTTTGATTAAACGGAGGTTGGGCTCGCAAGACTGGAGTCGTGGTGGACAGATGTGGAGCAGTGTTTGGCGTAGTGAAGAGGGTGGTGACTGTAATGCTAAAAGATCTAATCTCAGTACAAGGTTACAAAGTCTGGGTGGGAAAGCCAAATTATGAACTGTCTCGCCTCCCTTAAGAAGCTCTTGACAAAGATGCCTACAGCAGTGGCCAGTAGTTGTATGAATTGTGATGCATTTCAGTTCTGAGAAATAGTCTGTATATTTAACAAAGGTTACATAGAGGGATGAAAGAAGTATCGTGATTAGTTAATATTGGCAGCGCCTGGAGAGGCAGGGAATTACTGAATTTTATCAAACGTGACGAGTACAAATGATGAAATGTTTTGATTTTCCTTTCTCATGCAATCTGTCCTTAGCAAAGAGAAATTACAAATAAGGATTCAGTTTTGGAGGGGATTCTGCTACTTTTCTAACTTGATTAACTCAAACTCAGACAGATAACGCATATACATATATCTCTGCCTGCAGTTTGAAGGTATATTAGACAATGAGACTAAACTGAGCTCAATTTTTTTCTTTCAGATCATGTAACAGAAATACATATTATCCAAAACATTTTAAGGTTATGCCACTTAGCAAAGAAATAATTATTACCTTTTGGAACTATAATTTCTTTCATATGGCACTGTAGCACATGAATAGTGGCTTTGGTCCACCGTAGAGCACTGAAAAGCTTCATTTCCACTCAGTACATTTCCTGGTGACAATTTTCTAATAACCAAATCTAAGGGATCCGTATCAATAATGACTTTTATGTCATGTGTTTATCAGCAAACATGTTTTAAAAATGTAATATCAACATCGGCACCATCCTCAAAAACAACACAAAATGTTGCTCTAATATAGTCATTTTTCTGTAATTTGTAGTTTTGTTAAATCCACAAAGTAGAGCTGCCCCTTTGAAGACAGAGTAATTGACGTGGCTAATTAGGGGGAAAGGGAAGTTTCCCCCAAATCCATTCAAATTCATGACATCCGTATGTGTCATCTTTACTTTGAGTCATTTCTGGCCATGAAATCTTTGCTTAATGATTAAGCACAGAAAATGTGACTGAGCAATGTGTCATGAGATCACACCGTGGTCTCATGCAGCAACCTGCTTTGACATAGCTGCAACACTCATGTGGGCAGACCTTCAGCAGATCCTCCAACTACCAGTCCGAGCCCAGCAAGCAACCACCTATCCAGCCCCCTTTTTCCAAACAAAATCCTACTCTTTAATACCCACAATATGAGCAGCGGCAGCTCTTTTCATACTCTTGCACAGTTTCTGCCATGTTTATAAATGTCCTTTAGAGTGTGGGGCTGAAAAAAATGTTTCTTTCCCTCATAGTTTTCCCTCGTATCTGTTGTAAACAAGGACAAGTGCATGTTTTCTAATTTTCGAGCCAACACGGGCACTGTACTGTTTTCACTCGGGGCATGCTGTCACGCATCATCCCTCTGCAGCTCACCTCCGGCTGAGGGAAGCTTGACTCACAGCACTACTGCCTGAAAATAAGGCAGAAATGATGCAGCATTATTATAGAGCAGCCTTTCATCTGAAGGATCGGTTTGGATTTAAGACAGCTGTCGATTTCTCTTTACAGCAAATATCTAATAAGGACAATATCTGATTCTATGGCATAATTAAGTTTTGCCATTTCGCGCTTAGTATATGTAAACCTTATGCACAATCTAATCATAATCTTGAGTCTATAGAGTCTTGACAAATGCATCAGACTGTAGCCCTAAAACACTTGTGACTTAACTTAAACATGGCTGCTGTGAGTCTTGACTGATCTGGGACTTTACTTCCTGAAGACTTAACCTGAGACTTGAAAGAAAAAAACTTTGACAGTTGTGGCCAAGCAGTTGACACCATTAACTTTGAATTATTGAATCTATTGAAGTGGTGGTCTAATTTATTAGACACAGCTTTGCTTATGAGGGCATACTCAGTCAGTTGTGACATACCCATGTTATATCAACAGCCTGTGATTAGGCAAATAAATTCAAAGTAAACAAAAACTAACCCCTTAAAAGTGTGTTTAGCACATAGTTTCAGTTCATTTGAAAAGATAGCTAAACAATCATCAACCACCAAAATCAGTACCAACGTGAACATTTTCTTCCAGAAAGTGTAAGATTGGGTGTTTCATGTAGCGTGTTTGCAGCCAGGCACCCCCACATACACCATCCATACATACATGACAGAGCAGTATATTTGAAACTATTCAAACAAGCTACAGAGCAGTAACTATATCTACGGGACTTTTGCATGGCACCAAAACTAAGATAATTTATGTGCATTTCTCTATGAATAAAACAGTTTCTCATAACAATAAATTGTGGGATCTTTTGTTTATCACACTGGTAGGAATGGGCTTCTACATCACACAACTTCAGCAACTGCAGCTGGTAAGGAGTCAAAGTGAAACAGAGTGAGTTGCAGCAGTCTGCTTTCACTGAGGTGGGAGAACTCTCACTTCTCTGTAGCCCCTGAGGAAGCATCCGCATGTGAAATCTCCAGTAAGTGTATTTATATCTCGCCAAACTTTAACAGGACTGTCACTGAGAAACAAACGCCCGGGTCACAAGAGAAATATTTCATGATGATGAAGTGAAAGGGAGTGGTAAGTCTTCCTGCTGAAACCAAAATGATCAAAGTGATGCAGTTTAGAACAATATGTGTGTGTTTGGGTGTGGCTCTTGTAGGTTGTGAAAGGACAAGCTAACCATGGCATGATTCACTGACACAATCTCACTGATGCAAAAATGTGTTATCTATTCAGCACTGCCTGAACCAACCTCGGCAGGATATCCTTGGTGTATGACTGGACTGAGATGCCACATATTTATCATGTGAATCATGAGTTTCTGTCTTGCTGAGCATTTTCACACTGTGATGTTAACCGATCCCTGTTCCTGTTGTATTTCCCAGATGTCGTGGTGATGACACCAGATTGGTAGCCAGACCCGATGAGCTGGGTTTTGTTTTTCGTCTTCTACTCAGTTCAATTTAATTTTTAGATAATTCCAGTCCCATTTATGTAACTGTTTTACATTTTGGGAAGTACACTTGTTTGTGTCAGTTATATGAAGAGATCAATATCACTGTCAAGTCATTACATTAGGTATGGGTCTATTGACAGTTAGCCTAGCTTTGTATAAAAACTGGAAGCAGGAAGAAACAGTTGGGAAAAAGGTTCAGATAAGCCTTCCAGCACGTGCTAAGCTCTTTAATTTACACAATAAATCTCATTTGTTTAATCCATACACAAACAGGATTGTCAAAATGACAAATTGAGGTTTTATGGGGCATTAAAGGATGTAAGTTTTCTTTGCAAAGAATAGCTAGGTGCAGTCACTTCTAGGAATCCTGTTGTCACCGTGAGGCAACCAGGAGTGATGCTGCGCAGAAGTGACGTGCAAATAGATAAGTTGTTGTTTGTCGAGAAATTGTTACACCACATAACTAACTCATTTTGCAACGTTATGACCCGGCTCTTAGATGATGATGAAAAGAGCGAAATGCATTGGGATGTACAAGAAACAACAAACAAAGTGTTAGTAACAAATAGAGTGTAAGTAGTGAAAGTAATAAAGAGAACAACTGAACCAAACCAAACAAAAGAAACCATGTGGTCCAAGAGGAAGAGCCAGCAACGTAACGAGAGAGAGAAGAGAAAAGTCTAAATGAAATCCCGATTGACTGTCTGGGTGTATCTAGTTGCACTAATGTGTACTCCGCCTACCAGGACCTGATGGGAGACAAATACAAATACATGTATCAGCCCAAGGCAAAGCACAACCCTACAAGCAATGGCAGAGCCAGAGGGCCGTCACGGTACAAACTCACTCATAGCTGCTGAGGGTCAGAGAAGGGGCTGGAGCCTTCCCAGAACATTTTGGGAAAATGGCAGAAAAACACCCTGGACAGGTTCCCAGTCTATCACTACATTTACATAGAAATACATTAACACATATGGGCAATTTAGAGTGTTAAATTCAGCTTCCTCTTGACAGCTGAGAGAAACCCATGTGAAGTGGTGATTTATCACATGCGGCGCTCTCTTGCGACCACGCTGTTACTGTGGCGGTGAATTGACCCATTTCCACTGACAGTGAAAGCAGGAGGTTTGGGTTAATCATGGTCAGCCATCATCCTCTCCATGTAAATGTGGATGGTTTTCAGTCTTAAAGCACTCGTGTGAAATAATTTTTGACGCAAACCTTTCAGAGAAATCACATTAACATACCACTTCACAATAATGCGGATGAGTTCTGTGTATTATAAGCCTTGCCTGGTCTTGCTTACAAGCTCATCATCATAAATAAACAAAACTTTCACTCCCTGATTTCTCTTGCTGACATTCATGACATTCTGTGGCTTTTAATTTGTGCTGCTCACATTGGCCTTGTTTACGGCATCTGCTCAGCATTAAGTTGTGCTTGGTCAGAGAACTTTATATTTTTCTGTCTAGTTTAGTTTATTATTAGAGCAGCTAATAACGGCACAGCCCAGCAAGTGTGAGTTTGGTCTTTTCCAGGTGAAAAGATACCTATTGTCTATTCAAACTGAACTAAAAAGTTTTTTAGATTTCAGTTCCACTTTGATTACCATGGACACATTTCTTGGCAAAAATTGAAAGTGTTTAAAAAGTAAAACAGTTTCCATTAATTAGTATGTTATTGTGCAGGCCTGCAAGTGAGATGCCTCCACAGAAATCGCGGCTTGTTCACTTCCACCTACTTCTCACATTAGTCTGTACAAAGTCTACCTTTAATGAGCATTTGACATTGAAGAGCCCTGTTTGTTCTGAGGCGACAGTTCAACTCACTGACTCACAGTTCCTTAGTCTCAAGTTGCAATTGTTTCCATTTCTTGATAAGACATGAGCTTCAGGCAGGCAGGGATCCAGTGACGGGGCATTCCCTGCTTTTTTGCAACCTGCCGCACTACAAAGAGCTCTGCTCAGCCAAGCCTCGACCATCAGCCAGCTGCATTGGGCCTCTGAAGGCAACATCAGAGAGCAGAGTGTGGTTGCAAGTGGCTAACCAGTAACCATATTATGAGCTGAGCTCCTAAGTCTCTCTCTAAACCTTCTCGAGGTTCAAAGCAGCGGTGAGGTTTGGGGAGAAGGCCACTCTGTCATGCTCCCATTCAGATGGCTGAGTATCATGGTACAGCGTGAGTGGATTGGTCAAATCTGGTCCATAGTTTATCAATGAACATCTGGAAACTGGGTCTGCGTGTGGATGCAGGTTCAAATGGTCAGTGATGGTCTTCATCACCATCTAGCAATCAAACAATGAAGAAACTGCCTTTGATATAATTTTCTGAGACAACTGTGAGAGTTGGAATGAGGTGGAATGAAGTTCCCTGAGGAAAGTTATGTCAAGGATATCACTTCACGGCCATGATCAAAACAGCCTTTTCAGTTTCAACAGATTTTAACTGCGTTGGGAGAAAGCTCTACAAAAACACGGAAGAAAAATAAAGACATGTATTTGTGATGTGAAAGTTGTGGGATGTATTTGAACTGAGATCACCAACAGCGCAGAGTAATACTCTTAAACAAAAAGAAAAGTTTTATTACCAGTAAATGCTGCGAGATACTGGTCTGTATGCGTGTGCCTGGTTTAAACTCGGACCTGTCTTTCCTGGCTTTAATGATCAGAAAATCCATAAAATGCACAACGAAAATTTAAAAACCCTTCAAGGTCGGCCAGAACTCCTCCCTGAGTCTTTCATTCTGACCGCCTCTGCCCTTTTGTCGATTTAAACTCTCTCCCTCGGGCCAAGACAGTAATAATCATATAATCATCTTGTTAGAGTTCTTATTGTTAATGCAGTTTCTGGTAAATGTAGAGCACACACATCCTGGAATATGTAATGCCAGTACCTATATGTGAACATATGTGTATATTAGTTCCTCTGTTCATCTCATACAAGCACCATGTGTTGGGGTTTTCTGCAAATGTTATGGTCTCCATGTGTGTTTCTGTGCATGTATGAAGTCTTCTGTGAGTACTGTGCAGTGTGTTTTTGTGTCTGCTTTGCAGCAGATCCCTGTCCCTCCAAAAAATGTGGTCTAGATGTCCCTGATTCCTGCCACTGGGTAATTTCTGTCCAAGTTTCTGTTTAAGTAATTAACTGTATTCCTCTGAGGCAGCGTAATATGATTGAAATAGCTAAAGAAAAAAGGAGAAGTATCTTCTTAATTTACCCCAGTCTCTGTGTGGATTCTGGGAAGTTAAGACGGTTGATGTGGCTTTGTGATCTGTCATGGTAGTTATTTGTCATGGTCATGCCTGTTCATTTTAAAATACCGTAGTATTAAGTAGACCTGAGTTACTGTGTGACAAATTGAGCACATTAAACAGTCGCCGCATTATTGCCACCGCCATCTTACAGCTAAAAAAATGTGAATTTTCTGAACAATTTCCCTCAATATGGAATTATATTTAACCCTCAATTTACTGTTCCACGCTGATGATTTAGGCAAGATAGACTCCAGTGAAGTAGCTGCATCAGATTTACCTCTTTTTTTGTGATGTTGTGGTAAGAAAAGTCATACTGATACAGTTTCGACACAGCAATAGAAATTCTTTAAATTCCGGAAAAGAAAGGTTCTCGGGATAAGATAACAGGAGACAGATCCAGAGACGTCAACAGAGAAAGTGGATGGAGAGGAGGAAAGCAGAAAGCGAGCGGGAAATCACATTCCTGCATCCTCCATGTGTGTGACACACCCCACTCACCCTGCACCCTGACTGAGCAGCTGGCCAGCTCGCTTGCGAAAGAGGCGCTGCCGAAACCCCCTTTTGTTTTTCTGGCTTTCCCCGTCTTTTTAGTGGGGCATATTAAAACTGTCTATGGCCTTTCTGTGGTCACACAATGTTCCAATTTCCTTCTCTTCACTTTGAGTCCTCATCTGCTCTCCTCTTGCCTCCTCTCCTCTCCTCTCCTCTCACTGTCTTTACTCTGCCATCACATCAAGGAGCCGCCAAATTAGACGTCTGAAGTCAAAGCTCTAATCATACTACCGGTCCACTTTCACTGGGTCAAATTGGAAGAGCGGTGTAGTTGTTTTTCTCAAGACATTTTCGGGAAATTGGGATTATAAGTTCTTACTTTACTGAGACTGGCCTTAATGTAAGGACAGAGCTAGAGAGTCATATAAAGGTGCGTGTATTGGCCAGTCATTGACAAAGAAAACCCTCACGAGTAGGATAATTTGAAAATTGCTTTAAGAATGTAACAAAAGAAAGAAAATTTGGGGGGAAAAAAGTAGATATTTGAGAGCTTGATTTCCCATGATGATAATGATATGTTGATGATACTGTATGATGATGGTAATGATCTGTCCCTGATTCCCTTTTTATTTGTGTGGTTTTGTGAAACAGAACTGCTGGAAGCGCAATTAAAGAGCCAATCCTATAAGGCTAATGTAATTTATTTAATATTATCATTTATGTTTTATTCTGTCATTATGTAAGCTTTCATTTATGTTATTCTTAGAGGCCTTGGACAGCAGAAAAAAGACAGATGGTAAGTCAAAGAACTATTTCTGCAGTAATTAAGGGCAAAACAGGAACATGCACAGAGACTGGATGTTCTCACTTTCTTCCTTCCAACTTCCCAGAATGAAAGTGTAGCAGCACTTCAAAGGCCAGCATTGCACTCCAGTTTTTAGCCATATGGGACAGTTGTCCACTAATACTCAACATTTCCTGAGGCGTAGTCAAGAAAATATCTTATGAGTGCTGAATTTCAGGTGTAATTTCCGATTAAAAGCAAAAACAATATCATTTTTTTCAGTCCCTTGCTGATGGATGATTTACACCTTCAAACTCTTTATGAATTAGGCCTTTTTAAATAGCGCTCAACTTTCCCTTGCAACGTTTTTACAAAGTGCAAAAGCCTGCCACACCCATGATTAAATCAAATTCAGCCAAAAATACAAAAAGCATACAAAACATGACAATTAGCCAAAGCAATCCCAGGCCCTGATGATTTAGATGGCGTGAAAACAGAACCATAATATTCAATGAAGCTTTGCATGTCAGACAAGAAAAAGCCAACAGATTTATTGAAGTTGCAGATTTCTTTAAGTATATGAAATGTGACAGATGGATTCAGCAGGCCAACTGTTTATATGTTTCTCACAGTGTTTCAGCATATATTGTGTACTGTGTGTGTATGTGTGTGTGTGTGTGTGTGTGTGTGTGTGTGTCTGTCTGTCTGTGTGTATTTGGCTGTGACAGGGGAGTTTCCAGACTCCACAGACCCTGATGAATGGGTCACTGTGTGTCCGTGTGTGTGTGTGTGTATGCGTGGTCAACTGTAACATTTGCACACTTGTTTTCTCATCAATGCAAAATATTCTCCCCCTCAAAAATACTGATCCTTTCTCTCATCGCTGCAGCATCCAAGAAACACACACAACGTATTCTCTGCCGGAGTCCGCGCTATTGTAATATCTTACCCTCATTTTCATGTGCAGTGAGTGATTCACCAGAGCTTGTTATTTCACCTGCCAGATGTCCCCGCTCCTGTCATGTCGTGGATCATTTCTGACCCCAGAACATCATCGACCGCCGGCCCATTTGGTGACTCACACCCACCTATAAGTGGCAATCTGCTCAGGCTCCAGACACGCGACCATGACTAAATCAACAGGGTTCCAAGCTACTGTGGCTACCCAGATTAACAGGCTAAGAGCTAAGACTGGCACAAACTCTTAAACCCCAGTCAAATATGATATATTGGAGCTAAATATTACCACAGTGATTCCTGCCCCGAAGCGATGATCCTTCTTTTTTAAATGAAGACCATGAATCTGTGTGAGAGTGGGCTTTGATCCTGCCACTAATGACCAAAACCAGGTTCAGTTGTTGCACTGAGGGACTTTATTTGTTCCAGTGGTGTGGCCAGAGTTCATTAATCTACATGAAAGTGGCCAGCGAACCATATCCTTTGTATTTGAAGGGTTTTGTTGTAACATTACTTTATTCCCTGAATGCTAGAAACAGCCAGGGATATATATTTTAGTTGTAGTGCGGCAACTTTGTCTGTTCCTCTAAATGTTTGAACAAAATACTGTCATTCATATGGACAAGGAGAGAGACAGGGAAAAAATTTGAGCAGCATTTGATCCCATTTCAGCCCATACATTACCCTATATCAGTCAATGTTTTGATCTCAATCAATTCAGTTTGACTTCAAGCCTTTCTCATATTTTATTTTTACTTCAATCACTGGTTTCCTGCTTTCATCTTACTTTTGAAGAACTTCCAAACCTTCCCGTTCACTTTGCTTTCTACTAGACCAAGGCTCTGTTTGCCCCCGAGCATCCCGGGTGCATCTCAAGTGACCTCTCCGGTCTGCCTTGACGACGTAATGTTTTCTTCCTAACGGTCCCTTTTCTCCCAGACAACCTCACTGTAGTGTTGCCAGCGCTCTGTCTGCTCCTCTCATCAGAACCAGTGAGACCAGAACACAGTCGCTCTCTGTCCTCCTGCTTTTACTTTGGCGCTCTGTTTATTTCTCCAACAGGACAGTGACAGATTTAGCCCATCAGACAAGAGGAGAAGGAGAGGCCGACTGGCAGGAGAAATGAAAATAAGTGCACATGTGCAACAGGAAGAAAGCGAGTTGGTAAAATGATAGAGAAAGAAAGAATGAATGGAAGATTATTGTAGCTCCTGTGGCTCCAATTTGTCCACTTCCAGAGAAGCTAAATGGTCTTTTCTCAATCCAAATGGGCTGAAGAACCGCTGCTATGAGTGTGTGTGTTGTTAAAGTTTTAGGGATGATGTCACTGGGTCCCAGTCAGAGTCTAAACAAATTAAGATGAGAAATAAGTCTCTATTTTTTTTGTCACCCATTCTTTGTAATGGTATGACAGAAAATGGAAATTTTTTCTTGTTGGATGACAGAAAAAGAACAGTAGTTTTTAAGATGAAAATATGTGAAATCAACTCAAACTTTTCGATCAGAGCCAGAGGACTATTTCACATAAGAGAATGCTGTATTTTTCTGTCCTCTCCTCACTAGTTTTAAATAGACAGAGATCAGCTGAAATAAAGGTTATGTCCCATACTTTCATGCACCCATCAGAGTTTAGCAACATTTGACAGCATTTGAGGTTATCTGAATCATTTAGGAGATTATCTGGGGACTTTAGTGTTTTTGTCTTTTTCAGTGTCTTTTTCAATGTTTTTCAAAGATTAACTTTCATTAATACTTCTTGAGCCACAAATATTGAATATTATCAAGAAATATTTTAGCTAAAACATTTTCAGGGGCTTTAAAAATGTCAGAGGGGTGAATAAGGGCCATATATTTTCATGAAAAGTTGTATTTGAGAGGTTGAAAATTAGTGTGAAAAGAAAACAGTTAAATGAGGAGTTGAAGATGACAGAAATAAGATGAGGGTTTAATGGAAAATCAGTTTGAGGTGAAAGCTTTTGCTACTGAAGCAATGAAAAAAACTGATCATAAATTGAGTAATTCAAATTTCAGAAGACATGTGAGGTTTGTGTTATTGTACCCAGTTGACTTTCTGACTCTCAGTTTCGCCTTTGACTCATTTTGATTCATCAAAATTTCAACACGTCCATGAGTTACCTCCAGTGAACAAAGAGGAGCCCGTTGTGAAACAGTTGAAATAATATCATGTAAATTCAATCTCAACAAAGATGAATCAAGTGGAACATTTTCAAAGACGTGGGGCCAAAATCAGTCTCGGCTCAGCTTTTCTGTCCAAACTGGACAGATTTTCTTCAGGTGGCGAGAAGTTTCAGCACAGCATGTGACAAAGATTTATGTACAAAAATCACATTACCACATGTTGTGGTGAAAAGTAGCTCAAGATGTTTCTGCGTCAAACAGCACACGCCTATGTGTAAAATATGCCACATGCATTTGAGGATATGAACATCTTTTCAAAATTGAACTGAACTTGAATTGAGTTTTTATCCCCTACAGACATATTTATAATTTTCGTCAATAAGAAAAAATCCTCATAATACTCAAAATAAAACACATTTCAAGAGCAGATCCTGATTCTTTTGCCCAAACCTTTATTTCCACTTAAAATAGTGCCCAGATAAATAGGGCAAGCTGGTGACCAATATGTTTATAATGATTTTACGAGGAACAGCACGCATTCCAGGATCGTAATAGACAGCAGGATAATCCCAAACCCAGAGTCGACAGCATGAATGAACATTTATACGACAGCTCCAATGTTCCACAAAATCAATCATCCATCCCAATCCACTTTTCGTCTTTCCTGCTTTACCCCGCCCTTCCTGCTATTTGCCGTATCATATGTTCCATCATATGCCCTGGGGAAAGAGAGTATACGAAGAGTTTCATCTGTAAGTGGCGTGCTGTCATCACTGTTTGGGTGGAGGGCGAAGAAGAAAGAAAGAAGGACAGAAAGATAGAGGGAGATTGAGTGAAATGTGGTCAGAGGTGTTACCGCTGTCTAGGTGTGGTGGGAAACACCCACAGGCTGAAATATGCACAAATAGATGAAAAGGTGTGTTTGTCAGGAGGGTCATTTAAGGTTGCTTTAAATTTACTTTTTAATCATTACTTGTTATGCACAGTCTTTCTTTGATTGGCACCTGTAACTAACTGTAGCAGCAGGAAAACAAGCCCAGCCTCTATGTCATGTCCCACTAAAGATGTGAGTTATTTCTGGTGGTTTTAGGTGCTGCTGGGTGGGGGCTGTGGGCTGTGGAAAACGCTGGCCTTTGCAGTGTTGCGGTCATGCATTTCAACAACACTGAAGGCAAAGATGAGCACAACTTAGCCCGGGAAGAGGAATGTGAACTCTGAGCCAGCAGGCTGATGGAAAGAGGACAGATTAGATGAGCACATCACAATAATTACCCAAGCTGTCTGTGATGACCCACCAAGCCCATCAGATCTCTGGAGAAAAGTTGATTCACCATCATGACCCTGAGCCAGGGAAAAGGAACTAAAGCACGACACCCTCAGATGGAGAACAGATGAAGGGAGCTCACAGTGGCACCTTGGCCAGCAGATAGTCTGTAGAGCCATGTGTAAAGGAAAGCCAAGAAATCCATTGTAGTGTCACAGTCAGACTATAATTTGCAAAACTCTTCCACTGAACTGCCAGTCATAGTTTCACAACTGTAAATAGGCACAGCAGGCCTGTCAGGCTCTGGATTCCTACTAACTAACATACTGAAGCATGTGATGTTTAATTGATACTCTGAAGCGTGGTGTACTTGCCTGGTATTTCCAAAACTAAAAATTAAATACACAAAAGTGAAAGGAATGGATTAAACTGTTTTTGTTTTTGTCTGTGAGAGAGTAAGGTGCAGGCATTAGAGTGTCCAACTAACAAGCTTCCTACCTACTGTAATGTCCTAGCATTACATATAACAAAATAAAAGCCTATTCTTTTTTCTTTTTTTCCTACTGTAGTTACATTACTAGAGTTGTGTTTCATCAGCAGGTTTACTTCCCCTTATTCACTTCCCCACAGCTTTGGTAGCATTTGTTGCAGGGAGGCCACTTTGAGAGCAAAAGGACAGAGAGCTGGGGAATTTAAATGTAATGCACCTGTCCATTTTTAGTTTAAGCCCAAATTAAACTAGATAGTTTGCCAGTTGTTAGCTTAGTGCTATACTGCTTTTTACAAATCATCGGAAACACCTGCATACTCAGGTGAAGGAGTCTTCTGTGGATAAATGCAATACTTGGTCACTTGGAAATTTCTGTTTGTGATCTGTATCATGACTGTTATTACTGTGTGTTTGCAAAATAGCAGTTCTTTCATGCCTTTTCAGATAATGTTGGGAATAATGAAATCACACAAGCTAAATAGTACAAAAATCTACGTAAATATAAACTGCAATTAGTTAGGACATTTTTCAGTAAAATATCAAACTATCAATGAGATTTTCTAATGAAACGATCTGCTAACTAAACATGTGAACACATGTAAGCCTACCTGTAGGATACATTAGAAAAACTTAGCCTGAAATGCATAGAAAACTTCAGATAGTAAAGTTTTACCTCCATTGCTGCCACCTAACCATGGGTGTGTTTTTTGATTTTCTGTTAGCTTACGTAGCTTCTACCTGGTGAGGCTGCTGTCATCTTGCCCGGGACATGAGGCCTTGAGATCAATCAGTCAATCCATAAGTTGATATAGCCATCAAGTGCATATTTAAGACCCAACAGGACTCTCATTTTAAAACAGGACAGATGGAAACATTAAAAAACCAGCCACAGACAATGTTTTTCGACAAACTCAGCTTGTTGTGGTGAGCAAGTTAATTAACTTAATTGGAAAATTGCCAGACAGTTGTTATTTCAGCCGACAAAATCAAGAGTCACTGCCTGGGAATGAGAAGCCTGTTTTGTGTATGTCTGTCTTAAATAAAGGACCTATTATGTCAAAAATGATCAAGACCATTGTTTGATAAATCCGCAACTGTTATCTTTGTAAACTGCAAAGAACAAAACTAGTGACAGTACCGAACGGGGATGAGGCTTAACAAACTCTGAAACAGATAAAGACATTTCACCAATAGGAAAGCAGAGCAAACAAAAATATAAAGTTAAAGAAGTGATGTGAACTCTGGAAAGAAAATAACCTGTTTTCAAAGTTACGACAAAGTGAGGATTCCCCCACACGTCACCATGAAAGAAGTCTCTGACAGCTGAAAAACTGGAAAGCCATTTTCACTTACTCGTCATGCGAAAAGGTTAGCAAAAAACAACTTTCCTTGAGGTCTGGGAAGGTCTTTGGTTATGATTAAATGAGAAACACTTCAACTAAAAAGTAAACATTTATTCACAGTAGCGTGAGTTTGGCACCGAACCCGAGACAATTTTTTCTTATACGCACACACTTATACTTTCCATCGCACCGTTTCAGAGTCAGACTACAGCTGTTAGCTGCGCCTGATTCACATAATCCTCGTGTGGTTGGAACGTTTCTTTTCTCACTTCATGTGAGTAAAGCTTGTATATGCATTTTAGTCATTAGGCTCATTTCAAGAAATTTTAGGAGACAAGTAACAGGAAAGACACAGCAGGACTCGAGACAAGGAAACAGAGAAAGGAAAAATACACGATGAGTTAGTGAATGCTCATCATACGGTGTCTGTATAGTCTTACCTTTAATTGGTTTTGTCAAGTCTTTTAAAATGCCTCCTGTCTTCAAAGTAGGCTGTAATTTAGGTTTTAGATGGCACATTTCACACATTTGAATTAAAAACCATTAGCACCATTTTGGAGCACAAATACACATAAACATTTCTGAGCTTTGCAAAGCTATGTATGCATGTTCACATGTGTGAGTGTTTGAGCACGAGGACGGATTTCTTTTCTGACACATGGGACAACTTAATGCAGATTTATGCCATTTATTCTCCCTGCAGTCAAGAAAAAAAGCTTTCCCACCTTACCAGAGGGGGAACAAGGGAGAGACAAAATAACGGAAAACAGAATGAAAGAAATATTAGGCAGAGGAAAAAAAAATCACTATTTGGAACAACCGCAAATATGGGACAATGAGATTAGTGTTATCTGATCTTACAAAAGATTTGTGTATAATCAATCTCTGTTGTCAGAAATAAGAGCAGACACAGAACAGAACCAAAGTCACTGAGCCTCAAACATAAAACACAGGAAATTTTGCAAACCAAAAGAAAACATAAAAGTTTTTGACAGGTGAGTTTCGGGCACATTAACTTTCCGGCAGAGAAATTTACTTTTATGAGACAATTCCCAAATCCCCTCTTTCAAAAATCTTTATGACCTCTCAAAACGACAGTGAGAAAGTAAAGGCCACCCTGCATAGGCCTGCCCATATCAGTCACCCTCTTGTATTTATGTTGGTCATATTTGAACATTACCTCATAAGCTCTTAACTATTTACTCTGGTGTTTATGACAGATTCCATTATTTGTGCTTCACCAAGATGAAAAAACCTCGAAGACAGCATTTAAATCATGAACAAATGCATGCGCGCACACAAACTCAAACACACTCCATGCCTTTTTTCCTTTATTTTGCCAATATTGTTCTCAAATTTCATCTAAAAAAGAAGAATGTGACAAAACAAATCATGAACTTGCAGCCCTCTGGAGAAAAACTACATTAACCATTGTTAGATCTGTTGCTTGTTTGTTCCCTGCGCTTTTTAAAGCAGTCAAATTGGTAACATGACCAGTAATTGTGCTTCTCGGTAACTGCATCAATTTCTTTTCAACAGTTCCTCAATTGGAGTCAATGCGTTTCAGCTGCTCGCATCAAGAATTCGCCTCTCCCTTTCTCTTGTCATAGTTTAACAATTACCCCTTTGGTGAGATTTATAGGGTGAATGTGAGAGCAAAGAGCAGAGTATGGTCTTTCTTGCAAACTGTCACCAACGTGTACCCATATTTCAAGCAGCTTTTCAAACCGCACATCACAGTTTCAACCCACACATCATGATCTCAGCCCACACATCATGGTACAAGCCGTAATACAGCCTTCTGCTTGCCACGCCAGTGTACAAACACTGTAGTTTGCTGAGCCGCCATTAAGGGTAAACATTGTTTGTGTCTTCCCGTAATTACTCAGCAGTAAGGTGAACAAATCTGCACGGCATACATGACATAGACGATTACAGCTGCTGTTGTAACTCCAAATCCCATCAGAGAATATCAAATCCATGCCATAAAGACATACACACCCACACACACTTCAACACACACACATTTACACATGCAGGACTAACCATGCCTAAAGCAACATTAGTGGCTCCAACCTCAGTCTTCAAAAGCCGCTCCAGCCTTCTGTTGTCATTCCATAAGTCATCCACCACAAATTAAATTTTCTGTGTCAGTGATTTATGCTGTGAAGAAAAAGCCGTAAAAATAAAGATCTCTGTTTGAGTCCAAGAACTTCTAGTAGTCTCCTCTCAAAGTTGTATTTTTTTATTCTGAGAAATCACAGAACATCATAAGTCACTGAATATTTAGACGTGTATTCCTATTATCATTTTAAAGTTTTGTATTGTGGGAGAAAAAACATTTAAAGGAAAAGTTTCTATTTTTTTTTACAACCTGGGTCTTTGATACTGTTATAATTTATGGCAAATATGACATAACTTAATTGCCGAGTCCACAGGGGATGAGAACCTCATCAATAATGTTGTTAAAACAGTAATCAACAACATTAAAAAGAAAACACGAAATTCAGAAATGTACTTTTGTAATGCAACATTAAAAGCAAAGCAGCAGCTCCGAGTGGCAGCAACTGTTAGAAAACTTAACTGAGGAGATATTTTTATAGTGTGACGTGCTCAGAGAAGCAAAACATCTAAATTTGGTGATTACAGTCTTCACCAGATGGATTGTTCTCACACTCAGAATAAGGTTCACATCAGTCACCAGGAATTACTCTGGGAAAACAAGGAACATTTACAGCCTTTCATTTACAGGGGAGAGGATGCTTTTCTCTCTTTGTCATTTACTCTCACGCAGCAGGTGCATTTTACACAAACATCTTCGGTATCTTTAATTTTAGTTGAAAAAACAAAGACAAAGTGCAATTTCTTCAAATTACACTGTATAATTCATCTGACATTGTCAACACATTTTCACCAGTGCTAGAAAAAGTATTTGGCTACTTTGACTTTTACTTTTTAAGTTCAAGTTTGATGTACTTTCCTTTTCTCCTACTTTGTACATTTCACTCACCTACAATTATTTGGCAGCTATAGTTACTAGTTACTCCTTGTTTTTCATATGTAGGCCTTGACAGATGAAGACAGAGATAAGGCAGATGATGAAGTTATAAAATATGATGTTTAGTTATAGACATGATTCCCCACAGGTACAATTTATTAAATTATCACCATATCTGCCATCACACTGCTGCTTTCACAGTCATGCGTCTATGATAATAATCACACTCTGACACTTAATGAGCACTTCAACTATTGATACTATAATTACATTTCACTCCCTGCTTAAGTAAAATTACGAATGCAGGATTTTCACTGACAGACAGACTCAAGATGTCAACTCAAAGATGACCTGAGGTCACCTTGTAGTTATGTATCTGTGTGTGAATGTCACTGCATGAGTTGTGTGTCTGCATGTGTGTGTGTCAGACACTGATGTTAAAATCAGTCATTCAGTCACCCTCCAAAGACTCAGCGTGAGACAAACAGGCCTCACTGCCAAGACACTGATGCAGAAGAACGGGAAGCTTTTAAACTGCAACCAAACCACTTTCACAGCGTCTTGAAGAGAGTGAGGGGAATTCTCCAAAAGTCTGACTTGTCCACAGTGACATGAAAGTACCATTAAAGGTTTTCCATCGTCTTCTTTCCTGTTTATTCCATCAAACTGTACATGGGCTGTGTTTAACGGACTGTTAAAACGACCAAAATGACTAATTGGGTGAATCAAACAACCCAAAAAACCATTACAATGAAAAGATATTCACTGTGCTAAACAATAATAAAGTCTGAACAAAAACACTCAGGGATACAAATATCACAAAATGATCTTTCTTTCATTATAGATGTTTATACATGTTGTAAGTGCATAAGTTTTGCTATTGTAAGTGGCCCTAAACGTGATCAGCACATGCTCACACAAGACAACCTGGCAAGGAAGAAAGACACAGTTTGTTCTGTTAATCATTTTATCCGACAACCGACAAGGTGATTAGCACCAAAATCTGTCTCTGTCTCTGGCATCTTGCTTTGTCTGGTGTGCATACTAGAGTACAAAATGTTAAGTAAACATCAGTGGTTAGCAACATCCTAAAAATGACACCATGTCCACGCACTCATTCATATAGAGGTTTACATGAAAAAACAAACATAAAGGCCTGCAAATGCTCACTACACCTAACCACCATTTTCACACAATGATAACAGTTTTAAAAGGTATGATTCAATTTTTTAAAATTTTATATTGCAGATTACCACACAGAAACTAGTGATATATGTACTTATAATATAAAAATAGCATTTAATATACAGTTCTGGCACAAATCTTCAAATAATAAAACTCAAATATCTCAGGGTTGTTCTTTTGCTATAAGGTGAGACACTTCAATAAGTATGTGATAAATACACATACGTGCATATGCCTGTTATGTAAAATATTATGGATTTAATGGCTTCCGTTTGGTCTGTATTTACTGAACACTAAGGTGGTGACAAATTAGCAAGAGAAACACTATAGCATAATGGGGTGTGTGTTTATCATTTGTTGATTACCCAGTTGTTACTTGTTGTTAAGCGCAGTGTTATTTCCAAACTTTTAGGTGTAGTTCAGACACACACGCAGGAGGAATTCAAGCTTAAGTCAATCACTGGGAGCAGGAAGGATTTTTAATATTAAAGCGTGACCGCAGGTCTGGATGAGGTATACTATAAAAACAGCGTGACATCCAAAGCTGTAAGGTGGAGTCGTGAGAAGCAGTAAGGACTCTAGAGGTGGTTTTCTCAACACCCATCTGACTCATATTATTTAATATTGCCAGCTACTTGCACACGACAATTTGCGGCTTACAGCTCCCTATCTAATCCAATGTTTCATCGAGAGTGAGATAAAGGCGTTTGCACAATCGGTCTTCACTCGAAATAGTGCCTTAAATACTGAGAGGTTACATTATGAAGGGGCTGTAATCTCTGTGAGATCAGAATTTGATTAAAAGATTTATGAATTTTTTATGAGGATAAGCACAGTAGTGTCTGTGTGTGTTGATAGTATTAGACGGCATTGCCACACTGTTTGTTGTCAAGGAGGAGAAAATTATGTGATATGTTTGATTCGTTACGGGAACAGGGTCTTATGTTGGCAGTGGCTCCACCGCGCCTTCAAAATGAATTTTTCTCAAAACAATTATGGAATAATTTGTATTAAACAGCTATTTTTAGTTTTACTAGTAGACTAGCTGGCTTTTTTCAACACAAACACAACACTCTGAAGACATTAAATCAAAGTAATTATTAAAATGTTCACTAAAAGGCTGTTTTGAATCAGTTGTAGTGAGGCCAGTGAAAACAAAGCCAGTCGTTTCAGTGCCAGGTCTTTTATCCCAAAGGTAATAATGATGGTGGTTTAGTTTAATATTCAGTGCTGCACGTGCTCTCACTCTTCTAGACAGCGTGTGTGTTTATCTTCTTCCATTAATGTCTCCAATATATTAGTCTGTCTGTCTACCTGAATGTCTGCCTGCCTTTCCCGACTGTCTGTCTGCCATGAATGTGCATTATTAATCTGTCTCATAATAACCTCTCCTCTTCAAAAACTCCTACACGTGGAGCGGTGCCTGCCCACTCCCTTCTAAAAATGGATGGTGCTTTTGAACTCCGAAAAAAAAATTACTTAGCGTCCATTTATAGGGTTCAGGGAAGCTGATCAAACTTCCCCCAGGGACTTTCTCCGGGAAGCTGCGGCTCAAACGATGCAAATGACAGCAAATCAGGCCTCACATCAGTACGGCATGCTACAGTGGTTTTAACACACATTTGCACGCACAGATGCAGCGGCACGCGGTTAACATGTTTGGCCCCTCAGAGGTGTCGGTTTCAGGTGTGAGACCATGCACATTACTGTGTTTGGTAAAGAAATAAGTAGCATATGCAAAGACAGCCATATGATTAAACAAAAACAAACACAATTTTCTCTAGACAAGGCACTAGGACAGTTCTGCTGCTGCTGCTGCTTATAATTTTCCTCGAGCGTAAATGTTTTTGTCCAGAGGGTAAAAACTGTGTCCATAAACTTGATTTGATCAAGTGCCATGGAGCAAAATACAGAAGAGAAACGCTGGATATAAACATTTTGTTAAGCATACAAAGCTTGTTTTGTGGCTGCGACAGATTTCCTTTTAAACGACTGGACAAGCTGTTGGAAAAGAGTGCACCTCTTGTAAGTGGGAAAATAATCTATATTCAGTACAGAGTTTTAAAGGTTTATAGAGGGAGGCGTAAAGTGTTTCATTGTTAGAATTCATAGTAAGAACAAACTGCTTCTGACCTTTTTTCCTCTCCCTTCATTTGAATAGCTGGTTAACATTTTACTACGATGACAACAAAACTGACATTTGATATACTTGATAAACAAAAACTGGAGCTCACGTCATGAGCTGTGCACATGAAGTATTACACTAAATGTGTCACAATATTTTCACCTGTGTGTCACATGCTGGGGATGACAAACAGGTGAAATGATGGTAACCGCTTAAAACAACATTGGTTAAGGTTAGGATTAGGTTAAAGCAATAAAACCTAAGTTGAGGTTTAACAACGATACAGTTTATTTTAGTCTGGGGAAAGCCATTGGTCATGGTTAAATAAGACAAACTTCTGCCTAAAAATGAAAACGTCTCTCAGTAAAACACTTCCTGGAAGAGCTGGGTATTCAACCAAAGTCAGCAGGGTTTAAGGCAGATGTAAACACACATTCATCACTCCAACCACAACACCATTACTTTCCATCAGTCTGTTTCCATATCAAACAAATGGCTGATTTTGTTGAAGAAACATCATCTTTTCATAGGGAGGAGAAATGTGCCTCTCAGCTTTCATGCAGGTACCACATACTTGCTGTCTAAGCTATCATTTCATGAAATTTCAGAGGACCAGGGTCATCTGTATTGATGCTGAACAGATGATATATGATGAGAGTCTGGACCAACACACTGTATGTCAAAACCTGTATTAATACAGAGTCAAAGTGAAATTTTAGACATCTGCGGTCACACAGAGTTGTTACCTGTATATTTTAGGGCAATCAAAATCTTTTCAATATCAGTTTCTTCTTTTCTGAAAGTGTTGAACTTGGGCACGTGCCTTCACAACCTCAGTCACTGAATTCTTTGAAGACTTTGGGATGTGTGGTCTCAGCAATAAGAAGACCTTAATGTGCAGCTTATTCTGGCCTTTTCTTCGCTTCACAACTTATTTAAACAAGGCCAGAAGGTAGGACTCTATCTCTGGGAAATCCACCCACAGCCCAACTTGAAACTAGTGTACCAAGAGATGGGATGTATAGATATGCAGTAATATATATAAAGCTAGAGGTAAGGAGTATGTGTATGCCTTTGTACCTAATCTCTAGATTTCTGGTACAACTTCTAATTTATAAGCCATATTTCTTCCTGGTGTGTCAGTAGTTTTTAAGATGGTGTTCTGGTGCTCTTGAATGGCTCTGACGGAGAGCCTGGTTGCACTAGAAGAGAACCACATCATAAATCAAGTGTTTTTATAGTGGTCCCAAGGGACCACGCTCAAATGTGGACTTAAAAGCCAGCCGTCGCACAGAGGAGGGGGGGGGGTTTCTGAAACTGTTTGACCATCCGACAAGCAGCCCTGATGAAGTGCACTCGCAGCATAAACGCTCTATGCAGGCTGAACATGGATTTCAGAAGAGACAGGTGGATCATTTATCATTGTGTCAGATTTATTTAACACACTTGTTTTGAGTTATTTCTAGTTTACAGTTGGGTCTTGTACACTGGTCCATCTTACTCCATCTTAATTTTATTTCATTTTAGCAGAAAACCTTTGGCTGATGTTTGCATTTATATCCAAACCACTGATGTGTCCCTTTCTCTTGCTCAAGTTTGATGTTGAAAAGCGGATCTACCAACACCCAATGGTATCTTGTGCAACTGTAAGCACGCACTAAATGGGCAGAATTTTTCCAGTCCGCTTTCATATATCTCTGAAGAGAGTATGTGACCATGTATGATTTAGCCTCTCCACAGTTGCATCGTGGGTGGTTGGGTGGAGTTGTCTGCAAATGAGTTGTTGCAGAGACTGGTGTCAAATTCTGACCCTGATTATGATGATTTTTTTTTTTGTGTTGAGGAAAGTGTGTGAGGATAATCTTCACCACGGTCTCCCCAGATTTATTTTTGCTCGGGTAAGATTTCACAAAACATGCGAAGTGATCCACCACAGGCACACACTCATGACCACCTTTGCTTTGCTCCATGTGCATTTGATCAGCTGTGACGAGTTTAAAGGGTGGACTTGTCTTTATGCTAACCACTGCTGCTCTCCGAGGAACGGTTAGATGTTTCTGCTTAATGAATACACGGACCTTCAGGGCATGTGCTTTCAGTTTGAGAGGCATAAGTAGCTGAGGACTACTTTATCTTCTCTGCTGGTTGTGTAATAGTGTGTGCCAGAAAAGGCTTCAACAGTCTAGCCAAGCACAGTTTTAACATGTGAAAATGGCATTTTAAATATCACGTATAATGTCACATACACTGTTTTATATGTGGGGAATGTAATCTTATTATTTATTTCACCAACCACTGGAAAAGAGTCAGGGGTTGCGTGGGATTTGGCTACACCAGTCCTAAACCTAATGAAGTAAAACAGGCTCTATTGAGCAGTTTGTGAGTAGTACAACACTGCAACTCACTATTATGAGTTAAAGTTAGGTTTAGTATTTTTATACCTCAGTCTAGACCTTAATTAAATTCCGACTTAATACACCAGCCGGTAATAGACAAGCAAATCCAATCCACCTACAGTGTTGCATGACGTTCACTTAGGATCCTCCACCCTCAGTGAGAAGCACATGGCGTTATGACTATTTTTGACAATCTTTGTCACAGTTGTGACTGCCAAGCACTTAAACTCTAATTGTAAAATTATTATAAACGACATTATGTGTATTACAAGGTTTACAAAAGCTGTGCATAGCCTTTTATGTTCCCTTTATTATTTATTGCGTAATTTAATGGGTTTTTCATTTTGGTCTGTTGGAGGCTGTTATATTATATACTGCAAAGCGCCTGACTATAGAAGAGGGATTTACATTTGGTGTGGACGTTTGTGCCCGGTCATGACATGATGTTCTTTCGCAAGTGACAGTAACAACAAATATTCTGTGACTTTGCTTATTTTACAAACTTTCACATTGGGATATGGTTTCTTTCATTTGTTTTTTTAAAGCAATGAGTAAAAAGGGGAAATTATACTGTGGGAGGAGAGTTTTACGGGAAAAGACGACGAGATGAGTTTTCAGATGGAAGGTGGGAAGTGAATGTATTGTTCTGACCACACTGAGAGGGTCTTTCCACGATCGGTTAGTGCAGTAGAGGAGTCTGGTGTGTCAGTCTGACCCAAGGCCTAGCCACCGGGATGTGGATGTGTTTAAAGGCTTATACCTTTATGTTAAATATTAATCAATGCATTCATGTTTATTTACAGCATCTGCTTGACACATCTGCCCTAAAATGCATATGTACATATGTCTGAAAACTGCTTATATTGCATCATTTAATTTAAAAATTTAAATTTAATTTAAAACCATAGATGATTCATATTTTTCTGCCAATACACTTGTCAGTGTTTTAAAATGCAGAATATCAGATTTATAAATTAAACTACTCATCTGAGTTTTTTAGAGACAGCACTACCAATAACCAAGACCACCAGGGTTCATGGTTGATTGCTTGGGAAGTTGTGAGGATACACAGAAGATTAACCACTGAAGCTGAAACATGATTGTAATTGATTCCTGGTGAGGATCATTCCGTGATGGTGAAAGTCATCTGACTCACGGCTTCGTAAAAATGAAATCATAAAAACAAATCAACAAAGTGACTTTGGCTGTCACCACTGTTTGTTGCATGTGTCGCCGCTTTCCCCAGAAAAAGGCATTGTCTGTGCATGATTCCCTGTAAATACCAGGGAACGCAGGCAGTGTCACTTCCACATCAGTAACTGGTCCAATTATGACATCCATGCTCTGCACTGAATTAATGTGGTTCAGGGCAGAGGTTAGGTAAATATTTTATATGCTGAAGTTGCTGTTGACGGATTTGTCACTGACACACATGTGGGCAGTTTATGCTACTTTTGCTGTTTTTAAAATGCGAATGGTACTTCCAGCGTTGTAAATGGGCTTTTAAGCAGCAGAGAAACCAGGGCTGTTTTGTGGTGTGGTTACCACGACAGAGTCAACCCTCAATCCAGGAGTGTGAATCACATTCTTAATTAGAGAATGCAATCTAAACCACATGTAAACAATTAACCTTGAGGATAGCAGGGTTGTTCCTATGTATATGTGTGTGTACGTGTGTGTTTTTGTGCATCTGTGTGGGTCATAAATCTGTTTACACGGTCACATTGTGGGGACGACAAAATGCAAGTCCCCATAATATAAATACTAAAATTTTAGGGTGAAGATTTTGTTTAGTCTCAGTTTAGGTTAAGGTTAGGATAAGGCTTAGAGTGTGTGTGTGTGTGTGTGTGTGTGTGTGTGGCGGAATGCTGTACTTTCCCAGACCTCAGCTAAAACAGCGCTCCAGAGAAAACTGAAAGGATGGTTAATAACTAATAATACACATACACATACATGTGAACTCTTTATATGATTTATTCAACTTTTATCTATACAGGGTTGGCTGCTCTTTTACAGCATCTCCCTGTTAACAGTTAAATTAAATAACAGAAACAAAGTAAGAAAGACAGTCAGGTGCATATTTTTAAACTGAGATAAAACCAGAAACAGTGTGCAGAGTCGGTGAAAGAACGAGCAGGTAAATGAGAGAAAAAGCCAAGCCTCTGTCGTAGTTTACTAACAAGCATTTCAATGCAACATTTAAATATGAGTTACTCATCAAGCCGGATGCCAAGTTATTTGTATTCTGTGACCTTCTCAATATTAAAAGCAGTGGATATATGGAAATCATTAGATTCCACATGGCTGGATCTCGAAAACATGAACTTTGCTTTGAAATGGTGTTTTTATATTATCTAAAACCAGACTGATGTTGACTTAGAATCCAGTGTTTTGAGAGAAATGCCAACAACTGGTTGCCTATTAGTGACTCCAGGCTTTTTGACAAGAAGGACAACTTGGATATTTCATGAAAGTCATTTTATGTGCCATTATCCATTATGTTTTGTCTTAAACAGCAACCAGAATCTGAGAGAATTATCACCCAACCTCTGTTCTCCACAGCTCTGTTGAACATTTTAGAATAGCAGCATTGTTAAGTCTGTTTGAAAAAAAGAGAACCCAGAAGCAGACCCGAAGCGGAGGGCGGTTTAAAGTTGATTTAATCAGAATTAAACAAAAGGTAAGTCAAAAGGCATGGTCCGGTAAGTTGAGGAGTGGAGGCAGAGCGGCGTGGCTGGCAGGTTACTGGCTGGAGAGAAATCCGGAACACGGGTGAGTATCTGGGGCAGAAAACAACGGAGCACAAGGGTCACTAGAAAAGCACACAAGATAAGCAAGAGTTTAAACACAGAAACTGTGAACACAGCCAGCGAAGAGCGTTACCACAGATAGTGGAACAATCCAGCGTCGAAGAGAAGCCCTGCTCCGGCTTAAAAAGGAGTGATGATGAGAAATATGGTGCAGGTGTGTCAGCCTCCAGTCAGCAGGTAGCCACGCCTCTTCACTCTAAAAAGAAGGAACCTCCCACAGGAGGCAGAAGGAAACACACCACAAGCACACAAAGTAGTCCAAAAACCCCACATACATAACAGTACCCCCCCTCTAACGGACGCCCCCTGGCGGCCAAGCTGCCACCAGGCTTATCAGGATGCTTAGAATAAAAGTCTCTCAACAGTACATTATCCAAAATGAGTTTGCGAGAGATCCAAGAGCGCTCCTCCGGACCGTACATTCCTCCCAATCAACCAGATATTGGTAGCCACGACCCCCCGGCGCCGAACGTCCAGTACCTCCTTAACCGAGTATGCTGGGTGTCCATCGATGAGCTGGGGGAGAGGAGGGGAGTCAGGAGGGCGGGCAAAGCTCACTAGGAGTGAATGGCTTGAGGAGGGAGACGTGGAAGGTAGGGTGGATCCGTAGAGAAGGAGGCAGCTTGAGACGGACGGAGGAGGGGTTGATGATCTTCTCCACAACATATGGTCCGATGTATCGAGGGGCCAGCTTGCGGGAAGGAACCTGCAGGGGAAGATCACGGGAGGAGAGCCACACCTTTTGACCCGGTAGATAGTCCGGTGCGCTGGGCGTGGCGTAGTTTGTTGATTGGCCGACTTCTGGCTGCGAGTGGAGGAACGAACCAAAGCGGCTCTAACGGCGCTGCCAGACTCCAAGGCATATCTGCCATGGAGGTGGGCTTGGACGGAGGGAACAGCCGTGTCCTCCTCCTGACTGGGGAAAAGGGGAGGTTGAAAGCCGTTAGCAGCCATAAATGGGGACATACCTGTAGAGGAGTTAGAGAGAGAGTTGTGTGCATATTCCACCCAGGCTAGCTGCGTGCTCCAGGAGGCCAGGTTACTGAGCAGCAACGCAGCGGAGAGCGGTCTCCAGGCTCTGGTTGGCCCGCTCTGTCTGGCCGTTGGACTGTGGATGATAACCAGAGGACAAGCTGGGAGTTGCACCAAGTGCTTTGCAAAAAGCTGTCCATACCTGAGAAGTGAACTGGGGACCTCTGTCAGAAACAATGTCAGTAGGTAGACCATGGAGGCGGAAGACGTGATCTGTCAGCAGGCTAGCCGTTTCCAGTGCTGAAGGGAGCTTGGGGAGGGGAATGAAATTGGACACTCTTTGAAAAACGATCAACTACAGTTAGAATGACTGTGTTACCTTGGGATGGTGGGAGACCAGAGACGAAGTCCACAGCAATATGAGACCAAGGGCGGTGAGGAATAGGAAGGGGTTTGAGGAACCCAGCTGGAGCACGGTGAGAGGATTTGCCATGGGCACAGACAGAGCAGGCATTGATGTATTCCTGGGTGTCTTGAGCCATCCTGGGCCACCAGAAGCGTTGCTGAAGGAAGGAAGAGGGTCCGACGAATGCCAGGGTGACAACTGAATTTAGAGGTGTGGATCCACTGGAGCACAAGAGAGCGAAGGTTACTGGGGACAAACAGTCGGTCTTTGGGACAGTTGTTGGGTGCTGGGTGATCCTTCAGGGCTTCTTGGACCCGGGTTTCAATATCCCACAATGATGCAGCTCCAACTATGCACGAGGGAGGAAGGAGGAAGGATACTGGCTGGCTGGCTCAGATGGTGAGGTGTCTAGAGAGAACTGTCGGGAGAGCGCATCAGGCTTGGTGTTATGTGAGCCGGGGCGGTAGGTGAGGGTGAACTCAAACCTGCTCAGGAACAGGGCCCAACGGGCTTGGCGATTGGGCGAGGGTTGAGGCGCTTTGCGGAGCGCAGGTAGGCTAAGTTCTTGTGATCAGTCCAAACCAGAAAAGGTTGCTCAGCTCCCTCCAGCCAGTGCCGCCATTCTTGCAATGCCAGGACTACTGCCAAAAGCTCACGGTTCCCCACATCATAATTCCTTTCAGCAGGAGTTAAGCGACGAGAGAAAAAAGCACAGGGATGAACCTTTTGATCCACAGGGCAGCGTTGGGATAGAACTGCTCCAATACCTGTCTCTGAAGCGTCAACCTCAACAATGAACTGGAGTGAGGGATCAGGGTGAGAGAGGATGGGAGCACTGGTGAACAGTGACTTTAACAGGGTGAATGCCCTCTCAGCCTCAGGGGTCCAGAGGAATGGCTTGGTAGTGGAAGTTAAACAGGTGAGGGGTGCCGCTACCTTACTGTAGTTGCGAATGAACCTGCGATAAAAGTTGGCAAAGTGCCTAGGAACTGTTGCAGTTTTTTACGAGTGGAGGGAGTGGGCCAGTTTTCTACTGCTTTTATTTTGGAGGGGTCTGGATGAAGTTGCCCAGGAGCGATAATGAAGCCAAGAAAACTGACCTTGGAGACATGGAATTCACATTTTTCTGCCTTCACGAAGAGTTGGTTTTCCAGTAGGCGTTGGAGGACCTGGCGGACGTGTTGGGTGTGTTCAGGGAGAGAACGAGAGAAGATGAGGATGTCGTCGAGATATACAAAGATGAAACGGTTGAGCATGTCCCGGAGGACGTCATTTATCATGGCTTGAAAAACAGCCGGGGCATTGGTTAAGCCAAAAAAGGCATTACCTGGTATTCAAAGTGTCCAAGGGGGGGTGGGGTGTTGAAGGCGGTCTTCCACTCATCTCCCTCTCTGATGCGGACAAGGTGGTAGGCATTTCTCAAGTCCAGTTTGCTAAAAATGGTTGCTTGATGAAAGGGCTCTCGAAGGCGGGATCAATGAGAGGCAGAGGGTACTTATTTTTAATGGTGATGTCATTTAACCCACGGAAGTCGATGCACAGTCGAAGGGTCTTGTCCTTCTTCTCAACAAAAAAGAATCCAGCGCCGAGTGGAGATGAGGAGGGTCTGATCAGGCCTGCAGCCAGAGATTCACTAATATATTTTTCCATGGCCTCTCTTTCAGGCCGAGAGAGATTGTAAAGTCTGCTGGTAGGGAGAGAAGCACCAGGGAGCAGGTCAATCGGGGCAATCGTAGGGCCTGTGAGGGGGAAGGGAGGTGGCCTTTGCTTTGCTGAAGACGGGAGCCAGGTCGTGGTAGACTGAGGGAACAGAAGAGAGATCTGGAACTTCTGAGATGGTAGGTTCCAAGGGTGGAGGTGAAGGGCTGGCTGAATGGAGGCAGTTAGCGAGACAGAAGGGGCTCCAACTGGTTATAGTACAGGTAGACCAGTCTATGTTGGGGTTGTGAGCCTTCAACCAGGGGAGACCAAGCACCAGGGGATAGGAAGGAGAGGAGATAACTAGCAGAGAGAGTGTTTCGCGATGGTTTCCTGACAACAACAAGGTTACTGGAGCGGTTTGGTGTGTTACCGAAGCACGCTAGTAATCTACCGTCCAAAGCGCTTTACAATCTTAGGGGTTACTAGGGGCTCGGAAAGTTAGGTTAGCTTGGGAGGCCAATTCTGCATCAATAAAATTATCATCAGCTCCAGAGTCTATAAGGGCCGAGAGAGGCAGGCAGAGACGACTGACGCAGTAACAAAATTCCAGGGACAGTTAGCTGCTTGGAGGTATCAAGTGAAGTGGAGAGGGAAGGGGTTCGGCTCACCAAAACCCCCTCGTTTATTGGTGAGCCGAGGCTTTTGGGCAGGATGCCAAAAGTTGTGGCCTGAACATCCACAGTACAAACACAATTTACCCCACTGCATTCTCCGAAGCCTCTCGGCTGGGGAGAGCTTAGCCCGGCCAAGCTGCATGGGCTCCTCAGAAACCGAAGGCAGAGCTACTGGCACTGGCGGAGGTGAGTGTGGGGAGGGAGCAAAACAGACAGGGGTAGAGGAGGACTAGCACTAGCTGGTTGGGCTAACTTAGGCATCAAAGTCCCTCTTTCCCTTTGTCGTTCTCTGAGTCTGTTGTCTATTCTTATGGCCAAGGAGATTAAGGAGTCTAGCGAATCTGGTGCTTCCCTAAGGGAGAGTTTGTCCTTAATTTTCTCAGCTAGACCCTTGTAAAAAATCCCTTAAGAGGGCTAGGCTATCCCAACCTGATGCTGCAGCCAAGATGCTGAAGTCGACAGAGTAGGCCGCCACTGACTGTGAGCCCTGGCGAAGGTCTAAAAGGCAAATGTTTAACCGCTTCTTCCTGGCCCTGAACAGGATGATCAAAAACTTTCTTCATTTCAGCTATGAAAGAATCAAAAGACTGGAGAACCGGTGAATTAGCTTGCCAAAGCGCAGTAGCCCAATCACTAGCTTTGCCACGAAGAAGATTTACCACATAACCAATCTTGGCGTTATCAGATGAGTACGAGGAGGGCTGGGCTGCTGTACAAACATAATAGAACACTGAAAAAGGAAACGACTGCACGAACCTAAATCACCAGCATAAGACTCAGGGGTAGGAACAAAAGGCTCACGTGGGGTTGAAACAGTTGATCCGGCAGCCAGGGAAGAGCTAAGGCCTGGTGGAGTTCCTTCTGAGCCTGCTGAGCCAGGAGTGAGTAGACTAAGTTGAGTCTGCATCCTGGCCATGCTGTTAGATAGGTCGCGAAGGGTGTCCACCATCTCCTGAATTTGCGAGTCATGCTTCCCCACGATGATCCCCTGGGCACTGAGAGCTTTAGTAATGGCACCTGGGTCGGCTGGGTCCATGCTGGCTGGATTGTTCTGTTAAGTCTGTTTGAAAAAAAGAGAACCCAGAAGCAGACCCGAAGCGGAGGGCGGTTTAAAGTTGATTTAATCAGAATTAAACAAAAGGTAAGTCAAAAGGCGGTCCGGTAAGTTGAGGAGTGGAGGCAGAGCGGCGTGGCTGGCAGGTTACTGGCTGGAGAGAAATCCGGAACACGGGTGAGTATCTGGGGCAGAAAACAACGGAGCACAAGGGTCACTAGAAAAGCACACAAGATAAGCAAGAGTTTAAACACAGAAACTGTGAACACAGCAGCGAAGAGCGTTACCACAGATAGTGGAACAATCCAGCGTCGAAGAGAAGCCCTGCTCCGGCTTAAAAAGGAGTGATGATGAGAAATATGGTGCAGGTGTGTCAGCCTCCAGTCAGCAGGTAGCCACGCCTCTTCACTCTAAAAAGAAGGAACCTCCCACAGGAGGCAGAAGGAAACACACCACAAGCACACAAAGTAGTCCAAAAACCCCACATACATAACAAGCATATTTAAGCTCATTGTTGCCCACAGTTTTTCTGTTTTGGTTCAGTCTCACCAGTGTTGTTTTCTGGGAGCAGCCAACAGGTGAGTTTTCAGAGTTTTATAGATAAACTGACACCACCTGCCCAGCACCAAACTGCAGACAGACAGAGGAAACATTGAGCCAGATAACATAATGGAGCCAGATGTTTCACTCAGGTGTTGGTGAAGACCAAATCAGGGAAAATTGCTATATTGGAAAATTGGACTATATTCACCAGGTGGCCAGAAAAAAAACTTGTTGCAAATGAATGTTAACGTTGCCCTGTGTCTGCTTGATGATCAGAAATTATCAGAGTCTGTCAGAGCTGCAGCCTTTCTCTCCATTTTTATGTTGAGGGTCATTCAAAAATAATGCCATTGTTAGCCGCCTTGTGTGAATTTTTCTTTTACAGTGTTGGCCACACAAACACATGCTTCTGCTGCTGGTTGCTTCTTGTCATTGGACAAGCCACATGAGCTAGCCGGTTATTGTCAGCGACACCAAAAGCCAGAGCCATAAAAGACCTCTGGTACCAAAATACACAGCTCTCAACGTCAACAAATTCCTTAGCAGGAGCAATATAGACTTCGAAGCTTGGAGCAAACAGTAGTGGAAGCCAAAAGAAACTTTTGTCAGACTCTCACTGATATTGAGTGTGTGAGGCCTGAAATATTTTCAAGCCTGTGTGTGTGTGTGTGTGGTTTAAAATGTTTTTCATAGATATCCCAAAAGAAACAAACATTACAATCAGCAACAAGAACTGATTGATGACTATGACTCGTCCAAGGCCTATATCATTCTTTCTTTCTTTGAGGAGCAAAGCGTCAGTTGTAACTTGACTGTCGGCTAAGCAGAAAAATGTGTTGTGATTTCCCAGCCAACGCTGGGTGTATTTGAAAGATTTTTGTCTGTAAATACAAATAACATTATAACAAGCCAACCACACTAAAAGCAATGAACCATTTAAGTCCTCTCCTCAAAATGGCTGCTTTTCAAACTCTCGACACAGCCAACTCGGGGAATAATAGCCAATCTCTGATTAAGATGAATCTCCCTGTTTTTTTCAATTAATGGTCTCTCGATAACATCAACCCCTCCCTGTACTTCAAAGGGCCGAGCACACCAGCGCCCCTGAGGACTTGCCTTACTGATGGAGAGCTTAAGACATCCCAGGAAGCATAACTCTTGAATAAGAGGACCCCTCTTTGTGCCAAGACATGTGGCTCTGACTACACACTTGCCATCCCTCTTTGTTCCCCGCTCTGTCTGTTGTCTTTCTTCTGATGTAATTATCCATCATTTCTTCTCCCTGTCTTTACCCCATTTGTGTCTCTTTTCAAATTTTCTGCCACCCACCCTTCTTTCCTTTCTCTCCGTCCCTCCAAGGCCTCCAAACCCTCTAATCCCTCTGTGTTTTCTTCACATAGTGACAAACCAGAGGATGTAATTATGCAAGAATCATGTGTTTGTGCACACATTTTTGTTTTTGTGCATAGACACTTTTCTTGTCTCATTTGTTTGTGAGCGTGCCTATACACACGTCCATAATATATATCTGTGTGTCTGATTCTGTGCGTGTGTGCATGTGTAAGGGTAAACCTCTCCCACTAAATGGTTTGTGGCGTACAGGGTGGGAGAAAGATTAAAAAACGAGAGGAGGAAGAGAAGAAGAAGGAGGAGAGAGGAAAAAAATTGCAGGGCCAGAGGTGCTGCTCCCTCGTTGTTGATAAGACAACATCCCAGCCGCTTCTGACTGAGGCCTGTTTCATTTAACACACTGAGCCTAAATGTTTACATTATTTTTCAGCTTGATTTAACAAAACCTTCCAGAGATTTATGAATTATCGCCATTTTGCACTGCTGCTGTTGGGTGTACTGTTGCATAACTGTTGTGGAAACTACATGTTTTACTCCACTGCAGGATATTTGAGACAAAATAAGGTTTAACCTGAAAATGATTAAACATAATAATTAAAATACATACATTACACATGGTATGTGTCCTCTCCTCCTATTTTTCCACTGATCACACATTATTATATCTGAATTATGTTATAAACTTTAATTAAACAGAATTCCAAGGACAAGGCCTGAAGGAATGCAGTAATTTGTCAAGTGTTGTTTGACATTATGACAAGTAACTGATAAGACTCTATAAACAAGTGTGTGTTTGTATGACTGTGTGTGTGAGAGAGAGAGAGAGAGAGAGAGTGTGTGTGCAGAAGTGTGTCTATGTGTTCAATAAACAACTGCACGGCTCTGTTCTGACCCTCTCTGCAGTGTGTTTGCTCATTAGTGCCGCACAGATCCTCCGGTCTTACAGTTAAAACTGTCAGTGGATGTATATCGGTACATCTGATACTTCATATGGTCAGAAGTTACTCGGTAACAACCTGCAAATCTAAAAAATCTGGATCCTCTTCAGTAGTCGGTGATGTCCGGGAGATGATGGGACTGTTGGTGCTCTGTGTGCTTGCAGCCGTGTTAAACTGCATCTCTGCTTCAACAGAAGTCTGCACCAATACCCTCCTACCTGGAGCTAAAGGTAACACCTGAGTGTGAATGTGTGTTTAAACTTGACTCTACAATGCTTAAACATTTAGTTGAAAATCGTACTAATTGTGCCAATTGGTGTGATGCAGTAAATAAACTAAATGTGTCTAAAATGTAAAAATATAATTTAGATCTGTCCTATAGTGCAAAACTCTGACATGAATATATTTAGAGCAAACAAATGATCAGGGAGAGAAATAAATATACTCATATTCTCATATATACTTGTATTTACTGTCTGGGTTCTTTGGAGCTTTCAACCCTTACTAATGTTTCTTCTCACTGTTGGAAATAAGGCAAAATAAGTTTATGACCATGTGGTAAATGTAAACTAAATGTCTTTCCAACGGAAATGCACATATGTCAAATAGAAAAAAAGTCTTAGTGGAAAGTTCTGAGGAAACACCCTTTATATGCTTGATGGTTTCCAGAGCTGGTGATAAAGGTACCAAGCATGTAATGTCCTGTAGTTTATTAGCTAGAGGTCTGCTACCCCATTGTCTTTTGGAGGGAATGCCTCCCCGTCTGTGTTTTCCATTTTACGACATCCAGTAGCTTGTTCCCCTGCTGATTCAGACAGACAGACCTAATGAAATACACAGCTAAGCTAAGCCTCATTTTTCAGCTCCTTCCACGCTGCTGAAAAACAAGACTTTTAGTTGTGATCTGAAAGAAAGTCAGGGAGATGTTACTTCAGCAGCCGACATGCAGAGAGTACGATCAGAGGTCCGTCAGGTGGTAAAGCAACAAAACAGTGTTAAACTGGCTGCTTTCACTCTCATACACAAATATTGTTTTCAAAAGAAGTTACTGAACCAGTAGTGGAAGTGAGTGGACACTTTGTCAGTTTTCCACAGAATTTTTGTACCAGTAAGGAACTTCCACTGCAACAGTGTGTATTTAGACAGCTGCTACTACACTGGACTGATTATTTGTACAAGAAGCATCCTAGATATGACCACAGAGTCAGTCTCAGTGTGTGTGTGTGTATTCTTACGTCTGCGTATTTCAGTGGGTGTTGGATGTGCATTTTTCTATGTTTCATTGGCCTACTCTTAAAAAAACAGTTATTATCATCTTTACTTTTACTTTTATTGCATTTACTGGTACTGTGACATCAACATTTTTATGTAGGTTTACTGGCTTTTTTTTTTCTTTTTGTTCAGACTGAAAAACACGTTAATCGCACAAGTGAGGCATGTTAGTAATTTCAGTGTTTCAAGGTTTCAGTTCAGTAGTCTAGAAAAGGAAATAATGTCATGCAGGCAGAAGCACTCGAATTTCAGTGATTTAGGTTACTTGAAAATGTCTACACAGCCTGCAGAACTAAATAATCAGTTTTCCTAAGTACTGCTTCAGGCTAATAGAGGGGGTTTGTTACAATCCTCTGTTTCAAAGCCCAGCACTTAACAAGATATAAAGTGCTGTTGGCATCAACAAGTGGGGCAAAATTACAGTTCTAATAGACACTCTGAAAAGCTTTCAAGACTACTTGCCAAGAGCACTTTGAGCAGTGGACCCACCAGAGATATTTCTCCTGCACCTCATTTGTGCTTTCAACTCTGAAAACTATGTTCAGACTCTTAGTGTTAAAAGGACTTGCTGCTTTTGAAAATGCTATTTTCTAGGATGAATATATATTAAAATGTAGTATGAATGGTTGAAAAAAGTTTATATCGACATCCACAGTTGGCTGAAATATAACCTTAGAGTAGATTACTTGCACCGAAACCCAGAACTGGACGTGCACTGAATCTTGTGCGCAAACCGCTGCAGCAGCTCTTGGCTAATGGTTAGTTCTGATAATGCATCACCAACCTGTGATGGCTTTGTTATTCCTTCCTTGCCAGCAGTGAGTGGGAACACACAGATTTAAGGTATCTTACTTGCATGCCTCTGACCGGCCCCTTCTGAACAGAACTGTGCATGAAACACATTGCGCCACATGCTCTCCTTGTCCAAACTCTACCTTATCATATCCCTTTTCATGTTCCTCTTTACTGCCTTTCCTTGTTAATCCAGGAGATCAAGGCGAGATTGGAGAGGAGGGAGATCAAGGAAAACTGGGGAAGAATGGACCACCAGGACCTCCAGGTATCTAGCATCTATCCATCCATTTATCCAAACACAAGACACACTTGTTCTTTGTGAAAACATGCCGCCTACATTATCCATGATGCAACTCAACCAGAGACAGTTAGGTCAGAGATTTTGGTGTCATGCTCGTAGTGGCTAACGTAACCTTCAGCCTTTAGTCTCAAGCAGAGATGGGGAATGGGCAACAGAGGTCTGGTCAGTTCACGTATTTCTTAATCTGCTCAACCACATTTCTTTCCATTTTGAAACTCGTAGTCTTCTGCCCCAAATGATGCTGACTCAAGTGACATCATTCCCTCTGGAGCCACAAATGGCTTTATACAGCTTTTTTTTTCACATATGTAGACTGTTAGTATTCCCCAGAACCTGTAAACAGAATTTGATCTGTAAAATTCCCCTTTAAAGTCAGCATTATATTCCATATAAAACCAATTTTGGTTTGTTATCAGACTGCGGTTGATGATACAGTGGACAAATGTTAGCCTATTCAAAGTGACTAATTTAATGGCCCCCAGACTCGCTGGATAGCATTGTGAGTCGTAGTAGAATCACACTATTTTTGTCTCATTATTATTGCATAATAGTGCAGTAACCATTGTTGTACTGAGAAAAAATGAAAGGTTTTTATGAAAAAGCACATTTGTGTCGAAAGGTGTTGCTGTTGTTGTTGAGTTTTTAATTCTTTTAAAGAAACTTAACAAATCAACAACAGGTGAGATGAGTGGTATTTCTTTTAATATATGCAACAGGCCTTTTACACAGCAGATGTTTTGATATTTTATAGCTGGACTTTTGTGATATCATAGTTAAATGCAATTTAGCCATCATATTTACACGTGTGCTTTTCAAAGTGCAACACAAAATGTCCTCTGATTGATAAAAACTACTTTGCCTTGGTACCCCACAGCACAAATATACCCAGTTTAGATGCATTTCACTCTTAATACAAGTAATGGTAACCCTTGAGAAATGTATTACTGACATTACTGACACAGGCAGACAGCCTGTGTGACTGGAGCTTTTGCTTTTTACTGCTCCAGAGAGCTTACTTTTCCTTTGCTGCGCTTTAGATACAGAGGCCTGCTCTGCGCTGTGACAGACAGACAAACAGACATCCCGAAATGTCTGTGTTTCTACAGAGGACGCAGACTTGTTAATTGCTGCTGAGAAAAAGCAGTGGCGCCCCGCTTCGCCATGTGAGATCCAACTGGGCTGGCAGAGTATCTGGCCAACCAACCGGCCATATCACATACACACATCCACACACATATACACACTTACGCTGAGGCATACACATGCACACAAGGCATCCAACCATATAGAGAAAAGGAGGCAGATGCACATGTACATAGACAGAAAGACACACAGGATATGATTGTATTTGTATGTGCACACACTATTGAAAAGCACTGGTTCCCGCCTGCCCTCTTGCTCTCCGCAGATGTTTGTTTTATTCAATAACTTCACACAGAGGTCTTCACACACATATGTGCACACACTTTACAACAACAGACACACACTTTTCTCATCAGGCTGTGTGAGAGACAAATGCCAGGAATGCTTGAGTCTTTTCCAAAAGCCTAAAGAGAAAGAAAGTATACAGCGTATGGATGTGAACCTTTTTCAACTTTTCAACTTTGCGGATATTTTTCTACAGTATAGCAAACCCAATCATTATGGGTTTTCTGCTTATTGTAGGAATGGACGCAGGTTCCTATGATGACTTTGTAAGCATGTCAACAGCTCAACAGATGACGCATGTATTCCCTGTCTTAATTTAGGCCGTGTTACAGGAAACGGTTGCTTAATTTTGGAATCTTAAAAGGGAATACATGACTGTGAAGGCTCTGGTGGGCAACAAAAACAATTTGTTGCTCTGAGCTTGTTGACATCAACAAGCAGTCATGTTGGATTTCTGCGTTTGTTAATTGTGCTTTAGTTAAAACCGCTTCTGGTAAAGTGAGGTGAGATTTTCAGTGTTACCGACAGCAGAGGAAGGGGTTATATAATGTTCTTAAGTCTTGTGAAGAACCTGTTGGACTGAACCATATGTTTGCGCGACAAATGGAAAGTCTGAGTCATTGCCTTTATTTCTTGTGACCCAGCTCTGTTTTCTCAGCCCACTGAGGTCTAAAAAGTAGATATACCAGTAGTTGCTCATTGAGTTTGAGAAAACAGCGTGTAGTGAATGATGCTCTAAGGTCTACTTAGCATTTTAATTACTTGCATTTTTGTGACATAAATCTTTGAAAACATCTCGTGAGTTGAAGCCAGTATGGGTGTTTTTGAAACATCTTAGGGCTTTGTTCAAAATGTGTCTTAGGCTCCATAATTAGCCTGAAAAATGTGGCCTTTATGCTCCAGCAGCTGGAGAGTCCAGACGTTAAACCAGTTGGAGGGGTTGGCATTATAAAGAGCGTCTGAAGTGATAGGAAGGCTTGTTATCTGGACGTTTAGATAGACGGTTTAACTGGCAAGAACAAGCACTGCGAAAACAACATTAATCAACTTTTATTGACACCAAGGGAATAACAGGAGCCCAGCAGATTACATTTTTTCATATTGCAAAAAACAAACACCTATCAGTATTCACGATCAGTTCTCAGGTCAGAAAATTTCAAAATGATTACTTTGTGATGGTGTTTCTCAGGCATTCATGCTGAAGATTATGCAAAAATTGCATACAGATTATAGCGGAATAGTGACATTTCCCATAGGCCTGAGCTTTACAGAGTCCACCAGACCTCATACAATCCATAAGACCTCACAGCTTTCGCCAACACTTCTCACAAATCATCAAGTAGAAAATCAACATGAGAAAGTGGGAAATAGAAGTGAATGGCTGGCTGCGAGTGTATGTACATGTGTGTGGCAAATCCCTCTAATAGCAATAGGCCTCTCCAGTGCGTCACTTAGTATTTCAAACGCCATCAATTTCCAGTTGAATAGTTTCCTGAGGAAATACTCATTCAAGTGCTGGCAGAAAGCCTTAGTCTGGTCTGCAGCTTTCCCATAGTCACACGCACACACACACACACACACACACAGACATGTACACAATCTCTCTCTCCCTCTCATTCTGATAGTCTCTGTTCTCTCACACTTTCACTGTAACATCCAAAATCATGCACCTAAAACCACACTGAACCAAAGCTGCCTGAATTAGATGGTTGCTGGACAGAGGACAGTAATCAGATTACATCAAAGAGCAGGTATTGTGGCACCAGAACATTGTTGATCGCACACTTTTTACAGAAAGCAAAGAAACTGAAAACAATAAAATTACATAAAATCAATGAGAAATGCATGCATTTATTGTTTTATTGCACTTTAAAGGTGGACTTCCACTTCTGAGTAAACCGTATCCTGCAAAAGTGCACACTTTCTCACAGATGGATCTTCAATCCGCTTCTCAAAACAAAATACTTTAGTTAGTGCCTGAAATAAATCAGCATTTTTTCCCCTAATTTATTTACTGGCATAATAATACAGTAATAACAATAACAGAATCAGTTTGGGAACCAAACTATGCAGCAATCGATGGAAAAAAGCCTCAGGGCTCGCAGAGATAATCTCCAGAAGATGAGCTGGAAGGATGCAATTATATTGATTAGGCTTGAAAACCCACAAAATAATCAGAAAACAAAAGAGAAATGATGAAAGCCATAAAATGTATGCCTAAAAATGAGGAATCTTTAAAAAAATATGATGATGTGATTTTGCCAAGATATCTAACATACTTACTTTCTTTAAAATGTTGAATGTTGTGTGTTCCTCCTTTTCTATATGAACACAGTGTTGGATTGGAAATATAATTTCAAAGTGAGATAACGGAACTTTTTTTGCATGACTGAAATACCTCCAATCATCTCCATGTATTCTTCCCCTTCTCATCCTTTGTCTTTCTTTTTCTTCCTCTGCAGGAGTGCCAGGAGAGAAGGGGCTTGAAGGAGAGGTGGGCCACACGGGAAAGATGGGGTCTGTTGGAGATAAAGGTACAACAAAGTTAAGCTATTCTAATCTCTTTTTAATCTAAATTAATCTTTGTATATATAGTTCAAATGTAAAAACTGTGTCCTAATCTTCTATTTTTATCAAAACTGTGTCTCTCTCACCCATTTAATCCTATACTACAGTGTAAACAGAGGTCTTATCAGTTTCAAAAGATTTACTAATTCCAGTGCATTTTAGAGTACAGAGTTACCAAATGATAAATCAAATGATAAAAATGATAAAGTGCATCAAAGGAACAGCTTCCAATCCTCAGCGTCCTTATAATGACTAAATGAGAGAACGATTGAAGAACCGCCAAGTCTATAAATGTGTGCTCGTTTCTGTGCCACAAAACTTTTTCAGTTGTCAACAACAGGCGACAAAAATGGTCAGAAAAAAGAAAAAAAAAGGTAGCTTTAAGGTTTTAATGGCTTTATAATTGCCCAAAAGAAGAAATATGATTTCCTGAACTCCTCCTCAGCTTGGACAGTTGCACCGAAACCGCAGGCTCAAAACATTAAAATAAGCAGAATGGACATTTCTACACAAACCAGCAAACTTAATTAGTCCCAAGACTAATACATACAAGAAAGAAACTGTCCCAAGCCAAAGGCAGTTTTCGTTAAAAAGTACGTATTTTCCCATTTCTCTTATGTTTTAAGTTATCGCATCCAAAGATAGAGGAAAACATAATCCTACAGTATGATGTCATGCAGTTGCTTTTGCCCAGGGTGGCTGAAACAATTTCTATCTTTATTTTCATTTTTATGAGCAGTCATGTTCCCCTGCATTTCTACGCATTTACTCTTCTCAGTATTCATTATGTTTAACACACTTACAGGAAAGTGGCTGTGCATCAGCCATCTCAGGCAAAGGAGTGAGGTCACAGGTTTGGATTTTGCTTGATCCTGAGCGCCTGTAGCTCATAAAATACCTGGAAAAAAAAACAACAACAAAAAAACACATTTTCATGGCAAAATCAACTTAAGTCTGAAAACTCTGTTAAACTTTTACTAACTTTGATGTTACAAATGTGACTACAGAAAATACTGTTTATTTCCATGTCTGCATTAGCTAATTAATCCAAGACACATAATGAGATTATTAGATTTTTATGACACACAAGTCAATCTATGTTATATGTGCTATAATTCTTTGCATATGGCTGCTTATTGTTGTCCACAGGGCTTACATTTTGCCTCTGCAAAACAACAACTATCTAAATCTATAAACTATAAAACAATGTGTAATTAGTGAATTCATGTTGGGAAAAAACCCCAACAAACTGCAGCAGGACTGTGTGCTCCCAGAAATGTCACTGAACTGCAAATGTATTAGATTTTATCTTCATAATCCATGGTGCTTTTTTATTGGCAACAGGATAACAAGTGAAGTCTGAGGCCAGAGATGTTCATTTTTAACGTTTGCATTAGTGTCATGTTTTTGTTTGGGTTCTCCAACTGTGAGTCTTTATCCCCTCCGAAAAACAAAAGACACCCACGTCGGTCACATTGTGCAGGTACAATATGTCACTGCTCTTCCCCATACAAAAACAACCCGTGGTGATGTTTGTACTGTAGCCCACTTCCCCAAAATTTGCAACTGTCAGTTAGTCCCTCTCAGTAAAGACGAAGTATAAGTGTAAATGTTTTGGGTCACATTGACACACTAACGTTATGATTTAGCCACACCTCTGTATTTTAGAAACTGTATCTGTGTTGTTATTTGGAGGTCTGTTTAGGACAATTAAATCTGGTTGCCAACATTTAAAACATTTTGTGTAAATCTACTGTACCTGTGTGCAGCCATGTGTTTTATGTATGACACAGCCATCTGGTGGTAGTTTATCGTAACTACATCACATTATCATATAAGAAGAAGCTGTCAGTGTGTTGAATTATCAGCTGTGATTGTATAGTGTTGTTTTGTAATATTTCAAGCAATTAACTTGCAGAGACCATAGATTTCACAAATTTTAAGAATAGTTTTAAACTTGATTTCCGTTTCTCTGCAGGTGATGCAGGTGACACAGGTTTGGAAGGCCCCCCTGGTTTGAAAGGGAAACCAGGTGAGTAAGTCTACAGTGTGCAGATGTTGCTTTTCTCAGTTCCTATAATACCCACCATTCTGCTCCTCTCAGACCAATATGAAGATGTCACAGCAATATAACATTTACAAATAAAAAGCTGAGACAGAGAATGTGACAATATTTCCTCTGAAACAACAAGTCAGTCTTGAAAGTGGTTTTGAATTGATAAAAACAGAGTTGAACTAACTATTTGTGTCACTTACTGCAGTAAATAAAACACAGTTGTTCGTGACCACTTCCTATTAAATTACATTTTAAGTGGATCCATACTTCCAGCATCAAATACCACAAAGCTGTCAGAAAATATTAGAAAAGTGAAGTGATACAGCCATTAACTGATTACCCTGTGTACATATTATAAAAATACTGCAAATATTCATTCACTGCTATTAACTTAATTTAAATAACACAAAGCGTGGGTGGAGCACTTGTCTGTGTAGAGTGACTGTGGACTTGTACTGGGCTGTTAAAAGGTTATCAGGTGATCACATCATGAAACAAAGAAGAAGGCACAGTGGTGCTATTCGTTAAGATCCCACTAATACACTGTGGCATGGTTTTGTCACAGTCATAGTGTTGAGCAAGTTTGTGCTATTAAATCCTGTGCAGCTCGAATCACATGCCGGCCCTTGTTTAATCCATCAGGCACAACATGTGACTGCGGCAGGTACAGGAAGGTGGTCGGACAGCTGGACATCAACATAGGAAAGCTGAGGAATACGGTCAAGTTTGTGAAGAACGGTGAGTACTGAGTGGTATCTGTGGTTCAGCTGCAGTTCAGGAAGTTGCCAAGTGTGAAACCATAACATGCAAATCTAATGACAAATAAACGGAAATATATTTAAATATGCATCTCACATTCATCATATATTTAAATATGCATCTCACATTCATCACAAAATCTGTGTCAACGTATTTTTACTGTTTCTGGAATAAACACCAATTCCTTATTTACCTTTTGTTTGTTTACTTAATTACTTTAGTGACAGTTTTCATGCTTGTGATTGCTCCTTGCATGTAATTTAATGAACTCTGACAACTGAACAGTCTTTCTCTCTCCATTCTGATGACCTTTGACTACTAACCCCCGTCCTTTGCAGTCATCCTGGGGCTGAAGGAAACAGAAGAGAGGTACTACCTGCTGGTGAAGGAGCCCAAAAGATTCAGAGAGGCTTTGATGAACTGCAAGCTCAGAGGAGGAAACCTGGCCATGCCAAAATCCAGCAACACCAACCGTCTCATGGCAGACTATGTCAGTCAGGCGGGGCTAACAAGAGTTTACATTGGAGTGCAGGCTCAAAGCCAGGAAACTGTAAGTGGGCCTTATCAGAACATAATGCGCACACACTGCAGCAAAGAGAGATTCAGGTCTTGGTCCTTTTGTCTTCTTTATCACTGTTTTCTAAAGGAGGATGAGTATCTGGGGCCCAAATTTTCCTGAAACGTGGTATTTTTTATTATTCCCTGCTCTGAATTTCAAATACAGTTTCTGCCATGTTTTTGTCATCAGGATGGAACGAGCAGTTATGTTTATGCAGACTCCAGCCCTCTGCAGGGGTTTGCAGCTTGGAGCACAGAGGAGGAGCTCATTTCCAGAATGCCTTCCGCCACAAACTCGAGCTGCGTGGAGCTGCTCAGCACTGGAACGTGGGGTCACGTAGAGTGTGAAGCCTCCATGTTTTTCATCTGTGAGTTCCCAAAGAGCAGGAGAAGAGGAGGAGGAGCAGGAGGAGGACGCGGGACACCTTCCGTGGCATCATCATGAGTCAATGAGACATTCAGACCTGCATGCAAAAGAGATATAAGTATATAGAATAGATATCTCGGTGTATAGAATTGGCAGTTTATGTCATAAAGTAAATGTATGTGCAACAAATAACTGAAGTTGGGATTTCATAATCAGAAAATGTTTCCTTCCTTAAAGAGTGAAATGATGCTCTGCATTTGACAAACCATTAAAGATGATTTTTCATAAGAAATTAGCAGCATGTTTGTGTTTATCCACAGGCTCTTGGTAGTGGAGAGTGGGGTAGGTGAGCTGTTATTTGGCTATTAAAACCTTACAGCTTTCTGAGGGACTTATTTTGAGTGAAGAAAAAGTTTTGATTTTGGCAGAAATGTGCAATTATTTCCATTGCCAATTCAATTACTTCCTTGATTAATTGAATTGTCATTTGATCCCTAAACTAGAAAATACTTAAGTGGCAGGCATTAATAATAACTATTAGATGGAAATAGAAATAGGCAAGAAAATCCTCTTGCTGCTGGTCTTGTTTGCTTACATGGGTCATACTGAGGAATCAATATGAAACTAAGACTGTTTCATTAGCAGTTAAAAACTCCATAGAGCTGGGTTAATTGGCTACTTAAATGACTAATTAATTTGTTGCATATTTCATTTTCTATTCTATTTTTCTATTAAATCAACATACTGTTGAAGCTCTGTTTTTAATGGACTATATATATAACACTGGTATGAAGCAATGCAGACAGTTTGGGGTTTTTTGTTTATTATTAAGTCTAGTCTGTGGGATTTCTACACCCGCCTACAATGGAGGTGAATAGAAATTCATCTGTTGCCCAAGGCATTCAAAAAATACTTTGCTATTGATATATTGGGATATAAAATTAATAATTCCTCTGCAGTTGAGCATCAGAACTGGCTCATTACTAAATTTGGATTCACATAAATCAGTAATTTAATTCCAGTAACAAGGTTCAGGGGAGGCCAAAAGAAGTAATGAGAAATGCTGAAATGGTAATAATAAATAAATTCAGAGTCAGTTTTGGCTGGCGGCTTTTAGATTTTCATTTAATTATGATCAAACCTGCTTTTCAATTCTAATTTTAGTTACTTTAGAACTTGTGATCTTGCTTTAGGCTAATACTTTCACAAATACAAACAGCACAGAGAAGCTAATGGTTTCTTAAAGTAATGTCATGTGCAAATCAGTGATGGGTGTGCGTATACAGACCTATTCTTTTCATACAAACACACACCCCCTCCTGTGTCATACCCTTCCCTTCATCTCTTTGGCAGCTTTATCGTCATCCTGTCACATCTCACCCAGGAGCTTCTGCTTTTGTCTGCCTCTCTGTACAACTCTCTGTCTTCCTCATACGCAGGTGAAGTGACGAGTGTCAGAAGTGTGCAGCTCTTGTTGCGCTCACGCTTCTTTCAATGGCACTGACTCACCCTGAAGCCGCTGACTAAGAATGTAGGTACAGTATGTAGGTGATTTTCATTTTGGTAAGTCAAGGTCAATGATGGACAGGTTCAGTCAATCACACATGTTTAAAATTTAAATTCAGTGCACATTTAAAACTATTCTGTTTCTAGCAATAAGAAGATGACTGTAGCAATAAATGGGAAGACAATGTCATATGTCTTAATAATATGTGTCTGCTTCAATTCAGTGCAGATGACGGTTGGCCAAGTGACGATGACAAGTGAAGTCATTCACAACCAAAAGTGGTTTGTCTTCAAGAACGCCCAAAGTGACACCCTGAAGATTGAGATCTGGGACAAAGACAGCGGTTTGAATGATGATGACTTCATGGGAAAATGCCTGATTCAGCTGCAGAAGCCAATCACCAGTCAAGAGAAATGCAGTTTTGAGAATGGTGAAGTGTCAGTGGGTTATACATGTGCATAAAAGAAATAAAAGTTGGTACAATACATTGTACCTGTTGTGGAAAACAGATAAAGTTGTTTACTTTAAATAATGTTATTTTGAAATGAGCAGCAAAAGACTTAAAACATCACAGCAACTACCTGAAAACAGGTCTGTAATCTAACTTGAAAAATGATCCAAATGAAAAATGAAAACCAAATGACAGTAAATACATGTGTACTTCATTATTTATTTAATTTCAAAATGTTTCGCCTTAAAAGGTGATAGAATAAAATCTTCCTCACCAAACAAACCAAACAAGAATAAAATAAGACTAATAACTTTTAAATAAACACATTTCAGACATTTTTATTTAGTGAACACTGGTTAACATTGTTATTGTGAGCATGTTGCCACCATAGCATTAGCAATAATCTCAAATGACCGCTGTGCTAAGGTGCAGCCTCTTGTGTTGTACACTTAATTGGAACTAGATGTTTGATTGTTGTTTTTCTTTGTGTGTTGTGTTGCTGATTAAATCTGACAAAAACTCTTTCTTTCCCACATGTATCTCCAGACTTTATCTGAGGTTAGGGTTTGTGCAATGTCAGATGTTATTCCAGCAACACATGCTCCTCTATTCCCCTGTGACAATAACAATAATATCCATTTTCTGACAACTGCAAATGAACACACTTCAGCATATAAGCATGGGCTGTTATTATACACAGGAAGTAAAAGCAGAGAGTTTTTGCTGACTGTCGTGTGGGGAATGCTGAGAGAGGCTAAGAAGGTGGAAGGAGGCAATAACATTACAAGAAAGTGACACCATACAACAAATATTACATGCAACCAAAAACATGTACAAACAAAAAAAAGCTAAAGGTTTCTTAAGGACATCGGGTAAAAAAACACAAGTGAAAAAAATTCAACCCATCATAATGCATATTCATTCTTACTAACCTGCAAGTAGAAACAACTTCCCATAGCTTACCATATAACATACATTTGTAAGTATCCAAGCAAAGATGGCCATCGAGGCCAAGATTGAATTTTTTACTTGCACAAACGGGTATATTAGTACTACGCACTTGCAAATATATGTATACTCCCATGTAGTGTATTCATTTTTGGTGTAAATTGCATAACCTCCGGATGTCATGCACACTTGAACTTCTTTGACTACTCAGTTAGGTTTCCCGAGTGCATTAATGTCCCCATAAACTTCCTTATTTTACATCTGACTCATCAACCATTTGTTTTGTCACATCATCAAAAATGAATCTATGACTTGATGTTACCTAAAATCATAGATTTGCCTCAGCCAACCCGTGCTTTAGCAGGTTTTGGGGAAGCAGCCATAATGAATGACAGAAAAGAGGGAAGGTCAACCAATACAGTAAGTCATTTAACAACCAGTGGTTCATTAATACTTAATTAATAATGAATGAATGAAAACCAAAACAGGTTTGTACCTATCCTGCTCTTCTACTATACAGTCAAACAGCGTTTTGGACAGGGAATTTGGTCGAGGTCCACAGCCCTCCTCACAATAAATTATCCGTTTTATGTAATGGCTGAAAAAAGAAAATAGAGCAAAATAATATTTTAGTGCATTTGCTAATCAGCACACAAAATATTGATAATGACAATGTGAGACCTTGAACATTACTGTCATCAGAGGTGCTTCTGCAAAATCAAAATTTCACAAAAAGTGATTAAATCCCAAATCCAGATAGGTGTGATCCTTGACATCTAATGTGCAGTGAACTTCCCTACGTACAGTTGGAGACTTCTGGACACACAGTTTTGACCCAAAAGGAGGTGAGAAACATCACATCACATTTTTTTTTACATGGCTCATCTTGCAAGTACAATCTAACAAGCCATTAATTAATTATTAATCATTAAGGATTGATGAGCCACTGGCTGGTCAATGGCCTGTTGTGTTAGAGGCCTTTGATTTTTTAATGATGTGACAAAACAACTAGTTAATCTTTGATGAGGCCAGATGTGAAAAAACAGGACGTTTTTCTTGAGACATCAACCAGAATCAACCAGAAAGTATGTCACATAAATGCAAATAAAAAGTCCATCATGCTATTGTTAGAGTATTTGTAAAAAAAATACATACAACTGATCACCATCCTAATTCTTCTTCTTTCTTTAGGAAGCAACCAAGCAACCAAGAAACTAAAACTAAGCAAAACCCCCAAAACTCGCAGACCACAACAGAAGTTTGTTGGAAGAAACAGTGTGCAAGAAATAATGAAAAACTAAATCACAGAGCTGTGCTTTAAGTAACACTCCCCCATCTTCCCCAAATGTTTGATTTTGCTGGGTCAGCAAATCAGTGACCCTTATAAAAACAGTTTGAACTGAAACTGAATGTCAGTGGCGTCTAACAGCAGGGAAAGTTATAGAGGGCTGATGGCTCCTGACAATACGGTAACGAGTGGATGGAGATCTCAAAGTTTGGGTAAGAATCCATATTTAACCACATTCATGCCAATATACAGCACAACATTTAACTTAATTCTGTCATGGCAACAAACAATTTTCATATCACAGTAGGACTGATGTTTACTGATGTTTAATTATTGCACTGATGTTTACTGATGTCCTAGCTATGCACTTTATGGTCTTTTTTCATTCCACTCATTTACTTATACAGGTTAATTCATATCTTCTACATATCCATATTCACCTGTGCAATAACACCTCACCACTGCACATCTAACTGGGTGAGGCTGTGTATATAAATACTGTTTCTTTCTTTTCTCTCATTATTAATATTTACTATTTATTGTACATATTGTTTTTTTGTGTTTATTTTATCTCTATTATTTAATGTCTCTTTTAAATTGTGTTTGAGCTGCTGTAACAGGTGAAATTTCCCCACCGTGGGATCAATAAAGGATCTTATCTTATCTTATCTTCCTATAACTGAAATAGTAGCTGTAGTAATTCTGAAATACAACAGCAGATAGTGATTGATTGATTTGAGTACTGCTAAGTAAAGTAACTGAAATAATAGCTGTAGTAGTTATCTATAGGTTATGATGTGACTGATGAAATGCAGGTAGGGACTGATGATTCTAATTCAACCATTTTAAGCAAACAAATGACACACCTGCACATGTTTTCATTGCCTTTTGGGTGATCATGTGTGCTTCAGTGTTGCGGATTGGAGCTGTTGTGCTATGTCTGGGGTTTCTCCTGCTGGCTGTGATCTTCGGCTTGGTGGTCAACAGTAAGTACAACATTGAACTCAGAGTACATCTAATTGCAAGAGTGCCGATATCAGAGTTGGTTAGAAAGTCTAAGGGAGATTTTAAAATCAGCATCCAGAGCTGTGTCAGGTCTAAAACCACCACTAAACACCCTAAATCACTAACAATAATACAACACTTTTTAACACAAATTTTTATCCTTTTTCATTTATTTGTTGCAGATAACAGGACTATCAGTCATGGGGACAAGAAGCTTGAAAACCTGATTCAGGTTGTCAATATGAAATATGAAAACCTGATTTATAACCTGACCAAAGACAGAGACGTTCTGAGAGACGACCAAGACCAACTGAGGAAGAATGCCAGCGCTCTGCAAAAAGAGATGGAGGTTCTGCAGAGCCAATACAACTCTGTGGTTGCCAGTCAAGATAAGCTGCAAGAGGAGGTCAATAGGTTAAATCAACTGTTAAAGAGAACAGGTAATAAAAGTTCTTAAGCAGGAAAGTGAAATTTGAATAGAACCATCTTTGATTTAGATTTGCTGCAGTATATGGTTTGGTTACTGATGAATCCTACTGGTCTAAATAATCTTGTACTGTCTGTTTAATGGTAAACAAATCCACAAGAAATCAAGAAATTCACAGTAACTGTGAAACAATAATTAGAGTTGGGTAGGAATCATTTAACCAAATGCATGACACTAGAGCGATGAGTCTATTACATGCAATAGTAATGCGAACTGAGAACAGAGAGCTTGACAGGCAGTGTTTCTGAAGCTGTGACAAACAAGTGGATTTGGTGTTATAAGTTTCTAAATGAAGTCAGTTTGTGATGATGTCAATACACAATAACTTTACTCAAGTTAACTCTCCATCTCTGTCAAAAATATTATCTTAAATTTGTTCATTTAGATTTCTTTCTTTATTATGATGTAATTATTTTTAAACACAACACATTCAGAGTGTACTTTGAGGAAGAAATTCTAAAGATTGGTAGAGTGAAAATCTGATAAATCTAACAGCAAAATTTCTAAATTGGCATCACTATACAGGCGCACTGCAGCAGCAACTAGGGTGCGGCAGTGCTTAGAGAGTACTACAGTACATGCAAAAGCAGTGCAGGCTATGTGAATCCTGATCATTGAGGTGGGGAGGTCATGAAGGAGTAGAACAATGGAATATGTTAATTAAAATGTAAAATTTTAAATCATCTTAAACATTACAGCCTCTCTTTGGTCTGATATGAGATTTGGAGCATGAGGCACTTGGGGCCAAGTCAGGTGTACATTTTGAGCTGTTGTAGATAACATCACTTAATGACAGACATCTATCTTGAGAAAGTGAACTTAAACTCCAAAAACTGCTGGTCCCCAAATCTTTACAACAACTAAAATACACCTTTTTTCAATTTTCTCCAGATAAAACATGCCACCCCGGATGGACAAAATTCAACAACAAATGCTACTATGTCTCTGCTAATGGATTGTCTAAAAACTGGGAAGACAGCAGAAAAGACTGTCAAGAGAGAAGAGCGGACCTGGTGATTATTACCACAAAAGCTGAGATGGATTTTGTCACCACAAGCTATGTTATAACCTGGACTGGTTTGTCTGACAAGGCGCAAGAAGGCCAGTGGAAGTGGGTGGATGGGACTGACCTGGAAGGTCCAGGTCTCTGGGAAAATGGGGAGCCCAACAATAGTGGTGGAAATGAGGACTGTGTGGAGGCCCACCGTGGAAAGGGTTGGAATGATGTGAACTGTGATAACAAATTACCATGGGTGTGTGAGGAATAAGGTCGTGTGGGCAGCCGATCAAGTTTGTCTTTCAGTGGATGTGACTCTCGAATCCCTTTTGTTCAGTGCAACACAAATACACATTATCCACTGTGATCTAGGGCTTTTGGTTTGATTATAAATCCTCCTCCTGAAAATATACAAGACAATAGAAAACAACTGTTTCTTTTTTGTTGTGCCTCTCTTGTAATTATTACCAAGCAAGCCCTTCAAATGTATTATTACTGCTGAGCTTATTTTACTCAAGCTTTAGAAAAAAGGTGATATATTTATCAAAATTACACTGAATAAGTTTCTTTCCATCTTTATATTACTTATGAATGATTATTAATACTTACTATTAATTTCTTAATTATGTTCATACTTTTATGAGTAATTTGTCATTCAAAGCAAAAAGTATAACACACAATGCTGTTTTCTGAATATTTTCTACTTTGAAAATAAACAATAAAAACATGGACAAAAGAATAATGCATTAACACTATATATCATATTTCACAGTTTCATTATTTAAATCTTTCAGTCAGGAGTCTGCTGCGTTGAATAAAGTGTGCAAATCTACAGTTTAATCTAAGACAGGTTTTATCTTCAGCTTCTTGACAGTGAGGCCTCCAGAGACCAACCAGTCTAAATGTCTTCCCATGTACAGAGAACAGGTTCAAATATGTGCTTCTCAAAACTCACCGTTATTCTCCCATTTAGTTGATGCTTGAAAAAAATCCGCTATGATCTGAATAAACCATTTCAGAATACCATGAAGCATGCTGTGTCTTGACTGTCGGGTCAACCTCATTTGCATAGTTTAAAATCACATTGCCTAAAAAAGGATTAAAAGCAGTCTCATGTATTTACCCATGTAACATTTCAACTTAATTTTTACTCATTAAAGAACTGACCCTCTTTAAATTAGAGCAGTCTGCAGAATAGGGATGCAGTGGTATTATCAAATCCAAACCTGTGATCCACACTATTTTGATGCATCACTGAATGATTGAATTCGTATACTGCCTTACAGCTTTTAGTATCAGACCATCTTGATCTGTCTGTTTCAGGCTTGTCTTATTACTGACTTCATATACTGCAGTTTGAATACTATATTGTCGAGATATTGTCAAGACGGCTTTTCTGTGATTATATAAATGTTTTGTCATCAGTTCCTGAGACAGTGAATTCAAAAGATGATAATGATAGATGTTGTGAAGGTTTAAAACAGCCTGCATCCCCCTCTACTGTTCATCTAGTATAATATAACTATGCACAAACCTTTTTCATGCAATTACAGTAATAATATTAATGATGGCTCTGTTCGATTGAGCCATCATGCACAATACAGAGTTTTCTGACTCTTCCTCTAGTGCCACCAGCAGGTCAAAGTTTTAACTTATCTTGAGAAAAATGTCATCATCTAAAAGATTGGCAGATTTTATACGGACATTGATGTTTGCCAAACAATGAATCACATTTGTGGTTTTGCGTGAAATGTCTCAATAACTATTGGTTTGCCATGAAACTTGCAAAATGCTCACTCCTTAAGTTTCACTGTCTGTTGTCATCAATCTTTTCTTTATTTGTTCAGCCATAGTAACCATTTACTTACAATGCTAGGAGAGACCAGAACAAACGGTGCACCACTTCACACGCAGGTGAGTTGAAGATCGAGTCTGTTGCATTAAAGGTTCTGTTAAAACTGAAGTAAGTAACCTGTATAAAAATACATACATAAATGACATGTTTGATAAAAGTTTCACTATGTCCAGACTGTAGTACATGAGACAGATAATCTGTGAAAAACAAATAATGCTTGTCTAGCTCCACCTACTGTTCCTAATGCCATTTGTAAGAGTAGACTCTCTTCTCAGCTCTTCAGATACAAAAGTCTCACTGTGCGCTTCAGATTTTGCCATGAAAGTCCACCAACATGTGGGTTGTAATATTGCAAATGCAAGGGCTTTCTTTAGTGGACCATAGACTCAATTATCATTGTGTTACCACATTAAGAGATAGATATCTATAGGATAGCTATCTTAACAGACATGTATTTCAATAAAAATCTCCCAGATTATATCTTTAAAGACCATCCTTGAACCAACAGAGGTGTCACAATGTCCTTTGATCACGTAAGGAAAGCTGGACATTTGAGTGGACATTATAAAAAATCATCTACTGTTTGCCATGAGCAAGTGTTTGTCATGCTGTCTGCCATGTACAAGGACAAAACATAAACTGTGCTGTCCCTATGGTGACTTTCAATATTTGCAGGGAATATGGAACAATACATTTCCGGGTGCTTTGCCCCACTCCTAACCTGCATGGTTACATGGCAAGCTATTAGGTATGTCCCACAAACACAGCCGTATGCCTCTTTTTCTTCCTGGTTTTTCCTCCTTTTCTTTTTACTCAGGCTTCTCTGTGCCAGACCATTGGTTGACCTGTCTCTCCCTTTTGTGCACGTTGCCCTTGTCATGCTCTCCCTCTGTGTGTGTTTGATTTTTTTCTACTATCTGTGTGAATTGTGTGCTTGAGCATTGCATCATGTTTGTGTAGTCTTTCCAATTTCCAATCTTTCCAGTCTTTCCAATCTCAATGGTGGAGAGGGTGTTGTGTGGCTTAGGTCTTGTCTGTTTGTTGACTTAATTCTTCATAAATCTCTACAATCTAGCCCTCCCTTCTCTGTTGCTCCTCGGGAGGTTGCCTCCATTTTTTGGGAGGGGTTGGGTTTATTTATCCGAATTAAGGCTCTGAAGAGAGAGAGTATTGTGTGCTGTGCAGATCATAAAACCCCCTAGGACAAATGTGTGATTTGAGATATAGGGCTAAATAGTTAAAATGTGCCTGACTTCAGCACATAAACACGGCCTGATGTCCTGTTATTGTACATTGCAAAACGTTTTGCTGACTGTAACTGTGCCAGACAGAAAGACAGAAACTAAAACACATGTTAAAATGCACTACTACTGTACACTACTACTCAATTACAAGCATACAACTGTAAAGTACGAATGGAAAATGTAAATGAAGCTGCAAAATAATCTTAACAAGTGACCCAGAAACAGTTTTTTTTTTTGGAGAAAAGTGTATAAAAGTGGAATTAAATGCTTCATATGGCCACTATAACTCACAAGTAAAGTAAAAAAAAAATCTCAAAGACTTCAGCCAGTGGGGTTGTCTTTCCTGAACAAAACAAGTCCCCCCCCCATAGGTTTGTATTTGCTGTGTCAGCAAGTCTTTGGGTCTCAGTAAAAACTATTTGATGCAACACTTGAATACTCAGTGCAGGAGTGAAGACCAGGGCTGTGAACTACAGTGACTGCAAATAGGACAGATGTCAGTGGAATTTAATCGCAAATTGGGGGAAGCTGGAGGAGATTGCTGGACTCTGATGAATACTGATGAGAGATCAAAGAATGGATGGAGATCTCAAAGTTTGGGTAGGATTACACATTAAACCACAATTCTGCCAACATAAAGCAGAACATTTAATATAAATAAAGTAGAAGTTGTGGTAATTATAAAATACAGTGACAGATAGGGATAGACATTTAGGACTAAGCACTGCTAATTAAACCATTTATCAAAATTACACATCTTCATTGCTTAATTGCATGTTTGTGGTTTTCATTGCCTTTGGGTGGTAATTTGTGCTTCAGTTTGGTGGATTGGAGCTGTTGCGGTGTGTCTGGGGTTTCTTCTGCTGATTGTGATCTTAGGCTTGGTGGCCCAGAGTAAGTACAACATACTGTCTCAACAATAAGCATTAGTGCACAGCAAAATACTAAATAAAAGTACATTTAATCGCAGAATGTGCAGAATAGTCTTAGAGAGATTTTAAAATCTAAATCCAGAGCTCTATCAGGTCTAAATCACCACTTAACACTCTAAATCACTAACAATAATGCAACACATATCAATACTGAAAGTCTGTGTATCATTTGCATCCTTTAATCATTGATTTTTTTTTTTTTTTTTCAGATAGCAAGGCTATCAGTCGTGGGGACAAGAAGCTTGAAAACCTGATTCAAGTTGGTAATATGAAATATGAAAACCTGATTTATAACCTGACCAAGGACAGAGACGTTCTGAGAGACGACCAAGCCCAACTGAGGATTAATGCCAGCACTCTGCAAAAAGAGATGGAGGTCCTGCAGAACCAATACAACGCCATGGTTGCCAGTCGAGATAAGCTGCAGGAGGAGGTCAATAGGTTAAATCAGTCATCAAACAGAACAGGTAATAAATGTTCTTAAGCAAGAAATTGAAATTGACCTTTTTGATTTGGATTCACTGTTGCACAAAGGTAACTGAAAAAGATGCAGAAAACAAGTGCAATAATAATGTTAAACAGTTAAACAGTAGTATTGAATACCTCTTTATAACTATATGTCATGACCATGCCCATGCCTCTGGTGTTTCCGGTATGTTTCCCCTTTCCCGCGTCCAGTGCTCCTGTCTAAGTTTGTCTTGCTTGGTTCATGCTGTAACGATTGATTAAAAATTAAGAATTGATTAAAAAGTCAGCTGGCAACAGCGTTTTCAACTAACTCGCTAATTACAGCATATGAAATCTGCTAGGGACAGTTTCTGATGACAAGCTCATGGTTACAGACTGAAATGAGAAGCCTGCCTTTGTCTAACTCTGTGTAAAATACATTGGCAATTTCAAGGGGTGAATCTGTCCCCACTGTCATTGCAAACTGTGTACATACTTGCTTGACAGGCATAACAGCAGTTACTAAAGGGTGGGACTTAGAGAACAATCAATGTGTGTACAAGAGCTTCTGCCACCTCTACATTTGTCTTAGTTTGTCTTTGGTCTGATATGAGAACTGGGGTGTTTACAGCAGATATAATCACTTGATGAAACTACCCAGGCTTGTTCCCTGCTCTTCCACAACATTTTAACCAATATTTTCAGGATCGCAATAACTAAAATACACCTATTTCCTCTAGAAAAAACTTGCAACCCAGGATGGAGAAAATTCAACAACAAGTGCTACTATTTCTCTAATGGAGTGTCTAAAACCTGGGAAGACAGTAGAAAATTCTGTAAAGATAGTGGAGCGGATCTGGCGATTATAACCACAGAAGAAGAGCTGGATTTTGTCATCAGACGTAATGGCATCATCTGGATTGGTTTGTCTGACAAGGAGCAAGAAGGCCAGTGGAAGTGGGTGGATGGGACTGACCTGCTAGGTCGAGGATTCTGGCAAGACGGGGAACCCAATAACGCTGGAAATGAGGACTGTGTGGAGGCCTCGGAAGTTGCACGCGCATGGAATGATGCACCTTGTAGTAGAACATTTTCATGGGTGTGTGAAGATTAAGGCCAATTATAATTACTCCACCTGTAAATACATGAGAAGAAAACTGATAATAACTTTTTCTTGTTGTTTTCTCTACTGTAATTTTATACCATGCAAGCACTTCAATATATTTACTTCTGAGTATATATTTCTCTTTTTTTTAAGGAAATAAAAATAACAAAAGTAAATGTAAAGGTGATATATTAATTAACACTGAATGAGTTGTTTTAATCTTCACAATATTGTTTTGTCTCAGCTTTTATCAATAATTAGTCATCCATAGCAAAAAGTATAGCCCATAACACACAATGTTGTCCTCTGAATGTTTTCTTCCACTGCTTCTGAAATAAACTATAACAACATGGACAAAAGAGGAGCTGGATTGACTAATTTTATATACACAAAGCTTGTTGTAATTAATAAAGTGTTTAGTTTAGTCCAAGAGAGGTTTGATCTCTTGCCTGATGCTGTTCCATATTAGACAGTGGGGCCTCCAGAGACAAGCCAGTCTAAATGTCTCTCTATATACAGAAGACAAGGTCTAATACGTGCTTCACAAAACTTATCCTTTCCCACCTATTTTCTTAATGTGTAAAAAACTAAACAAAACCGTAAAACCTGTAAAAGATTTCCGATCTGGCATTGTTGGCCTTATAAAGAATTGTCCTATATCTGCCAGCCACACTCAGCTGAACTAAGCCCAGTGCCCTTTCAGAGGTTATATCAACATTGGTTCACATAAACCAAGTCTGAGCTAAACATTAACTCTGGCTTTCCATAATAAACTGCTCTCACCAACTGACTTCACCATTTGATAAAAAAAAAAAAAAAAGGAAAAAAAAAGCCGCCTTTCCCAATAAATAATCCTCCATCTCTAGATGTTTCAGTTCCATATTTTAATGGTAAATGTTGCTGAGTCAGTTTGTAAATCAGTTTTCCGCTCTCCTCAGCCTTTAAAGCTTTAAACTAATATTTACTCTCCAAACTTCTTTCCTCCTGCACTGGGACGGTAATCAGTGCACACACTATTGTTTCTCAGGCCTCATCCCCTTTTTAACAATGTTAAAGGAAACAAAGGGGGGGGGGGGCTTCCTTCTCAGTAATGTTTCTGTGGTGGCTGTTCACAGTTAGTGAGCCAAGTGCTCCAACAGACTAGCAAAGTGAGAATAAGACTGTTGCCTTCAGCTGGCATTGGGATAATGAAAGTACAAAATCAGCATGTACAGTCCCTTTCAATGTAAATGATTGTAGAATTATCAAGAATTGACATTTAGGGTGTGGAGAGCATAAGTAGGAAGTAAGCCACGGAGTAGAGGAGTGATACGTGGCCAGTGCTGCATCATTGCAAAAAAACCCTCAAGCCTTTTATGACTGGTATGCTACCTTATCGACGTCTGATGCAGACAGAGGATTTGCCCTGCCAAAACCAAATCTATAAGCATGATTAAACCTGTATATTATACATGAGTTGTGTCGACTGTCATGTTTATCATTATGGGTAGGTTATTATATCTTCCAGCCTCCCTCCCTGTTGTATGTGATTTAATTCAAAGCTCAGTTACATGACTTATCCACATTTTATTGTCTTCATCCTGCCAACATTGCACAAACAAACCTGATCTCTATGTTGCTTTAAAGACTAAACAGCATGTTGTGTGCCGGTTTTGAGAAAATGTGTGCTTTGAATAAATGTGTTAAACTTAGTCTAATGCAGTAAGTATACTGCATCTACAGCCCTCACTTTACTTTCATGATACCTTTCTGTCAAACCTGATCTTTGGTTGGAGGAGCTTCCGCGAGGTCCTTGAATGCAGCACAGGTTTATAAATTTCTGTATAATAATAAGGTTCAAACATCACTTACATGACTCATCCACATTTTATTGTCTTTATCTCTATTATTTATCTTTATAGTGGTATAAAGGCTAAATATTTTTTAAAGTGTGAGAAAATATGTGTTTTAAACGTGTGCCTTATTTTCAGGATACCTGTGGATACAGGATGGATCTGTGGTTGCAGGAGCTTCCGTGAGGTCCTTGAACGCAGCGCGGGTTTGCAGGGCGTGGCCCCCCGCGCACCTGTCCGACCTGTTTGCAGGGGCGGGAGGCGGAGTGTAGGTGTGTGTGTGTGTGTGTGTGTGTGTGAGGGAGGGAGGACATATGACTCTGGAGAGAATTTCCCCCTGCTGCCCTGTCTTTTTTTTTTGTCCAGCGGCGTCTCTGCGGTGGGAGGCAGCGAGAGAGAGAGAGAGAGAGAGACATAGAGAGAGAGAGAAGAGAGAGAGAGAGAGACGTAGAGATGTCGGAACCAGACCAGCGCCAACACCGCCGCCACCTCGTTCCCGGAGCCGACCATCTCTCTACCTTTGGGCCTGGAGGTGCTGAGAACTTACTCCGGAGCCCTGGTCTGTGTGGAGATAGTAAGTAGGAAGGTCCCAGCGAGGATGCTCAGCTGATTTCGTTGTGTTTTGTAGGATGTGTGTGTGTGCGTGCATAATAACCTGCAGTTGGTGTGTCTTTATTAATAATTGATGGCCTGTCAGTGCCCGGTTAGACTTTAAGCTGCAGGCCAGTGGCTCGGGTGTTTTCCTTTACTGATCGGTGTCCAAACCATCTGTCTGTCTGTCAGGTGTGTGATTTGCCTGAGCTCTCGGTTGATCGCCTGGCAGTCAAAAAAGAAAAAGTTTCAAACGTCTTGTGTTTGGTTGACTATTTACCCGTAGAGTCCATTCAGCTGAAGGCCTGTTTGGATAGGCCCTGTGTTATCAGCATGTGTTCAGTGTTAAAGCCAATAACGTGCCATTAACTGCAGCAGGTGGCCTATAAATACTTCTACAACGCCATCATAGTTAGTGTTTAATAGATTGTGCTGCCTTCTTTTTTGACATCTGAGGTAAGGTTTAGCACCCTGACTCGCGTCCTCTCACCAAACACTGTGCACTTGATCCAGGGAAGCTCTGCAGATGAAGCAACAGGTCACAGTGGAAAGTTTAAATGGATGTGAAAAGCAACATTTGAAGATCGGGCATGTCCGTACATGCGTTATCTATACTGCCATCACATGGGGTCACCCAATGTCAGCCTATCCCAGCTGCCATTGGGCGACAGATGGGGTACACCCTGGGCAGGTTGCTAGTCTATCAGAGGGCCAACATACATATATATATATACCACTCCCTGTCACACTCACACCTATGGATAATTCACCAATTGATGTAACCTGCATGTCTCTGGATTGTGGTAGGAAGCCAGGTGATACCAGGTACCAGGGTACCAGGGATAAACCCAAGCAGGCGCACGGATAACATGCAAACTCCAAACAGAGGGCGCACTCAACCAGTGGGTTTGAATCCAGAACCCTCTTGCTGTGAGGCGACACTGCACCACCATGCTGCCCAGATAATGCATATGTAACACATATATACCTCACAATTAAGGACCAAGAGTTTAAATGTCAATTTAAAATTCAGGCTGGTGACTCAGGTTTTTAGTACAGTACATTTTAAAGAGCATCTGTGTCTGATCCAGAATCAGCACCTACAAACACCCTGAAATGAGCTATCTGGAAGGAGTTGCTCTAAAGAAGAACAACATGCCGTACCAGTATTCATATGTAGGATTGTTACACCTGATGTTTTCCCTTAATGTGTCATAAACTGTTTGTTGTGACTATACAAATATACGAAGCAAAAATACTTGATGAACTGCATCTGTCGCCAACAATTTGAGTGTTTGTTTGTGTCCTCAGGTATTTGGTGCGCTCGTGTGGATCCTGGTGGCGTCCTCCAACGTGCCCGTGCCTCTGCTGCAGGGCTGGGTGATGTTCGTCTCCGTCACCACCTTCTTCCTCTCGTCCGCTTACCTCACGCTCCTCATCACTGGCCTGGCTGACCGCATCAACACCAACTGGAATTTCTTGGTGAGCTGCAGATAAATGAGCAGGCATCGTTCTGAATCTGTCTGTCTGTCTGTCTTTCCATCCATCCATACACTCTTATACCTATATATCTAGCTAGCTATACACAGCTGTCTGCGTATGTAGGATGGGCACGGGATGCATCGTAAACTGAATTAAATGCATTTCAGGTATGGATTATTACTACTAATAATTATCCATTAATAATCAGTTTTAAGACCTCCCTAGAAAATGCCCAAGTATGCCACCCTTAAGATGCACAATACAGCTTGAAAGTGACATTGTCCGGCAAGATAAGTAGTATTCTGACTGTTTTCTTCTTTTTTCAAAATATTTATGTTGAAAAACAGAATTGAAGACTTACGAAAGCAGCTGTCTCTTATGTCGTAAAGCACAGTGGAAACAACTGAAAGTGATTTAAGGTAGCAATGCAAGTAGAGCTTTCACACTGAGATTTAAAGGTGACCTGTGGGGTTTTCTTGTAAACAAACAAAAGATATGTTTACATTCAGTGTCACTCAACACACTTTGTGTGTATCCTCGAGGTCTAACAAACAAGCTGTACACACCCGTGCATGTGCGTACTTGTGCTCGGGCACATCAAACAGGGACCCATTTGCAGGAAAGCATTTCCATAGGGCAAGAAGGGATCTAAAACTCCACAGGCGACCTTTAAGATGCCTGTCAGTGTCATAGCAGCAGCCATGTTGTTTGCTGCATGAAAGTCAGAGACCAGGTTCAGTGGCAAAACTGCAGGTCAGTCTTTTGGCAGTGGCCATGCTTCAGTTCAACCTGTGGTACTGTATAAACTGTCAACATATCAAACATTGTCTGCCCATGTAATTCAGTACTCTAATATACAGTATGATGGCTGGATTTGTCTTTGAATGTCCCACTATATCTATACTCTTTTACTGCAAATGACTCAGTTAATGAACAATTTCAAAGAATTGAAAGAGTCATTTTCAGTGTGGCTGTTATGTGAGCTCCACTATGAGGAACAAAAAGAAACTCACTCGTGATTTACCACACCGATACATGGCATTTGTTCAAGTGTGGACACACAGGCTGAGAAAAAAAATTTGTGTAATCATATTTTTCATAATATGATGAGTAAAACTTCGATGGAAGAGTTCCTTCACATTAGTACAGTACAAGCTAAGCAGTTACACTTCCTCATCTGAGAAACAACTCAAACATTTCATGACAAACTAAATTAAACCAGATATGTCTGCTGGCAACTTTTATCACCATAGTCTAACTGATTTAGTGCCAGTGCAGACCACAGACAAGTTGTCCCAATGACAGATGTAAGTGAGCTGGACAGTTGGTCAGTCATACAAGATGTTAAATGACACAACCATTGGCTTTTGGAAATTGGGCCAGGTGTTTGTCACTTTCCTCTGTTTTTTTATATTGACCACACGATTAATCGATTTATTGAGCAAATGGCCTTGTACTACACTGCACAGTGCACATCTTATCTTAAACTTATTGAGCCTTCTTGCTGTATGTAAGAAGCTGGTATAGTTGATAATGCAGCACATGACAAATGTAGGTTGGTTTCCTTGTCTAAAGATCTGATATAATAAGAAGTCTTGGCTATAGGCTGTAAGTAACATGAAATCACTCTTACAAGACAATCTGTTTGCGTTGGAGTACACTTTACATTAGTGCCATATGTATAAGAAAAGATGTTGTCTGGTGTTATGTAACTGTAGCGGTGTTAGGTCTGGGCTCTCAGACGGAGTCAGTCCTGCCTCGGGCTCCAGGCCCTGCTCCCAGGAGTAGCCGGGCGTGTGGGGTTGTTTGTTTTCGGACGAACAATGAGTGACATGGATGATGAGCTCACACGGAAACACGACAAAGGCCTGCCTGTAGTCCCGCCAGGCTGGCAGAGTCGGCAACACAAACTCTCATTAACCTTCTTTACTCTCCGACTCACCCTCTCTCTCTTCAATCCCTCACCCCGAGTCTTTCCTTGTATTTTCTTTCTTAACATGACAGTTTACAGATCACTTAAACCTTTTCACTCTCTCGTATGTCGTATTCTAGTTTGTTTTGTATCTACCATGTAATGTTTTACGACTCATTTAAAAGGCTGATTCTTTGACAGACAGGCTGGTTTTTATGTGAATGCTAAAGTGCAAATATCTGCCCTGCAATCAGCTATTGTCTGATACGCACCAATGTTAGTCACTCTTTGTTCCCAACTACAGCAGTGAGCACATTTCACACATTTTGTCTTGTGTAGTGGAATCTTGTTCAGCAAGTTCACAAAAAAAAACTCATTTTTACCTCGCTCATGTTTGTAGTTCTTTACACTTGAAACCCGAAACTCTTTCTTCATTTATTTCTAATGTATTCTCTCTTCTTTTTCCCAGGACGTGTTTTACCATTTCATAGCTTTGCTTTTCTACTTCGCTGCCTTTGTGCTGGAGGCAGCAACCACGGCAGCTAATGGAGGAGCCCACGTCAAGCAGCTGCCCAACAGCACTGAGGCTGTCATGTGCATAACCTACCCCCGGGGCAATATATTCACCGTCCTGACTGACAGGCAGTACAGTATTAATGTGGCAGCCACGGTGAGTGCTACATAGGTTTGTGTGCAGTGCATGCATATTGTCAGATTTTAATATGTATTATCAAAATGTACTGAGAGTGCTATCTGAATGAATGTAGCCCAGTGCTAAACTCCTTTTGTTGACTTTTGCTGAAGTGGGGGAGTTACTGAAAGTGACTTAGACAGATAAAAAATATTGAAATAAAATTAACTCTGTCCAAAGTGATAGTTCTCATGATGTCAGAGAAGGTTAATTATAATTAATGACAAAATACAAAATTAAACCCTCTAAGGCTCGCTGTAAGCCCTGGCAGAGAGCCACCTCAGTAACACATTCACAGTAACCCCTCTGCTCACTAAACCTCTGGCTTTGGTCGTTTGTTTACATTTTTGCATGTACCTGATAATGTGAAAGAGTGTCCATGTTGCCATAATCTAAATGAATGCTGTATGCCTTTTACATAACCCTAACCCTGTCCTGTTATCAGCTAGCACTGCCAAGCCACATAACAGTATGATTTTTTTTTTTAAAAAGTGCCAGCACTCCTCCTAGACAAAAATGTAGTGGCTAATGTCAAAATGTATAACTTGAGAAACTAATTTTGAAGCAGTTTTACTGAAAATTAGAGTACTGTGAGTAGATACCTTTGATTATTTGATTAGTTTATAGTAGGCTTCACTCAGCTCTGCTTCTCCTTGTGTTATATGTGTTGTTTTAACTACTGATTGGAATATGAAAGAAGTCTTAAGATAAACTCATAACCTGTAATGGACATTTTAGTTAATATTTTTGACATTTTTAGACTCAATAAGAAATTGATTAAAAATAATAATTGATAGATTAATACTTCAAATTAAAATACATAATGACAGAATGACATTAGTTGGAGTCAACACACATGAGTAAATTTGGCTGTAAAGTTTTTTCTGATCATCGGTTTTATTTTGCTTTCTCTCCTTTTGTCTTTTTGTCCCAGATATTTGCATTTGTGGTGACACTGTGCTACGGCTGCAGTTTGGCGATGGGCTTCAAGAGGTGGAGGATGTAACCGGGAAAACCAGCACGCACTACTTTTATAACTGCTTTATACCTTCAGCATGGATTAAAACAGCGGCCTCGCCACCCAGATCTCCACAGAGGGAACTGCTCTCCAGTCCAGTTCAGTCCAAACTTTGTTATTATCAAAGGAAAAATATAGATGACAAAATTTTCTGTCTCAGTCAAAATATCTGGCCAATAGTATTCCTTTGGGAATTCCTTTTTTGAGACATTGAAAGGATTGGTTTTAGGCAGGTTTAGTCTGAGCTGTTAATGGTATTTTTAGAACAAAAGGGAGTTAAAGGATAGCAGTTTATTTTGTTGTACAGTTAGCGCCATATGAATGTGTTTTTTTGTTTTTATTTCACTGTTGAAGCTTTCCTAAACCTCTCCATCAATAATCTGTCTGGGAAGTTAGGGAAAGCTGTGCGGGAAGCTTGTTAAAGACCTGTCTGAAGCTATATAGGATCATTTTGCAAGATGGAAGTGACGCTTGTGACAGTTATGAGTTTAGTTTAGTTTCACTTTTTTATTGATGCAAATACTGCCCCATTTCCTGAGTCACATCCTCACTGGAGGGCATATTTCCCATTTCTAAAACCACGAAAAACGTCCTGTCTCTGCTGCTAGTAGGTTGTCATCCATAGAACATGAATGTGATGAGGTGCAATTTTGTTAGAAGGACCCTAAAATGCAACGTGATCGTTTTTGCTGCCCTCCAGTTACCTTGGTGCTAAGCAGCTGTAAACTCTTATGTGGCCACTATTTCAAATGTGAGTTGATCTGATGTTGTAATTTCAAAGTTTGGTTTTGTTTTTGCGAGCACTTTTCAGTAAATTTTCTCAGTATGTCCTGCATAACTGTGCATTCTCAGTCAACATTTGTCATGTAATATCTATTTTACTTACTGCTTTCTGAGTGCTGTCCTATGTGGGTAACTCCAGTGACTTACTGATAAATATCATTTGACCAACGTCAGGGTTAAATAAATCTGTGATTATGGTGATTTTTACTACAAACTAATCATTTCATTTGACCATCAGTAACAGATGCTTTTATTAGCTACTGTATTTCAAACAATTATCTTTTTCTACTAACGGATCATTTAAGTAGGTATTAGTATTTTGTGTTTGACTCTTATTTAATTGTGTAGATGCATCAGAATATTTGCCAAATCAATATCTATTTCACTTGCTATATGATTTTATTTAGTTTTATTTACTGGTCACGCTTGTTTCCATTAGGCTATTAAAATGTTAATTTAATGTTTAAGTTTTGACACTTTAAATGCAGAACTACAGAAATAAAGGTTTTGAAAAAAAAAAAAGAAGAGGCTCATGTCTTTGCATACAGAGTTCTTTGTTGTCTGCCTCAGTGTGTTTTTAATACTGCCACTAAGAGTCGACAGAGTCATAATGTCACGTCCTGCACATAGGGGCTTTATGAAAGCTAAGCATGAAGCAAACCTAACGAGTGTGCAGGGATATGCAGGCTTACAACAATGTGCCAGACAGTATCATTCACCACAAAATTCCTGAGGTTGCACACTTCAAAGACTTCACCAACAACGTCCCTTTTGTTATCTGTGAGAGGGTAACAAGCTGGTCCCGTATTTTATGACCAGAGACAGTTCCTCCTAAAAACAATATATTCTTACTGCCACCAAGTGGCTGAATGGTGCCGTGATGCTGAAAAGATACACAGACGTAGCTATATCCAGAAACCCTTTAGGATGTCATGATAAATTGTGTCAACCCTTTTTGTCTCGTTGCTAAAATCTCACTGGTTACTCCACAGATTGCATTTGATGCCTGATAGCTGTTTGTTCTTTTAGCTACACGAGATCTTCCAGTAACAGGGACTGAACATATTTTCAACACAATTTATTGCAGTTCCATAGCAGAGGTTTTCATCTATTATAACTTATTCCAACTCACACTTCAGGACAGCAAATATGCTATGTTTGTGTATCAGATGAATTCAGTATCACAAATACAGTTTTTCAGCATTACTGGCATGCATATTGGTATATTTTCCATTCACTGAGAAACTTAGCATCAATACTTGGATGTAGCAGGGAGTGTTATTAACTTTACCACCCAACCAGTAATATCCTAACTGTAATCTATAATTGATATACGATCTAACACAGTTTACAGGCTTTCTCCATAGCTAAATGTTGCTGGAGCTGTCACTATACTGCACTAAAAGGTCTGTTTGTGTTAAATAAAATGAATACAGTAAGTATGTGCGTATACTGAATAAAGTCTGCACAGTGTTTTTGTATCATTTTGAGAAAGCTCAGTGGCATTTTGCTGAATATAGTTAATACAATATTTTAATACACAGAATAATGGAATAAAAGTGGAACAGCGGGGCTAGATATTTTTTGCTAGATATTCTATACATGTAGGCTATTTAATTTCACTTAATACAAAACTATTAGTATGTTATGGCCTATTGTAATATATTGTTAAATATACCTTATAAATTACAAATGCACTTGTGCACAATTTACAGGGCGTTTATAAGAGTTACCAGAGTTTATTTTGACTTTAAGAAATAATCAGATGAAACATAGAATACTGTTTATCACAGAATACTTTGGGTCAAAGTTACCAACGACATTTGTTTTGAAACAGTCACATAAAGTAACACCTTTTGTGTTCCTGGTCAAAAGTGACCAGGGAAGATTTTATTTGTGTACAAAGGAAATTATTCCAACTCTACATTTAACAATTTCACAATATTCCAAGATCAATATATTAATACATTAAAGAACAACTGTTGTAATATGAGCACTATAAAATGGTTTAATACTTATAATCTGCTAGAGGGTAGCTGTTTGTAAGAGATGCTTTTTCCTGGGGTTTTCCCTCTCGCGTTGTTTTGCCTCCATGTTTCACATTTTGAGCACTGTAAGAGCCTCGGTGTACAAGAGAGAATGCCTTTTACAAGTTATAGATAAAGCTCATATTAACAACAGCAAGTTGTCGAGTGGTCTTTTTCAAAGCCGAAGTTACCACAACAACTAACAAGAACCATGACATCACAATGTTCATCAGTTTTTTTTTTTTTTCTGATAACAGAAAAAAATGAAAACTGATATAAAATCAGGCTTCTAAACTTGGTGGAGTGAATTAACTCAAACTTCAATGGTGTTTTTTCTCATGCACATGTTGGGCAATATGTGCATGTTGGACAGATTGTTGCATGTACCAAATATTTGCATTGCATTTATGGCACGTTACGCTTGTTTTCACATCAGTTATTTCTTGCTTCTGGATTATATTCTGTGTCATCTTCAGCTTCTGACACTTCCTCCTCTAATCCATCCTCACTGCCAGTTTCCTGGCCTCTCTCCTCCTCACCAGTGTGGTGATCAAATGTATAATCAAGAGCCTCACTTACGGTATATCGGCCTGCCATGGTGCTGCCACATAATGAACCGTGAGCAAGGCCTCATAAAAGCATTATATACCAAAGCTACGAAGAAAAGTTCAGTATTATTGAAACTACGTTGAAGCTCTGTGTGAGAGCTGCCAACAGGTGTTGCTCCCGTGGGAGAGAAACTCTACTGGGCAAAGGTTTGTGTAGTGGTTGCCAGGGGAACCCAAAGTGTGTGTGTGTGTGTGTGTGTGTGTGTGCGTTGTGCGTGCACACGCATGCATGTGTGTGTGATCTGACAAATGAGGATGCACCTGAGCTCACTTTTATACACTAATTGTCGTCTCCCCCATTCATTTCTAATGACCGGTCATTTTTGACAGGTATGTCTGTGAGTGTACAAAAGTTGAATAAAATACACAAAATTGTATTTAAATCAATCACAATTTATTTTGTGTGTTGAAATCCTCTTTGTGGACAAAGTCATGGGATCATGGTCAGTCTGATTAAAATAACTACATTTTTTCAGAGATAAAATTAAAAATACATAAAATTAGCTTTTATGTTGCCATTTTTATTTCCGCCACTAGATGTCCCCAGTTATCTACAACTTTCAACTTTTCCATCTTCATCCAGTGTTGATACATAGATACTAAAACGTTGGCATCAACAATGAAATATATATGGTGGTGCTTCAGAATATTGTGTTTTTGTTATAAATTATGAACACTTAAGAAGTCAGACAGTCTCATGGGGAAGTGTTTTAATGTATAAAACTAATCTCTGCTCGTTTAGACTCATGCATATATTCAGCCGTTGTTTTAATGTTGTTTTTAAAAACAGAAAACTGAAGAAAATCACGAAGCAACTCATGAATGCGCTTCATTTCTCTCACTGCTCACCTCTGCAGCTCCGATCATCAGAGCAAGAAACACAGAATACTACCGGAAACACTGCGGGTACATCCTTCAAAATAAAACAACACCCTCTTTGCCTAAAATGAAATGCAAGTTTATACCTATTTTTTTATGATTGTATTTATGCTGTGTTTAACTGATGTGCACATTGTTGTTTGGACATGTAATTGTAATGTTGTGCTTATACATCCTATGGAGATAACACAAGGGTTTAATTTTACAATACAATATATATTTACAATATAACTAAGAACACTCAAGTACAGTGTGATACTAAAATACAAATTTGTTCCTTACTTACTTACTTTCCAGTTCAAAATACTTAACTGAATGCAGGGATTTTACTACCACTAGTGTAGTATTCATACTTTTATGAAAGTTTATAAAGTCTGTGAATACTTCTTCCACCACTGCCTGTGTTACTAATTTCAGGCAAATGCTGATGACAAAGTAGTTAAAAGTTCAGTAAAATGCAACAGACTCATTAATGCAGCTACAGTGCTAGTTTAGAAATATCTTGTATAACAGTAAAACAGTGTCAGGGAGCATTTTGCTGTACAATGAATACTTTTCCTTCAAAATACATTAGCACTTTTACGTAAGTGTGACTAGAAAAGAGAGTAAAAACAGCAGTGCTAATGGTGTTCAGAGCACTGGTGGCTGGAAGAGTGGCTGCAGGAGATTCCAGGTACAAAATCTGAGGTCTGTGTCCAGAAAAGCACAGATACAGCTAAGAAAATGTGCAGAACCCTCAAAATCCCAGACCTCTGGGAGAAAGCCTGAGTGAAATGCATGACACATTTCATACTTATATATAAATATTTATGTATGCATTCACTGTCAAATCATTTTTAAAAGATTAGAGTAGATTTTGCAAGCTTGGGAGGGTTACACACATGAACAGTATGCTTTTATACCTGACATACCTGACCAATAAAGCTGATTCTGACATTTTATTTTGGTGGACATCTCTAAACCGGAAGTCTTTGTTTGTCGCTGTGCACTTCACGCTCGTTTTCTCCGCTCGTTTTTTTCTGTCTCCTTCTCAGTCAGTGTCGGAGAGGCAGCAAAGACCCGGGAGTGTCGGTATTTACCTGTCAGGAACCGGAGTACCTCACCGGCCGAGCATCGTGGATTATTTCTAGTTTCGACTACCAGGCTGTTAAAGACCATCTCGGCGGTGTCAGCCATGGGTGTTAGCGGGGCGGCGCGGAGGGCAGAGGGGCATTTAAACGCCTCTTCTCCCCCGACCCCTTTGATTTGAACCGGAGCAGAACCGAGCCTAACACCTCCGACAGACGTAAAAGTTGTTCCTCGTCGATTTAGAGCAGCATAAAGCCTCACAGACGTTCATTTCATGTTCATTTAGTTGTTTGTGTGGGGGTAAGTTTTTTGTTTTTCTCTCCGGGAGAGCGGAGGTGGAGGAGTGAAGGCGCCTCACCGAGTCGGGACTGACCGCCGGAGTCGGTCCTGAAAATGGAGGCTGTTATCGAGAAGGACTGCAGCGCGCTCGGGGGGCTCTTCCAAACTGTGATCGTAGACATGAAAGTAAGTCTGAATCATTTTTCCTAAATTCATTTTATTATTATCAGAGAGCCGCCCCCTCAAAAAAAAAAAAAAAAAAGCCATCAGTCTGGAGTCATAAATGTGACTTTCAGGATCAGAATCAATTTTATTGATCAGGTATGTAAACGCATACAAGCAGTCTGACTCCGGATTTAACAAAACTCTCACTGTATGTTCACAAAAATGCACATGCATGCAGAACGAGGTAAAACTAAACATGAAACTACTATGCACAAGTATATAAAAGTATTTATTTTCTCTGTAAATATATGTGCATATATAGGAAAATGATTATAACAGTAAGACAATGGTGTAATTGTGCTGAGTGCTGCAACAGGTAGCTTTATATACAGGAGGTAGGTGGATATGACAGTATGTATAGTCTTTACAGTTTATACAGCATGCATAGGATTTGAGTTTGACAGTGGTGATATTTGCATGTTTCAAAACAACAATGTGTTATAAAAATGAGAATATATAATTTCATCAACTTCACTTTAAGTTACTGCTGTGATTTTGCCAAATGGGTGTCTGATTTCTGAACTCCAGCCTTGTTAACACGAAGACAAACAAAGTAGAGTAGCTAATTTTTACATATAATTCCCAGCTGATGGTGATGATAGCTGTAAGTTTGTGTTTCCAGCCCTGTTTGACTTCACTTTGATGCCCATTTGTTCCAGTTTGAAGTGGAGCAGCAGCCAACACTGGATGCAGGCTAAACAGGGCAACCATCAGTCTCTAAAACTAGGGCATCTTATTTTGAGGGGTTTTTTCTTCCTCTTGTTTTCTTTTGGAGCCAATTGAGTAGATTTCCCAGCTGCTGTACTTGCCCGGAGGAATGCCGGGAATGTGGCTGTCAGGGTAGAAAATGACCTGCACTGGTCTGAAGGCTTTGACATGTGGAGGTCAAATGGCCAGCCATGGGTGTCCCCTGGAGGCGGAAAGTTTGTTATGAATACTGCTCGGATGTTCAGCACCTCTCAGGCCATGTCTCACTTGATTGGGTTAGTTCATGGTCCCACCCCTCCACAGACACACTGGTCTCTTAGCTGTCAGGTAACTATGCTGCCAGACAACACCAGTGAAAACATCTAAATGCTGAGTGTATTTGTCCCCAACATAAGATGTTTAACTTTCCAGTGATGCCTTTTTTTTTTATTTATAGAGCCTCAGATGGGTTTGTGTACCCTCAAAAAACAAAGTGGAGCTCTTTTTGATTTTCTGTTTAAGCCTAAAAGCTGAACAAAAACAGAAAAAGCCCATTTGCTGTGGCGCTGGAGTGTTTAATACCTGAGTAAGGTTCGCTGAGCAAGGGATAAGGGCGGGGATCAAAAGGAACAAAAGTAATGTCAGGGAGACTGGGAGGCTCAGAGGATGGGACATAGAGGTACTGTAGGTAGAGCAAATTGAGTTGGTTGTTGGGTGTAATGTTCGGCGGTATAACATGAAATTCCTCAGGCCCCCGACAGTAGTAGCACATCAGTGATGAACATGAGGTCATGCTTCATTTGTCGCTCTGTCCTCTGCTGCCTCGCTGCCTCTTTTTGATCCATTAGGCCACTTGTTCTCCACGGTAGTTTCGATTAAAACTATTTTCAGCTCGGGACCTGAATTGAGTAAATTTAGAGTCCCATCGGGAACCGCACTCATTATGCTGTAGTATTAGCGCTCTTGTTGTGTGGGGATCTTTCCAAAAAGAGGCCTGCAACCCATTTTTATATCTAACACATGCAGGACACGACAGTTTGTCTCTTATCCCGGTGAGGTAGAATTAAAACACATGTTGAACAAAATGGGAGCAGAAGGAGAGGCCAGCTGTTTTGGGTATAATTTGTTATTACCCCATCATCTGTTTTCCAGTCCAAACCTCATGCTTTTCATATGCACACAACCCAGCGAAACACGTGGTTTTATCCGGTAGCTTAAATTCCCTGATTCTGTCACATCTGCTGGCACCAAGATGGAAAGAACAGTTGGCGTGACATAACCGTGTGACATGTATGGGAAAGTATAAGCCAAGGTTAGCTTTGTTTTGCCCCAAAGGTGAGGTGAGGTGAGGCGAGTGCGGCCTCATGTTGGTTTAACTGTTATGTGACTTTGGGAATAGTGAAATCTGCTCTGATGATTGTGTCATTCATGTTTGTGTCTCTGTCTCCCCCCCACAGAGCAGCTATCCTATATGGGAGGACTTTATCACCAAGGCCGGCAAACTGCAGTCGCAACTCAGGTGAGATTGCGCTGGTGTGCACGTACAACACAGTTTTTTGGAGTTTGTTTTACTGATAAAGGGTAAGAGAGGCTATCTCAAGAAGCCAAGTCAAGGTTTTTAGTTAGTTTCAATTTGACTGTCCAGGTTGTACTTCACCTCTTGCCCAATGCTTACTGGGATTGGCTCCAGCATCCTGCCAACCTCTGTACCATTCATTTCAATCATACACTCCTAGTGTTGTGATTTCAATTTATTTAAGCTGATTAAGTGTGTTATCCACCTGTTTTTTAAGGCACATTTTCAATTTGCACATGCTATAAATGTGAAAAGAAAGTTCAGTAACAAGTGTTAAGTGTTTACACTTAACTGAGGTTGACAAGTTGGTTTTATTACATCACAAGCAAAATGCAACAAAGTCCAATGGAAACAGGCTTACAGAATAAATCCTGTTGTACACGACAAAGCAGAAAACACCCCCATAAAACTGCAGCAGACGAAAACATCAGATATTACCTCTTCTGTGATGGTTTAATATCAATCAATACCAACTGGAGAATTAGTGCCATTGTATTGAATGGAAACGTGCATTAATTCACGTTTTTTTTGGCCAAATTTCTGGCAAATCTGTGAAAAACAGATTTGGATGGAAACTCAACCACAGATACTCACAGATTGTACTGTTAAAAATGCATTAGGTTTTAGAGTACAAGGTAAAACTTTTGCTGCCAGTGGAAATACCTCTGTGATTACATAACATCTCTAATACCTGATGTTGACCCCCCTATACACCAAAAAATGTCATTCTGTCAATTCATTGGATACTTTATTTAGGCTTTTACATTAGATGCCAGAGTCAATTCCCTTCTAAAGAAGTTTTAAGTGGCCACGTGTCCTCAGACTAACACGCAATGACAGTTTACATAAAAGCCTAATTTCTTAACAAACTGTCCAGGGGTCATTATGTGTCCATCTCTGTCATTCAGTCTTTTTTAAAGCCTGATTTAATTTGTATTTCTAATGCTGTAAATTTACACACCCCCTGCCAAAATTATCTCCTGCTAACAATGAATGCCAATCCCAGCCACCTTCCCTAGTTGGTTTTAAGTGGCCACGTGTCAGGAGACAAACAACACATGACAGCTGAAATAAAAGCTCATTGTCCGACAAGCACTGTAAATATGGATGTCCTGCGGTCCAAATTATTCTTTGATTAACAATGCATGGCAGTTCTCTGGCCATTTAAGTATCCACGTGTCCCGGGACAGACTAATACTGACAGATGTATAAAGGCTCAGGGACTTAAGAATACTTTCCAGGGCACACTCAGTGTCCCGTTCTTCCATTTTCTCAGTATTAAGGCTGATTAATGGTGATATGTTATTCAAGTGTCTCCATCGTTCAGAGGTTAAATATGTGACCCTGCCATGCTAACACTCGGGGGGAGTATTTGCGACCTTGTTGCTAATGACTGTACTGGCAGTAGGATGCCTGTGTTTTCTGGACACCAGGGGCAGCGATGAAAGAACAAATATTACCAGTTATTGCAACGGGAATAGGTGAGTTAAACTTCCAGTATGTCTTTGAGATTGTTTTATCCAGTCTTAATGATTAGGGGCAGCCTCCCAACATATTAATGAAGAAACACGGCTGATGTTGGGGTATTTTAGCTGTTCCCCTGATGAAGCTCGGCCCACACCCTGCTCTCCGGGCTGCAGCGGTTGTGACATATGGCTGTCTGTAACGATGCCCTTGCTGCCGGAGCGCTAATAAGAGTGCGCTATATAGGCTTGCTCATACTGACCTACAAATAAGCCTTTTCCCCCCCGTCTGCTTTAAAGCCCGTCTCCAGCCACTACAAATTTGGCCAAAATAGCCCTTTTGGCTACAGCACAACCCCAACAACCCCGTAAAAGGACACACACACAATAAAACACAAGCACACCCACCTTCCCTCCTTGGCCTGGATAAGTGACTAGCCGGCAGTGGTAGCGGCATATGTCTGTGTGTGTAATGACGTCCTAAAGCAGACTACTCTGTAATTTAGACCCTCTGCTCCCTTCTCACAAAGCAACTAGGAAATCAACCAATTACAGTGCTGGGGCTGTTCTGTCTTTTTTTTTTTTTTTTTTGGTCCGAATATGGCAGGTTTTTTTTCTGCCCATTCTGGTTTTAAGCAGCAGCCATTACACACACACACACACACACACGTACACAGACAAGCTTTGAAGCAAGAGGGCAGGGTGGAATATAGGCTAGCTGATTTCTAATCACGGCCCTCTTTTAACTTGTCAGTGTTTGGTCTGTTTGGTGGGTCATGGTTGATGCAGCTGTGCGAGAGCTGAGCATAGACACACATGCCCCCCTCCCTCTGCCTTCAAGTTCACTTTCTGAAGAAACAAAACTTAAGATTCAGCTCATGAACTGCATGATTATAAAAACTTTTTCGGATTCAAGAAGGGGACCTCAAATGTTTAGATTGTACGTGAACAAGTAGATTGACAGATGGATGAATAGATGAACAGACAGATCCATACAGTAGATGCATAAAAGATCTCGTAAAAGCGCATTCAAAGGCCTGTCACAGTTCTTGGTATGTTGTACCTGAAACAAGAGTTGAACACCACCTCTCTCTATGATTCAGATTTACTACAGTCACATTTGAGTTTGTGTTGAACTAAGAATAGATGGGGGCAGCAGTGCTGAATGTATCATTGTCAGAAAGAGCACTCTGCTGTACTACGCTGGGGTCTACGGGGAGTTTGAAATTGGCTCGGCCAAGGCCTTGCGGAATAGATATGTTAAAGTCGTTTGTCTTGACCGGGGCATTTGCAGATTTTAAGGCCAATGGTAGCAGTCAGGTCAGTGTTTGAGCACTGTGCCGAGCTAAAGGCGTGTCGCAGTAAGGGTTTTTTATTATTCTTATAGCTTTAGAAGTCTTGAGGCTTTTTGGCTGACTCTCAGAGCTGAAATTAAAAACCTAATACCTCTGCAACTTACTATTCATGTATTTTTATTGAGAAGTTGCCTAATTTCACTGTTGATTGAGCCAGAAAATTTAATATGTTGACCGTTTAAGATGTCGTTTCCAAGGTTGTAGTGGTAAGAGTTTAAAGTTTAGCAAATGGGTAAACTAGCTCAGCAGTGTGGCATTTCTCTGGAACAGATTACAGCAGATGATCAGCCCTAGTAATTGTAAACTGCTGCACATTGTACTTCAGTGGACTGGAACCACTGGTGGTAAAAAGCAGGCTTCAGATAAAAACCACTTCCCACACAAACCTGTTTCGGACTAATAAGTTAAACTTGACTGAACAAGACTTTTGCTACAATTACACGTGAAATATGATCTGGAGACTAGTGTGTACATGGTATAAATTAGCGAAAGCAGATATCAGTTGGAGGTTGCTCTGGTGCCCGTGCTGGGCTTTAAATAGAAAGGAATCTGGAGTGTGCCTGCGCGTATGTTTCTTTTTCCATTTGCAGGACACACCCAGGGATCCTCTGGTCAGCTCTGCAACAACACAGCACTTATTAACCAATATTACATCCACTTTTTGAGTGATAAAGGGAATGAATTCTATCACCGACTGCTGAATGCTAAATCTTGTTACTTGAATGTCGCAGAGTGTTTCCATTTCTGCCGAGCTTCTCGGAGGCCTCTCTGAAATGTTAACAGTAACGCAATCAAACGACTAACAACTTAAACAGTCCTGTGACAGTTGATATAAGAAGTGTTCAGAAAGCAGTGAAACTCAGCATTAGGAACGCACTCTAAGCACAATGAACCTTCAGTCTATTTAAATATTTTCCTTACATAAGTCAGTTTGAGAAAACACAGCACAGAGGTTCTGTGGTTAGCACTGGTCCTGGGTCAGAAACCCACCTCCCACCCAGTAAGACATACGTTAAAAGACTTCTCCACTGATTTAACTTTGTACTTGTATGTTTCTCAGACTCACAATGGACAGATCAAAATTGATGTGGCAGGACAAAAGATATCATCTTGTTTTATTCCCCTCATTCCTCTCCTTTGCTTATGTTGCCCACATTGCAGCTCCACCACCAACAGTTTGGTTTTCATCAATTTCATTTAATTTCATTTTCAAACTTGTAAACCTCAACACCTCGCATATTCAGTAACGCTGCCCAAGACCTGTAAACAGACTTTGAGGTGTGAAATTTAAAAATGTTCAGGGACACCCCTAACCTACCACATTGTCTTACAATGTCCCTGGATATATTAAAAACTGTTTTATTCCATCTGCAAGTAAAACCGTAGAGTCACCACCAACCTGTATTCAACTATTGTTTTGCTCAATAAAGGAAGTTGTCTGTCTCGTTGATGGAAATTCCCGGGTTGTGTTATGATGGCGTTCTGTTGGCCAATGGAAGATAACAGTTGTTTACAAATGAAGGTACTCAGTGTTAGAACAAACTATCTTTTGTGACTGAACGTGCCTCGGAAAATTTGCAGTTGCGCTTCTTGTTTTTTAGCACGCATGACTGATAGGCAGTCTCTGTCGAGGAGATCGCATATCGCACGCGTGCACAGACTCCAAGAGCCTTTCATCTCCATACCTGCAATCTTAATGATAAGAGATGTGTTGTTTCTGAAGGAGGTGAGTCAGTTAAGCAGCCAGCCAGCCAGCCTGCCAACGGGGCCGCCCATTGCCAGCCAGCAAAGTAACTGGTTAGTGAGGCATCCAGACAGGCAATCATTTGGAATACCATCAGGATAGTGTCTCTAATGAGTAAAACAGAAAGTAATCTTACACCAAGCTTCCACTGCCTTTTTTTTAAATGATGGATTGGATTTTGCCCTTTCTTCAGTTGGTTAAGTATAAGCAGTACTTTATACTGCAATTAGTAAATACTTGGTAACCTATAAAAGATGCCAGATAAGAAGGTATGAGTTGTGAACTTGCCACAAGCCCCTTTTCTGTTTTTTAAAGCCGAACAGGGCAGATCCCACATCGATCCTTTCACTGACCTGTAGGTGCTGCAGACTGGGCTCAAGAGCTGCTCTGCTGAGCCGAACAGATTCCAGCGGTCTCCAAGTAATCACGTAGACATTCCTCACACAGCAGGGCAGGTTGGAGTTTTAACTTACACACATGCTTACAGTACATAAACACTCTAAAAGATCAGGGCAGCTGAACGCTTCGCATCTAAAATAAAGCACATTTGCATGTACACATGCAAAATGCTTTTTGTTGTTGTTGTTTTCTTTACCTTTCAGAGCAAAGGATCAGATTTTGTATGTGTTTTTATGTGCAATTTTTGTTTAGTAAAACATTGTGTTGCATATTATTTCATGTCAGTAAAGTGTGAGGTATTTAATTCTTTTACTAAAACCCTTGTCTTCTCTGTCTTTTCTCTATCCCAGGGCGACAGTAGTTGCTGTGGCTGCTTTCCTGGATGCCTTTCAGAAAGTGGCCGACCTGGCTACCAACTCCCGAGGTAGGAATACACACACACTGATAGCCATGAGTGTATGAACAGTGGTCCTCTACTGCGAACGTATTCCTCATCCCTTAAAGGAATCTGTGTCATTTTCAGTCTAGATGGGTACCTGTTGTAGGGCAGTGCTGACAGGCTTAAATCAGTCAACTCGCTATGTAAGTGTGCAAGTGTGTGTGTGTGTGTGTGTCTGGGCACCTACAAACGTGTCAGTGTGTTTGTCTGGCTAGCCCCACTGTGCAAGTCCAGTCTTTCGCCCCACTGTGCCGAGAAGTTCTGTGGGTTGTTTGCTTTATCGTATGGGTAGTAAATCCGTCACTGTGCCGTTTGAAGCTCTCCTGCTGGATTTGTCTTCGACCTCTACCCCCGTTCTCCCCTCCGCTTTCCGCGCCCCACCCCCAACCCATTCGCCACCTCTGCTACATCTGGACTCTCTGGTTGGAGTCTGCCTCAACTCTGTGTGAGTGGCAAAGAGAGAGAGAGAGAGAGATCTCATCCCTCTCTAGTTTTGACACCCCCAGCCCTGCTTCATACTATTAATAGCAATAAGACCGACACACACATTCATCACCTCACTCACTGCGGAGAGAGAGTCAGGAATAGAGCTAGAGAGAGAGGGAGAGAGAGAGAGAGAGATGGGGGAGCATGGGGAGTCATCATACTCTCTCTCTCTCTCTCTCTCTCACACTGTGTAAATGTTTTCTGCGAAGGCGTCAGAGTTAGTCAGCTGAAGAGCGTTGTGTCATCTTCCACGCGCTCTTTCTCATATGACTTTCACTCTCTATATATTATATCCCAGGTTTGCAGTATCAGATGACACCCTTATCATTTTTGTGCTCTGCTGCTCAGGCTGAACTGTACACCTGAGCTCTTCAACACAGGGCCAAGCATGAATAATGACTTATAATGTGCTGCTGCTATCTGCATCACAGGCAGATAACCCATCTACATTATAATAGTACCAGGGTATTATGATATATCTTCCATTAAGGGTCCAGTGGTATGTATTTACACATTCCTAAAAGGTTTATATTAAACCCTGTCAGAGGACCACCTTTATTTTTCACCATTCGTGCCTGTAGGCCTTCCATTTTCCTTATCATACTTCAAACTTGGCTTAGGAATGCTTTGACAACATAGTATAGCAAATAGCTTTTAAAATCTGTATCTTTATCTTCTTATCAGTATTATGCTCATTAGACTAGGTTGAACGCCTTTCAACTTGATTTATTCTTTGCAGTACCTCAGACATTAGGAGAAAATCCCTGTGCTACTGTAACAGATCTATCTGCGGTCCTATCAAAAACAGAGTTTCATGCACTTTAGATACTAAATGCTTGTCTTACTTGAGATGGTGTTTTTTTCCCATTTATTTAAGGCTTTTTTTAATTTAAAGAGCTCTGATAGCTGCTGTAATGACCACATGTTTTTTGAATGAATGAATTAAGGAGAGACATCATATTTTTTATTTGTTTGCTTTTGAAGTTTTGATGAATGGTGCTGAGGGCCTCTGAAGCCATTGCAAAGCACATTGAGCAGTAGCTAGAAGGCAGGAGTGAGTTTTTCTCATTACATCCTTAGTTAATACATTTTAAAGATACAAGCAATATGGTTTTTGCAGGTTTTCCTTGGTTTCTGGTGGCTCAGAGGCATGAAGGATTTGATAGATTTTTAGATCAGCTTTCATAACAGCCCATAATATCTTCTCAAAAACTTGATCCCTGGAGCGTAATTTACCGAGGACTCATTTGTCACCACAGCAGACTGCTCTGTTGAGGCCTACTGTATCTACAAAACAGTTGCCATGTATGTAATAGTCCTTTGGAGGTGCCCGGGGGTAGTCATGTCTCCGCACTGTAAAGATATCAGCTTACTGTATTGTTCACTTTACAAAGCAGAAGAGCAAAGTATTTTCTGTACAGACATCACAGCCTGTGTGTGTGTGTGTCTGTATGTGTGCTTGCTACATTAGCTTTGATGTTGAAGAGCATCTGCTTGGTTTTGTGCCTCTATCATATAAAGTTCATACTGACAGAGACACCATTTTTCTGTTCGCTCGTCGTAATTAGCCAGAGGCGACTGAGGCCTCATCATAAACAGATGATGACTTATTTCCTTCATTCCCTCTGTCTCCCTCCATCTTTGTGTCTCCAAGCCCTGACCTGCTTCCTATAGCCGTCACCATGGTAACGGCATGGAAATCAGGTGTTTGCGAATCAAAAGTGTGTGTGTGTGTGTGTCTGTGTGTGTGTGTGTCAAGGTAAAGTAAAAAAGGAGACAGACCTTCTTTTCCCTACCACCACACGATAAAGGAAGACAACTCTTAATGTTTGTCTTACACTAATAATAATATCATCATAAAGGCTCAAACATAAACGTGGCCACAGATTTGACTGGTTGTCAAGGTTGTTAAAGGTTGTTGAGTCTCTTAATCAGGAGAACAAGGCTTTCGGCCGCCTTTGTAAAGGCTTGTACAGCCTAGTAGATATTGGCAGTGATGGTAGCCCATAAAAATGGACTTATGTTTATAGGTGTTTAGATGAAAGTTACTCTGGGACTATCAGTGTTATCACTGAAGCAAGAAAAGATCAGAAGATTTGAAGACACGTTTACAGAAACAAGTCTTTTCCGAACTTGAACCTTGGATTGCCAGTTTGTGTTCGCGTATGCAGCTTAGTTAAAATATTTATATGTTAAAAGTGCTGAAATTTCATTTCGCTCAGTTCTCGATGGAAATAAAACCTGGACACGATTATCTACTGACAAAACATTCTTTTGCAATTATGACACAAGTAACCTCAAAGCAAGAGTTTGACACATCTGTCTTTATACCAAAAGAGAACAAGATGTTTTCACCCCAGTGCTTGAATACATTTACTTGCTGAACACAGGACTTTTTTCCACCAGTCATTGTGTGTTGTATCAATGAGCTCTTTTACAGTATCATAATTTTTAGGCTTTTGTTCAAGAATAAAGTCTAACTGAAAAGATTGTTCTCCTCACCGGTTCCAAAAACTCCCCAGATGAGTTTCAGCTTCCCAGGATGTCAAAACACCAGTAATGATCTGTTTACCTCATCTTTGTCGTTGTTATATTATCATCGGTTAGACATGTGAAAGATTGGTTCAAGCTCAAACAAAATCCCCTTTCAGAAATACCCCGAGGATTCAGTTAGGTCCAGGCGACAGGAAAGCACCTTATGCACAGATGCTGACCTTTTGCCAAGATGTTCCTTTATAAATGTCTTTGATTGCAACTGTGGCCTGTTCACAGCCTTTTCCCCCATTTCCCTGACAAGATAAATTAGTCCAACTGTTACCAAATTAGCGTGTTACTAACAAAATGTCATCATCAGTGTCGACAGGCTGTTGGAGTAGCTCTCTCAGGCCTGCTCAGCAGCTGTATAAGTTACACGCAAACATTGTTGTGTCCTTATTACATCCTTGATACTGTTGATATTGAAGTTCATACCCTTTGTTGATTCAGCTGAAGCTAACTTAAACAATTGTAGACCTAATCAATTGTGCAAAATGCCATTATCTATCTTTTCACACTGCTTCATGTTTGATAGCTAATAAACAAATCACACCCTAACATTTTCCATAATATAAATATATAATTATAATTGTAACAATAGTAAAGGTAGTGGAAAAACTGGTGTTAGCAGTATAACTTGTATATGCAGTATAGTTGTTTCTGGAGTCGTGGAACAGTCTTCCAGTGTAAACATCAGTAAATGTTCTTTGCATGAATCACTGTGGCGTAGTAAAAACCTTTAGCTGAATTTTGGAAAGGCTCCAGAGAAAGAATGTAACTTCACAATCATCAGCTGTTGCTGTTTGTGTTTCTGCATTTGTTTAAATTGATTTATTTTAACTGCTTTATGTAGACCAGATGCATTCATAAAGACGAACAGAACTTGGATGCAGGGCCAGTGTTACATTACGTGGACCTGAAGACCAATTACAGCATAGTTAGGGTTAGAAAGGAATCAAGGATTAAGATATAAGAATTAATGAGTATTACCAAAATAAAATCACAATGAGAGACGTGCATATCCTTCTTATTGTCAAGAATACTAAAGGTAAAGTCCAGCTTACTGGTTTACAGTTGAGTGAAATAAAATAACTGGAATGCCAAGTGGAGAAAGTTTGAATAAAAGAAAAGAAAGACTGACTTAAGTCTCCAGACAAAGCCTTTCTTTTCCTCTGTTGTACTCTATTATTCAGACTCCACTGAAGTCTTGGACGCAGACGCACCAAAGACTGGATTTGCCTGCTTTGGCAGAATGCACACGTATAGTAAATATGAACAGCATGTATGACGTACACACAACCAAAAATGAGCTGAAAACTGCGTACTCAAAGCCACATAGATACTCTCACACACCTCTACACTTTCAAATGTGTTCATTCAGAGACATTCACAGCCGCACACACAGACAGAGGATTAGCCGTAACCACCTGTGTCACAGCGCTCTGTTGTGGTCTGTTCAGAGTTGGACCTTTTCCACGCACAAAGGGCTCACTTTGCTTTGTTGTCTCAGCTTGATAAAGTACATTGAAGTGTGCATTGGCATCTCCCTGTTACTTCTCAGTTCTACTTTCTTCCACTTCTGCACAATGTTTTTACTCTTTAAGTTGCCTTATGAATTATTTTTTATTATTTATTTTTTATTTTTGTACACATTGAATTGTCCTCAAAAAGAAACTGCCCTGTTTTCATCTCTATCATATCCCTTTTCTCACTCAGTTTGTTTTCTTTTGTCTTTGTAGCTTTGTTTGTTTTAGCAGTAGGTGCTGAGTAGGGACAGCTTAGCTTTGTTTGGTCCATGTATTTTTAAACTGGATCAGACATGCTTTTTTTCAGCATAGTCTAAAACACTGGTTGACTGGCTTTGTCTGTCAGCAGCGGGACAGTTAAGAGGTAACCTGAACACACTTTCGACCCTGGCTAATCATTTAAGAAGGTTTACAATATAGCCGTGCCCCTGAATAATGTTTCTGCTTTCAATTTGAGAAACTAACATCAGCACAGTATCACCAAACTCAATGTGAACCGTTCTGAAACTAAAAATGGAGCATTCTTATGACACTTTGTCATATCCACAACAAAGATTTTTCCAAAATGTTTCAATAACTATTTATTTGTTTGTTTGTTTGTTCATCTACGACAGGAGTTTGTTGAATTTTAAACTTAATGACCTGTTCAAAGTTGTTTCACCGGTAGAAAATATGCTGACAGAAGATTAGACTAGTGTGTTTAAATTATGTTTTGCTGTCCTCACACTAATTCACTCACTCATCAACTGAGAAACTGTCATTCATTTTCTTAAGTCTGTCACCCTCTCTTGCTCCCTTTTCTCCTATGCTGTCTCCTTTACCACCTTTTGCAGCCCCTCCTCTCTCGTCTTTGACCTTCTTTACTCCCTGTCCCCACGGCTTTCTCACGGTTCGCTCCCACGTCTCTTGTGAACCTTGAACTTCCCCACAGAGGTGAAAACATTACATATAGACGTTCACCTCTGTCTGTGCACCGTTGGCACTAACACACACCCACAGAGTCACTTCTGCCTCAGAGTGGTGTGACACTCTTTGCTGTAATAGATCTAATGGTTCTATTTGATTTAAGCTCGTGATAAAACGTTAATGATTAAACATGTTTCGGGGTCTGACGTGACAGAACATTCATTCATTCAGACATCAGGGCACACGTAACCGCGTCTGGGAGACTGACAAACAAACCGATACCAAGAAGTGAATTTGCTGAAAGGAAAAGTGTGATACTCATACATAGCAATAAGAGTCTTTAGTCAACTCAAAATTCAATTAGATGTCGATTAAAGATGCTTTGATTTGAGCTACAGAATCTCTATAACAATAGCCTCTTTAATGACAAAATACTTACACTGCGCATCATGAAGAAAGACACGTGTTAGCAGAGTGCACTTAATGGAGTCAATTCATTAGTCTTGGTTAAACTAAACAAGTTAAATGGGCAGAGTGTCGCTGATTCACATCATATTCAGTCAATGATCCCCTTACCTCATTATCACCTTCCCCAAACTACATTGTATATAAGCAGCCAACCATGGAGAGCCCTCAGAGTACCAGTGAAGTAGTTTTTTGCATCAGTGCTCAGTTATTTAAGACAGAATCATGGTGTATCTAAAATCCAATTATTTTCTCCCACCCCCACTAGGTAACTGAGTCATTTAGAAAACATTTTAAGATGGACTAAATCCAAGTACAGTGTACAACTCTAGGTAGAAGATAGTATATGTTGCTATTCTGTCTGGTATATTTCGTACAATAATTTGAATGAAGCAAGATAAACAATTTCCAAACACAATTTGTATTTCGTGATCTCCATTTGAGCTCTTTTTTTCGAGCGATCTGAACCATATTCCGTCCCTCCCGAAAACTTTTGGGTCATGGGCGAAAAAAGAGACAAAGCTCTATTGAATCCATGAAGAGAGAGAGAGACGGAGAGATAAAGAGAGAACAGAGGAGGCAAAAGAATAATGCTCCCTCTTGTGTGCCAGTTCATTTTCCATGTAGATCCCCTCTCTCTCTGTTTTGTATCAAATTATAGTGTCGTCATAGCTTCCTCCTTTGTATAATGGGCTTGCGTACGTGTCTATTTCTGTGTGCCTGGGTGTGTGTGTCTTTTTTTAACTTGTTTGTACGTGTGTTTCTGTGTTTGTATAGCATAGTGCTACCTCTTTGAGCTATTCCATTCAGCAAGCGAGTGTGAGTGTGATAGAGTAGGAGAGAAGTGAGATTTCGTCCGAGTCAGCCACGGCGAAACAGCTGACAGCAACCAGGCTGCAGAGAGAGCGAGAGAGAGCGAGAGAGAGATGAGGTCACTCCAACAGATCAGACAAGGAGAGCAGACATTAAAAACAACACATGAATTATATAAAATTATTTTGTCAAAGGCCATTTGCACCTGCCTACAGGCTTCTTACTAGTATGAAGATTGTTAAGCATCTTAACAATCTTCAAAAGTTTCAAAAGTTTACATGGAGCAAGTTTTACCAGTTTTGAGACATAATTATATGGCTTGAGTCTTCCCTTTACCCATCTATAAATCACAGTCTGATCTGAGAACCATCTTTGGAGAAATACATAAAAAAACATATTGGTAATTAACCGTGAGTTTTGGAATATGTAACATCTGAAATGTGTATCTCTGCCGCTTCCTTGCTTCTTGCATCTTCAAAAACATTGCACACACCCGACACAGAATTTCTCGCACCACCTGTAGCATAATAGTTTGTTCACGGTTGTAAAAATAACCAAGCCTGCGTCACATGTTGGTTGGCAGCTGTCAGGACACTGTCTCTGCATGTAGAGTGCTTGTGTGTGTGTACATACAGTATGTCAGGATGTCACAGTGTGTCTACGTGTGCACGCCTGTGTGCGACGGTGTATATATTAATTCCGGTGGCTCTGTTGGCAGCTCTGGTGTTGAGTCTGTTTGGACACGTCTGACTTTGTAGAGATGAAACAGACACCTGCCACACAGCCAGCATGTAGAAGCCTGTTAGATCTATTTGGTCCTAGAAAAAAAATTAATGATTAGTGTGTGCAAACGTGTCTGTAGAGCCGATAATTATTCGAATCCTCCAGTTGCCTATCCAGTTATTCATTGTGATTGTTATTTGTTTTTGATTGTTTTCAGCAAAAATAATTAATCATTCAACAGCCCATCTCTCCAGTATTGTATATACAAGGTCAGATACTGCTTTCACTGTAAATGAAGTTAGTGTTTTTTAAAAGGTTCACTCCAAGGAAATGAAAAAACATTATTCTTTCAACAATTAGCTATATCAGGACATCCCTAAGGCTAAAAGACCCAGGACTTTTATCCATGTATAATTATAACCTACTGTATGATCAACATGAGTATTCCTTTGAAATATATTTTATATTATATTTTAGTATTAGTATTTAGTTAAGCCTCTGTACATATAATGAACCAGTTCTTTCACACCTCCTATCTGTTTGAAAGAATTCCACCTATTGTTGTAATTGTTGTAAGCTGCAGCATATATAAAACTTTCATGATTTTTGGCCTTTCAGTAGATACAGAGAAGCAGAGGAAGGGCGCTATGGAATTGAGACGCTTAAGGTGTGTCTAGATGGGAGTACTAGATGGGATGCTAAATCCCAGATCACAATCTTTGGCATACGCTGGGAATAAGTTGTGAGTGTTAAAATGAAAATGATTGATCCAGTAAAATAATCCAGTGAGATGGACTTACCAAGTTTTCTCATTGCTCCATATTTGCCAGGTTGCTTCTAGCAGTGATAAAGTGGCTGTGCTACATCTTTCTGACCTCTATACCCTGCCTAGCTTCAGCCCATTGCATAACCTCTCCCATTAACATCAGTGCCGCCTCTCCTTATGGAATAGCTTAGTTCTACTGAGGCCCTTGTGTGCCTACAATGAGTTCAGTGCCCGAAAATAACTTCCAATCTAGAGATGCGTATGTTCTTCCTTTTGAACTATCTGCAGCGCATTTCTTATACCTTTTAAAAATAAAAACATAAAGGAAGACAACTGACAGACGCCAAGACAGCACATTACATGCATATTGTGTAAATGTTCATGCTGCGTTGCTGTGTTCCGCACATATTCAGGGTAAGTGGGGCTGTAAGGATTTACCTCCTACTCCCTCCAGTCATCTGGTAATGCACTTGATGCCTCTGCTAATACAGGACAGAAGCTGTCACAGCTGTTATCTGTTATCTATGCCTGTCATTATTGGACAGCATTTTCTCTTTTCAACTTTTGAGTCTTGCCAGTGGATACTTTAAGAATGATTTATTAAAAGCTATGAGGTACAGCTACAGCATGCAGGGAACAAAACTGACATTAATTGACATGCACATGAAGCTGTCAGTTCACTAATTGTGGGACTGAAACAGCAGGGTCCATGAAAGTCTAAGTGGGAGATAGAGGGCTTAGTAATGAGTGTGCACATGAACTAGATACAGCAGATCTTTATAGTCTTTGAGTCTGAATGAGTCCAAGAGGCCCAAACGCTGCACATTAGTAGGGATGTATGTCACCCAGAGCGCCGGCTTGTCTTGTGTTCATTGTTCACGTGTGCGCCGGTTGTCATGTGTGTTCAGGGCTTTTTAGCTTATGTGTGTGCATGCGTGCACCTACAGGCAAGCACATGCTACACACATGTATTCTTGTGTATGTGTGTGAGTGTGTGCATATGCGTGCCCCTGTTTGTTTCTCAATGAGGCCTCTGTTCTCTCTCTCTCATCCCTTTTTACCCAGTGACGCTGGGCTGTATAGTTACTGTGAACTAGCACACATGCAGCCTACTTTAATTAAAGTAAAGAAGTGAGCCAGTTGCAGAAATAAGTCACTCAGGTTTTATCGTGCCCTTTTACTTTTGACCTGCTGACGGTAATTCTAGATAATCCAAGTTTTACCTGAATGCACATGCACCTTTACTTGATAAGACAAAAGTGATATTTACTGTTTAATCATCATGGACACACATCTTTGAATTAGACTGTTTCACAAGAGGCTTGACTTCAGTGTATTGCGAGTTGGGTTTTTAGTCTCTATTTTACTCATTTCTCTAAGCATGCTCTGTGTGCTCTGCCATGGACAGACCCTCATACAGCTCCACGAGAAAAAAAAATCATGGCCTTCTTTCCTATTTGCCCCTCTCAGTTCATGGCTTGGCCTTTGTGACAGAGCAGCTTTAGATCCTGAACTGACCCACTGTCTCAATGCCCTCTCTAAGAGCGCTCTGTCCTCTTTTTCCAGTTTCAGTCCAAGACCAGCCTGGCCGTATACATTTCCTGTCCTCTGTCCAGCCCAGACCTAGATCCCGTCCCCTGAACGAGCGCCGTGCTTCTCAATCCACCCTCTGTTCTCTTCTGTTCACCCTGACCCCATCTGGGAATCTTACAGATCACTGGAACCAGCAATTAAACCAGTTAATGGGTCAAATACACAGACTCACGCAAAGACTCACACACTGGATCAAGCTTACACACCCGCATGTGCACACATGCATGTACATACATGTAGAGGTTCAGGCCTATGGACTTAAAATGCACAAAATGATCTCTGCTTCTCTCACACTCAAACACAATAGACTCCTCAGGCTGATTTAGTGCTGGTCTTTCTCTCTGCTGTTTAAGAATTTATGGCTCAACCTCTTTAGTCACGTCTCGCAGTAGATTCACTTGCTTTGCCGTTTAGTTTGCACTATAAAGCACATTAACAAAGAAAATACAAGGAAGTGTCTTTGAGAGATTTAGCTGCAACCATCTGCTTTAATACGAACATCTGCCCACTGACACTGCAAATTCAGAGCAAGGCTCCAAAATGCCCTTGTCACGGTGTTAAGGGACACAAATACGTGAGTGTTTTTCTGTGCGTGTGTGTAACAGAAAGGATAAGACACGGGGCACTTTCTCTCCAGGAGAGAGATAGTGTGTATGTTTTCGAGGCACAGAGGACAGCAAGCTAAACACCTTTGGCTGTGTTTGAGCCAAAGAGGAAGCAGAGGATCCCCTGTGCGCAAGTGTTTGTGGGTGTTAGCTCTGTTTGCTCTTTGTTTTTGTTTAAACATAAACCCGGTTAGACCAGTGAGCTTTGGATTTGGAACATCTGACAGACATGCAAAGCCAAATTCAAAACACATTTCTTTGTCAAATGAACTTCAGACTTATTTGTTGTCAAATTGATACTCCTTGCTGATGGAGAAAAAAGAAGAAAGTGCTGGGCTGATAACATCTCTTCATTCTGCTTATGTGTGTGTGTGTGTTCCTGAGGGAAACAAACTCGCTCTGTGTCTGGACTCGCACACACACAAGTGTTGTTCTTTGTGTGTAATTGCATCTGTCTGCTGACTGTGTGTGTGTATACTAATTTGTTTACCTTAAAGCACTGGCCTGTGTGTGTGTGTCTTTTGTGTCGAGCCCACAAGTGTATGTGTGGCAGTTGTGTGCGCTAATTTTAGGTTTCTCTCCCTTTAAAAGTTAACATTGAACACGTTAACACAAGACCACTTCCCAGCAGCCAGACTGTGACCCAACACTGTCTGCTTTTGTTCTGTCCTGCCATGCACACACTGATAGACGGTGGTTAAGCTTACATTCAGAGCGCTAACCTCCAAGGGCTTGGTCAAAGCCCAAATACTGTATGACAGAGTAAGATTAATCTGGCCTAATGAGAATTTTGTGTATGAAAACATTGGCTCTAAACCCACTGATTTGTATTTTGACAGACTTTGGCCGTGTTATGTTGCAGCCAGCAAACAGAGATTTAACAAATTGGTTGTATTCGATAACTGCAACATGACTGTGACATAATGCCAAGACAACAAGTGTTTATTTTCCCTTTGATAAGTGTTTGGTTACTTTCCCAAGAAATAATTTAAGGTTGCCTGTCCACTCTCCTGTGCATATTCTCTCACTTTCTCACCTTTATTGTATTCTTGTTGCATTTCCTCTCTTTCCCCCATGTCCTCCCCTCCTCTACATCCACACCCTCGCCTCCTGTCGGTGCCCGGGCTGTTGAGGCCAGGTGTACACACAGCCGGTCCGTGACAGCAACACCGAACCGTTTTCTGTTTGTCATCGGGAACTTTCTGCCCAGTTGAACTCCACTCCACCCCCCTCAAGGACAGGGAGAAAGAGAGAGTAGACGCAGGGCGAGATTGCAATGGGAAGCAACAGAAATATAAGGCATGTTTGTGCGCTCGGCTTGTCATACCGGAGAATAGAGCGCAGCAGCTACCCATTTGCATAAAGATAGAAAACACACATGCACAGCAGGATACCGTCATCAGCTTGTTGCAATGTTACTGTGCAGGGGATCCATCTGCTGCAGCATGACCACTGAAGGTGAACTAGGATGAAGTGTTTCCTTAGTCACTGTAAAAAAAACTTTATTGTTTTAGGATAAGGTAAACTAACCTCACACTGTGAATTGACTGTGACTCGAATGTGTTGTAAACTTTGCTGAACAAGCACGTCGCATGCCGCTCTTTAAATAGATTTAATAGGTATGAGTCTATCATTGAGTGTGTGATATAATACCTCCTTTGTGTTGGTTGATTGATGGATAAATAATGGTTAAGTTCAGTCCATTCAAGTTACCCAGTCAGCGGGTTGAGTCAGTAAGCTTTCAGAGTCCGGACTGTTCTCCATCGTCCCATAGACACCTCATAAGACACTCTGAATGAATGATGTATTTGTGTGAGCAGTGCATATATGTGTGTATGTGCGTGGGCGGGCGCCCGGCTGGCCGGGTGGATGGATGGATGTGGGGTGACACTGGGGTGGAGAAGGTCCCCATCACTAAATTTTTGACAGTATAGTGGGCTCTTACACATACACGCGCACGCGCACACACACACACATATGCAATCAAAGGCTCAGACGCACACATGGGAAATGTAATCTGGCGGTCATTATTGCAAACAAGGCAGTGTTGTGTCGCACTGACAAACAGTTCAGTCACTCAAGTGTATCTGAGTATCTCCCAGAGTAGAGCCCTCTCAGTCTTCCTACAGGGAAAGGGAAGGTCACAGGCGTGTTCACATACTAAGTGCAGAAGGTAAAAAGCCAAACATTGTATATGTTTTGGATACCTCGCATGTTTTCAAGTACTGCAAGTGGCAAGTTAGGCTAGAAGCTGATCTTCATTCCTTTCATGTGTCTGTTAATATACCACAGATTGCTGTCTTGTGTCTAACTTTGCGAGGGAAAAACCTTTTACTCTTAATAATTAACAAGGAAACATGGTCTGTGTAAATTGTATTTGAGGGAGGATTTCCCTTCATTGTGTTTCTTCTTTTTGTCACACCTTGTTGAAGGCCAAGTTTTCATCTTTTTTTCTTAATCACTTTGATGTCTAGGCTATTTTTGGTCCTCGTGCAGTAACAGTAGAACGGTATCTTAACTGTTTGTTATGGACCTTTACAAATATTGACTTTATTCCCTATTTTATTGATGTTACATTTGATCTCATCCTCCTGTTGTCTTTTCCAGATACTAATAAAAACAGTCTCCATATTGATTGTTTAAACAAAATAGCTGATAATTTAATTGTATTTTGTGTTAATGTCAACACAGTTGGAGCTATATTCAACTGAACATCAGTATGGACATCAGTATTTTTTACTTTACTTTCTGTCTTGCATCATTTTCTTCCTGTATCTCCTCCATTTTCTTTTCTGAATAGCATTAAGAACTGTAGACGTTCATCTTTTAGTAACTGATGTCCTTTTTATTATATATTATTTTTATTTATTAATGTAATAGTATAGGGGAACATGTATCGTATTTTCATTATACACCACATATAGACGCACATTGTCTTTGTAAGTGCACATTCACTGTGTAGTGTAGAACAGTGATTAAATATTAACATCTGAATAAATGTTAGATAAATGTATTTTTTAATGAAACATTTCACACATTGTCCTTGAGCTTATGCGAGATAAAAGAGAATAGTACAGTGCCTTCCCTTCTGCACACCCGAACCAAAACTGCATCAGGGCTTGTGCTGAAATAGTTTCTCTATCTGTCTCTAAAATATTGCTCATAAGCCTCCTAAACGAGGTATTGACAGAATCGAGCACTTAAACTCTAAACTCGCTGGCTTTTTCCAAGAGCCTTTAAGAACATCTTTCTACAAGGTCTCAATTCTCTGTACGTTTTAAGTTTACCTTCTCCACCCTCTTTACTTGAATTACCTGTTTGTCTCTGTATGATTTGCACATGCATGTTGTAACAGAGTTTTCCATTGGTGACATTATGAATAGATTTTTTTTTTTTTCATTTTGTTGTAGTACTGAGATGCATATAGGTGATATTTGGACCTAAACCCTGACTTGAGTGCCTCTGCTTTGTAAAGAGTCCCAGAATTACAATTCAAACCTATGTTAGACTAATGCAGAAGGAGCACCTTTGGCTGTGACTTTGGCAAACAAGGCGAACGTGACTCAGACCGTGTGACTCAGACTGCTGTTTATTCACTTGTTGTTGCTTTCGCTTATTGCACTGGAAATATAAACCTCTGTCCTCTTCACTGTCAATGATTAACCGTGACATCAGGCTTTTTTGCACGTCGTGATCATGACATGACGCCGGTCTGCAACTCGTTTACCCAACGTTGTCTTGTTTCTCTAATAAATCTGGGGGAAAAAAGAATGCTTAACATCTTTTTATGTTGTTCGATTGTTTTAAGTTCACCACAAATAATGATGGCGACACTCAACTAAAGAAGCGATGAATTTAGTTCATTGGTAGAGGTCCTAGTAAATCCTTTCTGTGTGTCTGTCTGTGGAATGTGTGTCAGACCAGAAAGGAAGATTAGAGAAAAAGTGGGGCACCACAGCCCGGAAAAGAGCAAGAGTGGTCTCTGGGGTAATCTATTCTCTCTCTCTCTCTCTCTTTCCCTCCCTTTTTGTCTCTCTCTCATTCCCTCTCTATCCGGTCATCTTATGACATGGTTAAACCCCCTCGTTGGTGGTTTTAATTGGTTAGATTCTAGGCAGTGGACTTATAGCTGCTCCTGAGCTGTTTCGTGCCGAGTAGAACAACTTGCAAGTGCTGGATATCAGTGAGCGAGGCCTCACATTACCAGGTTTATTACAACAACTGATGTTTTCAAGTTTTGTTCACAACACATTTTATGAAATTGGGCATTTTGCCTAAATATTTACAATCAGTCAGTGCCTAAACCTGCAGCTCTGAAGACCAAGCTATGATCAGATTTCTCCCAGCTACTGTATGCAGGAAACATCACGATAACAGGGACTGTGGGATCATGCAGGCTTTTTGATATTAAGATAAGCAAGTTTGCCATTTGTCATGTTGGTATTCTTCAGTGTCATTGGAAGGAGTTTCTTTTCACACAACTCTGTGAAAAATGTTTTTTTACTCCGTCGGTATTCGCAAGGAATGCACCAAAATGCTGCATTGCCATCATGTACTTTCCCATGGGCGTTTATTTTTGTCTCGACTCACCGCTCACTGAACTGGCCAACTGCTTACTGACTGGATTAACTCGGGCACCATGTTAACATTATGGTACTACATTCACAGAAACATCAGAGACAAGGGGCGGGAGCGGAGGACAAAGCCAGTGCAGAAAAAAAAAACAGAAAGAGGGAAAACTAAACTGAACGCAGAAAGATTGGGGTGAAAGATAGAAAACTAGATCAGAGGGAGAGCGGCTTAGAAGAAGAAATCAAAGGAATACAGTAGAATAAAGGGGATGGGGGGGAGTGAAATTCTTCCATGACCTACATTTGCATTGAAATCTGCAGCTTAAGCCAACATGTGCAGTTATGACATAGTGCTGTAAGAATACAGTAAGCCAGTTAACATAAATTACCATATGAACTCTGCCTGGATACTGTCTGCGGGCAAAGGATTTCTGTCTCGAGACCACCCTCACACTTCTCTCCTGTGCAGCATGTGGATCCTATAGACACCACACTACATAATGTACTCCTCTGCTTAACAGTTTGTCTCCAGGCAGAAGTGTCCTGCTGTTTAATTTCTCTCCTAAATGCTATTCAGTGAAAGACACATACTGTAGACATCAGCAGACATCTGGTATCTTCTATGGCACTCTTTGTACGGCCTGTACCGAAGCCATCTTCATTTAGTTCTCATTTTGGGGGCTTTTCCCCCCCAGCAAGCCACTGTTTGGCCATAAAACAGGATCACTGTCCTATTGCTTTGTCCTGAACCTCAGAAACTAAATCTATAAAAGGGCATTCTGACCATATAAAACAATGTTAAAGATTCATAAGCCATACTTAAATACACACATTTCTATTCTAAATCTATTCTAATTAAATATTCAAGTATTAGATATTATATATCACCAGTATAAACAACAGCAGTCCAATAGTAGATACAAAATCATCCATAAGAGCAGTTCTCTATAAACATTTTGTTGTAGGCACCTCAAGACATATTTGCTGTATTGCCTATATCATTGTTAAAGTGATAGATATCAGATGCAACGTGTAAATAAGGACTCTCTAAATGAGGAGTGGATGTGCAGCAGATGAGAAATAACTCTCACCGCACACCACTGAGTGTGACAGGAAGAACGATGACAGCATTTTAGAGCAATGCATTCTTGTTATCTTAATTGGTTCCCATCCACTTGCTTTAGTATCCATTTATACCACAGTGCTGTGAGACATAAACAGTGAAAGAGGGAGAGAATAACAGAGGAGGGAGGTAGAGATACAGTAACCGTGCAAGCATCCAAATGAGAGAGAGAGGGAGACGCAGGGCAATGGCAACATATTTTCTCGTTTACCTGAGACCTCAAGACCTCGTTAGCATTCCCACTGCAGAACCACACAGAGGTGACATACTGACGCTCTCAAATGACTCCCTTTTGTCATCTTCCCTCACCTTTTCTCATTCTCTTTCTCTCCTCCCCTCTTTACATCCAGCTCTTTAACAACAAAAATCCAACATATATCCATTTTCCTGTGTTCTGTTTTTTCCCCCACCCCCCTCCACCAATCTTTATGACACATTTTTCTCTATTATTCAGTAAGTATTGTGTTAATACTCTCATATCTTGTTGAATTTTGTATTGTGCTTATTATTATTCAGCTCTACGGCGTCCCACTGACACACCAGCCTCAGGCCTGTTTAGTGTACGTCACTACAAAACTTGTTTTTTTTTTTTTTGTTTGTTTTTTAAGCAATACATCTCTAAATCATATCCATATACATCAATCATCTGTCCCTGTAATGAGCTTTCCGCTGCTCATAGTTTCCACCCTGATGGAGAGATGACAGATTAGTGTGGAGGAGTGCAGGAAGGAAGCAAAAAGGGGAGGAAGATGAGACCTGAGTTGGAGGATGGGAAAAAAAATTGATGGGATGAGAATAGTAGAGGTAACTAGGAGTGAAAACAGAGAGAAAAAGAAGAAACAAGATCAGAGCAGAAAAGAGAGGAAAAACAGAAGCACACGAGGAGGAGAGGGGCCTTCAGGAGAGGAGAGCAACGTAAAGGAGAGAAGGGTGATGGGAGTCTCACGCATTACTATTCAAGATGCATTTCACTGCATTGCAGTGGCACACTGACACACATTCACAGTTTACAGCGAGCCTCTTTTAGTTATTTTCTAGACTACAGATAGTGAACATCTTTGTGGAATTGCAGTCAGTATTATAATGCACCGTATTGTCGGCCCATCACACATGTTGATGAGTATTGTGACTAAGCCACGCATTCAGCTGTCACTCACTGTCTGACACTCAGACATCAGCCCACTGTTATTCTGGTGCCTCATTTGATTATGATGCAAACCACTGACAAACACCAACAGGGGTTTAAACCTGGCTAATGACGCACCTTCCCCTCTGTATGTTATACCAGTGCTGATGTTGCGTGTTCAGTGGGCTCTTTTTATTCCATTATCTAGGTTAATATCAGAGCATTTTAACCAATGTAAACAGTATAGTCTTTACGACTGATATTTAGACTGCATCACAAAATAAAATCACATAATACTCAGCTGGGATTTCATCAGAAAGGTCTTTAGTTGTGAGACATCAATAATACTACTATTGTGTTTTTTGTCTTATAGCCAGTACACGGCTCTACCTAAGATACAGACTTGTCAACTGAAGTTTGTCCCAGTACAGAAAAAACATTTCCAACTGTACAGAGAGTTTTTACAGTGTCTGAAAATAGTCCTCATCATTTTATTCTCCCTCCCTGCTCATCTTCCTCTGTCCTCCTTTTTCCTTCTGCTGTCTTTGGGTGACAGCTGTCGGGAGCTGCAGTCAGACAGTTCAGAGTTTGTGTGTGTCAGCACTGGTCACACTGCAGCAGGTGCGTGTGTGTTTGCTCGCCCGCACGTTTGCATGTGTTGGTGCCCACTGAGGCTAGACTTGCTGACTGTAGAGTGTGTGTGTGTGTGTGTGTGCGTAGAGACAGTCTAAGACAGACAAGCTGAATTTCTGTCAGCAGCTACTGATGAATGAAGAGGTGAGCTTGGTTCCCGGGGAGGCAGGGCCAACTATCAGAGAGTAGACTATTATAAGGTCTTGACCTTGGAAACCACTCAATCGACACACCTCTCCTTATTTAACCCCTTTACTTAGTATGAAAGGTATAGTATATTTATTGAGAGAAATATTTGATTGATAATTTTGACTAATTTGTTCAAAAGCCTTCACAGTCAGCCACTTAATTTATTGCTAATTGAAAAATGTAATGGTAAACTTACCGTGGGATACCAGACTGACAGAGCAGAAATATAAATCAATGAATGAAATGCTAGCCCCGCGTCTGTGCTATGTGGGTGGCTCCATCTGGGCATGCCAACTGCTCAACGTGTGTGTGTGTATGTGTGTGTTTTTTCAAACACATCATACTAAGAGTCTGTAAAATGATTCAGGACTTGGGTCTTTCTAACATGGCATCACCCTCTAGAAGTTGTTTGCCTATAAAGTTATATGTAGCAAAGAAGTTATTATTGTTTGTTGACAAAAAAAAAAGTTGAAATGCCATTTTTAGTGTACAGTTAAAAACCATCCATATTCATACTCTTAATATCTATCGAAATCCAAACAGTATTGACCACCTGTTGTATGATCACCTGTTTTAGCTAGAGGCAACAAAAGATTAGCTTCTCAACATTATTTCTACATAAAGTGCAGCCAAGCCGAGCCAAGCGAATGTACATCAACATTTTGAAAGGAGCCACAACTCTTTCTCGGGGAGGGTTTGGGAGGGGGGGCAACATAAAAAGGGAAAGACGTGTTTTTAAATTTAGCCAGCTCAGTGCGGATTTAGCTTTAGAGTTTTCTCCAGGTCTGTAATTAGCAATTGAACAGAGAGCCTTACCTCTGTCCAGCTGTGTGTGTGTGTGTGCATGTGTGTATCCAGCTGTCTGGTCTCCAGTCTCTTATCAGTGTAACCACTGGCCCGTAGTTAACAGCGACCATCTGGTGCCCATACAGAGTTGGTTTTAGTTAGCAAACCTCTCTGGTCTTCATGTCAAAACTACCCCAGCCAAGTCACTTGTTCTCTTCTTTCATTTTTCCTTCTCCTCTTTTGCTGTTAGCTGTTTGTCCTCCTTCACTCACTCTTTGCTTTGTGTTTTTACATATCGAATTATAATAATAGAAATTTACTTCTTAGCATTCCCTCCCTGCTGTCTTTTCTCTTCCTCCCTAAATCACTCTTATTTCTCGCTTCATATCAAGTTTCCTTCCTTCCTCTAATGACAAGCTGACATCTGTGTAAACATTCAGACAAGTTTTTTAGATGCATGTAAGCATCTTATAAATATAGCAGGTTTAAAGAAAAGAATCCTTGTTGCAGTAAGAAGTCAGAAATTTCAAGCTAAATAGTTTGCAAAGAGAGGGCCAGAAACTCTGTTATTTTGAGAGGTTTGACGGTACACACACATGGGTTTTTGTAGTTTATTTTTGCGAAACTGATTAAGGTAATTAAATTAAAAAGTCTAATGTTACTGAAGCATTTTTCTAATCAATCTTAAGTGTAATAATGTGCTATCAGTGTGCAAATAAAGTACTGGTATATTGATATTTTACCACAGGTATAAACAGATACTACAGGATCATACAGTGTCATATTGCTTCCTGCTGCATTGATACCATTATTGATGGTTTCAGATTGTGTCATATCAAGTCACATTCTCATAGCAGCCTGAAAGGTAATCGGGTTGTCACATTGATACATCAGCCTTTTTAGTCTGTCCTTTTAAAGTCCTTTCTTTCTTACAAAAATGCAAAAACACACACAGCGACAGATACACACTGTCTGTGTCAGCACAGTGTGACATTCCAAGGAACAGTCTGGAATGGGGGTAGGGGACAGAGACAGACTTGGCAACTTGACATCAAATTGCTATACTATCTCTTTAACTAACCCCCCCCCTCCCACACACAGACAGACAGACAGACAGAAGATTATCACCTTTGTCACAAATGTCCCTTTAGACTACTGAAGCACTAGTTCCCACAGAAAGCTAAAAAATCAGAGACTAAGAAGAGACATAGATTTGTTAGGAGTATATGAAAAGTAGTGATTTCTTAACCTGGTACATATAGAAACGAATTAATACAGCTGCAAGATAATACACTCTATGCTCTACTACCGGACATTACTGATTGGTTAGACCTAGGACAGATGGTGTTTTTGAAAAGCTAACCATATTATGCACCAGCCAAAATACAGTCAAAATTTGTCTTTTTTTTTTTTTTTATAGTTGCTCGTCCTGCTTAGCTGCTCAGGTAAAAAAAAAAAGCACAGATGCTCTTTGAATGTATGTGTGTGTTTTCAACTGGTCTAAGTGTTAGTGGTGCAGGGATAATTACAAACCTCCAATACAACCATGTCACACAGCAGCTATTTCTACTGACAGCCAGCTATGTCGCTACACACACACACACAGCAGCGGTCTAGCCTGGTAGTGAAGCAGTCAAGGCTTGCTTTTGTGTGTGTGTGTGTGTGTGTGTGTGTGTGTGTGTGTGTTTGAGGCAGACAGCTGGAGCTGCCAATGGCGCTATTTCTATCCAGGGGTCACTCGGTGCTAGACGGAGTAGAGGATGTGTGTTAGCAGCCACTTTATCCTGAGAGCAGCAGAACAACTTTCCACAAGCAGGGCAGATTGACCTGATACCCACTTTTGGCCGGTGTCCTGACCCTTAACACATCCTCTGACTGCACGAAATGCATGGGATAGTATTTAAATTAATAACATGATAAAAAAAGCGTAGTAACCCTATATCACAGAGTGACAAAAAAGTGCAAAATCAAATATAAACACACACAAAACAAAAACAATAAAACATGATGTGCTGTGGATTTTATTAGACTGCATGTATAGACTGTGTGTAATATGCTCCCCAAAGAGTATGACATGTCGGTCACTTTACACATGGCAGAAAACAACAAGGTCCTAACCCTCAAGTCAGACCCAAGTCAGATAGTAGCGGGCACACACACACACACACACACACACACACACACACACACACACACACACACACACACACACACACACATACAGTTTCCACAGTAACCGGCAGTCATGGCAGAGGCCACACTGACTGGCTACCTGCTGTGAGAGGGAGAAACACACAAGTTTCTTTCACACGTAGTGTATGGGGAAACGGTTTTATCTTCTTTATCATGTTGCAAGAGTTTTAGTTGCGAGGCTCAGTTACTTGAAATTTCTGATCATTTATGCTCAAGGCATGGGAGAGGTTCTTTTGCCAAACCCACGTGTTGAACAGTGCCGACATCTGCAGACAAATATCTCTTGCATGCTCGTCTCTTGAACGTTCGCAGTAGTCTCTTCAGATGTGAAGCCTTGAAAGGAAAAGTGCCATTCAGTTGAACCTCCATTCAGATGGAAATGAGGGCATCGCAATAATCTCTCAAAATCTGACTTGAGCGTGAGCTAGAGTTAAATCTTCCTAACTCTCTCATAATGGCTCACCTGTGCACATAGCCTAGAGCAGATTTTGCCCGTCTTATATGGCTCGTATCAAATCCAAGAGCTTGGGTGGGGCAGTGGCTAGCGAATAATCAGCTGAAACCAAACCCTTCCCTTGACAGCATGGGCCAGAAAAGTAACTTCATAATGAAAAACCTTTGCCAGAACAAACTCCGGCTTTTTTTTTCTCCCCCTCCTTTTGGCCATGTGGCCTCCCTGTGGCACCGCGGCATCTATCCGCCACACCCTCTAGGATAACAGGCAGGCGTAGTGAAGGGAGAGGTGGGCAGATGGATGGATGGATAGGATGACTAAACAAGCCAACGCAGGAATGAATGAGCATTATGGTGTTGTATAACAGAAAGGTCTTTTGTGGCATGTAGTAGCCACACCCTCGCCAATAACAAGCGCACGTAGTAAAAGAGGAACACGTGAATGAATGGATAGAGGGAAAGATTTGAGGTTGTAATGGGCTCAGTGGGGCCGACATTAAATTATACATTGTTGAAAGCTATTGGAAAGTTGTAATTTGCCATCTAGCATGGCTTAATTTGCCAGCACCCTTTATCTCTCTGTGTTACAGTTTGTCTCTGCTTTACCCACCTTTCACCGAGCAGTCAAAAAAACAGCGAGCTAATTTTAAGTGTTTCAGAAGGGCAGGACCGACGCAGACTCGCTGAAAACCATTTCTTAGATAAACTGTTTGTTCGTAATCGCAACGAGGCTCAAACTAAAAACTACAGATGTTATTCCTCTGGTTTACGTTCGGCCGATTTGCACATTTTGCAGAATCTTCACCAAAGATTCATCTGCATAACTTGTTTTCATTCAGATACACATAAGAAAACATTTGCACACAAGCACATATGATCCTGTTGAATTTAGCTACAAACTTTGGGCCTAATATATTCACAGTTCACAGGTAGCTCCAAAAGTTTATCACCAAGATGTTCCTGCTGAGACTTTGCATGGCCCTGATCACATTACTTTACAATAATAATTTTAGTTTAATAATTTGAAACCACGAATATGGAAGTCTTTCTTAATTTATGAATGTTTCTAATTTTGTATCACTCCAGTCACCATGGTTAGTGCTGTAGGCCAAATTCAACAGCCTCTTGCGTTTGTTTTGTCCAGCCTCTGACAAAGTAAAGACTATTTTGTGTGTGTGTTGTGAACTGCAGTGTTGGTGGGAGTGAGTGAGTGACAGCTCTGTGTGTGTGTCTCTGCATGCAGCAAGGACTGTGCTGACAGCAGAATGGGTTGCTCTGTTGGAGGGAATTCACACTTCACATCAGATCACAACCAAACTTTCTTCTCTAACGCACACACACACGCACACACACACACACACACTGTGAGGTTAACACACTGTTTCTGATGCACTGAACAGAATGTCTCAAGAAGCACACACAATTTCATACAAGATCACTTTGCCCTCACCCTCCCCTCTCTCATTCTCTCTCTCACACACACACACACACACACTTACATTAGTGCTTCAGTCCCACAGAGAAACCAGCTAGTCATACTGAGCAGTCAGACAATAGTTCTGTCAATCAGCGTCAAGTCCCTGCTTAGCTGTCCAGCCTGAGGCCTTCCAGTGGACGGCTAGTTAGCCCGAGTGAAGGAAACTGACATTGGCCTCGAGCACATTACAATGCTCCAGCTCGACTTCCCATCACTTCTCTTGACCTGAATGCGTGTGCAATTCTTACTCGGTGTGTCCCGCTGATTCCTACAGTTTTCAGCCACAGCGGAGGGAGCGGGGTCAGAGAGTGCTTGTTACAGTTGTTTCTTTTATGAAGGTCCGGCGGCAAAGTCTGGCATAAAGTTAATTCTTCAGCAACATTAGCTGACTGTATGTAAGAATCTGCTTTCTGTTCAGTTTTTAAATGTACAACAATCCTCAAGAGCTACGATGAATTGTGGTTAGTGGATCTGCGATGCATCTTTTCACGTAGGAAATGGAAAATTTTATTTCAAACATCTATTTTAAAATGTCTGTATTTGAGCACTGTGCTTAAGGACTTTAGCCACTTACCAATATATTTAGCGGCCCTGCTAAATGATGCAGCAGCAGGCCTAGAGTGATGGTAATTTAACTAAAAACAGCAGCAAACTGTCTGCAGCAAATGTCAGGCTTGTGGTTAGATTCGGACTGGATTTCTCAGTTTGTTTTCACTTTCATGGACACCAGTGCCACTTAGGGAAAAGTTTAAGAGATGTTTGTTATAATCTAAATCAATGTGATTATTTGCCCTCTAGTCTTCCTTTTTTTTTTTTTTACTTTTCCTGGCCTTTCCTTTTCCAAGAGGATGTAGTGACCCATTCATATCTGAGGTTTAAGGATGTATACATGAGTGAATGCTTTTAAGAATGAGCACTTTAAAATTTCATTTTTGTTTTTTCTTTTTTCATGTCTTTCAGGTGGGACTAGAGACATTGGATCAGCGCTGACGAGGATGTGCATGAGACATCGCAGCATAGAGGCTAAACTCAAACAATTCTCCATGTAAGCAACACTACACAGTTTATCTTTCTGCTGCTTTTTTATCCTGTCTCTCGCCTCAAACACAATATGACCGACATTTAACAACAAACAAGATCCAGTATTGTTTCTTTGTGCAGTTCTGTCGACTGCTTGGCTGAGATGTAAGAGTTGCTGGGTGGTAGCGATAATTCATTGGGGTTGTCATGTCAATGAGCTCCATCATGTTGATTTATTTGCTAAATATTAACAGGGAGTTCACATGTCCCAACAAAACCTCCTCTATAAACACACTCATACCCTGCCAAGTTCAAGTGATGCAACATTTAGTTAGAATTTCAAGTTCTGACAACAAAAATTGTCAGCACTGTAGAGCTTTTTAAATGTACAAAAACAAACATCTGATTCACTTTTGCAGTGTTTCTCGTATTAGTAACTCACAGTTAGTGATTCTGTAGATGACTAATAGTGTTTCGATCCAGACTGTTTCCCAAACAGTGCAACTCAAATGAAATGATCCATATTTGAATTATCTCACCATATCCTCCGTGTCTTGACATGCTGGGAAAGAGCCAATTTGTCTGGCAACACAAGCATCTGTAATGTTTCAGTGTAGTCTCTCACACGCACGCACACACACACACACACACACACACACACACACACACACACACACCATCTCTCACTCAAACACAGACACACTCCACAGACAAGGGGCTCTCTAATTTCGGGTGGCATTTCAGAAGGGATTCCACTTGGATCTCCATAGCAGGGGCTGTACACAGGGGGTACATGGTCACCACCCACCCAATAACACACACACACACACACACACTTAGGAGAAATGCCTGCAAGGGGGAGAAGTCTAATTTTAGTTTCATGCACTAAGCCTGCAGCTGCCTACCTCTCACACACACACACAGCCTTTTAAACGCACTCACAAATACATCACAAAATACAAGACAGGCACAGTTGGGTAATGATTGACAGACAGGACTGCAGAAGCTTCTTACTTCCTCCTGTGACACACAGTCAGACATAGGTAGACTTTTTCTTCTCTCTGTCTCTGTTTTTCTCCCCCTCTCTCTTCCTGTTAATGATTGACAGACAAGACCATACAGTGTACAGACAGAAAGGCAAACCAGACCTAGAGATTTTTATGTCTGTCTGATACTTAATAATCAGGTGACAGATGTACTGACAACCACGCTGAGCACTTCTATAAAACACAAATAAAATGAAAAAAGAGCAAAAAATAGTGGCTGGTGTTTCACATGTTCACATGATCATAAATAGATTATTCAGCCATGTGACTAGTCAATAAAACTTATTTTGGATGCACGTCATTTATGAAAATTGTAAACCAGAGCAGTTAATACTTTAAATGAATTCCATTTGTGCCAAGTTTAGATTTTGAAAGGTTAGTCTTAGTGTCTATTTATAAATGGTTTAAGCGATCGAGCTGACCTCAGATTAGAAGTAATACACATGGTGTTTTCACAGGGCCTTTTTGGAGGGTCTGATCAACCCTCTACAAGAGCAGATGGAGGAGTGGAAAAGAGGAGTCAACACTCTGGACAAGGACCATGCTAAAGGTAGAACAAACAAGAGCAATCACACAACATGCTGATCCAGACATTATTATGGCATCAGGATACATCTTTAACATTTAAAGTGATGTAAAGTGGCAATGATTTGATAATGCTGTTACTTCGTCAACTCAATTCACATCGTATTAGAATTAACAAATTACCAAGTAAAGCTGATCTAAATCATTGGTTGAAGTTCAGGCTGTCATACCATTTCCTTTTCCATCTCAACCAGAGTATAAAAGAGCCCGGCAGGAAATAAAGAAGAAGTCCTCGGACACGCTGAAACTTCAGAAGAAAGCAAAGAAAGGTAAAAAAAAACCCCAAAAAACAAGTGTCATCTTCTTATTTAAAAGCTTCAGTCAATTAACAAACATACGTGCAGTTTATCTGACAGTGATGAAGACAAATATTGTACTAACAATCTCGCCTTACATCTCGAACCAAACAGACTAGTAAAGTGTGAAAACCAAAACGTCTCATCACACAGTACACACCCACTTATTATTCTTATTGTGCTGGCATAAACACTAGCTAAGTACAGGGATCACACATTTAACTTGCAGCATTGTCTGCTAAGCCCGTGAAAGAAATCCATCTCAAGTGTCTGTCAGACGATTTGTTCAGATTCAGGTCTTGGAAAACAAACAAGTGAAATGCTACATGCTACATCAGGATAGGAGGGGAAAAAACAGGAACTGAATTACCCTAAACAATGTCATTACTTTAACTTGAACCGTACGCACCTGGGCTTTGGTAGTATTTTAGTTTGATTTATGGTGTTTAGACCTTTATCTGAAAGGAGTCAGCACTCAGGACTAAAAGAAAATTTGATTATTGAAATTGGTCGATGAAACAACTCAGGAAGGAAAATGCCATCTTTTATTTCAAACGGGAATATGTCCAAATTGTATATCTAGACAGCTGTGATGTGTGTAGAAAAAGTTTGTGCTTACTGATTAGGCTCCGCAGATCTGGTAAGGCTAAACATTACCTTACTTGGTGAACAGTCTCTGAGAGGGCAGCAGCCTTTTCCTGCTGCAGTTCTCTTGGCTCTCGTGCTACATACGCATTCACCTACATTGAGGGGGAAAAAAAATCCCACACACGAAAAAGGAATTAGATGAATATGCTTCCAGTATGTTTTTGGATGTTGATAGTTTCGAGTCTGTATCAGTGGATGCCTCACATTCCTAAAGTCAACAGATCTTCAGGAGATAGTACAAGAAACTCCTCTTACTCCTATGATGCAATAGATTTAACTTTTTGCAGATGATTCACAGTGATCATTACTTAATACCGCTACATAAGTCTTGTGTTTTTCCCTTACAGCTGGTTGTATGATTTTGATTATCTTTAAACACAGCTGGCACAAGCTCAAAACGGACCACACAATTCATCAGCACGAAGAGTGTTGTTGTGCTGGTCTCCTTTTATATTTTTAATTTACAAAACATGTCCAGAAAATATACAGTTTCCCCAAGTGATTTACTTGATAGATTTGAATTCACCACCAGTGTCCCAGTGGGAAAGTTAGCAGTAACCATGATGCTATTTTTCACACATTTTATCTGTTTGTTAGTATAGATGAGCTGACATATCAGCATACTGTGGAAAGATGAAGTCAGCTTTAAAAAACACAACGTACTACAATCAATGTAACTGTAATGTATCAACATAATTAAAGTATCACAGTCCTTGAAATATAGCTCAGCCTGTTTTTACACTTGCCTGTGTACTCAGATTCACTAAGACGTACAAAAATCTGCATTAGAGTCACCTGATACTGAGTCGGAAATGCAAGATAATGGTATTGCTTTAAAAACATACCGGTGCATTGTTTTGGCTTTTGACAATTTTCTTAAAATCCTATAATGCTTAGTCATCCAGACACCCAAGAATGCACCATTTAGGTGATGGATGAGTGTTAAATGTTGGCACTCTCTCAGTTGACTTGGATCTTTTTCCTCTCCCTGTCCCCATGTGGTTCCGATACCATCCTTCTCCTTATGCTGCACTGCAGCTGATAATCTAGGTAAGTCAGTTTGTGGAATAGACACACTGTCCAGGTTGTTTATGTTATAATGCTTTTAAACCAAGCAGCGTGGTGGCATTGTGAAGAAGCCACCGTAGAGACGGAGTTTTATGCAAAGATGAAATATGTGTAGATGATGTTAAAAATTTGCATGCTCAGTTTTCCTCCACAGATATGGCAACTATTGTTTTATGTTTATGGTTGACTATGCATTTACACATTAAGATGTAAGATGTGTTGTCTGTGGCTTCAGTAGACTTGAGATATACTCTGGTCCTATGTGGTCCACTCATTTTTTTTTTTTATCAGCTCTGTTGTTGTTGTTCCTTTGCCATGCTCACACACCCACTTTGTCTCATCTTAAGCGAGCCACCGAGTGACCAACAAAACTTTTCAGAAGATTGTAATGCTTTATAATGCTTTTGGATTTTCGTTCTTTTGATCACAACAGGTCCGCACTGCAGAATTGTAAATGAAAAGACAATAAAAGCATATGATTCAGAAACATTTAACCTAAGAATTTTAAAATTATAGTCACGTAGGGGTACCTTCCCATAGTTGCTCTATAGCAACCAGTATGACATTGGGTTAACTGTGGCATATACCTCTATTTAGAACTAAGCATTTTCCACTGTAGCAGACATGGAGGAAAAAACATGCTACTGTTCTTTTTTTCTATAAATTTGGAGTGAATTTAATTTTGTTTGGGGTATAACCTTGATTCACCCTGTTGTATGGAATCATACAAATTAAATTTCTCTAAATAATCACGAATGACCATCTAGAAGTGTTTGGCAATGTCTGCATCTGTAGAGACTGTTCCCTCTGCCTGTATTTTCTGATTTTGCTGTGTTTGGGATGTTTTTGGGCATCAACTTTTTGGCAGTGGTATGTGGCCACCAGCAAATAACAATGTACATAGGGCGGTCCCTACTCTTTACTTTACTTACTTTAACATAATTTTACCTAACTGCACCTGATTCGCCCTAAAACTTCTGTAAAGTCACACCAACATCTAAATAAGTTTAGGAATAGGCTACCAGTTTTAGTCATACTTCTTAAAAGAAGAAAAAAGAGTAATTTACTCATAGAAATAATATCCAAAACAACAGCTGTCTGCTTGTTTTGCTGAGTCTATATCTGATGTCTGATACGTGTCTTGTGAGGGTGTTTTTCTGACCTGAGACCCCAGCCTAGCCAAGAAACAGCCTGTGACTGCAACTTAATGTAATCATTGGTCATGTGAAAGCTGGAGCGGCTAATCTCATTTGTGTGCGTGTGCACATGTATCTGCCATCAGACGTTTGACCCTCACCATATTCATCTTGTTTAGTCACTGAATTTCAGGCAAGATACGTTTGGTAAAGTCAACTTCAGTAAGATTTCATAAACTTAATGCAGATTTTGTGTTTTTAACCTAATGTTTTGTGATAAATAATATATTGTACATCACAACAAAGCCAATAAAGGAAACATTTTAAATACTAGTCTACCGAACATCTGCTATACAGTACTTAGTGTATAACTTCAAAGGAGTCTCATTTTCTCTCACACACAAACCAGAACTTCTCTTTGCTTCCACAGTTGAGTGGATGAGCAAATGACCTAACTAGTCACATGAACCTGAGAAACGTATCTACTGAAGTGACGAAGCTTCTGAATTGCCTGATGAAGTGTAGTGGTATAATTATGACAGGGTGTGTTTTAGTGTTTCCATATTTTGGAGACTTGTGCGTTGGTTTAATTTTCAGACATACAGACATGGGCATAAAGGGCAGGACATAAAGTATGTTTTATCATCCTGAGGGTGTAAAACAACAATAATATACTCATTGTGTCACATGCAGTAATTGTCATTAATTGAACACAAACAGACTGTGAAATATGTGTCAGGGTGGATTTGTTTGCAGTGCAGTCAGCGCCCAGTGACCTCCAGTGAACCTCAGTGTTTGTCTGTGGTTGAAGAGAAAGAGGAAGTAGTAATCAAGGCCTTGTCATTCACATAGTTGCACAAGCACACATACGCAAGTAATGGCACAGAGACGGGGGAATGTGGACAAACCGAGGAACAACCCATGGCAGAGACAGAGTTGCAACATAACAGAAGCTTAAGTTCAGCACTAACAACCCCCTTTGCTCACCAGAAGTCAACATCTCATGCCAGGATGTGTCTGCATTGTCTCAACTCACTTGTGTGTTCCTGTGAGTTTGTAAAACCCCCTCCATCCCCGCAATTACATCTTTTACATCAACATGAATGTCTGTCTCAAGCTGATTGAGTAACAATACTGGCTTTTGGTTGAATATTTTATTTAAAGATTTATTGTGTGGTCCCTTTATAAATTTCACCCTCTGTGGTCAGTTTCCACACAAGCGCTCTGAGTATCACAAGTGTTTGCATGTTTGGAATTGATGACCCCATGATTCAATTTTTAAAAGCTAAACACTAATATCGCTCTGTTTGGAGAAATTATTCATACTTTTTTCATACAATTAAATGAGTGAAGGAATAAGGTGCGTCTTGCCTTTAACATAAGTACATGTGGAAGTAATGTGACGCCGAATGTGACGATGCTGAGAAGCACTCTAGACACTCATGGGCACTACCAAAACAGCAACAAAGAAAAATATTTGGCTTTCCATCTGTCTCAGACAAAGTACCTCAACTTACAGCAGTGTCTTTCCAAAACCGCTGTGGTTATGTTGAGAATACAATCCGCCAAGACTCGAACTAGCGGGAGACAACCAGAATGCAGTATGCTCGTTTAAGTTCATGCCAACGAGACACCACAGCATCGCTGGCCTCTGGACTTGAAAAGCTGCTTTTCTACATTGAGGCCAACTAAGGCCTCAAGTGTAAAATATTTTTATTCATCTTAAAATGGAGTTGATGAAAACACTGCTGTGATGTGAGAGAAATATTTCTCAGTCCATATCACTGAGCATTACAGCAGAGCCTACATTCACTGCAGCAGATCTTTTATGTTATGTTGTCAATTCTGTAGTTTGATCTTGATACAGAATTTTTTTCACTACCAGCTGTTTTGAACCAGTGATTAAAACATTACTTGAAATGTCGGCCCAGCTTACAAATAATTACCTTAGCAACAAGATGGAAAAGGACAAAAATCTTGCCCAGAGGAAAATGAATAATACTGAATTTGGTCCTGCAGTGGAAACCAGACTAATGAATGACGCCTGTCTTGCCATTTCAGGCTCAGTCATACAGCCAGTCCTCCACAAATCCTGGTATAATGCAATTTTTCTTGTCTCTTCAAAAAGTGGCCTTTGGATCTATATGAGACTGAATATATATACTGCAATTTGGACTTTCCAGTCTACGGTCCATCTACTCAATCTGGGTCTCTATAGTGTAATATAGTAGGAACTGCCATAAACGCACACATAACTCACATTCCTCTGTTACAGACACCAAACCAAGCTTAGTAAGTGGATTCCCTATCTATGGAAACTTAGTTATATTTTGTCAACAGCCATTTACCTCTAAGGATTGTCTACACAGGAATGTTTTTTTAAGATGACTTGGAAAGTTTCAGTAACCTTTTTGGCCTTTGCAAATAACAAAACTTGCTTGAACTGAAAAAAAAACAAAAAACAGTTCACTGTAATGGAACATTTTGAGTACAAACATATCTTTGAATAACCTCATCTCACTAAAATACATAGTAGGAGTTATTTCACTATTTAACTCTATCAACATTTACACTGTACTTAGGTGACTAAAATATTTAGTTCTTATTGATGTTGATTATTGTGATGCTAGTGAACACATAATGACAGTCAGTTGCTGCTTTTCCATCTCTGTAGTATTTGTGCGTGTGCTTGAAGCCGTTGTTTTAATTTTAATTTTAATTTTGTAGTAGTTGACTGATGTAGGGACAAAGCAATGCCGTATCATGTATCATGTAGACTGCACTGACATATCAGAGGAACGGGCTGATGCTTTGTTCTGAGCATAAAACACGCATCCATATGTTTTACATCAGAGGTGACGATGATTTGCCTTTACAACTCTATCTGCCATTTTCTTTACTACTGATTTGCATTACTACTGATATAGGGCCTCGTGGCAAATGTCAACGAAAAAGACGCCAGTTTGTTATCTTTGCCCAGACACAAAAGCAGAGTTGTTCACTGTGGGTTTAACCTTGATGTATCAAAGTCAGGACTGTGTGTGTGTATGTTTGTGTGCAAGTGCAGTTTGAGTGGTTAGATAATGCCTTTGAGGCCCCCGCTGTATGTCATCTTGGGCAGTCGCCAGCCTTCCTGCCTCCACAGAGAACTCAAGAGGGCTTGAATTGGCTTCAGAGGCATCCTCTCTTAAGATCACACACACAGACATGCATGGAGCCACACACACACACACACAGTGCTGAATAGAAGCATAACCTTGGGATTGGCATTGCTTTAAGACATTCCTGGATTTACATAATGCATATTCAATCACACATATAGACACAAGAACCAAATTCTCTTGGAAATGCCTTGCACACTTTATAATAATAGTAATTTTGTTAAAACACACACACAGTCTCTTAATCATGTCTATAAACACCCTAAGTGTTTGACAAAGAGTTAAGGAGTGATAGCCAAAAGTGAGAGTTTTGACTATCTCTGCGTAGTAGATTGAAGTTTTCCAAGACAAGCAACACATCGGCCTGATATAGATAACCTTCCTGCCACTTCTGAACAAGAGACAGGAAGCACTTCCATGACAAGAGAGGCCCTTCATGCGGAGGCGATAGCCAAAAAGTAGTGGGGACATTCAAATACTAGCACTGAGGAGTGAAAAGATAACATGTAGAGCAGCAGTAACAGTCCAAGCCACCGCACGCCTCCAAATGTTCTTTCATTGCTACATGATCATATAGTTTGTGATTAGTCATGCATGTTACAGCATAACTCTGTTCCTTTCAGTATTTGTGTTGTAAAGAAAGATAAATAGGGAATGTTGTCAGTTCAGTTTTATTGGTCAAATTTTTCTCTGTAGCTTGATTTTTAAACAGTGTGTGACAGTAAACAGACCAGTCATGTGTTTCCTTGTGGGTTGGTAATTTTATTATACCTGTAATAATGTATACATTCTTCTTGTCTGTGTGTGTTTTTGTGTTTGTTTTTTTTTTTTCCAAGGTCGAGGTGATATCCAGCCCCAGTTGGACAGCGCCATGCAGGATGTCAGTGATAAATACATTCTGCTGGAAGAGACGGAGAAACAGGCCCTGAGGAAGGCTCTCATAGAGGACAGACAGAGATTCTGCAGTTTCGTGGCCATGCTGCGGCCCGTAGTGGTGAGTACAGCAGGGGGAGAAAGGAAAAAGAGAAATAAGCCTTCAGAAAGCACTCGAAGAACAACAGAAAGTCACCTCACTCCACAGTATCTTCACTTATTATTTTAATCTCACAGACGGGAAAGGTACGCTCTCTACTTCATCACGCTACTTATATGTGTATGTTCTTTCTCCAGACCATCATTAAAGAGCTCTTTCTATACTACCGCTGCTATCTAAAAAGAAACAGAGCTCATCCTGCCACTAAAGAATCTCTCTTCTCTGCCGTTTCTTCTCTTAGGATGAGGAGATTTCTATGTTGGGAGAGGTCACCCATCTCCAGGCTATCTCTGATGACCTCAAAGCCCTGACATCTGACCCGCACAAGCTTCCCCCTGCCAGTGAACAGGTGAGGACAAATATCAAAGATGGAGCCGTCTGTGAACAATTAACTGAAACTAAAACAACTGACCTTTATCTCTTTAACAATACATATCCTTTTGGTCCTGTATGACTTATTTTTCTGGGTTACGATGCTTGCTTTGTTTATTCCTTTTCTTCTTCACAAGCACAGTTAATGAGTATGACTACTGTTTTCCTCTCTCTCAGGTGATCTTGGACCTGAAGGGCTCAGACTGCGGTTGGTCTTATCAAACGCCTCCCTCATCCCCAAGCACCACTATGTCCAGGAAGTCTAGCATGTGCAGGTAGGCTCCTGCAGCCAGTGGCAAGACTCATTAGCCACAAATAAGTGAAAGCGAGGCTTTAACCCTTCCATTGGTTATGACTATACCTGTGTCAGCTTGTGTTGCACAATCTATGTCTGCCACCCAGTGGTCAGTATGAGCTGGAGACGTCATTTGTTACTGATAGCTGTTAATGAATTCACCTCTCTGAGAAATGCAGTTGAAGTGAACCTACATTGTTAAAAGAAAGTCACAAACATAATTTAGAGAACTTTGATAGAATTGACAAAAAAGTATACTTTTCATGTTGTAGCTGTTCAGACGATGTCTTCTACCTTCTGTCCGCTCTGCTTTTTTGTGTGTCTCCCAATGATTTTTCCTGAACTGTTCTGGTTTTAAGAAAGACATTTTATGCCTGGGTTGCATATTACTCTGCATTTTCCCTGTTAAAATCTTATATAATCTATTCTGGGGCTGTGGGTTTTCTGTGATTGAATCAAAAGTTTAAATAATGCGTTTTGTTATTATGAGAATGTTTTAAAGGGCTTCCAGGCTGTGAAAACATTTTCAATAACTAGAAAGGGGCAATTTAACAGTTTTTTTTCCTCATATGGTTGATTCTTGCAGGTACAACATTTTCAAACCTTTCCTAATTTAAAAAAAAAAAAGATTTCTGAAATTCATAAATCATTGTGAGACAGCCGCTTTTATAATTTTCATGCTTTGCAGTTTATAATTTTCACTCATTTTTAGCACTAGAAGCTTAAACTCGGTTTAGTTTTGCCTTTTTTGTGCATTTTGTCAAGTTTGTACATGATTAGATACATATTCTATGTACTTCTCATGCAATATACTATCTTTAGATGTGCTTCACATGTTCAAATAGTTGTTTTCAACTCTCAATTCATGCAGTAGTTAGAAGGAGTGTTTGGGCTGTTATTGCCTTTTATGAGTTTTCTGTGTGAATCTTCTGAAAAGGCTGTCCCAAAGGCAGGAAATCTTGTGATTTCCTGCCTGTAATTATTGTCATTATGAAATCACAGCTCCTATGTTGGTTTGTTTTGTTGTTTTGACTGGATTGGCCTCAGTCACTGCCTGCTGCATCTTGGTGTGCTGTGTTAATTGTTTCCCACCCTGTCTCCTCCACATTCTCCCCCCAATCCTCTGCCTTCATTCCCTCCCTATTATTCCTTTTTATCTCTTTCTCATCCTACCTTCCCTTTTTCAATCCCCGTCTCTGGGTGCACTTGATTCTCCTCATCCCGCCCGTCACTGCAAAACTTCTGCCTCTCTGGTCCTCCCCTCGTCCCTCACCCCCTTCCCCTTTCGCAGTAGTCTGAACAGCGTTAACAGTAGTGACTCCAGGGGATCCAGCGGCTCTCACTCTCATTCTCCTTCCTCCTCTTCTTCCTCCTCTTCCTCACACCACCTCTTCCACCACCATCACCCCCGGCACCGGTACCGTAGCTCCACGCTACCCCAGCAGGCGCCGGCCCGGCTTTCTAGCATCTCCTCCCACGACTCTGGCTTCATTTCTTCATCACATGACCAATACGCATCGTCCAAATCATCCTCGCCTATGCCAGCTGAAACAAAGGTAAGAAAAAAACCTCAGCTACCCACACTTAACCATAATTTTTGCTCTAAGTATGTACACACGGTTGCTACAAGACTATGAGACCACATGACACTCTGTGATTTACAACACATTGTAGTCAGAGACAGAGAGAAAACCCTAAATCAGCAATCCACACAACTCTTTTCTCACACGTCTCCTCAGCCACTATGAGAAGCAGTTAGCTGGCGGCCGTAAGTGTATGTGATCATGGTGAAGTCATTTCACTGCTATTATTATAGCATAAATGCACAGGAAATTAGTCTGCCTCCATTTTAGCCGAGGGCAAAACAGGTCAGCCTCATCCTGCTATTAAAGTGCCGACCGCTGTGACAGACTGCGGTTTGGTTAAACTTGCAGGGGCTTGAGCGCACTCTGTGTTGTATTTTCATTAAATGTAAAGTAAAATGATATGTTACAGTGTCAAGAGTATGTTTTACGGGCACTAAGAGCATGTCTCTATCAGCAGGTCTCATTCTGTCAGCTTTATCTAACCATCTGACACGGGGTTTTGCGTAATTATCACTATAATATTCCAGAAGATTGTCTGCGTGGGGGTTTGTGGTTTGAGATCAACCATGAGAGCCGCTGCGCTAGGCTAGTTGACGTTTTGTTAGCATGCCAGCAGCCAGAGCTTCTCCCGGTCCAGAACACATTGGGATAGTTAGACTCCAAGTTTTTATGATGCAGTGAAGGTGGTTTGGCAAGTCCATACCTGACCCATTTACAGTACAGACTCAGGAATCAGTCCTCTTGCTGCCATCGCTCTGTCTCTGTTGTTACTGTAGCTGGTCCGATGGCTTAAAAGGGCTTACAGGACTTTACTTGACAACCCCGGGCTAATGAGGCCGGGCCATGGCTTACACTTTATGCAGGTATATTTAATTCAAGAATACTCACTTCTATGCCTGATTTCCTTCTAGAGAGCAGGATGATAAAAGATTATGTCCTACAGGCATGGAATAAGTATCATATTATGAACGTTAATATAATAACCAGGGGTTTAATTGCTAATAGATCCTTTAAATATCATGCAGCACACATGTTGACTTATTGAGGACACTTTCAACATCCTAACAAAGACCAGTGCCTGCACTTCTCTTTTTAACAAGGCTCCAACACTGAAATGACCAACATGCAATTATTAATGCTGGTACGACTCCCAGCACACCTTCTCTGCGGGCTCTGTAGTCACTTGGCTGTGCTCCTCACTAACTGCTGAGACTTGTGGAAAAGTTGCTGCTCTTTAACAAACGGCTTCTCTCCTCTTCTCTCTGTCTACCTGCTGACATGTCTTCCCCTCTGGCTGTCTGTCCGTCTCGATTTCTCTCCCCTCCCACCTCCTCTGCCTGCCTTCCCGCTTGCTACTGCCCCCGCTGTCTCAGCCTTGTCCCAGTTCCAGGTCCTCTGAGGTGTCAGAGACTGGGCAGCTTCACAGTGACTGCAGCTCCCCTTCTTCTCTAGCTGCTGCTGCTGCTACTGCCCCTGAGCACACTACTGACAAGGTGAAACTCACTCACCCACCAGGAACCCTTCCACTTTTTCACACACACACACACGTCTGTTCTGTACAAAGAGTTATACACACCTCTGCTTTCCCATACTTAGCTTCTGATGTATCAACTTAAGTTTGTTGCAGAGGAAGCTCCCCGGCATCTCCATCAGTTTCTTCAGTTTTAATTCAGTTCAGCATTTGTAACCATTTCATTTGTTCCATATTGACATGTTCAATATGGTTATATTTTTGTTCCTTTAAATGATTTCTCCTCAGTGTTGTGGTCTTTTCTTATGTTTCACTGTTTATCATTTCAATAATTTGTCCTATTGTGTGTTTGTTCTGTTATCTGTTTCTGTTACCATCCCTCCTCCCCACCAACGCGCACACATCCAGTTGTCAAATGGTTTTGACCACTACAGTCCGGCCAATTCGCCCTTCCTGCATAGCAACGGGGGGAGTTTGGGCTCAGGGTCGGGCACCGCCTTCCCCTTCCACCCTCCTTCATCCTCATCCTCCTCCTCCTGCCCCACCCGTTCATGGTCCCGCCCCACCTCGGCCTTGCTGCCAGACTTCCCACACTACTGCACGTTGGGCCCCATGGTGCCTTCATCACGAGTCCCCAGCTGGAAGGTTTGTTTGTCACCTGGGTCCTGATGATCAACCCATCCTCCTTGTCCACAGCTGTGTTTATTTTTTACTGTTGTCCAATGTATAAATACATTTTTAATTCAGCAGTTTGCTTCTTTTATATTTTGGTGAAATCTGCGTGCTTTAAAACTGAAAATAAGAGGGGAAACGTTTGAGGAGGAAAGTGAAGTATCGAAACTGACATGTCTTTCTTCACAGGACTGGGCTAAACCAGGCCCTTATGACCAACCCATGGTCAACACACTGAGGAGGAAGAAAGACAAGGAGACCCCAGCGGTGGTGGACAGTAATGGTAGTTTGAGCACCGATAGTGGCCCACCCTCGATGTTGACCTCAGCGCCAGCTCCGGCTGCGCAGCCAACGCCAGCATCGGTGGAGGAGAAGAACAGGACAATGGCTGCATCTCTCAAGGTCAGCTTTAGTCTCCACGTCGTACTGTTTTCCACAACAGCTCTTATAATAAACAAGCAAATAATCTGGTTAATCTCTATTGTTTTGTTGAATAGCACACATTCACTTTTGTGTTGTGATTCTTCATTTGCCTTTTTACTTTTTCTGTATTATTGGCTTTTTATTTTCCATTCAGTCTCTAAAGCCAAATACAGACTTTGGTGGTTATAAAAAGACACTGATAATCAAAGCAACTTTTGAGAAGTCTGCTGTTCGCCTTAGCACTACCACAGGGTCTCTATTAACTGTTGATTACTCTGATTTATACTTTTTCGCTGGTTAATGCTGTTAGATGCAATTGAGCAGCATATGATTACAACTTTGTGCTTGAAAACATGAGTAATGTGCTGCAGCTGATGTCAAATTGCCACAGCAATTTAAAAATTGTTGAGTGATTTATATCCTCTCAATTCTTCTAGTACAGTACGGCATTATCATCGGTCAGTCAACATTTAATGCCATCTGTGCTGCTTAAGTTTCAGGCGACCTCACATTCAACTTCCAGCAGGCTAGTGTTTTTGCAATTGTGGCATTTAAACCACATGAATGACGCTCCCACCACTAACGTTCCCATTTAATAACTTTAATGAGTTGTGCCTAATGATTTTAATGACTTTAATGAATTGTAACTGGCTGTGTCCAGACAGTCCACCTTTCAGACCTTTTTACCAAATGTTTTTGTCGTTGGGTGATCGCTCCAGGCTGGTGATATTGAGGCCCATGAGGAACTGGCTCTGGCCTTATCCAGAGGTTTGGAGCTGGACACCCAAAGGTCCAGTAGAGACTCCATCCAGTGTTCTAGTGGATACAGTACGCAGACCAACACACCCTGCTGCTCTGAAGACACAATACCTTCACAAGGTAACATGCAACTTTTAATTACACTGCTAATATCTTTCTCTTTTATCCTCCAGTATCATAATATCTCATTGTGTCAGTACATGGTTAACTTCTTACTCTATTTATCCTTGTCTAGTTTCAGATTATGACTATTTCTCAATGGCTGGAGACCAGGAGCCCGAGCAGCAGCATTTGGACTTTGATAAGTCCTCCACCATCCCCAGAAACAGTGACATCAGTCAGTCTTACCGACTCATGTTCCAGAGCAAACGGCCAGCCTCCACAGCCGGCCTTCCCAGCTCACAGGCTCCTTATCCTGGACAGGGGGGCTACCCTGCAGGGCCCTATCCCTCCACACCTATCCACACTGGGGCTTATCCTCCCACCCCTACAGGTATAGACTTCACTGTGCAATGTAAATATTTCCATTTTTACCTCCTCGATGTTATATGTTTCTCAGGTATCATGTCAGTTTATGTCAGTACATCCTGTTCACTTAATGCATGTTATGTAAATATAATTCCACATCAGAAGAGATGAATAGTCATTGTCTTGTTATTTTGTTAATGAGTTACAACAACCCCTGTATAATATACTGAAATATACTTTATAAGTCGCAAGATGTATTTATATTAATGATTTGAATTATCATTTGGTTTCAATAATTGCAGGCCCTGGTCAGGGATTTTATTCTGGATCCAGCTCCCATAATGCATCTGGCTCCTATTCCACAGGCCATGGTCCAGTCATTGTCACCCCTGGGGTTGCCACAATCCGCCGCACCCCCTCTTCAAAACCATCCGCCCGCCGTTCAGGCTCAGTTGTGGGCGCAGGTCCCATCCCTATTCGTACACCTGTGATCCCAGTAAAAATCCCCACGGTGCCTGATATGTCAGGAGCGGTTAACGGGAGCAGGAGCGCAGAGGAGATGGGAGAAGGAGGAGGTGGAGGAGGAGACGAAAGCCCAGATTCTCCGACGTTTGCAGGAGGCGGGGATGCTGGCACGCTCCCCATGATGTCCTGGAGCGGTCAGGCCACGACCAATCCACCAACTGTTCCCTTTCCCAACCAGCAGCACCTTCAGAGTGAGGCGGGGCTGGACGGAGGAGGAGAAGAGGAGGCAGGAGAGGGATCAGAAGGCAACATGCTGGTGGCCATCCGCAAGGGGGTCAAGCTCAAGAGGACCCTCACCAACGACCGCTCCGCACCACGCATCGCATGATGACACGGAAAACACGCAGGCTCACGTCGTAGAAGTGAGGCTCTTCCTTCGCCGTATTTGTAAATGAGGTCAAAGGCTTTAGTGAAAATGTTGCTGATAGAAATGCGATGTAAAGAATCAAAAGGCTTCTTATCCTAGTGTGAGAAATCATTCACACCTGTTCTACATGCAGCGTTTCTCATTCTGTAAATTTCCACCTGTGAGAGTCCCTCACTGCAGAAGCCATCTGTAATGATTCAGAGAGGAAAATATACAGATATGTTTTTGTTTAGGTTCGCGTTTTCTGATTCGGTTCATGACGCGTCAGAAATGATGTAAAGCCAAGTTTGTTAACGTAATGTTTTGGACCTAAAGTGGATCATAGGCCCACTTGTGGATCCTTCTATTATAAGTTGAGCAATTGAACGAGCCAATCCGAGCCCACAGTTGTGTGATGAAAACATGAGGGTGTTTTTGTGTTAATAAATAACCAAACTATGTTTGTATTTCTTTAAGAGGACAGTAAAGACGTATTTGACACACTCACACGTATCCAGTATTCTTCCAGAAGCGGAGGGTTGGACATGGGTAATGTGTATGCCTCCTCTCAGTGTGGAAAAAAAAAACACACACACACAAAAACAAAAACTGTGTATTATATGTAAACACTCATTGTTTAGGGAGTGCATTGTACCACCGTGGGACAAATAAGCATTCCACCACTTGGTTGAAGGAGCGCAATCACCAATGCAAGTTACAACACAGCACCGAGAGACGATATTCAGGTGCACTGGAAAGTAATGGCTGCAGTGGACGATCGCACCATTTGGCATCCCCTGACATACACTGACTGCTTACTTGGACCGACGATGGCCAAAGGAAAGTGCTTTGTCAAAGTCGTCTTTCACTCACAGTTAGAGGTGTCCACGGAGGCAACATGGGTGGGGGAGTGTGACCAATACAGACAGCTCCTCAAAGAGCAAGTGACCTGACTTTGTGTTAAAGTCAAAGGTAGACTACAGCACAGTGTGACTAAAGCGTCACACGGTTGATGCCGTGACATTCAGAGACACTACAAGCTACGCCTGTTTTGTTTTCGTTGTTTTAGTATTTACATGGTGTGTAAATAATTTTGCACGTCTCTGTCGCTGAGGAGTGTGTCGCTGCTTCTTGCTCTCCATGTCTTTACTGTACTGCCCTCTGCTCCTCTGCAGTGCCATAATCATTAAGCTCCACATCTTTAAACAGCATGTTTATCGATTGCTTATAATGATCATCACACCCCATTGCCTTGAGATGCAATTTGGTTTGATTTTTTTACATTTCTTCCCACTCTGAATCTCATTTAATCCGCAATATCTACATACTGAGCTTTGTAGAACTCCTCAGTGGTTTGTGTTTATATATATTAGCCCTTTATATATATTAGCCCCTACTTTTCTGTAGAATTTATTAGCCATACAAACCTGCTGCACATTGATTGCTCAAACATTACTAATAAATGTCAAAGTACAGATGTACCGTGTCACAACTCAACATTAATTTGTATGTGTGTGTGTGTGTGTGTGTGTGTGTGTGTGTGTGTGTGTGTGTGTATATATATATATATATATATATATATATATATATATATATATATATATATATATATATATATATATATATATATTTTGACTTTTTTTGTCCCCTCTGAAACACACGTGGTGTGCATGCTCAAATCCTTTTTGATCATTTAGGTCTTTACGTCTTTTTTTATAATAGCATCAAATGTGACAAGTCTGCCTCATGCATATTTTGTCACCCTAAATTTAGGAAATCACATTAAAATCTGTTGTATAATTTAAGAAATACGTCACCATAGTTACATTTAAAAATATTCAATTTTTATGTGAACAGTAAGATGTTTTGGAGGCTTTTCCTCAGACTGCAGCGTTGTAAGATTAAAGGCTAAAAGCCAACTGACTTATAGTCCCTGAGTTATAGTCTGTATTATAATTTGCATTTTAGTTCAAGCACTGTGAGACCATGGCTACTTCAAGACGTATGAAACTGTAACTGTTATTTAGCTCAACAGGTTAGTCCAGAAACTCACATCCTTTTTAATTTATTTTCTTCTTTTCAGTCCTTAAGTCTTTTTTTTTTCTTTTTCAGCCTATCTCTATTTTTGTACTTCTCTAAAATATCAGAGTAATAGAGTTGTTTTCTCTATCCCCACATGTACTATATGATGTGTAATGTTCATGACTGTCCCGCTACGATTCATCATGTCCCTTATTTCACACGCACATGCTTAACCTCATTTTAATCCTCACATTAATGCTGAAGTAAACAGCAGCTGCAACACAGTGTCTCCCTGTGACTTCCAGGTACCAACAGAAGTCAGAAACATGTTTTAGTTTTAGTCTTATGGTGAAGCAGTCTGCATCAGTATTATGGGTTCAGATTTAGGTAAAAATAGTATTTGCATGATGCAGAGCTCCACTTCAGTCAATTGGGTGTATTTTCTTCACAATATTAATTTTATCACTTGTGGAAATGAACACTTTTCTGTTTTACACGTATTTTAGAGCGACTGAGCTGAATGTGGACTGATGAACGCCCTGCTATGGTTTGTGCTTGAACAGATGGCAACATGAAAACGTTTAACTGTTCCCCAGAGGCTGATTTGAATTTAAATTTAAACATTTGTACCCCAGTTATCTCCACTTGATTTGAGGTATGTAAGCATCTCACCTTATTAGATCTGAACAAGAAGCACGCTGCCCACAGTGTCTGGCCTAATCTGACCTGAGTTTCCCAAACATATCTGAGCAGGAAAATCCACTTTTTATTTTTAACAGAAGTCTTATGTTTTTAATGCCATGCGAAGGTACAATAGGAGGGATGGCAGAAACAAAGATGTCCTCTCTGTTCATGATTCAAACAAACCATAGTGTGAACAGAGGGATGTGCCACCTGCAACCAATCAACCAACTGCATACAAAACACCCCCACTCTGTTAAATTTATATTGAGAAATGATCAAATTACTGCTTACTTTTTTTTTTGGAAACCCAGCGTTCAGTTCTTGATATTCCTGATGTTAATATTCTTGTTTCTGTTTTGTTGTTTGTGTTTTGGCCGTCCACCTGTCTAAAAGTTGTATTATAAACCTGTAATTTCCATATTTAAATTGCTAGCATAAATATATATTATATCAGAGTTTCCAAATGTCACTATTATCCTATGAATAAGTTTATAGTTTGTGAGGTTTTGAGAGTACAGTTAAACTTGGTTTCTGTTTTTAGTTTTTAGCTTGTTCCTCCCTCCATGAGGAGAGTTGACCTCTCTGTCCGTCCCTGTACAACTCAGCAGGCAACGATGCAGTTTGTTTCAGGAAGTAAAAGATTGTTATTTTTTGTGTAATTACAGCTTTAGCAATATAATAAAAAATATACATTTTGCTTGGGCTCACTGACTTCTTGAATGTGCACATCTGCGACCTCTGTATGTGTCTGGAATATTTAATATTAGACCAGACCGAACTAATAATTTATGCGTTTTTAGTCTGGCCTAAAACATCTTTTACATGTCAGTTTTCATCTCACTTTCAATACTGAGCGTTTGTGAAAATAGCCGACGTAAAAGTCTCCAGTCAAAATCCGAGCAGATCAGCAGATTTTGCAAATGTAGTAACTACACAAATGAGCTGTTTTCATTTCACTGCTTGTATGAAGCTTTTGCTCTAACCCAGTCTAAAAACTGGACACAAAGGGAGATAATGGGCTGAAATATTGACATATTATAGAAATCTTGACAAAAGCAGGCAGGATTTCAGCACAGGAGGGTGGTGGGAGGCTGGCTCTGATCAGGACATAAATAGACGATGTGCTTGATTTTGGCCACCAGGGGTCGCTCTTGCCTTAGCTTTATTTAACACCCTGGTTTTTACAGCTCCTGTTTGACATCACCTCCTTAAAAGCATGAAAAACACTCGCCTAATCAATCAGAAACAATGAATCTGCCACCCCCCGCACATTTGCCTCGACACAGATGAGAATAAACCTGAACAAAGCGATGGATCAGGAGCCAGACAAACCATTTTCTCCTCTCTTTTATCCAGCACAGGCTTCCTCTTCCAAACAAATAACTTCCACAAGGTGTCATATTTTCTCGGGGTTTGGACTGCAGTCTGGTTGAGCAGCTCAAAAGCACCATGTGCATAATAGCAGAGGGGAGGAATGAGCACACACCCAACAGACAAATACACTCCTTTCTTTTTTTAATCTTACTGATTTCAGTGTGCTGCATGGAAACAGCATTTTTCAACAAACAGCATTACCTCACTAAATGGCACAGGCCTCAGTTTAAAATATTTACGTTTTAGGTAAAAAAGTTGGTTAAGTTCTAGTATAAAATGAACTATGTGCAGTCTGAGTGTCTTCATTATCTGATTAAATAACCGTGGACACACACAGGCGTGGCAGCAAATACGCACAACACAAACAGAAGATCGCAGATTTAATTCACACATTAACTTCTACACCAGCTAAAATCATGTGTTTTTTTTTCTCCCCTTATAACAGAGGTAGTGTCATCTGAATATAACCCATTTATCCACTGTGCCTCTGCGCCGCGCCGGACGTACGCACGCGTGGCGGTGCCGTCACGGTTACGCACGGAGGAGACGCGGCGCTGCCATTGGTGGATCATTGTCGGGGGGTGTCCTTCCATCCGCCTCACACACACATACACACACCGTCCTGTCAGCCAGCCAGAGGTTACAGCAGCAGTTCGGTGGGAGGAGGTGAGGCTCGCAAAGATGTGATTTTGGATGAAGCGTGCGTCCACAGAGGGAAGCGTGAAAGGAGAGGAAGGAAATCTGCGGTGAGGGGGGGGGACGACGAGGACGGACCGAGCGTCTCAAGGTTTCCTGTGGAGGTTTTTGTCGGACGGGACAGCCGAGCATCGACAGAGGTGCGTCCGAGCAGACAAGTTACACTTTGATTTTTCTTTCTCGATCAGCTGACGCGTCCCGAGTTTCCGTCAGTGCGCGTAAAAATGAAGCGGGGACGGATTTGTTCTTGAGTAACGCATAATTGGCACCGTCAGGCCCGCGATTTTTGCCCTCAAATAACCCAGGCTGCTTCCACATTGATGATGTGGAGGGTGTTTTTTTATGCGATCACAGCAGAAATACAAAAATCATAGCATTATTATTATTATTGTTATATGTGGTGTGTTGTTTTTGGATGTGTGAGATCAAAGTGGTGACCGGGCCTGTTATTCTGGTCTCCATCAGGTCCCCCACCGGCGCATTGCTCTAACCCATCCTCCTCCCCCTCCTCCTCCCTCTCCTCCTCCCCACCGGATCCCAGAGATGCTGCCCTGCCTGCGGAGAGTCCTGCGGCCCGCCCTCTCTCTCAGAGCCGGGGGCGGGCTGGCCTCGGCCGGGCTCAGCAGCTACCAGGCTCCCGCCGCCGCGTCCCCGGCGCTGGTGCAGCGGTGCAGCCTGGGCACACACCCGCTCAAAGAGCCCATGGAGCCGCTCCACTCGCCCCGGGGAGCCAAAGAGTTCATCTACAGCCTGCACCCGTCCGAGCGCACCTGTCTGCTGAGAGAGCTGCACAAGTTCGAGTCCATAGCCATAGCTCAAGGTAGGCATGTAGGGTTTAATGTTATTTTTATTTTTCGTGCAGGGACACCTCTGGATATGCAGCTGTCCATCTGTTAATGATTAAAAATAAAAAATTTTAACCAGAAAAAATGTGTCATTGAAAAAAATCTTGATTGAGATTATTTATAATTGCTTTGTCATCAGCTTTAAGTTATTGCATTTCACTCTTCGTAGTGATCTGGATGTTGGTGAGGTCAGTTATTCGCTGCTGTGTCTCTGGACACTGTATGTGATGACAAGCAGTTAACTCTGAGGTTAAAAATATTCACCGTCAACCTAATCGGCGCTGACATAAGCCACAGTTCCCAGCTGCAGCACAGAGGAGCAGGCCGTGACAACGTCAGATAACCTGCAGTGTGGTGGAGACTGTATTGTTGGTAACACAAAGCATTTTATTTTTAATCTCATTAAGGGGGATGAAAGTCTGAAAGTTGCATGTAGAAGACTTAAGGCTTTTTTTTTTTTCCAAACATCACATCAGAGCTCCGGAGTTAATCCCAGAGTGCTCTTCTGCAGCCGACCCTGACATCCGACCTCTGACCTCCCTGTGTGGCAGGGAAAAGAGAGTCTATGGGCAGCGATCGATAAATACCACTACTGTAACTCACACAGTAGTTCAGCAGGGAGTGAACCATACTATTTCCCAAGGCACCAAAGCTTTGTGGTTGTGAGTTGATGCTGGTTCCCACCCTTCATTGTTTCCACCTGTCTTCCAAAGGCATGTCCGTCAGATGTGCTGAAATTTCCAGCTTCTCCCGTGGCTGTCAACATGAGCATGATTGAGTGTCCATTTAGTGCTGCTGTGGACCGGCGATATATATCATTTCTGCAGGATGAGCCGGTACCTCTAACAAAAGAACATCCTGTGTGTTACCTGCTCCTGTTTTCCCAGTAGTCTTTTTTTTTTTTTCCATTTTTGAACTCGACACCTCACATTTATCTCAAAATCTATTCATCTTGCCAACCTCCAAATATACTAAGCCAAGGACGTAGCACTGTACCGTCATGCTGTCTGTATTTGATATTAGCTGCAGAGTGGGTCATATTCATTCCTGATCTATCCAAAATGCTTTTAACTCAGTGGCCCGCAGTACAGTTTACCCGGCACAATATACGCTCCTTCCAGCATGTCGAGATTTCAGTTGTACCTTTGTGAGCTCAGGGTTGAGGCATTGGTGGGGTATCATAAAGCATATAGTAATGAAATTATGAGAGCATATAAGAGAGGGAGCAGGAGCACGCCGGACGGAGGAGAAAAGCGGGGGCGAAGCGGGTCAATCGATACCGAGCCAGAAGAGAATAAAAGGAGGGAACGAGCAGAGACATGAGTGATGATGAAGACGCTCCAGGGTACACGAGGTTGGCTCTGGGAGTGTGCTGCTCTGAGCTCCTGCCACCCTCTGTATTTCTCTCCAGTAGTAAAGTGCAAAGGCTAATCTTACAGTCTCATAATGTCACTGTCTAACAGCTTTGTGTGCCAAATTGTTGGATATTGGATTTGAATCAACAACGCTGCACTAAAGCCCTTGAAAGATAAGTACATACTGGAAACTTAATCCATGCTTCACTTTGTCAGTGAAAATATTGACAGAAATATCAGGTCCTTTGCACTGAGTCATAGAACAAAAGATGAAAAAGTCAGTGTATTCCCGCTGAGTTGTAAGTAAGTTAAGCCTTGTTTGCTTCAGTCTCATGATGGACAACTGATTCCCATCGTGTGACACACCCTGCAGGGTCGCTTGAAATTCTCCCGGCCTCAGAAGAGCTGAAGTCAAAATAATCCCTAAAATCTTTCAATGCCCCCACAGCAACTTTTTGAAGGTTATGCCCTTTATGTTTCTGTGTACTGCTTCCTGTTTTTTTTTACTAAACTAACAAACTGCTGGACTCACAGCGAACTGTACATCACGCTGCCTTTAAACTATATAGCGGCACGCTGCTGAATGTTGAACACACACCTATCAGCCGCTATGAATAGGCTCCAGATAACGAGTAGCATCGACATGCACAAATCACAGCCCCCATTATTAATCCTTAACGTAAACGCGCCTCTTAACACAGCGGCTCGAAATGTGACGTCTGTTTTGTTCGGCTTACAGTGTGAGATTTCAGTTTAAATAAAGTTTAGGAGTTTTTTCTCTCATATCAAAAGAAAAATTCTAAAAGGCTATTTTACTTTTTTAATTTTTCATGTCAAAACAGGTTTTTTTTGGCCTGTTATGCTCCCTCTGACTGGTTGCATCTTCAGTGGTTATAGTAGTAGTAATTTTGGTGGCAATGATGAGGCTAAATGTGGTAATCACAGAGATGATAGTGATGGCAGTGAAGACAGTGATGATAGTGATGGTTAAGCTTTGGCAGTCATTCCACTAAATAGATAAACAGGGCTGTTTCATTGACGAGACCATCACACGTTGTTCAGTGTTCACACATTTGGTGGAAATTACTGCTAAATAAAATTAGATTCTGTTCAATTCCTGCGCCTGCCTGAGCTAAGTCGTTTCCCAGAGTGCACAGAGAAAATGAACTTGTTTTGTCTATCGCCTGATTTGAAACACATCTCCCTTCCTCGTTCCCGCTCTGTATACAGACCCTGGGGAACTGTAAGAGAGGGAGGCTGTAGAGGCCGGCCACCACATCATCACGCGACCTTTCAATAACATCCTCCATGCCCGCCGATCCTAATAGTACATCATTATCTCCCTGTCGGATGTGGTTGATTGCATCCTGACCGCATGCTGCGAGCCCTCCCCTCTGTGCCACAAATACTCTGCCACATCAGCGCCGAGCAAACAGCGCCGAATCCCTCATGAGCCTCACGGTGGAGGGTCACACACCCAGGCTGCAAAAAGCAAAGTATCACACTCATTTTGGACCGCTAAAAATATTCACAGAAAACCATAACTGAAGATCTTTTAGATTCCCACGATCTTTCAGGGAGGAGTGCTTGCGTGATTTTGCAGCAGAATATCGGAGAGTTTAGCATGGCATGAAACTGGAGAGGGGCCCGACTCAGAACTTCCATCCCCTCCTGTGAAATGTACCAGAGGGCTAGAGGTGGTGTTTTTGTGCACCAGGTTGATTTATGACTTGATATGATTTTAGGTGATTTATTGAGGATTAAAAAAAACAACCACAAACTCGATCAATGACGGGAGAACAGTGTGAGCTGGTGTACTGAGCTGACTGCACGCAGAGGGCAGCTGCCTCCCTCTGCTGTCACCTGTGGGGCCGGCGTGGCTGGAGCTGACGGGCATGCCTCACCTTCACGCTATAAAAACCCTCAGGGATTGTCTTACCTACTGTACGTGCACCGCAGACCAGCTGAATCAGTGATCATGGGACTGGTTGACTCTCTCTCTCTCTCTCTCTCTCTCTCTCTCTCTCTCTTGCTGACTTGCTGGCTGTGAGATTGATTTTTTTTTGACAGTTGACAGGCTTATCAACATCCATCATCATTCTGCCCAGCGGTGTCAGGACACCTGCAGCAAAACCCTTATTTTCCTGACATCTGTATGCGGGTTCGCTGAGCGTTGAGGAAGCTGGATGCCTGACTGTCATTGTCATTGAATCGTAGTGCTGGGCCGTCTTAAGGGTTAATGGAGTCTCCTGCAGTATGTACACACTGATTGTGGCCACGTTTACTGCGTACATCCACCTTCATTCTGGATTGTGCTCAAAAATTACTTGTTGTGCAAGGAGGCTGTAAAATTGTAAATTATCTTGCATATTAATGTTTCACCATGAATAGATTTTTTTTTTCCAATTTGGTCATTTAGGGGCATCACAACAGAAACAGCACTGACATTTAGTCACCATATAAAATTTAAATTGGAATATATTGCTCATTCAAACATCCTGCAGACAGAGCAGCTTTAGTATTAGTTTGAAGTTGATTTTTCAAACATTGGTCCGTTACTCTCTCTCCTTTTAACTCTGTTTTTGGTCACCATCGTGGTCCATCGTGCCAAAAACAGCCGACTGCTGCAGTTTGGAACGAGTTGACCGACCCAAAACAGTAAAACCGTGGTGCGTGAAACCAAAACAGTGAAATATGCTGCACAGTTACTTTGTCAGTATAAACAACCCTCTTCTTATCTGATCCATTGTTTGTATGGAAATATTGCTTCATGCTGATTTAAGCTAGTAGAGACAGAAAGGCAAGTGGGCTGTAAAAGCTCTACTGGCGGGTCAGAGGAACGGGTCACGGACAAATTTGTTAATACAGTACTGTTCTGTGGAAGTGGTGGTACACAATCAAGTGGGGTCAACTTTACTTTGGGCCTTCTGCCTTAATGTCAAACAGCTATTTTAGGCATGTCTCTGTAATAAAACTGCAATACTTTACTATCTAAATGTTTTGGTGAGAATACAAATGTTGTCACACCCATCTTAAGTCAGTGCAGTGTACGGCACACCGAAGGTTGGTAAGCTGTTGCTAGATTTTTCCACATTTTTAAAAGTTTTAAAACTTTAGTCGAGAGATAAAATGCTCTCAAGGACCGGACATTTGTTTGAGTGCGGACGAGAGGAAGCAGCAAGTTGTAGGGAAGGTCATACACAAGTACGTTCACCTTTCTGGGGGGGATTTAGGGTCCGTTTTAGAGGTTTGAAGACCCCTCGTACCAGCAGGAAATGCTGTTAGTAAGTGGAGTGGATGGAGGTATAGTTATTTAGAGGAGACAGGAAGAGAAAAGATAGAGAGAAATAGAAACAATGAGGGAGCTAACTGTTTTAAATGCTATTTTTGTACAGTCTTAATGACACTTTAGAAGAATAAAGCTCATTTCTGAAATGAGCTTTAGTTCTTCTAAAGTGTGGATCTTGATGGCTTCCCTTTGTCATGTTTGAGATCTCAATAATTACACTGTCAGAGACCAGAGATAAGGCCTTATGGTTTAGAGCTTTTTAGACCATCCTTTCATGGCAAAGAAAGTGTTCCCTGGGCAAAAAATTACAAATATCTAATATCAACTAAAACTCCGACTGTGTCATTCATACCAAACTAGAGATCGTTTCCATTTGGTATAAACAGGTATAATATTGATAGAGAGGGGAAATAAAGGGGCCTCACTCTCTTTGCTAATGATGATGAGGCTATTATCTTCAGATTCATTCAATTAAAGTCCAAATTGAATTTATTTTCATCTGAAACATTTTGAAAATGGGACTGTGATATATATGTTAATCTTTGAACATTAGATCAAACATTTGGCAGTAAGATGTAACTTAAATTAATGCTGTCACTTCACATAATCTGAACTCATCCTGGTCACAAAGGCAAAAAAGATTTCAAGGCATAATCAATATATTAAGATAATTACTCACTATTGCTTGCCTAAGAATCTTTGGTTACACTTGAAAACTTCTTTACATGAGTTTTACATTGAATTTGTATTACCTGGGGTAAATGCTGATCTATACCTTTTCTTTTGTGGAAATAGGAAAACCCATATCTCACAGCTCTCAGACAGGGAACATATATTTGCATATAAAGTTATGTTGCTCACTCTATAAAGATTCAGGCACCATTCTTAAGTTCTTTAAAGATGAGTACTGTCAGAAGGAGGAGGAGGAAAGGAGAGATGCTGCAGATAAAACAAGAATAAGATTCCTCTCTTCCATCTGGACCTTTGTGATAATCGGTGCTCAGTTACCGCGTGTCTCAGTGACATCCACTGCACTAACGTGGTTTTCCCACAGGCCTGCTGGTGCAAAGGAAACCGTGAGAGGAGAAGAGTTAGAAGCAATTTTCCTTTGTGGCTCAGAGGAAGAAGGAGCACTGCAGAGGGAAAATTAATCATTGGAGTTGCAAAAGAGGAGAGCCACTTGTTTTTTGTTTTTCACCTCGGTGGCCCTTGAGGCTCTGGCACAAAATCTTAGGGGCATCTGCGAACACGTCACACTTCCTCTTCCTTTCATCAGCCCGTTTGTCTTAAAGTTTAAAGTTCTTCCTCTTCATCTCGATCTCTCCTGGAACCATGACCAGATTCAGCGGATGCAGTGGATTCAGGATCAAATCCTTCATCCTCTTTCCTCAGGTTTATCTATTTTGAATGGAGGACTAATGTTTTCCATGCTCAGCACATTTCTTTCATGTTGAAAGGGGAAGCCGTTTCCTCTCACCGCCTCTCCTCCTCACCTGAAATGAGGGACAAAGCGGAGCACCTTCCCATGTCTCCACTTTGCCTCATCGCGTGCAGTGGTATTGTCATGCTAATCCACACACACTGCTGCAAAATGATAGTCCATGGTGACATTTAACCTGCCGTGACCCCTGCCCAAACAAGTGGCTCCCTGCAGCTTGAAAGCAGAGGCGTCAGCACTGTTGAGCATTTGCAAGTCAATCATGCTGACAGATATTTGACTCTCTGAGAGCGACACAGATTCCTGCCGAATGACTAAAGTTAATAACATGCCAGACAGCGAGTTCTGTTGCTGTGCGCTGGACGTTGTTGTTGTGACATTTGTCTGGCAATTTGTGTACAGAAAAACACATCATTCATCACTCAGACTGTAATAACACGCTGTGTGTATTTATTGAGTGCAGTTCATTGCCAGAAACAGAACTGCAGCCATTAATAGCTAATCAGTCTCAGCTTGCCACAGAGATTTCAGATGAAGTGGTTTCTCACTGGAACAGCCCAAACACACACACACACACTAAAAACAAACTACCATTGTTACCGGTCACTGTTGTTGAAATATTTTCCCCACAAAAATTAAAACTCAGGCCTGTGTTACATACATGATACATGCTAAAAGACTGCCACTAGAGCTAACAGGGCCCTGGCAAAAAGTCAACACCCTCATCATATTATGATCCATACAGAATATATGGAAATAGTAAAGAAACTGTGTTTTTCAAGAGATTATAATGTTATGATATTATTATGATATATAATATTAAGTATGAGGAGTCATTCCATTTCGTTCCAATTTAAATTTTCTTTCTGACATAACACCTTTGCTTCCAGACTTTGCTTTATTTATTTTCAATCAGTATAAAAAATCACCAGAGAAAAGGCTTTATGGATTAAGAGTATCTTTTGCATTTGGTGAGCATAATGCTACCTCAAATAATGAGTTTGTCTGGAGTTGTTGGTGCGTGAACTTCCCCAAATTTAATAAAGCAAGAGCTGCTTACGTCAGCCTACACTCTCACAAAGTCAGAAAATACAACATTAGTGACACACTGAACATATTGTGCACAGGGCTTTTATAATGTACCCTAAAACCCCACTAAATGTAGCTATCTGATGAAATGCATCCTGGACTTAAAGGTAAAGCTGGGTTCAATAGAAAAACCTAATAATGTTGTTTTGTTTTGAGTAAGAGTGCATCAAAGCCAGGTTTAATGGGAAAAAAAACATTTCATATGTTCCCCAGCATATGAGATTGTCTTCCAGTTGGCAATCTGAGCCAATTAAAATTATACTATTCAGAAGATAAGAAAAAGTGAGGAGGAAAATCACTGCATATGGCTCCTCTTTCTTGTGAAACCCAGACAGATGGATCCAGGCATGAATCAAATTACACAGGCACCACAGAGGCCCATTTAATATTATTATGCGCAGCAGGATGTATTTGATATTCAAGATGGTGTTTGTTTTTCTGAGCCTGTCCATTCGATCATGAGGTCACAAGCTTCAGAGCGTAAGAGACGGGGGTAGATCGTTTTGTGTGTTTTTTTTTTTTTTTTTTTTTCCACACAGGACAGTGTGACCTCCGAAGACGACGCACACCTGCTTTTTTTGTCACCTCCATACTGTTTTCCCTGCAATTTTCTTAGCTCTGTTGTCTCCTCACTCACCGTCTTTTTCTTCTTATCGTTCTCTCATCATGTCCCTCCCTTTCAGGCTGACATGAGATGCACACAAACACATCATACCTCTCTGTTTTCTCCTTGGTCTGTACCTGGGTCCCTCTGAGGCTTCTGTAACTGACCTTGCTACGCAGTCACCATGGCTGCTGATTTCACTGCAGCCCCAGAAGACTGAAGTCAGCACTTAATGGCAGATACGAAGGTTAATATTTCCAAGCCCTTATTCACTGCATTGGATTACTTTTACAGTTAACTTCAAATTCAGAAGGTCTTACCCTACTGTAGACGTGACTTTAAAGCTGCATCGTTAATGGAGCAGTGTCTGTTCCCTGAACGTGAAGTCCAATGTTCACTCTCCTTTTAGGTCTGTGTGTTAGCATTTTCACAAAGAAACAGTTGCCTGCTGTATCTGAAAATAGTGTTGATAAGAGAGCAGTGAGATGCACACAAATAGTGAAGCTGTGCACCGTAAAAAACAAAGCAATGAACTGAAAGAAGCTAAAACGCTCTGTAAAGCTGAGAGCAGCAGAGTCAGGTGATGACTGTGTGGGCCCATCACAACATTGATCCATTGTTAATATAAAATGACTGAATATAGCAGCTTTTAAATATTTATTATAAGTCAAATGTAAACGTAACATTGAAAATTACATTTTCAATTACATTACAACATTGAAAATTACATTTTCAAATCAGGCCACAGGTTCTCAAGACTCAGAGCATGTTGGCTTTAAAGGGCCTTCCCCCATTTTTCTTATGCATGAAGACACATGATATACATGAAGGTCAATTCCATATAAGAGTAGATGTGTTCCAACTGATAAAGTGCTGTGAAGTAAAGTATGTGAAGTGAAGTTCAGCATGTAGCTCACCAGCAGTATGGCAAAGAACTGGAGACTGTTAAGCATCTGTGACTCGGCTGAAACCTCCTATCAATACAACTGCATCGACTCTGAAGTCTCTGAAGACTCTGTAAGTGCGAGAGTTATGTCAAGATTAAGCTAAAGCTTGTTGTCCAACTCACCCTGGATCAGCAGCCTTCTCACAGCTTCTGCCACTCAACCTGCTGTCGTTCATCAGCTGAGACAGATTCAGTATATGTTGTACCATTGACACACTATTTAAGCGACTTGCAGCGTATGCATACTGCAATGCAGTATAGAGGCGTGAAGCTGTCCCACGCTGAACAGAGTAAATAAAAGAGAGTCGGGAAGATGAGATTTTAATTAACCAGAATAAGTGAAAACACCTGTGCATGTTTTTCTGTGCGTACCATTGGCGAGTGGAGGCTTTACTTCTACCAATCTGACAGATGAGCAGTTGACAGCCAGGAGGCCAGGTGCATGCAGTTAATTAGAGTTAACTTGCTTGGAGGATAGAAAACCAGCTTCACATTTTTCTGTTGCCAGGACTGAGAGCGGTTACTGTGAACTGCAGGGCCGCAGGATTTAGATCTCCTTGGCAAGCAGGCGGTCTGTATCACCGTCATCATGGCATAAGTGTGGGATAAAATTTGATACATAAAAATATAGTGTCAGTATTATTATTGCTTCATGTAAAATGCATGCTCACTCAGGGACTTTATCTTTGAGTGGTGCAGCTAATGTGCAGGGGAAGTCACTGTAAACCATCTATAGACCATCTATAGAGTGTCTGAGTTATTTTATTCCAGTGCTCAATTAAAAAATATTTCCCTTTTCCCTCTTTCCTTTGTCCTTTTGTTCCTGCTGGATGTAAGAAAGAAAGGAAACAAGACTACTTTCTTCCTTTTTTTTTCCATTCGCGTCTCTTGCGGTTTGCCATTTGTCAGGAGGACATTTTCAGGCATTTGTGGTTGTTTTTACCTGTTTCTGTGATGCGTTTCGGATCCTTCACCGCTGCCATAATTGGCACAGAGGGAATAGACTGGTGTATCTATTCGTCTACCTGCCGTACAGAGTTCACAGAATTCACAAGGGGAAAAAAAGAACTCTTTTGCTGAAATTTAAATAGGCTACACTGTTAGGCTTCGGTTTGTGTGGTGTCATGCCCCAGTGCTTTTTTTAACTTTTTGCAGGTATATAGTGACTAGGTAGTTCTGCATTTACTGGGGGCTACTCATTATTTTCCCTTAGCAGACAAAAAGTATTTCAAGCTGTGATATGACATTTAGGAGTCCTCCAGTAGGGACCTGTAAGGGCTTAGTAAAACTAGAAAAACATACTTTCATTCCTCAAATAAGCTTTTTATGTGCAAATCCTAAGGTTAAGGTGAAAAACTTGAAAAAAATTTCCTTGATTACATTAAACTACTATTTATATCTTAGACAGAAACATTTCATTAAGTATTGATTGCTTTTCATTATGTTTTACTTTCCTAAATATTTTATGCAAGTTGTTTTTCTCAAACAAATCACCTAGTTCAAAGTCGACCTCAAATCTTCCGAACTGAAAAAAAGTTATTTTGTCCCCAAAAAACATTTCCCAATTCATGTTTACTAATGACTGTATTGTCCATTGCGGCCCACATTCTGTGTGCTGGGTAATTTCCTATTTTCTGTCCCATAAATCATAGAATAGAAAGGTGCTATTCATTTGATGAATGACTCTACCCTTCTATTGTTCCTCTTCTGCTGAACTCTAGTGAACACACACACACACACACACACACTTTTGATCACACACCTGCATATATTAATGCAAAAATCACACAATATGACGATAACACAGGTTCATACAGAAAAACACATGCTTATACACTCACTCACAGAGTCCCCTCACACAACACTCAGATGATGAGAATCCCTTTTCTGCATGAGGAGGTGTGTAACACAAAAATCAATAAACATCCTGAGGGGAAAACAAGGATGTTTCTTGGACGGACACACACACACACACAGAGGCACTCCTACACACACACAGACTGCATTGCATTGCTGCACAGTGAAAAATACCCCTGCAGTGTTTTTGGTTTCTATCCCAGTAACACCAACACCTGAATTTGCAAAAAAAAAAAAACAAACTGTATTGCCTCTATTTATCTTTTTTTCTATTAAGTCGATTGAATGAACGGTCAGAAATGTATTCATCATCGCTGAGATTTGCTGAAAGCGAACTTTGCTTTTGGGTTCCGTAACAGACTTTTCTCCAGTATCCAAAAATCTGTTCACACTTCAGATTCATGCTGTACCAGCACCAGGAGACAAAGTGTGGAATAAGCCATTTGTCACGGCGAAACAAAGACAGAGAATGTGTGATTTTTTTTATCTCTTTATCGCCTTTAAACAATCACAGCAAAGGAGAACTGTTAATGGTTGCCTCCTCAAACCTAGACAATTTCAGGGCAGCTGAGGGAATGAAACGAAGTGAAAATGAAAATATGGTGTTAAAACTCAAACAATAAATTCAATAAATATTCATGTTTGAACGTGGATATTGAGATTGAAAGCAAATTTCACACGTGAGCCTTTTAGAGTGCCGTCTTTCTGAACAGGGAATGCAGAGTTTCATCTTTCACCAATAGCACCAATTATAATCCGTTAATTCTCTCGTCTCGTAGTGTCAAAATCCTACATAACACACAAAAAATTTAATATATTTTTCTTGTAATCCTCAGCATGTTAAAATACATTTGACTAACAGTTAACAGGTTGTTAAAGTTTTAGATGTTTTGTCAGCCGTGTATAGAAATGTTGCAAAGAATTGTTGTAGCTGACGTGGCAAGTAAGAGAGAGATCTGTGGCCCAAATTTTGTTTGAGCGTAAACACAGTCTTTCTCAGATGCCAGATGCGCTCTGTATGGGTGTTTCTGCAGTATGAGGATGCAAAATAAAGGAAGGCTTGAGAAGAATGAAATGTGGCTGCTTTGGTGTTTAATCCCGCTCTTGTGTTAGCTACTTATCACAGCCCTTTAAATGTTTTCACCACTCCTGTCTATTGGAATTGAATTCTCTGGAGACGGCAGCTGTGGGGGATTTAAGACACCACGCAATCAATACTTTATACCCGAGGACTTCTGGGGGCAATAGACAGCCATGTCAGCCATCACAGGTATAATAATTGGCTGGATGAAGCCCGGCGGTTAGGGAGAGAAAAATCTTCAAGGGATTCTGTTTCTCGTTAATGTTTTTTTTTTTTTTCATGTGACTGGTGATGAGACGGTGACTCAGCTGCATTTTCATTTCACCTCATTCTTTTTAAGTGATGGGAAAAATATTGCAGGGACAGGTTTCTGATTCAGGCCACAATCACGTATTGAATCATTTCTGTCATATAAAAACTGGACAGATTAGAGCGATTTATCAAAGAACCAGAGTTATTATAGTGTCTGCTGTCTGGGTGAGCCAAAAACGTCTGGAAAATCAAATGATCAACAGGTATTTTAAGTACTTTTGAACCACTCTGCATCTCCTTAGATCTCAAAGAAATGTACATGGCTGTTCGTACACAATATTTCTGCAGTTTAAATAACCTCAACTTTCACTACTTCCTTTTTAATCTTGTAGAAAATCATTTAAGCAAATGTGGATGACAACAATATATAACATTTAATAACAACACATGATTATAAGGAAGGAATTATCTGCTTTAGTCCTACAGGTGAACTCAAGCTTTGACTGATGTTAAAATACAACCCTGAAGTTAAGACACCTCTCATGGATGACTGGTTGTCATACTCACAGATAACTTTGCTGGGTTTAGTATGCCATGTTTGGTATCTGAGACAAACCCAGGTTAGTTTTGTTAAACCATGTACGATGGAGCATTTAGAGTATGCACGTTTTTCTTCAAATAGATATCACAGGTAATCCGGAAATGAAATCCATCAATACATAATTGATACATATAAATATATAGAGAAGGTTCTTCTTACAAGATAGAAAAAGCAGTCTTGTTTTGAAGGTCACCGGATGTTAATATATTTGCATAAAGTCAGGCTCTGGTAATGTTAAGCAGAAAAATTTGGGAATCCATCCAGGTTCACTTTCACTGATGATGAATAGCTTTACCATCCATCCCTATTACATTACTGTCCCTCAATGCATGAACATGAACATGCAAAACGTGACATCCACACATCCATTGCTGTGGTTGAAGAGGCTAATATTCACAGCACGATAAGCATAGAGAAAATAGTGGCAAGATGAACACAAGGATTTCTTCTCTTTCAACTCTTGTTGGTGACATCCATATGGTGGACGAGCTATCTCATTTCTAGAGCCTCACAAATATTAGTGTCTTATGGCAGAGAATACTTTAGCATCAGCTGCTTGGAGACAGGTTTCAGTGAGATCGTTGAAAGCGTTTAATTAGATCCTGAAACAACCCCTGTATGAGTGATAAATGGAGAGAGACATGCTCTGGTACTTAATTGCCGAACCCATTTATCTTCTGTGAGGAGGATCTTCGTCTCTGCCAGTTTGTTCCTGTCTTGTGGTTTGAGAGTTTATGCTTCCGTAGCTGAGAGGGTTTCCCCAAAACCTGCGAAAGGAGATAATACCTTTTTACACACATTGCTCAGGAGGGATTTGGAAAGAGACAATACTTCATTATGCACAGGGTGCCGCCGAGGCTGGAGGCAACGACAGATCTGTGTGTGTGTGTGTCTGCGTGTCTGAAGTTTGAGCGCTGATGATGAACGTACAGTTGTGTTCGCTGCGAAATGTGTCAGCAGTGTTCTTACTCCAGCGCCGATGAGAGTGCCGTCATCGAGGGGAACAATCGGCCGCTGTTGTGTTAGCAATATGATAGTATGAGGCCTGTAACGTGACACGGAGCCCTGAAAGGAAAAAAGGAAGTGAGAAGGAGATGGGCGAGGATGGCAGACAGTATAGAGAAAGGAAGGCAGATGTTTTGGGTTTTTTTGTTTTTCTTTGCATTTTGTGATGTTGAGCTTTTAACTTAGATTTATCTACAAAGTGATGGCGAATGTCAAAATGTATTCAAGGTGATAAAAAACATAAAAACATGTTATTTTAATAGCTGCTTGTTTCCCTGAGTCGATACTTGGCTGAAATAGCTCTACTCCCAGAAAGCAAATTTGCATTGGCATTTGCTGTCATTCTCACTTGTAGTAAGCTCGTGGGAGTTGTGCACAGGGGATTTAAAGTGTCTGTGTGTATGAATGCGGGTGTAGTAGTAGTGAGGACAGACTGTTTGGAGTTCAGTCTCCATCACCATCCGTCAGTGAAATAAGCCCGAGCTCAGTTTTACCCTGCAGTGGTGCACCTGTGTTGGAACAGACTTTATTACGGGGACTAACATTTCCACTGACCTCAGTTATACAAATGCAATTTCACAGAACCTGCAAAGAGAACGATCCTGTCTCATGTCTTCAACCTTAAACCTTAAAATCAAATTACCTTTTGTTTTTACAACCCCCGTGTTACTCCACAGGTTGGTGACCGCTGTGTTAATGTGGCATATCCAGGCTGACACGCATATTATTCTGCAGCATCCCATCGCAGAGAGGTGTCCCAGCTCTTTAACTTCACGCTTTCCCTTTAACTTCAGTGTCACAGTGGAGAAACATTGTGATTAGCTCTCAGAGAAGTCCTTTAATTGTCATCCACGCTTTGTCGGATGATGTCATCACCTTAAACCTGTTGAACTTACGGTAGGAAATAAATGCTTTTCACACTTTGGGATCTTTTCATACCATTTTCTGCATTTGTTTAACATTACGGACGCACACAGACACGTAGAAACACACAAACGCCAATTATAATCAGCGTGCTGGCAGGCCTCCTCTGAGGCCTGATTTGCAACTGAATTCGCTTTTGTCGCTTTTGTCCTCCGCCGTGTCTCGCTCAAGGGAGGTGGAAATGAGGGAGACGTTCTTTGCTCCTCTTCCTCTCTCTGACTCCCTTTCATCACCCCTGACACATTGCTAAAACGTTCACCCCTTCTCCCCTTTTCCTTCTTTTTTTTTCCTCTGTGTCCATAAGGTCGAGGCTGATAGGCTCTGCCATTTAAGAACTGTCTGACATTTATGCTGACTTTTCCCCGTGATAGAAAAACAGGCCAAAGGAAATGCAGATGCTTTATAATTCATTTTTACTCTGCTGTTCTTTTTCAGGGCAGCTGGAAATTGCTCCACCCACTGCAGCTCAGCTAAGATATGGTAAGAAGTTTCATTTTTTTGACATCTTTGTGGATGTTTCAGAATGACTTTCATCATTGTGTGTTTCTGTGTGTATTTTATTCTTTTTCTGCATATAAAGGAATTATTTAAATGAGTATATTAACTTGAAACGTGCTTTTTAATACTGTAGCATGACAGCCTAGCTTGACATCCCTCATTTAACCATCAATCAACCAGGAAGATAAAGACCAGTCGTAATTAACATTAATGACCAGGATAGTGTGGTAATGGGGTTATAAGCTTTCTACTACCAGGCATTGAATTAGCTGCTGCCCCCTGATGTCTCAAACTAATTGGTAGCCAAGGATAAGGCATCAATAATAGAAAGCAGTCGATGCAAGACAAAGTTTATTGATAACACAGAGGAGGATGTGACAAGATGACATAACACAAAGCACACAAAATATAGTCTTTCTATAATGCTGCTTCAAAGACACATCACTACTGACCACAGTCAATATATATAAAGATGAAGAGAGAGCTCACAACAAACTGTGTACTCCACCTGCTGTACAGTAACTTGTACTGTCTGAACGGCTAGTGGCCTTTATTATGGGGCAAAATACAGAACAAAAGAAGCAATTAACACAAGGATGCAGAAGGAAGAGAGAAAAAGAAAAAGTCAAAAAGAAGATTGGATACTTCCTTTCAACCACGTTAGTGAAAATGTATTTCACGGTTTCACGGTTTCTTTGTGCTTGATGTGGGATGGTAAGAGGTTCCTATAGAGCAGTGCCTTGCAGATCATTTCTCCCTATAAATGGAAGGTCATACACTCACACGTATGTAATCAACTGTGCAGACGTACTTCACTTCACGGTGCTCAGTTACCGACAGCACCTCAGCTCTCCCTGCTGAAAGGCCGGAAAGCATGCTGGTTAAACATGGTTCATGTCAACTTTCTCACAGAGTACATTTAACACAGAGATCTTTGTGACCGTACATAGCGACATCATGTGAGAAAACTCTCCTCTAAAGCTCAGCTCTGTTATCTTTAGTGCAGAGCCGCAGCAGAGAAACAGCATTTCAGCACAAGAAGCAAAGAGAGAGCCTTTAAAAAGAAACATCGCCTCAGCCAGCTGTCACTGGAGCAACACAGTCAAACACAACCCTCGTGATTTTTCAGCAAAATCTTTGTGTTTGTGTGTGTATTGTTGCCTTGCTTTTCTCCTACTGGAAGTTACAAGTGTCGATGGCTTACGTGGGAAAAAAATGTCATTTGTCGTATCTTTCAGTAGGTTCGATGTGATGTGATCAAAATATTAAATTAACAAAAGGGCAGACTTCATGTCTATATGAAGTAGGACAGAAAAGCTACAGCTTACACGTCAAAGTCAAAAAGTTTGTTGGTGGCACGAGTAAAAATGTCATCAGTAGAATCAAATCAGTGGTGATGTATCATAAAGAGGTAAGAGGAGGACTAATTTTCCTTCAAAACAAAGAAGGAAATTTCCCAGAAGTTGCCTTTTTTTTTATTATAATCACTTACACTAAAAATAGCACGAACAAACAAACAGCTTTACAGTTGGTTATTTTATCCGCAATTCAACAAATAATTGGAACCAGTCTAGCCAGAGGGGTAAATTTCCTCCTCTGACCTGTAGCATATTCAGTAAAAATGCTGAAAGACATTTTATCCTCAGATAGATTAATGTAGCCTGGAAAAACTGAGTCCAGGGGAGATAAGGAGTAATTGGGAGCTTAAAATTTGGGGAAACCTTGTGATTGCAATTATAAGAGCTGTATGGACAGTTTGGCATGAGCATTTTAGTTTTTTTGCATTCAACCCGTCATCTTCAAATTGCACTGGTCACTGATGCGTTATGTGAAAGTAGACGAGAGGTCCAACAAGTGACAAGCGTTCTCTGCACACAACCAGCTCCGTTAAAGGAGATTTGTTAGATTTCACTCTTGAGTTGTTCTTTGTTTTTCTTTCTGCAGAGAAGCATCCAAATCCAGACACGAGAAGAGATGGAGTGCTCTTCAAAATTCAGTCACAGCTGCCCCTGGAGTAGCATTAAAGTAAAGTGTTAGTTTCAGATATGAGCGAGTAGGTGTTTTGTCTACTGAGGCTCAAACAGCGAGATTGGAGAGTCTTAATATGTACTGAAGGAGAGCTGCAAGAGAATAAGAGCTTTAGACAATAAATGACTGGTATTCAGCAGTGATTAGGCTCTGAGCAAACACTTTTCTGCAGATATTTTACTTGAACCAGACTGAACTTCACTTTAACTTCAATGAGAATAGACCAAACTTCCCTGGAGCAATGGGTGACATTTTCACATTCACAGCACCAGTATATTAGCAACAGTATATTCCTTTCTACACACACAACACAGACACATGCAATCTCTATATTCATGTACTCTTTGTATAAATATTTACATTCTTATAGCCTTTTTGGTCTGGAAATGAAGGTTTTTGATATTTATGACACTATTTACACCAAAGACAAAGGCTGAACTTTAATCTTCTTAAATATTCATAGACAAAACTCATTCCAGAGTTGATTGTTTTGTCTCCGGTCTGTGAGGTGGCCGATTGTACCAATGACCTCTGCGCGCCAAAGAAATAAGATATGATAATGTCCCCACCATTTTACTGCCTGATACTGATTTAATAATATTCATTACTGTATTGATTGACTTTAATGTGCTTTGTTTTATGTGTACTGAGCCCAAATGGTTAGGAAATTGGAAGACATATTCTTCATCTTGTGATCTTGTTAGCAAAGTACCAAAATAAAAAAAGAATGGTAAAACTCAGCTAAAATAAGGCATCAAAAGCAGAAATTACACTTGCATCATGCTTCCACAGTTTAATGTGTTATAGCAACATATTAAGAAATTAAAATATGAATTAATATAAATAACTAGATTTATTGCCCACCTTTAGTTATAAACTATTTTTATTTCAAGCAACAGCTTTAAATTATACATTTTCTGTGTTTTATGTTCTTATAGCTTCTGTCTTCGGTATTTGCGTTTATTTTGTTGTGAGTTCTGCTCTGCAAGCCTCAATTACGTCTAATGGGTTGTTATTTTTAAATGTAGACTCAAATACAGTCTATATATTTTGTCTTTTCATCTTTGTCTGGTGATGTATTGTCTGTGTTTGTTGTCTTACAGTTTTGCTGCACAACGCACTCCCTTTCGTTGGATTTGGATTCCTGGACAACTGCATCATGATTGTTGCTGTAAGTCTGTCAGCTTCATGCGGCGCTGTGCCTGCAGCTCAGAGGCTGTAGTTTGATCTCCACAGGATGCACCTATGTATAAAGAATATGTTGTGTGTACTCTTGATACAGGAGGAAGCTTTGAGTGGAGGCATAAAGGGAGAATGAGAAAATTACATATTTTTGATAGATAATACTGTTTATCTCTCAGCATATTTCCTATTAGTTCTCAGTCTTTGTTTGACAGTCTGCCTTTGAATTTTCTCTGTTTCTCAGAGTCCATCCTGATGTCTTTGCCTTGCAACATCCTGTAAAACTTTAAGTAATTTGCCTGCCACACGCAGTCTTTCTCAAGTCTCTGTGAAGTTGTTAAAATAGTCTAAACCCAGTGGAACGAAATGAATTTATCAACTTAATTCAAAGTGTGCTTGCACAGCAGGGTTATTTTTTAACACAGAGATGATAAATTCTTATGGGGGCTCTACAAAGAGGCGGAAACACAAATAAGAGAGTGAAAAAATATATGAAAGAGAAACAAATGAAAGACAATAAGCCTTAATAAAACAATGAAATATCTTCATCCAAAAACCAATATACTGCAACAAAAAGTAAGAATATGCACATATTATACTAAGTATTAAGATCAGACTGCAGTTTTTGCTCTTTACAAAGCAGACTCTGAAACAGCATTACAATGGAAATCAATAAGTAATCATACTTTTGGGCTGGATTCCTGAAAGGTTTGTGCATTTCGTGTGACTGTACCGACTGTACTTGAGTCTTCCAGAACATCCCTTTACTCTGTCAGTCCAGACTGTGGGAGAAACTAATGCACCCAGCCTTAAGATTTCTCAGGCAGTTTTCCATTTGTGTGGGATAAGAGGTCTGCACTAAAGCCAGGAAACCATAAACTGAGAGACTGAAAGCTTCTAGAAAAGCTTTTAAAGGTACAAGCAGACGTTGATTGGAAGCTACCATTGATCAGTTCGACCATGCTGCTCGGCTGGAGTTAAGAACCTCACTGTGGCATTTTGGATAAACATAAAGAGGACGGAGACTTGTAGTCATAGTGAGACATCAGACAGAGGAAGGTGACATTACCAGAGCTTAAAAACATACTGCCATCAGGGACCATTCATTTGTAGTCAAGAATTAGCCCCATGAAGTTCAGCCTCATGATTACGCACAAAGCAAAGACACATGTTTGTATTTCTCTTGAATATAAATGAGAAACAACACACTAACAGATGCATTTCATGTGTCGGGGCCCATACTAATGGTTTTTTTTTTTTGTTATTATAAAAGACACACTGAGCCTTCCTGTCAAACTTACAAATTAACGTCTGTAATGTGTGTGTGTTTGTTTCACAGGGAACACAAATTGAGTTATCCATCGGCGTGATCCTCGGCATTTCCACTATGGCTGGTAAGAGAATCTCATGATCGTAATATAATTAAACATCTAATAAGAAGTATTCATGTATTTAATACAAACCATCGAGGTCAGTAAGCTTCATACACAGCACAGAAAGTCCATCAGACTGTCAAAGTGCAGTATATTTTCATGATTTTTTTCTTGTTAATACCTATTAGCTTTTGAAAACAACTCATTTCTCTGTAGGTTTTTTTTAAATAAGAGATTGCTGCCAAGTAAAAAATTACTAAATAAACACACCTACTACTCTGTTGTGACACGTGTTTCCATGATTTCCATCTGGTAAAAATATGCCTCTCGTATATTTGCTTCCCAGTATATTTGCATACACATAATCAGTCAAGTGAAATTAATTATTTAACAACTGGATTTCCTCACATCTTTCCCTCTTATCTCTGGTTCACTGGGTTGATCTAAGATAAGTTTCCACACTCACCTGTCACACCATGAGCCTCTCTACAGCTGCAACTGCACATACACATTAAATACATACCCCCATCTTGAGTGTTAACGCCTGAGTGTGTGTGAGTAATACAGTTTACCGGCCCAGAAAACGAGACCCTCTTCCTGTCTACTTCCTGATTAAAGTGATGGTATGCAAAATCATAGTGGACTCCCAGCTCTCAAAAATTGAAAGAGGCATTTTCAATTTCCGTGTGGACTGAATAACCTGTCTCATAATGAAGCTTTAATGATAAACTCACAATGTGACACTAAGCGCCAAAAAAAGAAAGTGAGATAACAGCAGAAAAAAGAAGAGAGCGAGTGACGCTTGCTGACCTCGATCATGAAAATTTCATAAATAAGATCACGCAGTTCACCAGCAGATTGAACGGGTGGAGTAATATCCACTTAGTTCAAAGAGGCACATTTGCATTTTAATGTTATCACTTGTTCCTATTCAGTGTATCTGGTGGAGACACTGAGGTTATTATGTCGCATTACGCTGAATGTGAATGCGGACAGGAGCTTTGAGAAGTGGAGCACACCGGTTAGTCTCATTATCAGTGATATCCCAATTAATTTCTTCCTGTTCCACCTCAGTCAATTGACTTTGTTATAAAAGATGCAATTAAGGGCAGCTAAATATAGTAATGCTGCAGAGGATGCTGAAATAAATATGATTACTGCAACAGGTAACTTTAAATACATGAAATAGTTGGATATGACAGTATAGACACTATATTCAGCATGCATAGATTTGTATTTGATGGTGGTGATGATAAACAACTGAGATATATTATTTACAGGTGTTTGTGTCACAGGGTTATTGCACAGGGATTATTCATTACTGGTGTTAACTTTTCATCAGAGTGACACTAGCTTAATTAAAAGATAAAACAGACTCCGTAAACTGATCAGAGAGGAGTCAAAGATGATGCTCAACAGAAAAGACGAGGTACGAGCTTCTTTCAGTCTTCTTCACAAGGACCTTGAGAGATGTAGAAAACTTGGCCAGTATATCTAGATGGATCTTTCAGGGATATACTGTAGAGAGTCTGTAGAGTCTCTGAAGTGCTTAATGTGTCAGACAAGCTTTTGACTTCATCCTGCCCTTGTAGATTTACAATTCAAAAGCATTTTTTTATTTCAAAATGTGCATTTGGTCATTTTCTTTTGGAACTTTTACAGTAGCTGGATGATTGGGATTTTGATTAAATCAAAGGAGCAATTTCAGGCCTGGTGAGATTTGCAGACAAGAGGGTTATCAGGTTTCAACCTCAGGCTGAAAAGATGAAATTCATTTTTCAGACAGGGTTTTGGTAGTTCGACAAGCAGAGCCTGTTATCTCTGAGTGGAATAAAGAAGATTTTCAGATCCAGGTTTGACAGCGAGCCCTTGCTGCGGCGTTCCCCCGCAAATTAGTGATTTGCGGAAAAGAAAATCACAATAAACTACCACACAGACGGATGAAAAACAGAGGAAGCTTCTGTTCTCTCCTCAAGTACAGCCTCAACCCAGTTTCTGTCGCTCAGCCTCCATTTTAACAGCAGTGGGGCTGTTTCTCATTCCTGCTCCAAACGGGGACATTTGGGGTCTGCAGTTATTGAGCCCAGTCCAGAGTGATTTAGCGCTGGTGTCAGGTCTGCAGTCAAGTCCACCAATCACACATTTTCTAGGAGGCAAATGTGGCTCAGCTGGCTCAATAAAGACGGAGGCTATCCCGTTAGCAAATGGTGTACAGTCTCTGAGTTGGGCCAATTACATAATTTAAACAGAGGTAATGACGTGAAAAACTCCAAATAGGATTAAATCCATTAAAAATGACAACTCAGGAGATTAACTCACAAAATCACCCATCTCTGTCAAGACTTGCCCTCTGAGAACCTCACAGTTTGAAACATTTTTGAAAGATCCTCATAATTATAAATGTAATAATATGTTTATAATACCGTTCTCCTAACTTTTAAGAACGTAATAACCTATCTGCATTAGCACATCAGATTGAATAAATGCTTCTAGGTTGGTCTTTGCATCTTTTCCCTCTAATCTCTGGTTTAATGGTTTGACCTAAGACTTGTTTCCACGCTCACATGCCACACCTTAAACCTTTCCGCAGTTACAGCTGTCACATGCAAACACACATGCATGCACACATACCATAAATACACACCCAGCTTCAGTGTTAACACTTGTGTGTGTGTGTGTGTGTAAGCCTTTCTATGAACATTTTTAAGTGCACTTGTGTGTGTTATTGTTGCTGTAGAAAGCCCGGTATGGAAAGGTGCACAGCCTTGAATTTTTCACTCTGTGAACTTTATGACCTACAGCAGTTTAGTGAGCCTTGCAGACAAAAGCAACAGGAATAAAAAGCCCCCCCCTACCATTTGTTATTTCATATTGTTTCACGGCCCATAGATGCTGGTGGACATGCAGACCGTGTCTCTGATGTTGCTGCAGGTCTAGCAAGTTTTAGAAAGTTCCTGTGAAAGATGGAGATATTCATCATAAAGATAGAAAGATAAAAGAAATGGAAGAACAGGGATGGAAATCTAAATATATTTTGTTGATTAAATGGACTGATATGAATGTCTGCGTGAAAAATCCATCCAAAAAAAAAATAGAAAAGCTCATTTGCTGTTTCACTTTTGCCCAAACCCAATGCAGTTTAGTGACCCTCACCTTTCTGAGTCGCTCCCTCTCTGAATTACTCATCTTATATCCAATCAGTGAGAGTGATCTCTATCTTTGGAACTGCTTCAGAATCTCTTGTTCTGTGCAAGAGTGTGATTGCGCCTCTCACCAAGCTTTGGAGGTGGACTGAATCAAATACGCAGCACACCGAAAAGCAGGGAGAGCAGACAGCTGACCTCAGCTTGTAATTACATTTGAGCCGCTTGACCACATGATTAAGGCTGATGGGCTGCCAATTACTGCCTCTTCAGGGGCTCGTACGGAGGCCTGAGGCATAATGACAGCACATTATTTTATGACTACGTGTTCTCTATTTTAGTATATATACAGTATGTCTTTACTGTGTAATATGCTTCCTTTTATTTCCAAAAAACTTCCATCACCACCAGGAGACAGAGACACAGAACGGTGGGTAACAGGAAAGAAAGAGAGAGTTGATGTGACATTTCCTAAGAAAATAAAAATACAGCTGTTACATTTCAAGTGTCTGTGTGTCACTGACAGTACCTCTATGCAAATAAACGTAAAAAAGCAATTTAGTATCATTTTAGATTTTGTAGAGACAAGAAAATTTAATTCATGTCTACCTTAGTTTGAACAGTTTGACAAATATTAGCCTTCCATGAAAATATTTTTGCCTGACATGAATATAATTCCTACATATAACATTAAATTGAAGAACTTTCTCTTCTCTCCCAAGCTTGACAAATAAAATCTGCCAAGATAAATGTCTCAGGTCCTTTATAATAATCCATCATAAGAGGTCATCAGAATCAATATTCAGAAGCCCTTAAATCATCATGAAGTGGACTACATCCTCAGTCTCACCTTAATCCTGTAGAGTATATACAATCAAATAATGTATAAAATCTTCTCTCATTCGCGTTCACTGCAGTGAGTTACAGTCAGACTGGGATATTTTTTCTGTTGAAAATACCAGAACAATATCGTCATTTAACACAAATCAACTCTGTGTGTTTTTGGCACTGACTGATCAGCCAAGAATTTAGAAACTTGCACACTTTCCTTCGTGTTGCTCTCCCTCCTTTCTTAAGTAGCGACAAAGTCACCCAGAGAGCTTCTCGCGGAGCAACAAGCCAACATGTTTGATTGGAGCCAAACACAGACCAACCAGCTGCTTATTAACACTGATGCTTTGTTTTCAGGAGGCAGGCGAGTCTCTCTTCAGTTAGGTCAGGGTCACAGGCCTGCTGAGACTCACAGTAAAAACAACGCTTCCCCAGATCTCTGCACACACAGACTTTAATACTAATTATACCGCAGTCTTATCTGAATTCCTCTGTGCTTATTAATGTGGGTGCAGATCTTGTGGGTGTTTTAGGTCCTGTGGGTGTTTTGCTCAGAGATGCAACTACAGACTGTCAGCAGGCAGAGGCTCTAGTTTGGGTACATTTCTGTGTTGCTTTCAACCTTGTTGCCAGAGTAGCAGAGAGTCATTTGGACTGAAGCCCTCAAGACCTCCTGGCAGAGTTAGATGGAGACATGAGCCTTAGCAGAGATGGCACTGCTGCTTTATTTCTGCCCCCCTGAGGATCCTCTGTGCCGCCGCCGCAGCTTCAGCATTTCTCTGAACTCAGGGTCATGGACAACAGAGGGAACACAAGCAAAGCGCAGACACTGTTCCCTCTTTTTGGAAATGCTACTACAGTAAGCTACAAGCAAGATAACAAGCAGATTCTTTAAAATCTCCCAACTTAAGGTCTTCTTTTGTCCAGCACTGCTCCGTCTAACGACAGAGCCTGAGATTCATTCGGGGCTTAATAACTCACAGGTCTGCTCCTTACTCTTGTTTCATTTGAAATTTCAACATGACCTTATCCTCCTCTATGTGCACTCCATGAAGGGCTGCTCTGTCTGCCGCTCTGAATATTCATGTAACAGCATTAGACTCAGGGAGCGGGTCAACAGCGATGTGGGCTTCAGCGGTTCACCTGCCCCCGTAATGAGCCCAGAATGCATTGTGGTTGTCCATCATATCCTGTGCAAAAAAAAAAAAAAGCAGTATATGGTTATTTAAAATAAATACATAATTGCTCTGTGTATCTTTTATATTTAGATATAATTATTAGGCTTCATGGTTAAACATTTTGCTGCTGTCCTCCGCGGTGCAAGTGGCCACTCAGAAAACATGTGGTGTAATATAATCTAGTCACTTCAAGTAGCAAAGGGAAGTAGAGGAAGGCATGTGAAGATAACTGCGGTGCTCGTCTCGCTCCTGCTCCTGGCCAACACCTCATCCTCACTTAACTGCACTACACCCATATTCTACCTTCCAGTATTTCAGAATCTGGTGTAGCTTACCAGTAATTATTCAGTACATCGCTTGTCCAAAAGTCGTGCCTTGTTTATACCGATAATGAGGCCACACTATCTGTGGGCAAATGACGACATGAGGTACATGCCTCCGAGTGGTCAACAGAAAAGTGTGTTAGTTATTGTGTTTTACATGATGAAAAACTCCAGACAGATGCAGTCTTTGTCTTGTCTTTGTCTTTGTCTATTTCCTAACTCATTTTGTAATCGTGTCGTCTCTCTCTCTCTCTCTCTCTCTCTCTCTCTCTCCTCGCATTTTCTGCAGCTGCTGCCCTTGGCAACCTGGTGTCTGATCTGGCAGGACTAGGGTAATGATTTCACACACACACACACAGGCAGGCAACAGACAGAGACCCACATACTCACACACAAGCACACAGACAACTATTATAAGTTTCTGCAGATAATGGCAGGTTGTAGGAGGATGGAAACAGTTCAGTGATTCAGAATTAAAGTTTCACTCGGTTGATAAAATGTTAAGAAAAACTGATGTAATGTCCTAATGTATATTCCAGTAGTGAAATTATAATACACAGAAGCATTTTTTAAAATGACATTAGAAAAGTAGAGGTTAATCACTGCACTGCGTTTACTGAGGGCTGAGTCATTAAGTTGCTTACTATTAAATGGTAATTATTGAATTTAGTCCAGAGGAGGAAAAGCATGAGCAGCAAGGGAGAAAGAGAACAGCCAACAGAGGTTTACGTCCCAGGGGAAAGAAGACCGTGGTTGCACAAAGCATAAAAAGAGACATTACCATGAAGAGCCTAATCATTTAAATTTATCATTGTGGTTTGATTCAATCAGGACAGTCTGGACAAGGTGAGTCTGAATGAGGAGAGTATTCAGCCGGACTTAATAGATCATTTTTTGAGTGAGTCTTACGGTTACAGGATAAAAAAGGCTTGTAAATCCATCATGTTATTCTCCCTACAGAGCACATTTACCTGATTTTGGATGTGTTGGTTCTTTAATGTCGAAATACAGACTTACCTCAGTAGTAAGTAAGTACAGTAAGTCCGATCAGTCTAATCAAACACATTTCATCAACTTGTATACTCTGTTTTAAGATGGATTGCCATCACACCAAAACCCCAGTTTCACAAGATTTAAAACATATTTTTCATCTCCACAAATTGCTAGAAGGCCATGATTTTAAGTGTATTGCTTGGATCTGTTGATCTGATTCCTCCTTCAGATTCTTGGATTTTGATTTTGTTTCCACTGGCAGAAAACAGCAGAGCAAAACAAAATCATTTCTTTCTCCCTTCCTCCTATGTGAGTTATGAAGCCAAACTGAATCAGAGCGATGACTGACGGCTCCGATCCCAGCCGCCCGCCACAGCTGTGTGCAGCACGTGATCAGGGTTTGATCAGTGAAAGCATAGTGATCCATGAGAAGCTGAAGCTGGTGGATGATGTTTTTTTTTTTTCAGCCTGAAAAAAATCTCTCAAATGATGGCAGTGTGTTATTGGTTCAGTCAGCTGATTCATGACTCATTATGCACTTCAGAGCCTCCTGGTGGCCACAGGGACCATAATCAGCTTCCTAACCTGCTTCATAGGCAACCATAATGTAGGGAGCTTCCATTACAGTAATGTAGGGAGCTTCCAACCACGTACAGCCAGCCCCCCTGTTGGCTGTATTTCAGTGATTAGTGATATAACAGAGTATTTATTTTTCTTATTTAAATACAAAGAGACAACCATGCAGACAGGTAATGAATAGACATACAAATACAAACAAACTGTAGAGACTGTGCTGGTGCCTTTGCTCTGTTTTATTTTGATGGATCAGCCGAGTTGTTTTGGTCGTTGTAAACGCTCTCGGTGGACACACACACACACATACACACACACACACAGAGCTTTGCCTCTGTGAATGCGTCGGTGTTTGCCACTCAACCGTAATTGGAAAATAGAGCCCTTGTGGCCAGTTTGTCAAGGTGAGACTCGATTAGATCAGACAAGAGAGGATTTTTTTCATTTTGATAGATTTACAGGAGTGAGAGTGAAGGCCGTTTGCTACGCAGGGTCTCGGCGGAGCTCCTGCAGGTGTCCTTCACTGCAGCGTTTGCATCACAGCTTACGTTTGCTTCAGAGGAGGAGAGCTCTCTTATAAACACTGTGCGTCAGATTACACTTTAGTAGAGGAGGCCCAGAAGACTTACAGCTGAGGTTTTGGGTAAACTTTGATCAGAAGCTAACAGATTAGGAGACCCCAGATGCCTCTTTACTGTAAACATGTTGCATTTTTGGCATTCAGTTTGATCAGATCCAGACAGTAAAAGAAAGTCTAATTCCCATGTCACTACATTTTGCCAAGCACGAACAACATGTAGGACTGGTGCTGCAACTAACTATTACTGTTTAAACAACAGTCCCTAAGATATTAAGCTTGCTATCATGATAAAGTAGGAAAACCAGCAACAACACAGTTTTGATGAGGCGAGACCAGTTCATTTTTTGGCCTTTTTGCTTGAAAAATGACTGCTGTTTGTAAAGACACTAAAAAGGTTGAGAACAGCGAATGGAAAAATACCTACCCGTGTCCTTGTACCTTTTGAATTTTGTATGTTTCGTAGGTGTTTTCTGGCTTGGATTACATTCTCGCTACTAGCAAGCCACACCGCAGTCCACTTGGAAGAGGATCAAGATCCCCATTTTCACAGTCTTGGCGAATGATGTTCAGTTAGAATTGTTCTCACCTGCCTAAATGAGCCAATTAAAACCTCCGAAGACTAATTAAAATGCTGCTCATATGCTCACTGTGAACCTCAGTTTCCTTTAGTTGCATTCTTTATTTTCCTTGTTAAAGAAGGTGTGAATAGTAAAGTAGAGTTAGTAGTAGTAGTAGTAGAATAGTAAAATGAGTTGTTTGGTGGAGATACAGCTCTTGGATTTCAGTGGGTGAACTCGTATATATCTTAGATATCATATATATCTCTATATTTCAAACAGACTATTTTAAAGACTGTTTTTAAATTCTTATAGATAGATTACATGCAGTGTCGACCCCTGTAATAAGAGTTGATGGAGACAGACAGGGAACATAGCAGTGAGAGCAGAGATGGCTTGTAAGAGAGGATGTAAGACAGGCCCAGGCCTTGTTCACGTACACGTTAGCCCGCTGATCCGTGAGAACTTCCAGGGAAAGTCAAAGGCGCCAGCTTCTCTGCCACAGTGGGGTTTTTTCAGTCATGTAATCAAACAACATAAATAGACGTAGCTGTCACTACAGCACATCCCTCTAGAGTCACTTTGGTCAATATTGTAGTGATTAAGTTGCAGTGATTGTTTGCAAATCCTCCCACTCAGCGTCTGTTTTTCTCAAGGAAAGTGACTGAGCTCACTCCTCTTGTATAAAATTTCTCGTGTGTGTGTGTTAAGTGCCTGTGGTGAGCAATCTGTGCAGCTATGTCCACATATCTGTTTGCGTGTGTATATTTGTTCATATGAAGGGGTTCATCCATGGGTGAATTTCAAGTCAAGTTATGTCTGTATTTCTTCCTTATGACTATTGCATGCTGGGATACGTTGGAGCAGATGCCTTGACCTTGCATTATAAATAGATAAAGGCAACGGATGATTGATAGTCAGATGTGTCTCCTTCTTTTCCTTTTAAGTATGTCAAGATTTACAATAGTGTGATGCATCATTGATCCCCTCAGGGAAAATTTAGCTTAACTTGCCTTCCTCTAAGAAGATTTAAAGTCCAAAATATGTTATAGAACAGAAGGGATTCAGTGTTTTGCTCACCTCAGTGGGGTGGATTCTACCTTGGTAATGACACTCTTACCACCCATTTACCCATTTATTTACCATGGACTGTAGCTCATTTATCATCCCAAAATTTCCATTCCTTCATAGTTAATTCTTCTCACTGACTTTTTAAATTCAGTACAGCAGTTTGGTCACAGTGAATGAAATGCTTCGATAATGCTGTCAGATTATTAGTTATTGTTCAATGAAGAAGAACTTAATAACCTTATTGTTTTGTGTGGTTTTAGTTCCTGAGAATGTAAATTTCCAGACACTAAACTGTGTGGACTTCTCACGCTGCGGGTCTCCTGGTGAGAAAGTCCTTATCTGACACCGCTTTCAGTAAATTTCATCATGTGGGTGTTTTGGATACTGCAAGTGTTTTACATTTTGATGCAGACACGATTTCTTTTTGCCTTCTGCTGTTGCAAGTGTGTGAAATATTTGGACTAGATTTGACTTAAAAGCTGGAGAATCTGTAATATTGGGCCGTTGCAGGTGTGTAGCAGACACATCTAAAAGTTTTGTATGAACAGGAGAGTTGGAGCAGAATTGAAATACATACATGGATCTTCAGACCATGAAACGTGAGACTCAGCTCTGACCCACAATGCTGTAAAAATGATGATCAGTTTGGATTTATTCGTTTTATAATCTGCTATTTCTGTGATGAATGGCAGCTGGCATACAACACACACACATACAGCTCCACTCACACGCACACTGGCTTCCTTATCTCTCTCTCAAATATGCTAGTTATTACTCCCCTGACTCGACAGCTCCAGCTGCAGCTTATTTGTGTGTGCAGTGAACTGAGGATCCATTAGTGCCAGTGACTGAACCAGACCTGTTTCAAAATATTGACTTAGATTTTTTTTCTCACACTGGTGCTGCTCGACCTGCACTTTTTTCATTTTTTCCTCTGCAGCCTTCAACTGGACATATGACAAGGAGGACAAGCTGCCTCTCTTTCACTTTCACTTTCAGTTATTATTTTGGTCATAACACTGTTGCTGCATTTGGAATTGCACTTAGTTCAGTGTGTCAGTCAGAATTACCAAACAGGCCCAAACGTCTGTGTGAAAGCAATTACATTAATCTGTTTTCATTGCCTCAGTATTTCAGCTTATTTATTGCTTACATTATGCATATCTTTAAACAAAGCTGTGTGCAGTCAAACTAACTGATAGACATCAAACTTTAGGCAGGTTATTATTCCAGTGTGGAGATTCTGGTAGGTTTTTAGGACTGTAGGAAACATATGTCAGTGTGTGTGTGTGTGTGTGTGGCGGGTGGTAGGTGGGTGGGACTTATTCTTATGTTTCTCTGAAGTTTTTCTCCCCTTTTTGACCACATAAATAACCACATCAATCAATCAATTTTAAGTTATTTATGTTGCCATAAAATCCCTACTAAGAGCAATATTTTCCATTTTATCGTTCTCTCTAGCTTCAAAAAATAAGATTTATAGACACAGGAGATAAAAGACTTGTGCCTCAAACTAAACTCTATTAATAAAGAATAAACAACTGATTCATTTGTATTTGAATAGTTTTATGTAACAGTTAAATAAATTGCGTCTCTGATAAGTATTCAGAACTCATCATCTCATCATGCTCTTCGCTGCTCCACATCAAATAAACTAACTAATAAAAAGTTTGTGGATGTGGATGAGTTTCTAATGTTACATCTCTGTTACCCCAGTCAATTCTAGAGGGCTGGAAAAGATTTCATTCAGACACACTTCTCTCTCTCTCTCTCTCTCTCTTCCTGTCTGCAGTTGAGCTATTTGACATCCTGCTGGGTTTATGACAGATGGCAGCAACACGAAGCAGATTGGAACATTCATCTGCTGTTTTATTTTGTTTTTCCTTATTATCAATTACTTTGGTCGTCTGTTTTGCTGCGCTGGGTGTCGTTCTCGGGGGTGGTTTAATGGATCGTGACATGTAATGTAGATAAACATCTAACGGAGGATATTGGGTGAAAGTGGAACAAAAACAAATAAGTGGTTATAAATGTAATCTATGCACAAATTACAACCTGGGGCCTTAATATGATACATGACACATTTGATCGCCATTTTATTTATATATTATTTAAATGTGGCTACAGTATTTTTTGCATTTTGCACATGCCTGAACATATTGACTCACATATTGACTATTTTCAGTCTATAACTGATTCAGATTTCTCTTTTATTGACCTTTATGTCTATCATGTCCCACTGATCTGCTTCAACAGGCTTTCCATTTTGAAATGTCAAAATGGAAGACGGATAAAATTGTTCACTTGACAAATTGATCGGCTAATTCATCGTGTGCTTCTCCAAGCACCGTAGCGGGTCACTGATTAGAAATAATTCATTGCTGCAGCTCATTTTTACTGTATGTTATTAAGTATGTTTTTCTGTCTCCACTTCTTCTCTGTGTCCGGCTCTTCCTCTTTTCAGGCTGGCAGGTTACGTGGAGGCCTTGGCGTCTCGGCTGGGAATGCAGATTCCGGACTTAAGCCCAAAACAAGCCGACATGTGGCAGACCAGAGTCAGCTCTCACTCGGTCAGTATCATCAGGACATCTCACTTTGTGTGCTAAATACAGACAAAAGCCTATCATGCTAACAAACACACAACACAAACACAGTCGAGTGGATGTTAATGAATTTGCAGCCAAGGACCTCGTTATGTAACACGTTGCAAACATCAAACCATCAAACCAACTCAGTTCTTTATGATGTGCCCCTTCAATCAGTCAGTGATTGTGCGGGAAAATTAGTCCTGACTGATTTTTAATATGCTATGACTGCTGAAGTGTGAAATGTAATTAGCTTCAATCAGGTTGAATGATTAATTCGGCACTAAAAGGCTCTCGGCCGACTGTAGAAGGTCATTCCAATTGATCTGGCATGCTGGGGAATGCCTTTTTTTTACTTTTATTTCCTTGCAAAGGCATTCACTGTACATTTTCTGTTTGAATATTTGTATATTTCTATTGTGCTCTCTGTATCAGAACAAGTGAACACCAGATTTTCGACCCGGGGATCTATAAAGTATTCTGATTCTGATATATAGTATATAGTTTACCTGTCAGGTGCCGCATGAAAAGATTACATACAATAAAATGTACAGTAAATCTTCCTTATTTATTGGTACTATACTGAAGCAAAACATTAAAAAAAGATTAAAAAGTGGCTTATAATTGAAATGTTATAGGCCTAATTACTGAAAACAGAGCTGGAAAGGTGGGTTTTGTTTTTTTTTCTGTGGATTATTTAAAAGCCCTTTTCTCAAAATGTATTTTGTCAGTATCATTCCTTTATGTCTTCTCTTTCTGCGGTTTTCAGGGTAAAGCCATCGGTGTTGGCATCGGCTGTATCCTCGGCATGTTTCCTCTTCTGTTCTTCAAGGACGAGGATGAGAAGAAGAAGGAGGGCCAGACGGAGGCGGAGGAGAAGACACAACCACCACCTGCTCCAACAGAGAGCAGCAAAAACTGAAACTGTAAACCCTCCGGAAACAAATACTATTTGGAATCCATTCGAATACTTTAAACTGGGACTGATTGGCAGTGTCCGGTGAGCTGGAGTGTATGAAAGTGTCATTGAACCCCATACAGTCTAATCGCCGGGTACTTTGCTTTTCAAAGCCCAGTCAAACCACCAAACGTATTCTGAAGAGGATTTTAGATATTATTTGACTGTAGACTTTGAACTTAAGCACAGGGACCTGACCGTCTCTTGAGGAGACAAGACACGGTTGATTCATTGGACTGCTGCTACTCTCAACTATTGCACCGTAACCTCACCTTGTTTTGACTGACCAACACGGGCTGAAAGTCATTTATCTTAAACACACTGCAGTGACCTCTTTCCCTCTGTCTGTTGAATACATAGACATCTGGCTCTAGCTGATTAGACGGCAAATAAAGGGGACTGACAGTTTCAGGGCTCCCTCAATAAGCAATGCAAGAAAAACACACTTTAAGAGCTTTGCACATTTAAGAAAGAAATGTGTAAAGCATCTTATATGGCATTTTGACGTCAAAGGTTTCTTGTATATTGCCAATGGCTTGATTCAGCAGTGTTAAAAACCATGCTTTGAAGACATTTCTGTGTTTCCCGATCAGTTTTTGAGGATGACGAGTCAAGGAAAGGGGGTCACTTTGGCATATAAAGATGTACCCCTCCATATCGAGTACATTATTCCTCAGTTTTACGAGCATGTCTGCCTTTGGATGAGTCTTAAAAATACTTGCCGGCCTGCCTCATTCACACTCCGTCACGACTAATCAGCTTCTTTTAGTGAGAACACAGTCGGTTAAATACTTACCACCTGCTAGCTGCTTCTTTAGATTATTATGTTTTTTCTTTTGGGGATGGACTTCTTATGATATGCTTGTATGCTTTGCGATAATCACCCAAAGCAGTAACATGCACAAAATGTCTCCCGTGTACACTGTATGTAAGGTGCAGTTCGACAAATAGCAACCTCTTAAAGGACAGTTTGTTACTTTCCTCAGAAGAAGAGAAATACAGAGAGAGGGAGAGAGTATCTCTGAGCTATGAGAGCAGAAAGACAAGAAACTGAACCCCCTGAGACCTCTGTCCCATTTGCACCGACTCTTTTGCACCAGTATCATATGATTAATCTCCTCCAGCTCTGCCGCAGTTTAACTGTGACACACGTCTTCCAGGCATGGCGAGATAGCACCAGACGTCTAGTCCAGTTTCTATTAAAGAGCCCCATAAGGACAGCCTGGAAGTACTCAACTACAGCCCACAGATAGCTTCAATTTGACTAAACACTAAATGAGATGATTGTTATCCTCTTTCCATTCTGTGAAGAAGCTGTTGCAGCTTTTTAACACTAATGCACAACTAAATTTTTTTTTGGATGCCAATAGTTATGTTGTGTTGTCTTTGCTCTACTGCCCTCTGCTGGCTGAACTTCATAGAAAGTTGTCAGTTTAGTTCAGTTTCCGCCTCACACTGTCACATATTTGTGGTTATAAATCACCACCTATGCTCTCTTACCTTCCTTTCCCTGTTTAGTATTCAAACCCTTCAATGTCACTTTATCACTCTACGATTATTGTTCTCAACCATTGTTCGTAGTTTGATATGCGAACTAGTTCATCTATGGAATATGCCACGAAACACAAAAGCAAGAAGGATATATTTGGGATGACACTACCCTCCAACCGAGTCTTAATTCAGCTGCAATATTTCCCAGTTTAACTTTAAGGGGTTCTGCTCGTCACCTGCCTGGCACAGGTTAGACATCCCAAAGACTGTTGTTTATGCCATTGAATCTGTTATGAAGTTAAAAACGAGAAGAAGCAGCCGCGTGTCACTGAGTGGAATTTCTTTGCAGAAAATGTATTTATTTTTGTTATGATATTCAGACTTGTATTCATGTATGTTCTCACTGTATATTCTCGTTATCTCAAAGGAAAACGTTAAGAACAGAAAATATTTGTCAGCACAAAAACACCTCGGTGAGCATATTTTCAACGGCGTTCCTCAACAGGAAGGACTGTGCAGCCGATCGCTCTGTGTTACAGTCCTTAACTAGACTTACTGAACATGCTCTGAAGACTGAAACTGTATAAGATTGTTCTAGTTATTTATTATGTGGGTAACAGTGATCCTAAAGTGATAAAAATGAAGAAAAGAACATATTTATGTAGTTAGGAGATTTTGATCCAATTGCTTGATTTACACCTTGCATGCACTGCTAATAAAATTATTGTACATGTTTAATTTGTAAGAATAATAATAAAAAAATGGAGTATGTTTTAAATGGTGTATCACAGGAGGATATGAATTACTGGAGGTGATAAAGACGAGTAACTTATGCTGGATGAAGACAAGATCAGAATTTTGACTTGTGAAATAAGATATATAGATATAGATGTAAATGTAGAGTAAGGCTGTCTAAACAGACACAAAGCACAAGGAATATCATGTGTTTCCCTTTTTAGACAGCCAGTTATAAACATAGATAGTTGAAAACAGGACCATCAGTATTTGTGCAGTCAGTTTTGCAGACTGGTTTCGGAAGCCCTCTGCTGGGGTGCAGATGCAGTGTGAAGCTTTGGACAGTGTGTGGAGTGGATCCTACAAAGAGCAGAATGTGATGAGAAAAACGCTGCTTTGAAAAAAAAATGCAATGAATAGTTTGCAATAAAAGTAGCAATTTGCCTTGTTGCATTGGATCATTAAATTACCTGTCTCAGTGCTCTAAGACTGTCTTTAAGTGCGTAGTCAGTCATGGTAAGAAAATATAATCTCAATGTCAAAATACTGTAATTTTAGGGGCTATTATATTTTTCCTTGATTCACTGCAACACTAATTTGTGTTATTGGGAGGAAAAGAAAGAAAGAACAGTACAGAGTTTATACATTATCTCTATCTTAAAAAAAAAAATTAAATATGAAATACAGTATGTTGCAAGTCATGAGTGCATACATATTTTTGTATACTGAAATCTGGCTGCCTATATTATTATTATTATTATTATTTTATTTAAAATTTGTTTTTCTTTTTGTATGTGTTTGTATGGACCTGCTTTTGTCTCAGAGGCATTTCAGTATGAAGTATGCAGACATTACTGTCCGACAGTTTGTAGACCATGGTCCATTATTTGTAGACCATTATCATCAATCTGATTTGACACAGTATCTTGCTTATTTTTTATGGTCATCCAAAAGAGTGTCTTTTGAAAGCTACCAAAAATGATGAATTAGTTGTATGCTAAAATCTTAGATAATGAACGGGTATTTATGTTCAGCCGTACTAGAGGCATTGCTCTGGGGTTGGTAATACTGGTCCGTTGGCCGGATGATCCCCCACTTTGGCCCAGACTGAAATATCTTAACAGTATCTTTGTACAGACTTTCATGGTTCCCAGAGGAAAAAAAGTTTACTGACTTTAGTGGTTTCCTCTAATGCCTTTCCTCTACTGTGGTGTAAGCTCTGTTAGTCAGAATGACTTTGCTGCATTTATTGGGATATCAGGCTGTTGTATCAAAACCTCCCACACGTCAACTTTCCACGAGTTAAGAAAACTAATAAATTGGTTGGTTTTAACTCAGCCATCATGGGGTTTAAGTTTACTCACTGGGCTTTGGATTAGTGTCATAGCCTGGAAGTTTTCTCAGTGATCTTTTGAATTCAAATTAAGTTCCAAAAGTCTTTTATACATTCATTTTATACATCTTCAACTCATGTTCTTTACTGCACTGACATCATTTAAGTTTCATTTCCCAAGCTCATTATCTGTGTATAACATTATGTCTTTAACACTTTGGGTACATTGGTCGTGAAGCAAACAATTAAGAACTACAACAAACTTTTCAGCCTCTGTGGACCACAGAGGAGATTTGGGTTTTAAAATCAATTCTGTACACTCTTTCTCCCTGATTAGACCTCTGTTCAGGTTGAAATTGGCCCAAACAGTGCTGTGGATTATGTGAACTCATTAAACTCAATGCACTAATAAGATAAAAGTCAAGCCAAGTGCAGCAGGACACACACACACACACAGTCTGGAAACGTGTATATTACCTCCATTAGCAGAGTGAGAACACCTGTGACGATGCATTGAATTAGATTTAAACTTTCACAAAAAGTTTACGGAGCTCTGTTTTACCATGTTGTTTCATGTTTAGTTTTTTGTTTTTACCGAAAGAGAAAACGTCCGAGATGCTGGATCAAGCTGTTTTAATTTCACTCTCTGTTCATTAACTTTTAAGGTCCAGGATTATATGATTTTCCTATCAGTCCCTCATTCATTTTCTAAATGTCCACAAAGTCTCTAAAACAGGTTAAATGTTCCTAGTAACCTGTGAAGACTGAGTTTAGAGGTCTGTGAAGTGAACTGCATTGATGCGACCTGTTAATCCACTAGATAATAACTTAACTTGTTCTGTGGGATTTCTCGATTTATTTACTACTGAAGGTTTTATAAAGTTTATCAAACTCTTGCAGCCACAGTCATTGTTTCATGTGGGCTTGTTTTATCCGACATTTGACTGAAAACGTAGTGTGAGCAAACAAAGATGCACATACTGACAACAGATGTACTGATATCTGAGACAGTCTTCTGGTACTTCATATAAAATGTACTGTGATGTATTGGAAGACTATTGTTTGTGGGCTCTAGCCTTTCATTACAATCATTATGAATAATAACATGAATTATAATGCTTGAAACACAGAGTGGCTGGTAGGCATTTTGATAATATAAGCATGCGTTATCACCTCATTTGTTTCTAAAATTCACTGCAGAAATTATAGCAATGTAGAAACAGGATAGCTGATGATGATGAATATAGTCAGCGTATTACCAGCAGCAAAAACACACATTTGGCCATTATATTTGCAAACAGTGGACAAATAAATTGTCTTTCATTAGTGCATCAAGCAGGGGGAGGGATATTATTTATTTGGCACAGAGCAAGAGTCAAATAAATAATATATATTAATGAGCTTTTGCTTTCTGGCAAAACAAGATAAACTGAGTCTTCGTGCTCCAGCTTCTGAAAATCAGTATAGTCAGTGAAGCTGTGTATGCCAAAAATTCATTACACTGTCACTATATCACTGTGACCACGTTAAAAGATAAGTTTCACCTCCAGGTACACACATTTAGTTTAATAAAACAATGTGAAATTTTTAATCCATCTGACCTTGTTGCCTCAGTTGCCTTGTTGACAAAAGAATTGTCTGTGATTGTAGGAACTGTGCTGAGGGTTATATAACCACCTGTAGGCTAATCAGTCTCATACTGAGTAAAAGACAGTATTTAAGGACTATTTTCTCTCTAAATATCTCAAGTGGAGCGTACTCTGGCGTTACAGTGATTTAAGTACATTTTGTTGTTGCTTGTTACCGTCTTTATCCCATTCTCTTATTTCCCCTCGTTGTCATTAGCTGTCTTTGAGCTCAGACAGGATCAAAACACACTCACACACATATACATATATCTGTGTCAGAGGGGAACAGGTGGGAGACGCGAGGGACGGAGAGGCAGGCGCTTAGAATATCATCAGAGATTAAACAGCTTGGGACAGAGGGTTGGACTTGATGGTGGAACAGAGAGGAAGCGTTAACACGACCAGATAGAAAACAAATAGCACTCAATGGCAACTGATATGATTAAACAGGAATTTTACTTAATGCTAAAATATACTTGATTTTATATTCACTTACAGCAGACTGCAAAAATGATTGTCTTCATAATGCTTTCCACAAAAAAATATTTCCATAGCAGACCATTTAATTTTACTGAAGCTTTATTTGTTACTTAAAATGTTTTATACGACTCACTGTTTCCTCCATACAAACAATACTAAAATGGAGCAATGGGGTAATAAGAAAATATCACACACACACACTAACACACACACACTAACAGTCAGTATTTTTGATCAGACACGTATGCAGAAATACATACAAAAGATCTCTTCATAAAACACTCATATAGCTGCTCATTCTGACAACACATTCATGCTTCATATATGCTGCATGTCACTGACTTCCCTGCACTAAAAACACATGAGTGACATGCAGACATTGGCTGTTGTAGGGACTAACTGTATTACCATCAGCATTTAGGGGTTTTTTGTTTTTTTTAAAAAGGTTTAAGTGTTTATAATTGCAGGCAAAATGGCGTCTATGGAGTCTAAAGGTCCCCACAGCTGTTATTACACTTCATTAACTCAGAGAGGTACTAATGTGCAGTTTAACATAAAATAATCATTAAATCAATTAAATAATCAACATAAAAATCAAGTTCTACCATCTTAACTTCAGAATGACCAAAAAGTTCAGAAAGAGGTTTGTTCTAATTACTTATGATTAATTTACATCCCCTCTTTTTGTTTCCTGTAAAATCTTAAATGATCACTTTACTGTGTATAATTAATAATTGGTGTTAATTTGCTAACGGTCTGTTGTAATAAAAACAGAAAAATAACAAAAACACATATCTCATGGTGTACAAACGGACTCTACTCTCAGGCTTTACATATTCAGAATTAGGGGGTTAAGTCAAAATGTAAACTGAGCCAAAAAGAGGCGAATCCAAAATACAAAGCAGGTAATAAAATACATTAAGATTGTGTCTCCAACATGATCAGACAGACAGATATGCTGTCAACATGCCAAGAAAGAAGTAGCATTTTCATGAAGCAACCCATATAATGCATTTAAAGAGACGACCTGACATTTTCAAGTGCAGTCTCATTTTTCTTCACTCTGAACAGATACTCTACGAAAAACATGCTCTTACATTGCAACTTGTTAGCATTGTTAGCAAACCTTATTGTAACCCACCTATAAATGTAGCCGAAAGCTAACGCGCCAGCCTGCACTAGATAGCACCATTAATAACCAAGCCACTGTGCCACTTTTAAAACTTCCAGTGATCCCCAACCTCACATCAACAATTTCTTGATAACAAAATCAAATAAAAAAAACAATAATAATCTTTTCGCTCATCTCTGATCATAAGCGTCACCCTCTGATTCATCAGCTTTGATTGTGCAAAAGCAAAAGCTAGTGAAGAAGAAGAAATTGTGAATTTTGAAATGGTGATATCAGTGGAAAAACATGCTTTCTGCTCATGGCCTGTGTGAGGTTGCATTGGTGATGCTGCAGCGTGGCAGTTTCTCTCTCTCACAAATGAACCGCAGAACGAACTCAGCACCACGCTCCTACTGAGACGAAGATACGTTTGATTCACAAAGTCCTATTTTCGGTCAGAATTTCCACTCTTTGAATGTGCAATGGTTACCTCCCAAAAAGAGAAACTTTAAATGCACTTCCTCTAAGTTTGTTGTTCATTCACTCTATATCATAATAACAGGTATCCAGCACCGTTCACATGGTAAGTACTAACACATTAAGAACTATGTCATTTTTAAATTCCCTACTGCTTCAACACAAAAATAGATGTCATGGGCTTTTATGTTCCACTGGTAACATCAATATGTGCGCATATTGCACCACTTCATCACTTGTTACACTTGTGCAATGCAGAACAACCAGTTTTCTACAATTATTCTTTAAATATTTGTTAGGTTTTCCTTTATAACTGCACTGATACAGCTAAAGCCCACAACTTTTCTTATAAACTACAATAAAGTGTTTCTACAGAACAGTCAAGTGTCCTCACCAGGAGGAGCTGCCATCCTGCCTTTAAAGACTTCATTAGTAATGGTTTCAGTGGACAGTTTGAGAGCTGCATGGTCTCATTGGTATTTCAAGTGTCTTCCACCCAGCCAGTACAGGCTAACAGTGGGAGAAACACCGACACAGTCCACAGTTTATTCATGACAATGTCCACACACATACACACACACACATACACATACACACACAGGGTCATGACAGAGGTTGGTGGGACGCAGCAGAGGGTAAATGATCACACACACACACACACACACACATATTAAACCAGGGCTCCCTCTCATCTTGGTATGCTCTTTTGTTGTGGCCAGGTTGTGGCACAAGGGTGGCCTTTGTATGCTATCTCTGTGACCAAGTGCAAGTGTGTCGAAGGGAGGGTATGTGCATATTTGTTTCCTAGTGTCTGTGTGTTTATGCATGATTTGTGTGTGTGTGTGTGTGTGTGTGTGTGTGTGTGTGTGTGCTGTGTGTGTGCATGCGGTGTCCTGGTATTTGTGCCCTGCTTATGAGCTACTCTCCCAGACACAGCACAGGGAAAAAAGTGAGCCTCCTGTCTCTCTTCACACTGTTGCATTGTTGTTGGAGCAGGAGGGCTGGTGTGGAGATGGGCATGGAGGGGGGGGAAAGCGGAGGAGAGTTGGGGCAGGCGGAGGGAAAAGTGGAGGGAGTCCAGCGTCCTGGAGGTGGTGGTGGTGGCGGTGGTGGTGGTGGCGGCAGCCTGCTGAGTTTATGTTTGATGTGTTGTCTTAATCTTACAATATGGCAGAAAAGAAGTGTACATCCAGTGCCATAGGTTCAGATCTTGCATCCTATTGTACTGTCAAGGGTTTTGTCCTTACTCTAAACTCTTGTCTTGTTTCAAAAAAATAAATAACACAGTGTCATCCCATTTGAAGTTGGCTGAATGAAACACCATGGACTGGGAGCCTGGTAAAAGAACGCAAAGAGGGGATTTTCAGTCTACTTTGTCATTGTTGTTGGAATGAACAGGTTGGCACGGGGCTGAGCACGAAGACGAGAGGGAGGAGGGAGCGGAGGAAAACCTTTTGGTGGAGGGTTCCCTGGGTTTGTGTTTCCAATGCAGGGCGATCACAGTCAGAATGCTGATGATGTGCACGTGGAAGTACATAGACCTGGGAAAGAGAGGAGGAAAAAACACATGTCACATAAGGGGAAAATAAGGGGAAATGTTGATCAGCAAGAAAATGTGACATGACTAAATAAAGGAGGACAAGTACCGTGTTAAAAACTCAAATGTGGACTATTTTTCTATGTATTTAGTCATAAGTCATCAGAAAGGGCATTGCAGGCATAATGGCTCTTAATATACCACCTATATGCTATTAAAAGCCTGCAAATACATTAATACCAGAGCTGCAAGAATTAGATTAGAGCAATACACAGAAAATAAATCAGCATTTTCATTCAATGCTAAAATTGTCTGGTTCCAGCTCCTCAAATGTATGTATTAATGATCTCCAAAGTTTTCTATGAGAGTAAACTGAATATTTTATCTCTGTCATTGGGTTTCAGGCTATTGGTTATTTAATGTCTACATGGGGTTTAGAAATTTGTGATGGGCATTTTTCATTATTTTTTTTGTATTTTGTAAACAAAAAACTTAATTAATTGATAATGAAAATAATATAGTTGCAGGCCTAATTAATGCTCTCCATGTTTTTGATCAATTTAAGTCTGCAGCAGAAGAGGTTTTTAGTATGACAGTTTCACAGTTTGTTGGGTGGATCCTCCAAAATGCTATCTGAACTGTAGCAATGCACCATTTACACGCAAAAATGCCCCAGGATCAGACTCACAAGTCCACAAACACATGATCATCTGTTATTACAAAAGTCTAAAACTGTTTTACAAGAACAGAATACAGATTAAAAAACAGTGGCGATAATTAGGTCAGCGTTGACCAAAACACAGATGAACTGATACTCATGTCTCACAACCATATCTCACCACAGCTGTTTCTAAAGATGCGGTTAGTTGAGGACTTGCGCATGAACTGCGAGTGCGCACACTCCTCTATACATACAACAATGGGGAATCTGTGCATGTAGACATTCTTCACATGAATGCTGGAGAACAAGTTGGCAACCTTACAACAGCAAAAAGAAGAGTTCATTTGTTTGTTATAGTTGGAAAAGCAACAAGAAAAAGCTAGAAAAAAAAAAGATGACGAGGACTGCGCTGACCTTTGTGGATGGCGAAATTTGGCACACACTGACCCACAGGGCCACATTAATATGACAAGAGGACTAAAGGTGAATATCACATACCTATAATAAACCAAAGTGGGCTCGACTGCAAGAAGTAGAAAAGGCATGACAGTGTAGCAGATGGCCAGCTGGGTGGCTGCCCAAGTTACGATGTCGTAGCCCAGCTTCAAGCCTCTGAAGCCCTGGAAGTAGTGGCGAATAGACTTCCGCACCTGGTGTGGAGAGAAAGATGAACAGAGAGCGATAAATATCTGTTTTCACACCACTGAAAGGATCCGTGTGTTCAAGCTTTGCTGTTCCTAAAGCTCCTAAAGCTATGCTATGTAATTCCATTTAACCATGTAACCAAGTTACAAACAATAATTAATTACTTTCCTGTAAAAACAATTTTCAGATTGTATTAATTTAGACTAATATTTGGATGACGCTGCTCAACCGAAAGAGTTAAACAGTCCACAGTTTTGGAAAATAAAATGTAAATTAAACCCCCGACTCTACAGGAGTTTTCTGACAGATACACATTTATAAAACCACTTTAATACTCTAAACTCTTACTATTATAAGCATTTACAGTTATAGAAAGAAAATGATTGCATAAAGCCAATGATTTTTTAAACTTTTATACAGTGATAGAGCACATTTCAAAATCACAGTTGGAAAAAATACACTCTGTCCCATTTGTTGACATTTTCCTTCCTACGCCAGAGCAGTAATTTAAATTTCCACAGAAGGTAGACTACTCACAGTTCGTGCTGCCATGGTGATGGGGATGGCAGTGATGAAGGTAAAATAGTACCCTGGATAAACACCGTGCCACAGGGCGGACAGGATAAAGGTCAATGGTAATCTGTGCTTGGGTGCTCGATCATAACACACCCTGAGGAGAGAAATCAAAAAAGAGCTGGTTAATTGGAAAGCTGAATGAATGGTGCACAATCATGTAAAGTCCACATTTGCAGCACTTACGTTTTGAGCCAAATCCCTGTTCTAATATTCCAGTTGTCTATAAATGTCTTGAAGCTGGTTGCAGTCTGAAAAGATCAGGAAATAATAAATAACTTAAACAATCCTCGAGCCATTGCCAGACTTTGAATAACATGCATGTGCAATGACATTTAACACAGTATAGGGAGACCAAGTGTATGTTTTGTTATTTAAATCATGTAATTTACTGAAGGTACCTCAATCCCCAAGATGTTGAGGTTGCATATGAGGTCCCAGGATGGCTTTCCATTTTCATCAATCCCCGAGAAACCGTAACCTGCAGCATTGTTGACTGCATCGGCTGGCAGGACAGAGAGAAAATAAAATCACATGACTACCATGGCAATAACAATGTAGCTCATGTTACCATAATATCACCAGTTAAGTGCAAGACAAGTGCAAGACAGCGAAGGCACACAAATTGCTCACCTAGTGTCCAGGCGAAGTAGAATTTGGGCCTTGCTGCTTGTATGGAAAAGAAAGCGTAGGTAAGCCGGGTGAGGAAGGGGGCGTGGCTGACAAAGTGAGGGTCCACGTTGTACGTTATCGGCAAGGACCGAGTCACGATGAGGAAGAACAGCATGCAGCCGCTGCAGATCAGCAGTTTTCGACACACGGCGTTCTGCAGAGAAAACGGATATAACTGCTGAGCAGCAATGGAAACACATTACGTACAGACATGTTGGCCACTGCACCATCCAGGTCCTTCCAAAAATCAGGTCCAGTTGAGACCAAACAAAATGAGTCATATTTAAAACCAAGACTGAAATAATGACAAAAGCAGGACTCTGTGGTTGAGAAAGCCATGTTGAAGTTTGTGGTGCTACCAAATGCCTTTCTGGGTGAGGGACCATTTGTGTCCATTTCTTACATTTAATATGTAATTTTTGTTTTGATTATTATTAATAATCCATTAATGGTGGAATCATGCATGTTATGAGGATTTCTTGCATTCACTACTTCAGAGCAGATATTTTATTTCTTTTTTTTTCCTATGCCATTCTTTGGCTTTCAACAACAATAACTGTGACAGATATACAGAGAGCAAATATTGATTTGTTGCTCCGCTCTACTGAACCCGCTCACTATCTCCATTTACTCTGACAAAGCTCAGGTTACACTTCTTCCTTTAAACTGGAAGCTGTTCCTATTGGCTGGAAGCGACTGGATATGCGTACAACTCTGGACGCCCCGATCCTATTGGGCCGAGAGGAAGCTAGTGTAAATGAGCCACATGTGCTTTTTAGGAGCTTGCTAGTCCACACCACCCAACAAGAGTCTATTTTTGTTACTGCCTCTCATCATTTAACTTCTATATTTCAGACCAGACAAGGGGAAAGGACCTCTTTGATGTCTATTTCAAATTTAATAAAGAAAAAAAATTAAGCTGAAGACATTTTCAGATAAAACAGGAACACAAAAAAGAGGCACCATGTTCTGTCGATGAACGATGAACCTCTGCATAGTGGATTAAAAAACTGTTAAACTAGGAGAGGAATGCAAGAAATGTGGTCTAGAATAGACAGACAGATTTAAAACCAACCCCACTACAGTCCCAGGTTATATGCTGTGTCATTAAGTCAAATCAGAAAAGGGAGCAGCAACCAGATACGCATTCATGAACTTACTAGAGGTGACGGGTCCGGTGTCTTATCGTAGCCGTTCTGCCCATTACACGTCCCGGAGTGCTGCCTGAGCCTCCTGCTGATATGTCTGCCCGCTATGAAGTCTATGTAGTCCTTGTAGTTATTGCATGGCCCCACCAAGACACTCAGAAAGTTCAGATTGTAACTCAGGTACTCGATGAGACACGGCCTCACACTGTAGAGAGAGCAGTAGGTGAAGATAAGTGAAGGCAAAACGGAGAACCCCCTTCTTTTCAGGGTGATGACAGAGATGACTTCAGGTGAAATGCAACAGTGTTCCTATGTATTGTCATCTAATTTGGGTAGAAATGTGAGTAAAGCATGCCATTTATTTTTTAAATGAAAATGAACTATTAAAAAAGAGGTCCCGTAAAATCTGTATGATGGCTGGGCAGATAAAATGTTACATAAAAGCAAGTATTTTGTGAATGACAGGACTGATAACAGCATTATGCAGCATTTTAAGGAACCAGGGTTGGGTATCAAAAACTGGTTATGATTTGTAACCAGTAACCATGAAATCATAAAGAAATTTACTTTTCAAGACAGTTCTTGTTTCCTGAGAGCGATGTTCTGAACCTCTAAGCTTCAGTTTACATTGCCAGTTATGCATGCGTCAGAGTTTGTATATAACGTTCACTGTAAAACCAGAATTGGTGAGTAAAATCTAATTCAGAATCAAGAAAATCTAAGTGACATCCAAACCTAAAGGCCCCTTTTAGGTTTGGATATCACTTAGACAGGAATCTATGAGGAAACTGACAAACAAGAGACAATTGCACAATTTAGGCAAACAAAAATACCACTATTTTTTATACATTACAAGTTATTTTAAAATGACATGCATGGTAAACTGATAATTGTGGTTTTATCAATACTCATGCATAAAGATGTCATATTTTTTTTCATGCAAAATGATGCCTCTGTTCTAAGTTCCCAGCATGCTTTTTACATGAACAAGCTATTCACCATGATTGCATCTCCTTGTCATTGTCCTTCGTGGCTAAAGGAAAAGAAATTATTATTTTATTATTATTATTTATTCTTTAAATAAGCTGTTAATTCACATGCAACCTTCTGTGAACACATACTTTGACAGAATCGTCAGTGCTACAGTATAAACTATGTGCACCTCAAAGACAATCAGCTAAATTCAGTAGGGAAACAAGAGGAATCACATCAGAGAGCTTTACTTTATCATTACTGATGGAGCACAGTGCTCTGACTTCTCTCCAAAAAGTCTGTGTATGTCTCACACTCCAGCAGAAAATGACCACTGTATTAAAAACACTGGAAGTCATTAATGTGTCTCGCCACAGTAAAAACTTACTTCACAGCCAGAAGCTTCTGCTCCGGGGTCAGTTGTTCTGATTTCTTACACATACCTGAAACATGAGAGATGAAGTCATCAGTAACCTATTTGGAAACTTTCATTTTGCCATAAAATAACACAATTAAACATGGCTGAATTCCATTTAGCTGCATCAGTTTCATGGTTATGCTGTACATGCTGGCACGCTGTTACATGTCATGATATACTGTGGCATTCGAACAGGTGGGCGCCATCATTACCGTTATTAGCAAAACCTGTGCTTTTCCTATTAAGTAACATGTTGTTTACACTATCAAAGACTTGCCACTATAGGTGCGTATTTGAGAGTGTATGTTTGTGTGTCCTCTCTTCTGCCTTACCATCATGGAGCTGGAAAGCCAGTGTGGTGATCTTCTGGGTTACTATCATCAGAGGCCTGAGCGGGAAAGAAAAATTGTTTAGTTCAACTGTAAAAGTTTTGAGAAAAACAGCTAAATATCTGCTGCTGGTAGCGAATGTCAGACACCGACATTGTGGAGATTCTGATGAGAAAATAAATATATGTACCAAAAAATAAACACCTTCTGAGCTTCTCTTTGAGGCTGCAGAAATAATTTTCCCCTTTGAGTCAGAATTCATTCAAATCCCTAAATGTTCACTCACTTGCTGTCTCTCTTTGTAAGCCTTACAGGATCAGGCTGTACTGGTTGCAGTGTCATGCAGATGTACGTTCCAGAGTTTATAACACCGGTAGAATAATGTTAGTATGAAGATTTCACCTACCAAATACTGTAAGAATTTCACACTTATTTGCAATGCAATAAACAGTGAAATGTCATAACTTGTTTGCAACCTTCTTGTATTAGCACTTCACACACTATCATCCAGAACAGCATGTAATATATTGCATTACATTGAATATGAACGTACAAAACCCATCTTCTATACCTGCTTATTCTGACACACAGGGTAACAGAGTGTGCTGGAGCCTATCTCAGCTATCATTGAGTGTGAGAGGCGGGGTACATCCTGGACTGGACGCCAGTCACATAGATAGGCACAGACAAACCACTCACATTCACACCTAGGGGCAATGTTGTCAATTAACCTAACCTGCATGTCTTTGGATTGTGGGAGGAAGCTGGAGTACCCAGAGAGAACCCACACAGGCACAGGGAGAACATGAAAACTCCACACAGAAGGGCCCATGTCAACCAGGGATTAAACCTGGTTGACCACTACACCACTGTGCCGCCCAACATACAAAAATGTGTTCAAAAACTGTTGTTGGGTTTTCTTGATACATTTTAAATTTTGGTTTTAGTTCTCTCAGTAATTCATCCATTTACAGATACCAAAAAGTGCTGGAAGTGAGACGACGGTGGAGGGCACTGAGGTCCTATACAGTAAGTCTGAACAGGCTGGTTTCACACCCCCTGTCCTGGTTTCATTCACAGATAGAGACCTCTCTGTCCCAAGAATGTGAGTGTGTGTGCACAAAGGCACACATAAACTACATCTCTCTCTCTCTCTCTCTCTCTCTCTCTCAACTTCCCCCACCACCCCTGCACACACACTGGTTCCTGTGTGTGAGTGGGCTGCATTGTAAAGTGCACTGCACAGCATGGAAAACTGAGGCAGAGAGGGGGCTGCCCGAGCGGCTGGCAGTGCCAGCTCAATGAGAGTTGGCAGTCGGCTTAGGAGAAACATTTTCAGGGTGCCAGCCAGTATGTGCAGCGCTCCGCCTCTCTAGCCGACAGACTCCGATTTTCCGTGTTCACGTTAAAGTTGGCACTGCACGCCCCATTTTGACACAGTTCAATTTCAGCTTTGCTGCCTTGCACGGATTCAGAAAAGTTGGAAATGCACGTGGACAAACAGAAGAACAGCACACAGACTTTAAAGATAAGCTCTAGACTAAATGTGTTTGGCATCCTCCAACAGGGGAAGCAACATATCAAGGTGATAATGAGGACAACACAACAAGAGTAGAAACTAGGAAATTACCAACGTAAATGAATGGTGTTAAAAAAAGATAAACCCACTGAGTCAGTGGTTGAGTATTTCTTTTGGCAACCGATTACGACCTCAAATCCTGTGTGAGTAGTTACACACATGGACGCCGTCTCTGTAATTCACAACTATTTATCTGCCCAGGCTGGAAGCTTGAAGCAGAAGGATCTCTAATTCAATATATGACCCTACCCAGGGCTGACTCACAGGCCTGGCTGCTCATCACCAAAGTCACGCGGGGTGCAAGCGAAGCTGCCAGTGAATTCATCCACACCAGAACTGGGCAAAAAAAAAAAAAGTTGCTGAATACAGGAGCCTTTTAAAGAACAACTGTGCAGTGAAAGCACTATTATCCACTTTATCTGGTACAGATTTTTCCGGTAGAACCAGGCACCACCTAATTATAAGCAGTGATACGCCACCAGTGTGAAAGTAGCTATGGAATGATGTTGCAGTTAATACCTGAGGGGTGAGAGTGATTTCCGGTGATGAAGTCTTTCATTTATGGAGTAATGAACAGTCACACTGTCATATAAAGTCACACTGCTCATCCTCTGGTCAAAGGAAATCCCCTCTGGTTCATTAAGTCCTTTTAGCACATGAGTATTTTGCATATCATGTTGCACTAAAAAACAACCTTTCAAATAAAATGGAATATAATAAAGAGCAAACTCATTCAAAAACAGCTTTCTATCTAACACAACAAAAGTCACAGTTGCCAGGAGGCGTCGAGTACCTTCGCTCTACCTGGCTGATTAATGTCAACTGTGAACAATCCACACTGCTGCTTTTTAATCAGCGGTGCTGTATTTACACAAGGCTGTGGCGGCAGTCACTGTGTGGGCAGGTACAACAGAGTTGAGTGGAGATGTTAACTGTTAACATGAGAACTGCTCTCAAACTGAAATGACTAATATGCTGTGAGGGAGTGAGGCAATAAGGTGTGGCAATGAGAGAGAGGGAAAAAAAGGGAGAGACAACAGGGTGGTTCAGTCTTTCATTTACCCTGAGAAATCAGTCGACGGTATTCCATAGTTGAAGATGAAGACTCGGCTCACTTGGCATGCTGTCAAGTAGCCCATAGCTGTCACCATGGAATACCTATATGTGGAGCAATAAACAAAACCAAATCACACAAAGGACGTTTCAGATGTTGTGAAGATTGATTTCTGGAAATATGAGCATGTAGGGCTGCCACCTCATAGTCAGTGAGTCTAGTTAATGCCTTGGTTGATTAGGAAATTTCTTTTGACTCTATACTTGTAAGGTGATACAGATTAGTCATAGATAAAGATTTGTAGCACAGTGGCAGGATTTACCAAATATACAGGCGCACGGCTTTGTTGGTTTGCCTGTTTTTCAGATTTAATTTTGTACATCCAGTTAATCATTTTATGCTGTGTCTATTTCCTAAGAGATTTAGTATGGAACGGCAAGAATGACTGAAATGGTACTGTGTTATCTCTGCATATTCAGACTCAGACAGCCACATGGATTCCTTTCTCACGTGCCTGCACACAGTTGAGCTTAAGTCAGTTTATGGATGTCTATAGCTGGTGATTGAGTAACAATTCCTTTGAAAAGTAGTCTGCTTTTTCTTAAGAAAGTCATCATCAAAACATAATTCTACTTGTCATTTCTGGCTAGTTATTGGTGTGCACTTCCAAAGTGAAAATTTATCATTTAATAATCAGATTTATTTGTCAACAGTTACCTTGTCTCACCCTACCAGTGATAAAGATGTGTTTAATGTGGTATGCACTGTATGTTTAACCTGAGACACAGTTTACTCTGCGTTGTGCTTCCACATGCACAGAACAATACTGGTTTTATCCTCCTCTCCCTGGAGGTAATTCTTTAAACATGAATACCAGAGCCACCTAACTGAAGATCATTTAAGTTGCTCCATTCATAGAGAGAGAAAAAAAACTACTATGACACACTTGAGACAAGCCAACACACACACACAGAGGCAAATAGAGAATGATTCATGTACACTCACAAATACACGTGGCTGCATAGAGAGAAATCGTCATTTAAAAATGCATGCACGCACACATGCGGGCGCGCACACACATACACACACACACAGTCCGACTATCTCTGGTGAGACTGACTGGTCGGGCTGGCATGTCAGGCTGCCTTTCACCTGACATGTTTTGCGTCAGTTTCTTTCAACAACTGTATTTTAGCTCAGGTCACATTTTAACAGGGAGATAATGGCCATGTGCATTGTACTGCATCCTGTGGGGGAATGTGTGGGAGGGAATGAATGGGCGGATCCATTCTAAAGGGGTGGCAACAAGAAATCTTAGTTTCTCAGGTTTAAATGTCAAAAAACTGACAGACTACAACAAATACACGCCAACCCCATCGGCTCCCTCCACGAAACACACAGCTATGACGTTAACAGTTTCTGGGCTGATCTTGCCTGACGAGTTTTAGAAGAAGACAGCAGTAACTAGAATTGCACCAATATCATGGAAATGATATACATCCGTTGTAGCAGTTCTGTCATCTGTCTGTCAGCGTGGTGACAGACGGACAGGCGGAGAGACAGGTCAGCCTGGTCTACAGACACCTGTCCTAGTAACGTATTGATTATGGAAAACAACAGGATATTGTTTGACTACAACCAAAGCAACAAGGCTACCGGACGGTTACAAGGTGCAGATACATATCATGACGGCTGTTCACACTTTCCAGGCATTTGGTAGTGACTGAATGCACAAAGTAATGTAAAATGTACATAATCCCACCTATTATTTGACATCTTTAAATTTCTCAAGTTCCAACACATTTCAGTGCTGTGACATTTCACCATCAGTTTTATAAATCAACATACTGTCTCCGTCATATAACTGGATTGGACCAGCACTTACCTGTGTACATTGCTGATGTCAGCTTTGATGATGATCAAGTAGTTCACAACCACCACTATCAGGATGTGGGCTGAGTACCTGCAGAAAAAGGACAAACACTATCAGAAAATGTGTAATATTACTATTATTTGAATACGCAGTGTTGGATTAGGGCCCTTAGTCTGTGATTTAGTACAGTGCGAGTCAGTGCAGCCCAGACCTGTTTCCCCTGAAACCTGCTGCTCATTGGATCATATGCCACCACAAGCATTTCTCCTGTGTATCTCCTTTCTGTGCACTCTTATTGTCTGCAGCCTCATTGTCCTCTTATAATTATGAGCCTGTGGCGCTGCTTATGTTTCGTACACTGGACAAGAGGCCTGTCAGTTTGTCAGAAAGGTAGACAGAAAGGTAGACAGAGCACACATTGCATTTCCCCTGTTGGTTCAAGAGGCGAGAGAAAGTGTCATACGGTACCATCCGAAGCAGAAGATGAGGAAGGCGATGCCGAGGAGCGTGGCCACAGCATGCCTGACCAGGGGATTGGCATGGCTAGGACTGAGGTAGAGACGAAACCAGAAGGCAGCGATGAGGGCAAACAGCTGACACGCCAAGAAATTCACCTGAGTGGGAGACATGAGGGATTAGGAAGGGTGCTTATCCATGATCAAAAGTATAATAAAAATGATAGCTCCTGATACATCTACAGTGCCTATAGGGACATTTTATGATGATAGGATGCAAGATTATGATGATTTTCCCCCCTCTTGGCCCATCATCCTCAGTGGTGTCATACCAATTCTAAAAAGATGTGAACTTTAAGTAGTTGGCAAAAAAAAAAAAAAAGTTGAGCATCCTAATTCTGAAACTTTCTCAAGCAAGTTTCTATTTACAGATGTCAGCAAATGATTATCTTAACGAACTTGCAAAGTGGGCTGAAACCTCTGCTCGTATTTGTACTCGCAGCACAGATGACAGATGTTGATGAACTCCTGCATGCAGTGCTGCGATCCGACGGGCTCACACTCCTACCTGATCGAGAGGGAAGCCCAGGTGTTCACTGACAGGCAGCAGCCACCTGGATCCGGTGGTGTTAAACGCAGTTTCCGAGCGCTCGCCCATCCTACCGCAGTTTGTAGCGTCGCGACGCCTCAGGTGTCCCCTCTTATTTCCCTTATATATTATTATAATGAATTTCTTTCTTTATGTCTCCTTATTTTCTGCGACTGAGACACATTGTTTGTCCGAAAGGCCCTGCGACAAGTCAAACCAGTCCACGGTGTGATAGAGCAGATCTAGCACTCCCAGCTCTCCCTCCCTCCTCCTCATCCTCCTCCTCTTCGGTCAAGTCAAACACAGGCAGGGAGAACATAAACAGCTGTTCCGGTCGCCGCTGCCAAAATAAAAGCCGAATGGGCGAATGTGCAGGGATGTTTCGTAGTATCGGGCTGTAAAGAGAAAGGAAATTAATATATGCACTGTTTGCGAGGAAAGATATGTCTTACAAGCTTGAGTTTCTCCAAACAATTCATCTGCAGACCTGCACCTGCAAAAAGGCGATAAAAATAATCTATTTCTATTTCTTAACTATTTCTATTTCTGCTATGCAAAAGTGAGTTAATTATCTTAAACTTTCGTCAGTATTATATGTGAAGAGAAATTCACTTGGAATCGTGTCTGCTGGAGTTAACATTTGCACTGTGATATTTGTGTGAAAGCCATTTCACCTTACTTCCGGTGTTATTGAGGCTTCTTGTATGCTTGAAGCAACAGGAGTTCACAAGGTGGGACCAGTGGCTATTTCCCTCCGCCCATCTTCAAAATGAGAGTCCGGTTTGAGACCCATAGTGAAAAAAAGGAGAGAAAATAAGCACAGAAAGAGGTTGAATGGGTTATTTAAAAGCAATCCCCTTTGCTACTCTGTGGTGATGTATAAGTAAATTAGTGAGAAGATGTCAATTTGTCAATGAAAATGGATGATAAGATCCCTCTTGTTAAAGTTTAGGCAGGTAAGGTTTAGATATGAGGCAGCCCAAATCATAGTTTAAAGTGGATGAATTAGTGAGCTTGTGGGCTGCAGAGGGTATGAGGAAAGGACTTTGAAAGGACTGGCTGTACCATCCTCAGAGACCGAGAGACAGAGAGTCATGTGGGAATAAAGATCTATTAATTATTGTGCCGTTATTGCTAAAATATTTTTTTTGTACAGGGTGAGTCCAAGGGTGACATCTGAAGTGAGAGATCAGATATGGATTCAGTATTTCCTAATAATAAACACTTAATGCGGAGTTTAATGGATGCACATGAGTGAATTTTCTCCTCTCTGGTGCCACTGAATGCTGAGGTCAAAGGACAGGATCAGCTGTATAACAGTCTTTATCTTTTGAAAGACAGTTTAGTCTCTTTCAGATTTAAGGTCCATGTTGGAGTTGTTTCTTCGCCCTGTATGTCATCATACCACCACGATTCACAAACTATTTACAGGGTGTACAATACATTCTGACTGATTAATCACGTGGATTCATATGATAACAATTTGCACAGTGTTTTGCGGTCTGAGAAACAGTTGTCAGATTGTATGTAACATAAGCTGTATTTGAATCCTTGACTAAAACAATAATAGCAATAATGTGAAATAAACCACAAGTACAAGTTGACTATTTAAAATCAGACTTAATTAAAAGTACAGAAGTATTATCAACAAAATGTACTTAAGTATCAAAAGTGAAGTACCTGTAATGCAGTATTACCCATTTGTGAGCATTTTATTGTATTATTATTATTATCATATAATGTATAAACAGCATTTTAATGTAGTGGTTGGTCAAAGAGGATTATAGGAGGATTAAGGGGATTATGTACATTTTAACTATATAATATACTATTGTGTGGTGAATCTATAAAAACGCATCATAGCAAAAAGCACAATGTTTCCCTTGAGTTGTGGAGTAGAACATAAAGTAGCATAAAATGGAAATACTCTAGTAATGCACCATTACGTCAGACATATACTTAAGTACAATAATTGAGTAAATGCAATGAGTTATATTCCACCACTAAAACCTTTATTGGTAGAAATATTTTAATATTTAGACTATGCATACTAAATATATGAGTTGTATGCTAACCTTGGAAACATTTCAAATATGTTCAGCCATCTAAAGACAATATATCAGGCAAAAATATTATGACTTTTTGCAAAAAATGTACTTTTAGCTGATGAAAAAGCAGATGATTTTGTATTTTGTGCCCTTCTGTGTGTCTGCTAGGTTACTGCAGGCCTTCTTTAGTAATGCAAAAAATATTTCAAGTTCATTTTTTCTTGTTGTTTCTTGTCATCATGCTGACACATGCACACAGGTAAGGTTTGCTTTGAGTCCTGTCATGTATTTGATATATATTGAAAATTACAACGAGGAAGCACAAAACAAATACATTTGCAAATCTTTTAAAAAGCAGGAATTGCATGTAGGGTCCTAAAGGAGCTGTGCAGAAAATGTTTTACAATTATATAATTACATAATAAACAATATTAAATTTGCATTAAATCATCTTTTACAATAGAAGGTGATGCATTTTTTTGTTGTTGTTGGATGATTTGTCACTATTTTTCACTTGCTGTTTTTTTTACCAGCTGATTTACAAAGACAGCAACCTGTTATCTTGGTGAAGGTCAATATTTTATGCCCAAAGATGATCATGTATTTATGACATACAAGGTCAGACCCAAAATAACCATGTTATATTTAACATTATGGAGCTGAACAGGTTTATCTTTGCTCCTGCCATAAACCTTAGAACAAAAATCGTTACTTACTGGGTCACAGATGATAAACAGATCAAATAACACCAAACTAATGAGAAAAGTCTTTGCATATAGTAGAGAGTATATAGTATATAGAAAAAAAATAGAATAAAACCTTTTCTTATAGGCTTATGTCTAGTAGATCTGACCCTTTTAAATGAGTACATAACCAAGATTTCAGCTCTGTTGTGGGTTTCCTCATTTCCTACTTTGTTAAAGAAAGGGGGCCTCACATTATGTCAGGGACTGAACATGTTTGTCTGTTTGTCTTTGTCTAATACAAATCTAGTGTGAAAAGTGTATGTACATTGTATATAGAAAAGAATATAATAAAATCCAACAAGTACATCACTGTGATTTTAGCTCTGTTTTTTACTTATCCTTCCACCCTCTCTCTTCTGCACATTTGGTCACTCTTTTATAAGGGTGACTTTAGAACAGACAAAACTTTCTAAAATAATTTATTTACTGGATTAAAGATGATAAAGAGATCAAATAATAGCAACCTAATGTAACAAAATCTATTCTTACATAACAAGTGCATCACTGTGATTTTATCTCTGTTGTGGGTTTCTTTATTTCCCTCTTCTTTCTGTCTCTTGTGCACATTTGGTCACTTGCGCCACCTAGCGTCCTGCCAGGGAGGCGCGCAAGGCGTGATTAGTGACGTCGCCTGTTTACACCTGCCAATGAGCACGTGGCGCGCAGAATCCCGAGCTCTCATTGGTCGGTTTGGCGGCAGCGTGGGCGGGGACTCTCTGCAGGAGGACCAATAGCGTCGGGCATGTAAATTCCGTTTGAAACTTTCCCGGGAAATCCGAGTTTCGCGGGAGGGCTCTTGAGCGCGTAAACCGTATCCCTTCATTCATCAGGCCGTTTCCTGAAGCCATTTCTAGTCGGGGGAAACGAGAGTTGCGCTACTTTTTAATCCGTTGCATCTGCCTAAATGCACCACCCCAAGGAAAAATATTTTACAGAAGTCGATGAATCAGACTTTCATCTTCACTTTGGGCTGATTATTTTTGTAATCACTGCGGCGGATTAGCGGCCGCACGGGCTTGAAAGTGCGGAGACAAGAACAGGGGTTACCTCGAATACGCAAGATGAGAAGAGGGATCTCCTCGGCTCCGGACAAAGTGATTTTAACGGGGGTTGGGGGCTCTTCTCTGGACAATAATATCATTTTAACGACCCTCTCGGATCGCTTGAACCCGACTCAGTCCAACGCGACGTTTATCCAAATAATAACCACCCCGCCGCCTTGCAACGTTTCACAGACACCGAGTGTGTGTTTGTCCGAGCCTCAGATAAACAACATTTACACAACTCCGCAACAAGCAGCCACAAACGGAGCAGGACAACGACCAGCTCTGGGGAGACCGCCGGTAAAACACCCTCACAGCTTAGCTTTTTATAAAATCTCACATTTATTTGGCCGCAAACACTAACGCGACAAGATGTTAGCCGGCTAAGCTAGGCGAGCTTGTTGTTCGGGCAGCTAACTTGCTAGCTGCTTGGCCACGACCTCAACCGGAGCGAGGGAGGCTACCTCAAACCCCTCGGCTAGCCAAGTTTACCCAAAGTGGGTCGATTGAGTGTGTTTTTTTGTGTGTGTTCACTTGTAAGAAGAGGAAAAAAAAAGTTAGTTTTGCGCTCCAAAGAAACGCAGAGCTGTCACTCGAAGTAGCGAGCTATGCTAACTTCATGGTGCTTTTGAGTCCCTTTGCAGCCAGATGGAAATATTGGTAAGAGATGAGCGGTGGCCTAGTGGCTGCTGTTGGTGTCTTTTAATTTGGGGGGGTTGACTGCTTGGTAGGTTGGCGGGGGGTTGCTTAGTTAGCTCCTTTTCTTTCTTTTTAGCTTTCTAACAAGAAACTAGTGGCTTAACTTAGACAGACGCTGCTGGGGCTCCTTTTTTCGCAGCCAAAGCTTCACCCCTGTTTTGAAAGTGCTCGGTAGATATTTCTCCCAGTCGTCTCTGAACGTACAAGCCAACTTGGATGAAAGCTTGGTGGGGGAAATGTTAGCTTTCGAGGCTAGCAGCAGCACTGTTTGTTGTTACAGGGGGTAACATTATTCACGGTGGGGCCCTGAGCTTTATTCCTCTTTTTTCTGACCCTCCTTTTTTGTGTGTAAATAAAGTGTAACGTTATGGTGCTCCTTTTTTTCTCCCCCCCCCCCCGTTTTGTTTTTCATGCCAAGTAAAGTGAAACTCGAGTTTGCTGCTTTGGTGCTGACTGCACGTTTCCTGTATTCTCAGTCTGTAAAACCACACAAAAATAGCTCAAGCAGCGATCAGGGTGTCTGTTTGTTCATGGCTATTCATCTTTCATGAACTAAAACCAGCCTGTGTGTCTCAGGCTGTAGCCATGACCAGGCTGGGGGTGGGGTGGGGGTGGAGGGGGGAGAAGAAGAAGCTTCTTGCTGATATAAAATGGCTGACATTTTGACTGTCAACAGAGGGCATATTATTCTTTCTCAGACCTGAGATGGATTAAGCAACACTGAGTATCAAAGATGGGGTTTATAATGCTTGCAATATGTCCTGAGGGTAAATTAATTGAGTTATCCCCTTATGGGGCTTTGGAGGCAGATGTAGTAGACCTGCACCCCTCAAAGACACTAAAACAGGGTGGGGGCTTGCCAACATTGAAGTCTGAGGGTTCACTCATTTGAAGAGGCTATTCACTAATCCGCCATGCCGCGTAACTGTGATGACCAGAATGCCAATTTGGGACGGTGAAAGAGGAAGAGTTCGGTTTGTGAAGCATTTGCAGTACAAATGGCCCGGGACGTTGAACACGCAGGCTGATGGGGTTTGAACAGGTTGTCGAGTGCTACAGAGGGGACGAGGAGGATGTTTAAAACGCTGAACTACGTAGACAGCACCAGTGCTTCAGTAGGGGAAATTGATTGACAGGTTAGACATGACCAATCTAAGTTTTGAAGTGAACAGCATGGTGGACATGCTGGATAACATCTGTTCAGAAAGGGCGTTTTTATTCCAGTTTGATTAACATAAAGGAAGGTGAGACAGGTTGGGGGTATCCTGTTGGCGGTGTAATGTGCCCGGGTTAGTTCTTGAGCTATCTGGTGCCTAAGTATACTTGTAGTGGTTTTCTTTGGCATTCCTGTGCAGCAATGTGATCAAACCCATTGGTGTGACTCACTGTTTTACTATGTGGGATTGTCTTGGCCAATGAATTCAGAAAATAACAAATCCTAGCCACTGGTTTTGTGCCACATCATTAGACCAGTTTAACCATGAGGCGTGGGATTTTTTTTTTTTTTTAAACAAAGAGCATCTACTCTCTTGAGCTGTTATAGTTTAGGGCAGTGTCTTTTGAGCTGCCCCACCTCAGAAATATTGAGACATAGCATGCTCTCTTTTGCAATGAGAAAGTCTTCAGAAGAGCGGCGTCCTCTCATGTATAGAAAAGGAACAAAACACTCAGCTTTGCATAGTAAATGCACCACCGTCATCAACTTATACATTTTTTCTTTACTTACAAAAAAACTGTACTCCTAACTTTTTTTTAATTTGTATACATGCAATCAGATGAACTATAGATCTGAAGATGTAACAACATTTTCTGCCCCCCAGGCAAAAAGGCGGTTAGCACTTGATGACTCGGACCACCAGTATCAGTCAGAACCAGCCAGGACTCCAAGAGGCAGAGGAGGGGCCGCAGCGACCAATGGGGCCCGGCTAAAGACGCCTAGAAGTAAGAAGCAGAAGGCCATAAGGAGCCCTCCGACATCCTGTTTGTACACATAACCTAGAATTCTACACCACAACGATTCAGGGTCATCCTGTGTGAGAGACGGTCCACACACAATTTTCATAGACAGGAACAGCTTCAATAGCACTACTTAAAAATACATGCTCAGGTTTCTTACTGAGCTGAACAGTGTGATGTTCTATATGGGCAGTTTGTGTGAGAATAATATCCATTAAACATGAATACATTCGTTAAAAGAAAAATCTACAAATCTACAGTACAATAGACTTCTTAGTACTCACATCAACACCATGTGGTTTAATTTTCTTGGTATAGTGGCAGTTTTAAAAGGAATATCGTATTATCGTAACTCCTCTGTGGTGTATAGGTGACATGTCGTACCAAGAAAATACAACAGTTTAAGTGGTAATCCCTTGAACTTTACCAAGTGACACTTAGTGGAGCAAAAATGCAGAGCACTTGCATTTGCAAACACATTAAAAATAGTAACAAGTTGCTTCATAGTTTTTTGTCTGTGTGTCCTGGATACACAACAGTTTGACACAGTATTAAACCTCACTGGCTTCCTGATTGCTACATGACTGGTTCAGATTATAAGATTGTGGTTAATATATATAAAAAAAAAAACATGACACCCTTTCAGATTAACTGTGCACGTGTCCTGTACTTCTAGTAGATTGGAATATCACTGCAGTGTAAAATGGAAACAAAATTCTTTAAGTCAGTCGTCACGTTCATGAGATACAGCCTTTGCAGCAGTATAATATAGTTTATTCCAGTTACAGGACATGTTGGAGAGCAAAATAGGTGCCATGCTGCAGCTCTGTGCTCCTAAAATGGCACCTTAAGAGAAGAACTGATACTATAAATGAAGAATTATTGATATTTACATACAAATTCAGCTGGTGATTATTCAAGTTGCTTCCAACTTGTTACATGACTTGTTGTGTAGCCTGTAATGCCCTTCATGTAAATCAGTCTTGAATGACTGTGGCTGAGTCATTTGCCCCCAACATATCCTGACTAAAAACAAGCTAAATCGGAAAGTCAACCCAGTTTCGTGTTTTTTCCAGCGTTCCTTCTCCTAGTATACCTATAAATGTAGCTCAGTACACAAAATGGCACACCAGTTTGTCAAAATGACCTTAAAGTTGAATCTACGCCTTTGTGATGCAGTCTCAACACACCTTGAATATGGTGAGTTTGACCAGGTAGGTTTTTATTGCAGGATGGTTATGTTGGAGTTTTATCTGTTATTAAATTCTACTGAGACTTGCTGGTTTCTTAAGTCTGTGTGAGTCATGATTTGGTTGACTTTTACCCCACAGCTTACTTGGGTTTCCTGCTACCAACTAAAACTCTCATTAGAAAGGTTTGTGTTTGACATGTGTAACGCGCTCTTTTCATCCTACTTGTCCCCCATCACAGCGCCCAAGTCTCCACCAGAGAAGACTCGATACGACACCTCCCTGGGCCTGCTAACAAAGAAGTTTGTGGACCTTCTTGCTCAGTCTTCTGATGGCGTTTTGGACCTTAACCTTGCTGCTGAAACCTTACAGGTAATTTCAGATTCAAACTGAAAAAGCCTCATCACATATTGAGAAAAAGGAAGGGGGGTATTATTAGTGGAATAGAAAGAAAGTCAACCAAGTTCATGCATTTCTCTTTTAAAAACGGTTAGACATGCTAATAAAACTGAAGTATACCAATAAAGAAAGAAAATGGAGGGAAAATGTATAGGGGACATCTTAAGGAAACACATCAGTTTAAATTTTGAAGAGGTTTTGAATACTGATTGTTTTTTGCTGTGGTTGGTAATTAACACATGAATCATAAATTGGTAACTGATGAAACGTGTCTCGTCCACATCCAGGTACAGAAAAGGCGTCTGTATGATATCACCAACGTACTAGAAGGCATTCACCTCATCAAGAAGAAATCAAAGAACAACATTCAGTGGATGTAAGTGGTCAATCTGTCTCATGCTATCACTTAAATACTTGGTCTTCATCTTTTTAAGAGGAAGTTTTGTTCTTACTTGTGGATCCAAGCACCGACGAATATCATTATAGGTGTACTTTATCCCATAATGCAGAAATCTGAGAACATAATCAATCCAGTTCTCTTGGTTCCTCCATACTCCATCTTTTCTCCTTTCTTGTGTTTTGTACTCTTATCTTCTGATCATGGCCAGACCTAGTTTCTTTCTCCTCATCTCTTTCCCAACCTTATGTAGGCTCCCTAGAAACAGTTAAGCATTTTGATTGCTGCACAAATAATGAAACATCTGACAGGTTTATGTCACAGAAACATGAGCTGAGTGGAGATGTGTTTATGAGAAGTTACCCAATTGTTTTACAACCAAAAGCATTATAAAATCTCAGAAAATGTTTGTGTGTTTATCTTGGGTTTGGGAGGTAAACATGTTATGATTAGTTTTTTGTACATGCAGACCGATTTAGGAGTGTTCCTTGGCCCGTAGAGCGCAGGAAAGCAGGTGGCTGCATGCAAGCTGTTGCCACATCAAAGTATGAGATACCTGACTGTGCTGCACTCTACTCTGCAAATTTAATTATACCCTCATTTGTTCTGTAATCACGAAGCCACATGCTGATTAGGAGTAGGCCTTAAGCTCCATTTTAGGTCTCAGGTGAAACTGATGAACTCTGAACATGTTTCCTGTTGTGTTTATGAGGATCTGCTGTGTCGATGAGTTCTTTTTAGGTCAGGCTCAGTTTTGATTTTTCCCTTTCATAGATATGATGTGGTTTTCCCAAGTTTAGATATTGCTAAAATAAATTCAGTCTATACCAGGTTCTAAACTTGGAGATGTCCACAGTAGGGCTGTTCGATTTTGCCCAAAAATAAAATCCAGATTTTCTTCTTGCAAAACCCGATTTCCGATTACGATTACGATTTTATTATTTATTATTTTATTATTTTTGGTGAAATAACAAAAAGACATTTTTTCAAATATGCTATTTTTTTTGCACATTTTGCAAACAATTTCCCCATCGGGATGAAAGTGCAAACCTTGCTCTTTATTAAACAAAAAAAATCCCTCAAGGGATTAAAATAAAATAAAGTTGCAAGCATGTAAGTTATGTGCATGCTATATCCCTGATGAAAAAAAACAAAACACCTTTTCTAATTTAACGAAACAGGTTCTTTGCATGTTAAATAATAAATAAATAAAATAAATAAATAATAAAATTACCCATGAGGGAGGAAGAGTTGTGTAATGTCTGTCAGTCAGTCATGCCCTGTGGCATGTTACAACGCCCCCTCCTACACACTAAAGAGCCTCTCTGACGGAGGGATTGAGAGGTGTTTCTTGGCTAGCTTGCTGAGCGTCGTAGCCGTATACCATTTCCAAACAACGGACTTGCTCTTGGTCTATTTGGCAACAACATCCACGCTGGCCTTAGCGAACGCAGACATGTTTGTTTGCAGTATGCGGAGAGAGCACGATGGGAGGAAGGAGGCGGAAGTCACTATGGCAATGAACGGGGGCTGTACCGCAATTAAGAATTGCCCTAGTTAAAGTGAAAAATCGTTTTTACGATTTACACGTTTTCTTTTAACATCGTCCTAACTATATAATCCGATTACGATTGAAAAACGATTAATCGAACAGGCCTAGTCCACAGATGAATCATTGTGTTGATCTAGCATCAAATGACCTGAGAGAAAGCATTTAACTGTAAAAATATTTTAGATTGCTCTTTTCACTACCCTGACCTCCTTCATTGTTGTGATTTATAGTCTGCTTATACCTTACTGGGAATATTTGCTATTTATATATTGGGAACCTACATTATGCATATTTTTGCCCACAGAAAATATAGTTTTAAAGCACAATCCCAGAACTGTGTTTTCTCATTATTTGCTCAGAGGAAGTATCGCCTAAGAATAGAAACGTAAATCTTTGGGGTACCAATCCCACCAAAAAGGCAAATAATAATGTTTTTTGGCTGGTTTTTTGAAGAATCAGCTTTATTGGCCAAGTATGTGTACAGATACAAGGAGTTTGACTCTGGTTTTAACAGTACCCTCTCATACACAAAAAAGTCAATAAAATAGAATAGAAATAAATAAATAAACATAACATCATAACAAAACAAAACTTCAAGTGTGACTATGGAGTGCAATAGAGTGGTGAAAATGCAATAATGTGAGTGTATAGCTTATATATGTACAGAAGTATGTTATGTACAGTACAGCATAACAGTATGTATACAGTATATGTATATGTTTTAATTAATTTAAATTAATTAAATATTATATTGTTATAGGCATTTTATATTGAGGTCAATGGATATTTATGATTCAGGGATTGTTCCTGACACTCTGTGACTGGTGTTAAATGTTCATTCAGAGTGACAGCCTGAGGAAAGAAACTGTTCCTGTGTCTGGTTGTTTTGGCATACAGAGCACTGTAGTGCCTGCCGGAGGGGAGGAGGGGGAACAGGTTATGTCCAGGGTTATTGTATCAGTATTTGAAGCCACGAGTAAGAGGAGTACTATGGTGGCTAGCAAAGAGTCTTAGCCAGTATTGAACCTGTTTTAAATGACTCTCCTCACTCTTCTCTCACTCACAGGGGCTGTAGTCTGTTGGAAGTAGAGGGAGCGCTCAGCCAGAGACAGAGACTGACAGCAGAAGTTTCTGCACTGGGAGAAGAAGAGCAGAGGCTCGAACAACTCATCCAGAGATGCAGCCTGGATGTGAGACACATGAGCGAGTTGCCGAGCAACCAAAAATATCCTTTTGTTGTTACTTGACACGTCATCCAACAGTTTTCATTATTCTTAGCTACTTTACTTTAATGTTAAAACTATGCTCTGTGGATAAACATCGCCAAACCAACAGTGATATAAGCTTGTGTGCCTGCTCAGGGTGATTCCTTGCTCACTGTGAAGCCATGGTGACACCTCCACAGTTTAAAATATACTAGATCCTCAGCAGACATGCAAAGCTTCATCTTCCATCTGTCTTTAGAGAACATTTCTTATAACTTTTTTTACAAACCATTATTTGTTACCAATATGTAACTTGTAACAGTTATTTTACATTATGGTGCCTAAAATATGAAGTAATTCAACTAGCTTGCAAGACCAGCGTGTGTGGTTGCATACCATTCCCTCAGCAGTTTTGAGGTTTAGATATGTTTTTTCCATTTCATTACTTTTAGTATTGACATTGTAGTTTTTTTCTTTAACCCCTTTGTCTCCACGTATGCTTATGTAACGTACCAAGACATCAAACAGCTGGGAAACCTCAGAGACCAGACTGTTATTGTTGTCAAAGCGCCAACAGACACCAAACTAGAAGTACCAGACCCCGATGAGGTACGTGAACAAGCACAAAAACACACAAGCTGGACCTGTCATTGTTGTCCTACTTTTTCACCAACCTAGACTTGTATTTTCCTCAAAGAAACGGCTGGACATTTGAAATGTCGAAATGTTTTCAGAGAAAATATTATGAAAACTCAAGTGTTGTGATGGGTTTGGGACATGCTACTCTTTAATAATAATTAGTCTTGGGTGGGATCTGTTTTGTCATACCTCCCTGACATTTCGTAAGGGTATAAAAGGCTATGACGGTATTTGTGTTTTTGGAAAAAAAAAAAATTACTTTGAAACATATGACATTGTCTAACCTACAATAATGTGCATCCAATATGCGTCATTATCCTGTTTAGAGAAGTTTTGCTGGGTTTAAATACTAAATACTATCATAGAATAATGAACTGATAGGAAGTAAGTGCTCTCAGAGTCCAAAATTAAGACTTGCCAAGCACGAAGTGTGGGTAGATTTTCCATTTGGCAGTTAAATCTTTAAATATTTCCAACACTGGCAGGTAAATGTTTGTACAAAAATAGTCATGAAAAACTCTGAGTCTCTCTGCCGTGTCCGCGTTAGGGTTTGACAAACACTACCAAATGTACAGCAAGCAGCAGGAGCAAAACTGATGATCTTAAGTTCTTCTAGTTTCACAACTCTATTTACTCTACAAGAAATCAGTTACTCTGCTAAATCACCTGCCGCTGGTTAGTTAATCATTTTGGCTTGTGAACTATATGCTTGGCTGGTGGATTTTTTTTTTTTTTGGTATCTGCCAGTCCCCTTAGTAAGTGGGTGAGATTCGGCAAACCTTGCTGGAGGACCCGATGACACTTGCCACAGTGGATACTGACACATCAGTGTGCTGAATGGAGATGAGTTGCTGGTGGTGGGGGCAGAGTGGTGGTTAGACTATATTACTTCAGTACAAAATCTGCTTATCAGTTTAATAGAAAAAGAGGCATCTATATTTGACAATATCGGAAATCATACATTCATACATTTCTAAATACCCTGGTGAAACGTAAGACCCTGATACTGCCCATACTACTTCTGAATGGGGTGTATAACAGTGAAGTGAAGTAATTCCTTCTCCCTGTTTGATACTTATCAGAATTATTTCTGATAACTGCTACTCTGCTACTCTGTTCACCTGATAAATGGACATATTTGTTTGGACATTAACATTGTAGCTGGTTTAGAGCTCTCTCTAGAGTTTGTGTTGCTGAATTGTTTGACCCCTCACATTTGGGGATGACATCTTGATGACATGAACTGAAGCAGTCTCAGGGTCTATAGCTAAAGTTATTGCATCAATTTGTATTGATTTACCAATTCATTAGGTATACCATTATATGTACAGACTTCAATACCTGTGTACTGTGTGTGTGTTAGTGGTAGAACATTTAGGGTTGATGGTAGGTGGAAAGGAGACTTGTAGTATTTATCAAATATTTTAGTGTCTGTTCATCTGTCCAATCTTACTTAATTTCCCTCTGGGTATAAAAGAAGTAATCTATCAACTGCAGTCCTGTCTGTTTTTTTTATTTAAACTCATTATTTGTTTTTTTTTTCTCTCCAGAGTTTGTCCATCCACCTGACCAGCACGAAGGGTCCTATAGAAGTCCTGCTGTGCCCAGACGAGGAGAATGACCCTAGGAGTCCTGTAAAAAATGGCAACATGGACATTAACGGGAACTCTCCTTTCCTCAAAGTCCTTCAAGGTTTGTTTCAGAGATGTATAGCAATTTAATCATGTCTTACATTTATTTTTGACTTTTTATTTATTTATACACAAGATAGTTGGTGACATCTTCCAAAGCGTATTTGTTTCTGTGCAGTTTCCTGCAGGGTCTTTTCCTGTTTTCTGTGTTCAGCACGGTGTCTTTTGAGACTAATGTTAATACACAGAAAACAGTTGCAACGTTAACTTTAAGGTTGAAACACAGCTTACAGGATGGCTTATGGTCAACATAACACTTATGTATACTGGACGTGAGGAAACGTTTTACTTGCTTATGGTGCCAGATGAGAAGTCTGCGGATTGACGAAGCCATTATGTTTCTCGACATGGTCTGCACTAGATTTAATGACATTTCCAATACTGTGGCTGTAGAGATGCATGATTTGACTGCAGTACTAACTAACAACTTTGGGACAGGCCTCCAGGCTTGGACAGGCTAACATAACATAGCTGAAGCGAATGAAAGCAACTTTTGCTGATTGGTATTTGTTTTAAATTAGTCCGGACTTTGATGAAAGTGCATTAGTGAAGAAAGGGGGCGTGGGGGGAGTCAAGTGTGCAAGGCTTAGATAAATAGGTACTAAGATTTGTTTAACCTCCCAGCCACCCCCCCACACATACTTCTACAACTAGACCTAACTTTAGTAGTCCCACTTGTCATAATTGTCACAGCAGCTAAAGTGAGACGAATATGAAAAAAAGAGTATAGAAATATAAAAGACATAAATACAGCATTTACATCATCCGTATATATAGATATACCCATTGATTGTTATTAGAAAATACAATTTCACATTGAATTTGAGTTTCAGTCTGACTCAATGAAGGGTGTTTTTGATTTGTCAGCATGGCTACTCTTTTGGCCGATAAGCACTGGTTAGGGTTCCTTGACTTTGTAGAGATAAGTCTTGACTCCATTTTCTTTCACAGATTCCAGCTGCACGACCACTTCTCCCAGCCCCTCGCTGGCTCCACCTTCCTCTTCAGCCGTCTCCGTCACGACACTGTCCCCCATCTCGTCCCCTTACACCAGTCTTCTCCAGCAGACAGAAGACCAGATCCCTTCATCCCTGGGGCCTTTCTTAAACCTAGGGCCTCCACTCCTGGATCAAGACGACTACCTTTTAGGTTTGGGAGACGAACAGGGAATCAGCGACTTGTTTGACGCCTGTGACTTTGATAAAATGCCCTCTCTTGGCCTGGAAGATCTCCTGTGCAGCTAGCATTAGGTAATAGAAACTCAAGTTTAAGTTCATGGGAGAGAGAGATGGAGAATCAGTGAGGGTTTTTTTTTTAATGCCTGTGACTGACTGTAGTTAGTGGAAGCCAATCCTATATAGATGGGAAAGAAAACATTGAGGGCTTTCTCAGGCCCAGCGGGATTAAATGCCATGTTCTTTCATGGTGTGAGGAATAAACGGTCTTGCATGATTTCACACAAAGAGACGACAGGTCAGTGTGAAGACGTATCATTACTCTTTGTCTCAGGCTATGTAAGGCCTCCAGTGTAGCTGAGAGTTTGGAGGGGGGGAATCTGAAAGTCTTTGCCGTCTGTTTGGTTAAGTATAAATGGGGAGGGGCAAGCACAGAGAGACCAACCAAGACAAAACAGCTTGAAGAAAAACACCTCCACACCACCCGGGATTGATACACATCCAGGGCGTTTGGGTTGGGGTTTAGCATAAAATCCAAGTGTGAATGCACCTGACATACACAAATACGATCATCCAAAGCCATCAATGGCATCTTCAAAATAAGGGAAGAGGAAAACAGTTTACTAAACCAAAGTCGTGAAGAATCCTGCAAATATGAGGATCGGACTGGCTTGTAGATCTGTGTGTTGGCAAAGAGAGGATATGGTTAATCTGTGTATTCCCAGAGATGCATTTTCTTGTCAGGTGCCCTAATTCATCCAGGTAACCCATATTGCATATTACTACACCAATGATCTGTGATTGAAAGCTCATACTGCTGACTGTTAAGTAGGTATCCTGTGTGTTCGGACGTAGAAAATTTTAGAAATTAAAATAAATAGCAAAAAACGGGGAAATTTCAGTGCACATCATTCATGACTACAGTTGTTATCTTAGAGTTAGATTAGAAAGGCTGTTCCTATTCCAACTCTTGTATTGTGCTATTTGGGCTTATAATCATCAAGTTACTGAGAGTCTGAGTATTTTGTACATTTAAGCACTATTTAGATGTATTGAGAGCTGCGAGGAAGTTAATGTCAACTGTAAAATAGCAAAGAAAATGAAAGGAGTGTTTACTTTGAATGATCTAAAAGAAGACGGGAGTACACAAGTGTTAAGTGTAAAAAATATTCACACTGTCTTATGGTTAGTAATTAGTTTGATCCCCTTTCACACAATTTGTTGTGCTATCAGCACAAGAAACTGTTGTCATGGGAACACGATTTACGTGTATCTATCGGCCCGTTGACACGTGATGTGCAAATTTGAATATCAATTCATACTCTTATGGAATACTTTGTGAATTAAGGCCCCAAACTTTCACTTTCTCTCTGCTTTTTGCCCCTCCCCTAATCTTCATCAGCAGAAGCTGCCATAACCAAACTCCCCCTAATGCCTTCTCACTTAGACTGCGTGCTGTGAAATTATACTGTGGTTTGAGCTAATCAGAAAAAAAATGGACTTTGAACCACTTATCAATACACCCTACTCAGTGTGTGTGGAAAGCAGTGTATGAGACCGGATAGGTGTGTATTAGTCTTTCTAGGTTTAATAATAGGTGTTGAATTTTAATGGATTTTTAATACTGTAGTAATAACTAATGATATCACGGTCACTTAAGCAACAAGAGGCCAGATAGCCGTTAATTTAGGCTTCAGCATGTAATGAAGGGCTTTTTCTCCTCCAGGATATAAAAAAAAAAAAGAAAAAAAAATCACTAGACTGTTTTTCTAATTGGAGAATTCAATGTAACCAAGCTGTGTTGCATACTAGGACTGGTAATAACTTTCACGAGTTGTCGAGGACCACTGAATCTAAGAGTGGTTAATCAAGAAAATCCTGCTCGAGAACTTGGTGAACTAAAAGTGTTCACCTCTAA